>CM062080.1:15608375-16808375 GCA_031163375.1 Conogethes punctiferalis
ATTATTAAAAATTATTTTCGTCACATTTTACCTTTAACATTAGAAGTGCGATGTCATTATTCGCGGCGCTTACGTGTTTGTAATATTCATGAATTTTTATCTCTTCTACGGGTATTATCTGGCTGAAATAATCTAAAAACTTTGTTATATTTAAGTAGTAAGCTTTCTGAATTGTAAGTAGTTGTTATAGACTATAAGTGTTATGTTATGTTGCAATATGGAAACAGCATTACAAGCAAGATCTTACGAAGAAATGATACCTAATCCAAATAAAATTGGCAAAGAAAAACAATTTTAACTAATTAGGCACTTAGGAATGAGCAAAGTAAATTCTATTAATTAGCATGGCGATTATGGGTATATCTTCCTGATGTTTGCCCTAAGTGACAAACTATTGGAGAGCAGTGGACTGCAATACGACTGTAATACGACTGCAATACAATACGCTGATGACGACGATGATGAAGATATTGTAGAACCAAATAAGTTGATGGGTTAAGATTAAATGATCTCGGTTTTTTATAATTATTTAAATATTTTTACTCCGCGGTACTTCTCAAAATATGAAACTACTCAATATTTTACTATACATTATGTGTACCTAAACAAAGAGGTAGAGAATGTCTATAGGTAACTAATAGTTAGGTACCTACCCATGATCAGTCATCGTGTCCGTTCCGACTTTTACAAATATATTCTGGTTGGACCTCTTTTCAAAGCAACTGGCTGTAGTAGCAACAATTTGACTTCTTACGAGTGCTCCTGAGCAATAAAAGTTTCCATATGCTATAAGCACGTGGTATGGAATCTCTTGTGCTGTGGCTACATGCTTCTGCGCACTATTTCTATTGCCTATATAGAAAGGCGAGAGATCTTCAGGGAGAAATTTAAATGTTTGCGCCAATCGTAGTAATATCATGTGATACATTAACCTGAAAAACATTAAAATATAATTTGTAGATAACCAGAGCAGTAGTTCAATATTTAGTGCAATAGCACTATTTCTGAAACAGACCTGCAAGTGGTGAAACCAGGCATGATGTAATGTCCTTTTTTAGGGAAATTAAATAGAAATTACGCCATTAAAATATCTGCCGTATTTAGATTTCTAGTTATTGCCCTGAGTCTGGCCTTGAATACGAAGCAAGAAATACGACGCAACCGAAACAAATGCGGTGTCTGAATCACCTGACAGTAAAATGCCATCTCTATTAGGTACGTAGGTACACCATGGACGAAGTACTCGTATATATTGGCGGATATTTATCGAATAGTACTCAGTTATATTCCCAGAGAGCTAAATTAACCCAATTAGTGTCGATAGTACGTACGCGGATGCAGATAGGAAATTCCAACGGCACATAAAAATAAACCTTTACTTACATAAGTTTTTTCGATAAATTGCAATTCAAAATGGAGACTGAGTACCCTCTTATCTATTTAATTTGCATATTACATTTCAAGAGGCTTTGGAGGTCGCAAAGTACTCGACCCTTACAAGATGTTTGGGGGTCCCTCCACTCGTCCAAGTATTCTTACGCGTCACTCCTTCCCTAGTTATAATTTCAGGAGCGTTCCAGATATTTTATTTTGAAAGCACAGAGATAAGCCGCGTCTATATAGAATTGAACTGACAATGCTATTGAATGCACTGGTGGTACGGTTGAAAAGAAAAATTCCAGTACTTACACATTCATTCCGCTTCAATATGAATTTTAATACCGCGCTCTGTCCGTCTCAACTAGCGGTGGTGGAAAATATTTCGAGAGGTTTGCTTGTTAGCGTCGAGATCGCGAGTAATAAACTGTAGGACGATAAACAAAGAGAGTCTCCTATCAAAGCTATAAAGGGTTTCGCATTTGAGAGTACAATTTGCAATCATGCTCCGGCGGCCGTGTCGCCGATACGGATTGAGTTATTATTAACATTTTCAACGAGAGATTGCTAGATATTTCAAATCCATGTTTATGAATAACAAAATCGATTCTTGTTACCTTTGCAGTCAGATAACCAATTAAGAGAAAGAATCTGTTGTAGTATTTGCTTATTGGTGAAAATATAAAATTGTAATCAAAAATATTACAGATACATAATTAATGTCATTTGAAGAAAATAAATATTTGTCTAAATAATATTAATGCTTTGAATATTTTTTTATGTTGTTCGGCTGCTGTATGAGTTTATGCTTCACTTGCTGTGCCAGCCGCTTCGCACGCGTGGATATCGGGTTTCAAAAGTAACAAACTTTCAAAAAATGGTACCTACATTTTAAGTTAAACCTTTAGCAATACATTGGTGAAAACCGCATTCAATTCCATGCAGTAGTTTTCGTGTGATGCGGGTTCAAACATACAGATAAAAATTTCTCCCGTTTTCCCAACACTTCCCTTTACTGCTCTGCTCCTATTGATTGTAGCACGATGAAAAGTATACTATAACCTGCCCAGGACTATAAAGAATAACTATGAATAAATAAGTTATTGTTTCTATGACGAACATACAGACAGACAACAATTTTACTGATTGCATTTTTGGCATCAGTATCGATCATTGATCACCCCCTGAAGGTTATTTTTAAAAAAATATATCTCATGTACAGAATTGACCTCTCTACAGATTTATTATAAGTGTATAGATATGATTAATTCTAAATTAAAAGATATGGTTACACTAGAAGAAGTAACTAGGGCTTGATAGTTTTTTTTTCTATGTATATAGATATAAATGTAGACTAATAGATAGAAGTAGGGCAGTTTTGTTTGTCTTTTTGCTCGGACTAGGCCTGGACTAGCTGGAACTAGACCGTTTCTATAATAGGTTATAGTTGTAAGTGTAACCTTAACGTATACCTAATAATATACGTTTCTATGTTATTATCGCTTGACTGTATCATGTATTGTGTTGTGTTGCCAATATACGATTTTTCTTTCTTTCTTTCTTTATTTATTTAGGTATATGTAGGTACGCACTTCAATGACTCCCAATTTAGAGGCCAATATAAACTTGTTTCATATATTTACTTGTTTTCACCATAACAGGACCAACACGTAACACCGTTATAAATAGCTGCCTGATGAAAATAAGAAGGAAGGCGTTCTTAGCGTCTTTACCAGTGTGTTCACGCCCTGATTAATATCTTTTAAATGATCTGTCAAAATAAAGCAAGTTATTCGCGCAAACTTCCCCCAGTAGGGCAAGGGTAAACAAAAAATGAGCGAAACTTTGTTTTTACGGGTGCAGAAAATTAATTTGAAAAAATGGTGCCGCTTATAAGAAAAACCATTTAAAGTCAAACGGGGGCAGGGAAAATTTGATTACTTTGGAGGCTGTGTATTAATTTCGAAGGGAAATATGCCGTCTCAAATAAACATTGACTGGGAAGCGAAATGTTTTCCTTTTCACTTTAAGAAGCCTTAAATATCACTGACGAAGTTTCGTTGCTTACGTGCGGAATTGGTGTAGCTGTCTGGCTTTTTATCTCCGTCAAAGTGAAAGCACTAGCTCCTCAGGAACAAATCTCTCCTATTCTTTTTTCATAGTAGTCACTGAGGCACAGGACAAGTACTTGACTTGAGTCTATAACTGAGACTTAGTCAAATATTTGAGTAAGAGTTCAGTTGACACTGCCATGCCAGCCCAACCCTAACCCCCTACGAGGTACGGAAACCCTACTCACCAGCAGAAACACGTCCCGGAGGTCGTTTGGCTGCGGTATTCTATAGGGTGGAGGTCCAACCCTGAACGGGCAGCCCAATTCGAGCGAAGATTCGCTATGCCCACCTCTCTTCTTGTGTTATTATTATGGAAAAATCCGAAACGCGACCATAGCTACTTTACAGAAGTTTCGCGTGTACCGTGGTCACCAGCCAAGGTAAGTCTTACCAGCACCGGCTGAGAAACTGAAATCTCAAAAAGTGTCATAGTTAACTCTTTTGACACCCACCACAGGAAAAAATGTGTGTATTCCTTTCCATCACCGCACGGCAATTAAATTCTTGATGTTGTGTACTTTCTTGAAGGACTTTAGTGCTAGTTATTGTATTTATATATTTCTCTGTGCCTTGGTGAAGTAATGATATGAGTACCTATCAGCTTCGTCGTTTATAAGCAGACACTGCAAAAATAGCTGTCCATACCTTAGGTGAAAAGAAGAGATTGCGTGAAAGAAATAACGGAAATGCAAGTTCCGACATAATTGATTCATTATTTCGTCATCAGCTTTTCGCAGTCCACTGCTAGACATAGGACTCTCCAGTTGTCCGCCACTTTGGGCCAGCATCTGGAGGATTTACCTCTAATTGCCACGCTGGGCAGGCGAGTTGACGACCACTGGACGCCAGAGCCTCGTTTGTTATCTGGCAGGATGCACCGCCAGCTTGGAGAGAAAAGATAATTTAATAGGTCGCTCCCTTATATGCCATTACCTACATTGATTATTATTATCTGTTTGAATATTATTACGTAATCTTTCTATAGTGTCGTATTCGTATACGAAATCTGGTAATCATAATATACGTTGGCATCATAATAGGTACAAGGAACCCTTATCGGGATGACGGGCTCAGGTAGCGCAATGGCTCAATAATAGTAGCCGTATAAGTGGCATCTAATTATGGTATATCATAGCGCACGGTCTTTGACCTCATAAAGGCCTGCTGAGATGACGCGTTGATACTCACGTCTACCATGAACAAAAAATTTAAATTTGTTGCACTAACAAAGTTTTGATGTAGTTAAGTTAATACAGTTTGAACTTTCATTAACTACGCTGCTTACATTATGAATCACTAAATTATATCTGATCGCATCGTGGACTTATTTTCTCAGTCATCTATTAACTCTTTCTTTCGTCTTGTACTTTTATTGTACACCAAAAGTTGACCTAAAACTGGGAAAATAAACAACTGTTGTACAATTAAGGCGGAATTAAAATTTCAATAGTTATTATATCAAATGTGAGACATATACAATACAGGGAAATGTTAACATTGTTAACATCTAACTACCAGTTGCAAGAATTGACTTACTAGATTGACTACACAAAAATACGTCAAGTCGTGTGTGTTTTCTTCGTTTCTGACACAGTTCAGGTGTATATGAGCTGTTAATATTGGCATCACGTTCACACGCAGCGGATCGAGGGATAGATTCACTTTACCGGTTCCCTTTACCGCTTTGCATTTTAGACGGACATGACTGTATAGCTCCATCAATTTGCCAAGACGCGGGCGGATCCCGGTTTAAATGTACTTGACGGATGCAAAGGGATGTGACTACTATTTATACAAAATACAAATCGGTAAATTACAAACCTTTGTGACATTAGTTATTTGATTTATCGTTACGAGGTTAAAATGAAAAAATAAAAGGCCAATGATCAGCTGTCATAGAAAATAAGCTTTAATACTTTAACTTACCTAATATTCGAATGCGTATAATTTTACATTATTTAAACACTAATGTTTACGAAATTATTACTTCAAAAAGCTTTACAAACGACGTACTTATATAAACTTTCATAAATAAAAAAAAAAAATTTAATACGAGTAATTATTCCTATTCGTCGTAGATAGGTCTAGAAAACTTTTTTGGACTGTTGAATAGTAGCTATTCATTTATAGTAGACTAAAGTTTCAATTATTGAGTCGGATGAATCTAATTTGTAGCAACTAGGTATTTTCTCAAATCAAATCGAACATTGCTAAGCTAGTAATAAGAATTTCAAGAGAGTGTTTTCATTAAGGAGCAAAATATTTTATAAATCAATTAATCAAGTTTAACAGCGAGCTCGTCTTAGCGATCCAAGTTAAAATTTGTTATACAAAAATGTGTTCGTATTGTTTGGAAATAATACGATCGGATTAATTAAAAAAGTTTGCGCGAGTTGCGTTTCATCCAGACCGAAAATATGGATGTTCGCCCAACCATTACAGTTGTTTTTAAAATAAAGAGATACCTACTTACGTGTAGTATTGGCGTGTCATTTATTTAATAATGTATCGAAGTAAGTATATTTTAACAAAGTACCTATAGTAAAATGTAATGGTTACGGTAATAACAAAATGACATGGCGGTTTCTATATATGGCGGATATTAAGAAATGAAATAGTTGTAAAGTACAAGCTTCGGCTAAATTTTGGACTAGATGACCTTGTGTGGCCTAGGGTGTCATGTCTTGGCTTATTTATTAATTAAATTAAATGTACACATCTCGCTATGAACTTACAAGTAAATAATTATTTACAACTAACTGTGCCAGCGGCGTCCCACGCGTGGATATCGGGTTCCAAAAATAACGGACTTCCATAAAATGGTGTCTATATTTTAAGTAGATCTCTAGCAATACATTGGTGAAAACCGCATTTAATTCCATGCAGTATACAGAATTGACCTCTCTACAGATTTATTACAAGTATAGATAACTTCACAGAAAATTAAACAGTTTGTCCAACTCAAACTGAGATTTACAAAAGGTCTAAAGGATTCCAAATGCCAATAACCATGGAAATTAAAAATTTAAGTCGGTGCCTGGAGTTGGAAAACTTTTGGAAAGGTTATAAATTTTCATCCTAACCCGGTGGAGCGGACGGCAGCGGGGAAAGAAATCATCTTTATCTTTGTCCTTTGATGCGTAATACGCTTAAGGCAAAATAATTAAACTGTTTTAATGTTATACTTCCATTTTGCACATTTAATGTAAACAGGTCGAGATAGAGTTGGTAGATAATTACAAAACTAAGTGACGTCATGGTATCTTAAATTTTACTAAAGGTACCTTATGTTCAAATGTTATTCCGAATAAGAAAAACATTTTTTTAATAGTTTTTTAATAATATCTCGATAAAGTGAATGTTAACTATTGCAAGATAGCCAACGTTCTTAATTAATAAACTACACAACAGCTGTAATAAAGGAATATTTTGACATGAATATTCGACACATCCTTTTCCTTTTCATTACCTTTTTTACCAAATCTTCACTACTTTGAATTGTTTCGCTGTCAGAGAAGATACGTAGGTACAATGTGAAAGGTGCACGTTCAGATAATTCTTTAGAGTAATCCCTAATTTCAAAGAAGGCTTCGCTTGATAGGATGCCCATTCATCACGACCTGTTCGGTCGTGACAAAGGCTCGATAAGAAAGAAGGCCGGATGTACCAGCGTATCGCAATGGCATGATTAATAAAGTGAGTTCCTGACTTGTATCATATTGGTTTAACAAATGTATCCAAGCTTTTTCAACTCGTCTAACCCCTATCGGTCAATTAAGGCATCTAAACAGTAGAAATTTATTAGCGTCAATAACGTGGGTAGGTAGGTCAATGACTAATAGAATAAGCACACAAATAAATAATATTAGGGAGCTACATGAGGCACTAAGTTTTTCACGGGTTCTATAATTATGATTTGGATTGCCAATAATACGAGAGATAATATAGATATATAGATATAATTATTTAGAATTAATATGTAAATATTGGTTTTAAAGTCAAATATGATAGAATTTTTATATTAGCGTTACTCTGGACTCTGGTAATCGTTAAGAATGTAAATGTTAACTGAGTTATTATTTATCAAAGTGTGCACTCAAAGAGGTATTGCATAACATAGACAGTTTGTTGATAATAAAAATTTAAAGAAACAGCATGATCTGTAGATGTCAACTCATAAAATGTGACTTAAGTTGGGCACCAAGGACATATTTATAATTTTCTTCTTTCTCGTGTTTCTACATTTAACAGTTACCAGAGACCTCCCGTGTTTATGTAGACACTTCCCTTAATCGTATTCCTACGTTCGTTATCCCATCATAAAATTTGTTCTTGATTGACGTATTTTAAATCAGTAAGTAAAAATTGGTTTCTGCATTTTCCCCTTTTACGAATTCTACAGCAACGTATTACTTATTCAGTGTGATGGATCGGCCGTCAAATTATTATAAAAGTAATTCTATGTCTTATTAGAGCCTTTATAAATTTTGTTTCATCGAATATGCTTTTAGAGTAAACGAAAAGTGTCGATAGAACTGTAAGAAATCAAAAGTTACTGAATTCAATTGAACTTACGTAAACGTTTAGCTGTTCTAGAAAGTAAAGTGAATAAAAATGAGAAAATATTCGAGAGTTGCTCACGAGCGCTCCCGACTGCGTTAGCGTCGTTTCCATTTTCTCACTTCCACTCTTTTTGTACACCTGTTTCCTTCATCTTTGCGAGCAGTCATTAAGTAAATTACGCCCTCATTTGCAAAATGACGATTGTGTTAAATTATAATGTGACATTCTTTGTATTAATGTGCCTATGTACGTTTGCTTCAAACATCTCATTATGGGGAAACCTATATTAACTTATCGCATCACAAACGTTAACGTTTCTTTGTTTTTCCTTAATTAAATTAAATGGAAATTTTACGCAACAACATCATATAGGTAAAGTTACACGTCCATGTTTGGATTTCGAAAGCAAAAGTACACGGTTTTTGTATCACGTTCATAATAATTGAGATTCTTTGATATTTACGGGCGAGAAAACCCTTAATGCCTAACGAATCTACACATATCCGTTTCCCTTTCATCATTGAGATTATAACGTTTTGTTTCATATTATTCCGCGCACCGTAAGAGGAAAGGTTCGAAATTAATAAAATTAAAATATATTTTATTCGCAGGTTTTTCCGAATTCGCCATTGTTCTAATGACATAAATTTAAGAATACTAAGTATTATATTGTAAGTATACATATTCTAAGGTTATTTCACGTGAAGGATTAGTTTTAATATTTTGCTATTAGCCACATGTAATGTGTGTGTGCCATAGTTTGTTAAAATATTTTTCCCATTGGTTCGATCATTGCTTATTCGGAAAATAAATAAAATAATACATATGTACATAATTGTTTCATGAGCGATTTCATCTCCTCATTATGGGGTATAGTACACGCTACTTTCAACATCGCCAATGAGCGATTTTTCAACTTTATCGATGCTGCATGGCGTTTTAATGCTCAGTGTTCGGATACAGTATCGAAATCGAAGAAATGTAAGAAAAAAGCCTCCTTGCTTCGCATCTTGGTAACAGCTAGACCCGATAACGCATTATCTAGGCTCGGCACTTCTTTTACCATAATCATAACTGTATAAATCTTCAAAAATAGACTTATAAGCCAAAGATGATGTTGAGCTATTTCTATAGCATGCGCGGTGATGTCCTACGGTCCCATGACGTCAATAGCGTGTGTCGCGAAACTTCAGGTCCCTAGCGAATACAAAGCTTACATGCACGTGGCGCGTATATTAACGGACCAGTAAACTTTGCGGCACACAAGACGATTTGCATACTGCAGATAATATAAGTAGGTTAATAGTGCTTAGTTTTACGGCCCATTTTAATTAAAGCCTGCATGGACGAAGGGTTTCTTTTATCACGTTGTTAATAATACGTTACTCTTGCAGAAGTCGTCGGTAAGCTTTTATTTTCCATGTCTTATTAAATGTTAGTAATGGACAGTACTTCCGAATTAAGGGTAATATAGTATTTAATATTCTTTTTATACTATAAAATTCAACACACCACAGCCCCTATATTTTAGTCACTGGTATTCCAATGTTAATAGCCTATTTTCAAGAATGTGTCACAAACTTATTATAAACAGCCTATTACAGTCCGCTGCTGGACATAGGCCTCTCCAGTTGTTCGCCACTTAGGACAAACGTCTGGAGGATATACCCATAATCGCCACACTGGGCAGGCGGGTTGGCGATCGCAGGGCTTAGCTTCTCGCTCCGGTGACACTGCTGCCTGTCATCGGTCTATGGTATTTAACTACGCCTTCAATTGTGATGGTTATACCGTCACCAGTCGGTTGCCAGTGCCTCGTTTGTTATTCGGCAGGATGCACCACGAGCAGGTGAGGTTGGCTTGAAGCGAAATGATGATAAACCGCTCCTTTATACCCAAGAATGTGTATATATTCGAAATGTATTGAAACGAATAGCAGTGGCCTGTACATGTCTGTTACAGTAAACGGCGGTTATTATAAATACAGGCCACTGCTTAATGCACAATATGAATTGAAGCGAAGGGCGATGTTCCGTCTGCAATTGGGCGCCTCCTGATGTTGCGCGGTCTATGGGCTGAACTGATCCTTTACAATAAGGTAGCTCTCAGGCTCATATACCTCTGCCAAATGCTGATACGTACTTAATTTATTGCTCGTTCTATCATAAGCATCTCCTTCTTTTTAGCTACATCGAACCCCTTTTTTGTAAATATAAAAAAGTGTAATCCATTGTTTGGGTAAGTGAAAAAAATAAGCAAAAAATATTACTCTCCTTTCTCCGCTCACATCACGCGCATTTGCCATGTAAACATTTTGGCTCTGAGTGCTATTTTGCCTCCCCATCAATTATACGAGCGACATGTGTCAATCATAGTCTAACCCTGTTCCTCGTTTCATATATTTTCGCACCATAATGGTAGCTTATAATGTTTACATGGATTAGAAAAAAGACTAAAAAATAATACTACGTGTTCCCTTGTTTTGGGAAAAGAGTACGGTAGCTAATGAAATTTATAATAATTTTGGTTGCAGCGGCCAATCTTTAAGTAGACTAGCCAATTGCGTAGTTGCTGTTAAACTACGAGTACTAAGTGTGTGCGCAAACACAGATGCACTCTATCTCTTATAATCCAATAGGACGATTGATCGATACGACCGGAGAGGATCAACGGCTTAACATGCATTTGGCTCTATGATAATATTTGCCAAGAAGTATTTGCAAGATCCACAATAGTATTTTTATCGTCAACTTATATTTACATAAAAATTACCATTTATGGTAAATTGGTCTTACCTTGCCTATGTAGGTAGTTGTTTAGAACCCGGCACGTACGAGTTGTAGTTCGAGTATCCAATGTCGTATTGCGGAGGTCAAATGCCAATCCCTCTATTACTATACATACATACAGCCGATACTTGTATATTACGGATATGCCTCTTGTTTCCTTGTAAGAATTTGTGTCTACGATAACACAAAGTCTTATTATTCGACCAATTTATCAATTTTTCATTCTGTTAGCTTGAAACCCCGAGAAGATTTATTTGGAGATACTGAACATACGTGCTCAAAAATACTTCAATAAAATTATTCTTATCGTTGAACGGGATCATCAATTAAATTGGAAATGAGGGCTGGCCTTAATGTTTTATGAAGGAGCAACAAGGATGACGGCACAGTTTATTATTTTTCTCCTTGACCTTCCAAATACAAGTTTCATGGCAAACAAACAAAAAGGTCGATCGTTACTTCCATGTTATTGTCAAATACTTTGTTTACATAATGTAGGACGTAGGTCCGAGCGGGTGTCGTAGACGGCTCGTAGCGGCACGCGACGTAGCGGCAGTCACGCTACGGCGCGGGTGACGAGCGGTCGCTACGCGCTACGAAGCCGGCGCTAGTTCTCGGTCGGCGTAATGTTCTCCCTGGCGCTATTCGCCTTCGCCCTATGCGCTTCGGCCCAAGGACGAGCGGTAAGAATCACTTTATATTACAATTCTCACAACGCCACTATGCGGTAAATTTTGAACGACACTTTTGTGAAGTTTTGCAGTCAAGAAGTGCACGATGGCTTTGATTCGAAGTTGAAGACGCATTTTCTTTTCGTGTTTTTTTTTCTTCAAAAATATATCCCAATAAAATTTTCTGCTTTTATTTAAGTTACTAAATGCGTCTTTAATTTTAGCGATATAGATAAAACGCAACTTTATTTCTGTATTGTCTTAATTCATAAAACTTTTCCAATAAAAAGTTTCGCAACTCTAATAATATTACGCCAGTAATGAATATTATATTTAGCGCTTCATTCAGTATAAAATTGATTTGAAAACTTTTTGATTGTTAAGACGATAAACTCGATCCGCGTCGCGAAATAACGTGGACTGTAGAGTATTCAGGATCATATAAAAACTTTTCATTTCATCTGCTTAATTTTTTTTACTTCTTAAGGAAGCATTCCGTTTGATTTCTTTACTTTAGACTTTTTTTGTTAGATTCATTGTTTTAGACATAAATTATTGCTATTTACTGGTCTTTCACTTTAAGTTACTTTGGTCGGCATTATTATACCTACATATTAAAAGAAACCTGTAATTTATTATTTGAAATACTAATTGACTGACAACATCAGTAATATGTTGTTGAAAGTTCACTGAATATATTGTTAAAAAGAGTGTTAAACAATAAAACAAAGTACAATTAGTTTACAATTAAATAGTACAAGTAGGGTGAATATGAGATATTAACCAAATTTTTTGATATAGATACATTATACAGACCCTCGTAGCTAAATGACTAACGCTTAGGGAACAGGCTATTAGCATTGTTCGCCTCATCCCGCGCACATTTCGCCGTTTAGTGGCACATACGCCTAATTATGTTTCGAGGACACAAATATAAGCATCTTAAGTGCCATCTAAACTACTAACTGCCGAAACACAACTTAAGTCAAGCTAACCCCGCTCAGACGCCAAATCGATTAAACTACTTGCAACTTTAAGTCCATTTTGCGATGACAAAGCGGGTGCTTTAAGCCGACTCGCATCCAAATGTATGGGATAATAATGTTTAAAATTGCTATCGTAATTGCTTTTGTGATTCATATTTAAGTGTGGAAACTGAATGCTTAATGAGAAATAATGTATTATTTTAAAACAAACAGTGTTCTGGTGATACTGCACTTTACATTTTGATACGATTTTATGGATTAACTGATTTACATTTTCAAGTTCTTTGTTACGTCTTATGAACTTGAGATTTGTCTTTGTAAAAATAATACAACCCAGTCACGCTAGTTATTATAGCAAGTATTTATCATTCTAATTTTATTCTTAAAGAAAAGTTTGGAATGTCTTATAGTTTAGTGAAAATTCCTATAATGTTTCATTTGAGAGCCAGAAAATATTTCTTAACACAACTGTTTTAAAGTTCAGTTTATGTGTAAATAACCAATATTGTCGCAAATAGTTTCGTTAAATAATACATTTACGAGTATTCCAAACATGTGAATAATAAATAAAAAACATACGGGCCTTTAAATGCGGTCTTTTGATGCTAAAACAGATAATGTTTTAAGTTTAAACGTACAAAATAACATATTCCCTAAGTTGAAACAATAAAACGAAAGCCTGCTTAATAATTCTGTATCGCAGGCGTACACGGCGCATCACAAAGGCTTCGATATCGGGCCAAAACAAAAGATAAAATATCAAATAGAAACGTCAAAACCAATATTTTATTTCGCGAGATATTGTTTTACCGAGGCCGTTGTCGACTTGACAGGTGGTCTCGTGGATACCCTTTCAAACGACCGTTGATACACTGCGCGATCAGACAGACCCATAAATATTTCACAAATTGACATAGGTGATAGAATTAGAAAGAGAGATAGATAGATATTCTTTATTGCGAACCATACAATTGACTTTAAACTTGGTAAAACAGACACTTGTTGCATAATTTAGGCGACCTTATCGCTATAACCGATCTCTTCCAGACAACCTTAGGGATAGTTGAAAAATAAAGGGGTGAGATGCGCTATCAACTGAATCGGAATTGAAGCTAGATAATAAATACATACATAACTAATATACCTAACTATATGGATATAATTATTTATGTTTAGCGTTAAGCGAAATTGATGAAAAGCTTCGTTAAAATGGTTCAGACGAAGTAGTAGTATCATTTGCATGTATTACCTACCCAACTTGTTAGTACATGGCCCCTTTCATCTCCTATTCAGGACCCTTGAGGGATAATTTCTTAAAAGCCTAATTAGCACTCTCCCACTTTAATTACATTTGATTAATTTGGCCAACTTCATAATTAATTTCAAATGTTATTTTGTTTTTAAAAGGTTTCTAAGAAGCCAAAGGTATATGATGTGGTTTTTCTTGAAATCTCTTTGCCAGAGTCTTTGTCAGTATAATCTGATATTTTAATTGGTGGTAAAATCTAATGTAGAAATTTTAATTATATATACTTTCAAATAAACAGTTTTCTCATTTTCATGATCATTTCAGAGGATATTTAGTATGATGTGACGAAACGACCGCGCGAATGTACCTACTAGATGGTAAACGTCACTTAGTTCATATTAACTACAGTGCCTAAATGCCTAAACATTACTTGATTAGAGCTGTCCACCCTGTTTCCGTAACCAGACAGTAGTTAGCAGTAGTTAGTAGAGGGCTAGCTTTACTCAGTAAAGGCCATCCATGAAATAATAAATTGATACCTACTTACTAATGAGTTATGACATTTATTTGAGAATAGTTATAATGTAGTATGTACTCTCGCCTAGATTGATGTTTCAATAAATTCAAATTATAAATGGGCAAAATCATCCATTTATAATTATTTATCTACATAATGTCACAGTTAATTACTATAATAATAATAATAAAAAATTTATTTCAGATTTGCATCCATATGTGTTAGTAAAAAACTTGACTTATTTCTAGGGTTAGTCTTTCTATAAAGATACTAGCTTACTTATTACTACAATGGATTTAATTTAAAAGAAATTGCAGAATTCATTTATCTGGGAACTTAATTAAAGGGAATCGAGACTACGAGTACCTATCTCCGTTTATACTAATCCTGTTTACTCTCCACGAGAGAGAAGAAACCCAACACGCGTCATTATCCACAGTCCAAGGAAATTACACACGAGCTACTCGTATCTTCAGCTGTTTATATTACAACAAACGTGTAGATACTTAGTTGCTTAATTAATTAAAATTGTTTGTCATTCTAATTCAAGCTATCAGTTTGATAAAATGGAATGCAGCAGTGATTTTTTAAGATGTGAACAAGGAACGCATAATTTTATTGATTTTATGTCTGACTGCCTCATTGGTTCCGGGTTCGAGCCCTATGTCAGTAAAACGATTACTTAGTAGTTTTATTATTAAACCTGAATAGGATTTGCATCTATATTCCATTACATATCGTAAGGATTTCTTGTCCTATTAGATTATAAGAGTAAATAACTCAGTGTGTCTGTGTTTGCGCATTTCAGTAAACGAGTCACAATAATAATATGTTATTAAGAGAGGTAGGGCATAGCGAATCTTCGCTCGAATTGAGCCGCCCGTCCGGGGAAGGACCTCCACCCTATAGAATACCGCAGTCAAATGACCTCTGGGTCGTGTTTCTGCCGGTGAGTAGGGTTTCCGGAGCTCGTGGGGGGTTAGGGTTGGGCCGGCATGGCGGTGGCAACTGACAGGTAACTGACCAGTTACTTGCCCGTTGTCACAGCGACTTGGGCTTCTCTTTCGCTTTCCATCAGGTGTAGGGAAGCCATTATGTCGAGCCACTATAAAAAAAAAAAAAAAAAATGTTATATTATACTCGTAATAGACCCAAGTAGGTGCTAAACTAATCTATTCTTCTGTTATCACTTTCCTTCCTCCTTTTATTTGAATTAGGTACTTAATTTAAAAGTATGTTTGTATAAGTTCCTCAAACAAATCAAATACAAATATTACACAATCACAAAATAAGGATAATCGTAGGTTTCTCGTGAAAGCTATTATATAAACACAATTAGGAGTAACTAAGCGAGCACGCAATTCAAAAGCTACAATGAAGGTGAAAGTATTAAATTAGATTCATATTGGCATGTACCCATATACCCTTACAACTTTATTCATGAGCGGGACGAAGCAAAGTTTCCGGATAACTTGTGATTTCATATGCAATTTCTTCAAACTCGGCAACTGTAACTTTACGACTGATTTCACTCTTACATCTACTATCGGTCCTTTTTTCGCTGGATACGAAATTGTTACGTCGGTAGGTTCACTTTTGCAATAAAATCATAGTGCCGATTAAAATAATGCTAAAGTCCGATTTTATTGTGGTCTTCTGACTGCACAGATAATTTGAAGTTTTTATTAAGATGACTGCTTTTGTCTTTTTGCTTTACATTCACTTGGCATAAACTTCTCATGATGCGTGAGTCACTGGTGTCTATCTATCTTCTTTAGGTTCTTAGAAAGCAACATTCAACACTATTAATTAATGAATAATTAACAGCATTTTCTGCAAAAAAAACCCGACTTCAATACGGTGACAATGGGACCAACTCAGAAGTACATCCTTTCGAACAAAAAAGAATATTACAAATCGGTTTATAATTCTCGGAGAATGTGGTAACAAATATGCAAAAAAATTTGAATTGTTAAAACAAATATCTGTTCCGAGAAATCATTAAAATTACATCGGAGCAGAGTTATTTGAAGTTCAATCTTGCGCCAAATGATTGTCAGAAATGTATAACGCTCGTCGTGTTTAATTAAATATGTATTCAAATAAGGAATGATGGAACAATATGGACTAATTGCCTGGAAAAGAAAGTCTTGTTAACATGAGGGAGACTTAAACGGCATTAGTATTCGATATAGCAAACTCGGCGTGGCCTTGCGGAGTGGGGACGACTGTACGGAAACGAGGACTTAATTAGCAAGCCATGCCCGATCACTTGTTTGTCTTTGCCCAAACAATCGCTTGTTCAGATTAGTTAGTTCGTTCCGCTATCGATTTAATTATTTTGGTATTGGAGCTTGTAAAACTTTGGCACAATCCAATTATAAGCACCGCCACGATCAAACTTCGTTAATAAAACATCTATGTTTAGGACATGTATTTTTATACATTTGGCTGTCTTGCTTGCGAATGCAGTCTAATGACCAAAAAGTTCAGGTCCCGATTGAAACAACATTCTTATTGGGTTTATCTCTAAGAAACTATTTCAAAGACGCCGATGGGAATCCAATCCATCGGAAAGCATGTTAATGCTTGCTACCTGATGTCTCTCCGCCATTACGCTATGCTACAATATGCCACTTCATCAGATAATTACAGTGAAGATACAAAGAGTGAACCTGTCTTTGAGCCTTGTGCACAAACGCAGTAAGTATAATAAATTGATTGCGGACTCGACTATTAACTTTATTGCTGTATACGAAATTTAGAGAAGTAACAAAATTTGAACACTCTTGTCGAATAGAATATGTCACAAAAATAAGAATATTTATTTAGTTAATGTTAACGAAAACCGAATCGGTCTGATTCCCCTATTGAATTCCGGAGCTCAGCACTTTAGTGATATTTGTCACTTCATATTTATCAGACCCGTTGAATCTGGGATCATATTCAAATACAGCGAAGCGAGAGTCCCAATATTCCATAGCATTATATAGGGATATTGATGTTAGTGGAGTAAACCTAATTATGATAACGTTCTACTATTTGGGTATCAAGGGAAGGGGTTACTTTTCCCAGTAATATAGAAGGTTTGCGTGGGTTTAAAGGCCCGTATATCGTGAAGTTTATTATTGTTTTCAAGTGAGGGCGCGGTCTGGGTGATCGGGTCTTCATTGTTGCGGCTCATTTCCTCCGTTTTATTGGATCCTCTTGGCCTCTTTCTGCTATACAATCCAAAAGACCTACTTATAGATAAAAAATGGGATAGACCACTTCTTATTTACCGCAAAAGTGGACAAAGATATCGAAGAATTTTATTGTTCGTTTTTGCGGAAGCTTACCAAGTTTTCAATAAAAGATGTAGTTCTTACCTTTAATGTTAAGAAATACGCGTCACTTCTTTCGCTCCACAAAGCCTTCGTTGAATTGATGATCTTAGAGCATAATCATCGTTATAATATGCCGCAGGTCTACTTATCACCATCAATGACTTTTAAAATGGCCGGCTGTAAACAAACAGCCTACGCGATCCTGTGACTTTTACCATGACGTTTGTCCACCCCGACTGATCGGCGTCCCACGTTGCGAAAAATAAATAATACTTATCAAGTGTTTGATATTAGTTATCTATTTCTCGTGAGTACAGGGATAACGATAATGATTAAGAAATAGGCAGGATAGGACCTACTAAAAAGATGAAAATTACTTCTGTTCATTTAGCCATATACTGGCATTTGAAATTAATTTGTCAAATATTGATTGATTGAAGATAGCTATCGAACCATTACCAAATTACATTGACTAATTATTATGTTCTATTTTACCTATAGTCGATTAAAATAAATTATCACGCTGACTGGCTCTATTTTTATTATCAAAGTTTATAGAGTATCCATAATATTGTTAGAATTTGAAGCATAATGTTTCGATGTTGCCTGGCAGCCAATGTTTGTCTACGTAACAACAACAAGCAAGCTTTGAGTTGCCAGGGCGAGGTCTGCTTGGTTCAACAGTTGTTTAGCAATTGTGTTCAAGTAATACATGCATGGTATGCGTTTGAGGTAGAATGTACACAAATTTAAATAATAAACAAAATAAACTACTAATGTATGATGTAATCTCAAGGCACTGAATAAAGTTAGCTTGTAAGGGTTTTTATATAAAGTCAGTAAATTGGAGGGAAAATGAAGTATTACTCGTAGATATCAGAAGCCACACGCTTAAATGTGATACTAATAGTACCTATATAATAATATTACTATTATATTACAATTTTTAGTCGACTCATGACGTATGTTTAAAAGCTCAATTAAAATCTATACAATAATAATAAGATTCCTCTAAGATGGGAGTAGAGAAAAATGTAGCACTAAATATAATATTTTTTTCTTCTTTTAATGTCAGAAGAAATACGAAAATGCTCAATTTGGATACATTTTTAATGAACAATTATTTTAAGGTACATAATTCTACAAAATTTATTCACCCAAGTTTACCGTTCATAAGATACACACAGAACGAAAATTAAAATTCTTTAACGGAACGTTGTCCGAACAAACTAGGAAAACGAGTAAGACAGAACAAATATTTGACACTACAAAGTTTCCGTTGGCCAATTTGAACTTTTATTAAAGTTACAGCAAGCAGCCAAACTCATTAGAACTGGGCGCGGACCCATTCCTATACCCTCTCTTTGTATCTCTGTAGACGGCGGCGAGCCCCTTTCTTATAAGATTTGTTATAAAGTTCAAATTTAAAAGGGAACTTTGGACGGCGAGTGCAAATTGACCAGATACTTATAAGATACTTGGTCGGTTTATGCATGCAGTTTTAGAGACGGGCCACTTGAGTCTAATTTATGAACCTTTAATAAATGCAATTACTTTGATATTTAATCTATAGGTTTTTTATTAACTCGTGCAAAGGTCGTATCCGGCAAGTAACAACTTATCAATTGTGCAAGACCGATAAAACATGTATTCCTAATAATTTCAAAACTGCAAATATTTTATTAAATAAGGTATAAATACCTTAAGAAAATTAAACATTATATAATACATTGTTCTGTTTTCTACTAAACGCACGGATACGCATCACCATCATCAGCCTATTGCAGTCCACTGCTGGACATAGGCCTCTCCAGCTGCTCGCCACTTAGGGCAAACCTCTGGAGGATATACCCATAATCGCCACGCTGGGCAGCCCGCCTGGTTGGCGATCGCAGTTGTCGCATTGTTCTATCTAAGCGATTCTAAAATTCCCATGATAGGTGTTGTACGTCCAACTATTTGTCAAGGCTAGGATTAAGTCAAAAGCGTCTAAATGCGCCTAATGATACCATTTATTTCCCAGCAGAATTAGTGAAATGCATTTGCTGTTGAATACATAAATCTGCAGTGACAAAGCCGACCCGCTGTCCTCATTAAAGCCGTTTGTAATTATTATGGAGTTTTACATTAAAATGTGCTTGGTTTAACTATTGTTTGCTAGTTTTGTATTAACGTTGGCAATTTGTTTGTAGCCACATTGTTACTGAATTAACATTACTTACTCGTACCTCTCGAAATAGTTTGTTTATAACTAGATTTCAGTTATGCGGTAAATTGGTATAAATAGATAACAATCTAACTTTTCCGTCCGTATGGTTTCCGGATTTAGAATAGGACCACCTACATATAGGACCACCCTACGACCACCCACGAATTGAGCCATGGGTGTCCTAGAAGGCGACTAAGGGAATATAAGGAATAGAGGGAACAGCGTTTACATGGGTACAAAAAAACCTAATGCAGTCACGAACCCGCTTGCCAAGCGTGGTGAGTAAGGCGAAGTCCCCCAAATGACAACCATCCTTGGAGGAGGCCTATGTCCAACAGTGGAAAACGTCCAGACAGATGATGATGAAAAAATGCTGTTTTTTAGTCCTTGTACGTAGGGGAGACCGGGTACAAAAGTAACAAAGGCTCTCTAGATTTATCCAATGGGCGAAAGGTCGCTTAGCCGCCTTCAGGCGATAGCCCTGTGTTCTGACCGACTGTTACTTTTGTACCCGGTCTCCCCTACGCTCCGTGCACGCACACCCATTCACATCTCCCGACGAGGTGAATCGTATGTTACGGTTTTAAACTCATCACCTCTGAGAAAAGCTATGTTCTTGACGAGTTTTCTCATTGTTGGCGCAGGTGAACATTAGCAACACATGGGTGCTGCCCGAGGAGGGGTTCCCGGTGTTCTACCGCTACTTCAGGGACCGCATCTCCTGGTACGAGGCTGATGCCGTCTGCCAGTTCCACCACGCAAACCTCGTTACAGGTAAGTGCACTTTAGAGTTAAGGGATTTTGTTTGTGTTTTTGTTGATGCTAAAATAAATTAGTGGAATCAAAACGACCACTTGCCAATAAAAGACAACATTGTGGATATGTTCCTTAACTCTACTTCTAGGTACTCATGTTTGGCGTAACTCGGTGATGGCGCATTCTGTAACAAAGGACTTCTCGTCGAGTCGATTTAACGAATCTTTTTATATGAGACTAGCTGTGCCAGCGGCGTCGCTCGCGTGGATATCGGGTTTCAAAAATAACGGACTTCCATATAATACCCATCTATACCTTGTGCCTAAGTTTTAAGTTAGACCTCTAGCAATACATTGGTGAAAACCGCATTCAATTCTATGCAGTAGTTTTCGCGTAATGCGCGTTCAAACATACAGGTTTAAATTTCTCGCGTTTTCCCAACACTTCCCGTCACTGCTCCGCTCCTATTGATTGTAGCGTGATGAAAAGTATCCTATAACCTGCCCAGGAGTATGAAGAATAATTGTACCAAGTTTCGTCAAAATCTGTTCAGTAGTTTTTTTTTCTATAACGAACATACAGACAGACAGACAGACAGACAGACAGACAGACAGACAGACAGACAAAAATTTTACTGATTGCATTTTTGGTATCAGTATCGATCACTTATCACCCCCTGATAGTTATTTTGAAAAAATATTTTATGTACAGAATTGACCTCTCTACAGATTTATTATAAGTATAGATGTCATTCTTTAGTAGAGGCGTTTGCCTGGGTGATATTACTTAAAGTGCAAAAATTAAGAGCTTAGTTTGAAACTTGGTGCTTTGTTCGTCGAGTAAGAATGTGTAATTTTTTATATACCTACCTACTACAATTTTTTACAAATTTTTACACAGACAGATTTTAACTACTAATTATTGATGGTATTCCTCTTGGAATGGCACACCAGGAGTCAATTTACAATGTTCCTTTTGTAGCAATATCGAACAAACACGCCACCAATTCCTCTAAATTTTATATTTATATCGAAAAAAGCCAAAATGAATTTGACCAATTTGATCCGCCGTATCGAGCCGTGGGGAGCAACAAAATATCGCGACAACTGCGGTATTAAAACTTCTCTCGTAACCCACAACACGAATGTTCGGCAAGCTGACAAAAAGCTCTCTGTGAGCGGAATTAATGCGGGGGAAGATTACAAATCAGGTTCGCGTTTTTGCTCTGATTGATACAAGATAAAACGTAATAAGAAAACCGACCAACAGGCGGGCGTTGGACGACATAAATTAACAATACTTCTACTAGAAATTAACTTAAGTCTATGTACTTTAATAATTAAAAAAAAAAATTATTACTAAGTAAGTTTATCAGTTGTCTAGTACCCATAGTACAAGCTTCGGCTTAGTTTGGGGCTAGATGGCAATGTGTGGTCTAGCGTGGCATGTCTTGGGTATAAAAAGAAAAGCTATAATAGTATAAAAAGAAAAGGTATACTAACGCTTGTATTGGATCTTAATAAAATTTGACGCTCTTACGGCATTTTTTGAAATTCAAAATTATATTTTTACCTTGTTGCAGGTATGATTAAAATGATAATAATAATAAAATTATTTTGCACACAAGATCTTAAAGTATTAACTTACTAGTACGAATACGTAAGAATGAACATTTCTTTTGATATGACAATACAATTAAGATAATAATTGATATTAGGTACTATTTATGTCAATTCCTACAATAAAAGGAACCTTTAACGGTCTTAAAAAAATTGTAAAATCATTTTAAAACTTGAGATGCATTTGAGTCTCGTAAATTATGTTTAATTTTTTCTATATTATATCGTCTGATCATCGTAAGCAATAAACAATTATTAAGACACATGTTTGAGACACCGCGACCTGCATATTTAACATCGCCGCCATGAAAAATAGGGTCATAATCGAAAAAGGCGAAGGCAAGTGTCTTCCTTGGTGACTGTGAAAACAACATATAAAAATGCCATAACAATATCTTGCGCAGCTTTACGTGACAAAGTCTTTTGCAGGGAGATACAAGTTTATAGTCTTAGGGAGGCGTTTAAATAATTTATTGTTGAACTGGGCCTGTGAAGATAATATTCAAGTTGTTTGTAACGTTTGGAAGATTAAAATTAAATTTTATTGAAATTAAGCAAATTGTAATGTTACGATGTTTGAACTATTTATTATATTTAATCTAGCCATTTTCAGGTGATGGCGTATTTATATTCTTTAGCGATTTTTACCGGTTAATAAGTCCCAAGTAGGTAGGTACCTACATATCTTTTTCAACGGGAATATCTTTTTACAAATACACCAACTAAAATGCTTTATGGTAGCACACCTCTACACCTGTAGTAGATAAGAAAGAGTAATTACCAACTGGTTTTAAAACAAGAGAAGGTAAGCGAATCCGTTTTGTTTCAGAATTTGTTTATCTATCATTAAAACGATTCTTTGCAAGCGAACACTGTCCAAGATTAAACAAAGTTTAAATGGCTTCTGAACTAAGTTACCCAAAACAGGGTCGTGATTATTTTTCGGCCTAAATACAAGATAATAACTCCCAAGAGGCGGTAACTTACAAGTAATAATTTAGATTGATTCAGCCACCTCTTAAAGAAGAGTCTATTAATAAATGTATAATATCTACACAAAAATGTACAACTTTTTTTCTACATTACTACACGTGTTTATGGCTCCACATCCTACTAATATTATAAACGCGAAAGTTTGTTTGGATAGATGGATGGATGTTTGTTCCACTTTCACGCAAAAACTACTGAACGGATTTTAATGAAACTTTACAGGAATATAGTTTGTACATCAGATTAACATATAGGCTATGTTATACGAACATTCACGCGGGCAGAGCCGCGAGCAGCAGCTAGTATACCATAATGCAGGTGATTTGCATAATATTTTTGAGGGTCAACTTTTAAAGAACATCTAAAATAGTTGCACACTACTAAATTTAAATCGAATTGTTTATAAGCTAACTACCAATTGAGCCACCGAGCTAGATAAATTGTAACACACTATTGTATGTAGGATACCGTACCGTAATACAAATTGTTGATTTTTAGCTTAGGACTGTAAGAAAGGCGAGTCAGTTGTAATGTAAGGTCGAGGTTGTGGCCCATTGCGTCAATACTGCCGGCCTTAGGCGTAATCGACGCGTTTCGCTGCGACCCCCATTACGGTGACGCGACCCGAGATACCCCATCATGAGCGGATGTACCTCCCGATAACAAAATGTAAATATGCGGCTTGTATTTCGGTAGATGTTGCTATTATTTTGCTTAGTGTGTGCGGAAGTTCTAAAGGTATGCGAGGGTTAGTAGGTACAGGGGGAGGTAGATAAATATCAAGCCTGTACGATAGTTTCTGATGTTATCCCGTGATGTACTGTCGTTAAATATCTTATAATGTTTTCGTCATTCTCACCGTCCAACATACCTCAGGTAGGTTACACTTGCGCTCACACTGTGAGTATCAGTATGGTTCGGACATTGTTTATGTGTATACTAACGACCCGCCCCGGCTTCGCACGGTATGTAAGCATACATGGGGATAGACAGAAAAAAAGCGACTTTGTTTTATACAATGTAGTGATTTTTAATGTTTCCGAGATACTTAATTATTCCAGTTATGTTAGTAGCTCGTATAATGTTAGTAACAAAAATGTTTGCTACATTCTTAGTCGGAGTAAAATTAAATTAGTCTGTGCATTTTAATTCGTTTGTAATTGTACTATAGGTACATGTAATTTATGACAATAATAAATAAATGAAATAAAGATGCGTTCATTAACTTTCAAGATACTTGTAGCAAGTAGGTATTTTATATTGTTCATGCAAATATCTTAGTCTAACTCATCTTAATTGAATTAAGTCCTGATTAATTTAAATTCGCTCCCGTCGCTAGAACATACCTCGATGGAGCCTAAATAGAGTTCAATAGGCCCAAGCTTTAGACAGACGGCACAGTATAAAGGAAGATCAGTAAATGATAAATAGTATATGTATTTGAATTTGAGCGAATACTCTATAATTTGCTTTAGGGTAAAAATGTTGATAGCTGACGTATATCTACCTTCCACTTTGCTAAAAAATGGTGATATTTTCGCTTTTCACAATGGCCTGTACTATAAGCTACCGAAACCAGAAAGTTTATTGTAAATGTATTGTGCAGTAATAATATCTATTTGTTTAAAGATTTCTAGAAGGCATTGGGAATATATCAGATCTGATCCTATTACTTATTACTTATTTCTTTTTATCGTATTTATTTATTGTATGTATCCCTTAGCTATGTATGTATTTATATATAAATAAATTGATTATATATAACAGCATAAGATTTAAATTAATCAATTGTCACCTTACCCCTTCTTTTGATTAGATATCCTCTACCCAAAGGTTGTCTGGAAGAGATCGCTTAAAGCGATAAGGCCGCCTAACTTGTACGTCAATATTATCTTTGTATTTAGTTATAAGTCAAATGTGTTGGTGTACAATAAAGTGTATCTATCTATCTATCTATCTACTTATTATATTTTTCTACTAGGTTTTGTTCTACAAGCATTCTGCATATAATAACCCCAAGCCTTATACAGTAGAGTGAGCTTTTGCCCTAAGACTAAGTCTTAAGACATATAAGTCATAAGATGAGAGTACAGTAGCACCTTTACTGGTATTTATTCCAGTGTGCTACTACCTGGCTTGTATTTTAATTAATTCAGAGAAAAGGGCAACTAGACCTTTGCGTTCGACGAATTTGCCGACGTAGCCTGTTAGAGAATCATACGAATACCTCTTCAACTTAATACTTGTAAGGGTTTTTCTTTTTTCGTGTAGGAATTTTTTTGATACGTCGTTACAAAAATCGCTTCCATTTCATATCTTTAGATAAAAAGGAATTTGAAGAAAACTGATCTTGTATTTATACAAGATCAGTTTTCTTCAAATTCCTTTTTTGTCTCTTAACTTTGTTTGCTTTAAAGAAGTACGACCTTCTAATTAAGTAACTTGACCCTGTCTCGATTGTTGTCTAAGTTGTTATTTAAAGCCGAAGAAGATGTTTACAAACATTATATCTTTGAAAAAATATAATTTCGCCTACGAATTTTATGATGGAGGATTGTGATTAGTCTGAATGTTATTTATATTAATTTGTATAAATTTAATTTAAGTTCTGATTTGTTTTACGACCTAAAAACTGTCCACTTAGTTCGTTCGGTGGTAGATTACGTAACATCTCTAAAAGTGTGTAACTTTATGAAACCTGATCTTGATGAACTGAGTCTTTAATAGCTTTATTTCCATCATAAAGCTGTGAAACCTAATACCTATTTGAAAAGGTTATTTAGTCTAGGTATGATATAGAAGCTACTAGACCTAAGCCTAACTACGGACAAATTGTTGGTATACAATCTTAGTCGGTTAAGCCAATTATGCACATCGTGTTGTTATGTAGAACAATAGAATGAAACATTTCCAAAACAACTGCTTTATACAAGACAATGGCATAAGTTTAGTAATTTATGTTACATCGAATAACACAATTTGTCACTGAAAAACTAGACTTTAGGTTGTCTAGAATTCTCGACATTCGGTGCTTTATTCAAATTAGACACAAAATTAAACATGCAAATTGGACACGAAAGATCGATACTCAAAGGTGAGTTAACGAGGTCAAGCTTAGTATAAAATTATCAAAGACTACGCTCTAATAAACTTAGATAAATCTAGGCGTATATAAAGTAACGAACTGTAACTTGAAGTGAATACCAAACAGAGTGAAAGACAAAGCCCTGTACTTAATTAACTTTAATTGTAGATTGACATCTATTTATTATTTTTAAGTCTAAGGTCATATCCTCATTATTTATTTATCTAACGTTGGTTGTTGAGCTCAAAGTTGGCGGCAGACTGTCAGTGAGCTTACCATACAATACATGTAATTGAATGGAATGTCCATTGGCCATATAATGCACACTCTACGTAGTATGCGGTATTTCACTTACCGGATAGACAGTTAATACAATTCGCCGCTCACTCATTTATTTAGCGACCGATACGCCGCTCACTATACCATTAATATATCAGCACACACAGCATAAGGATATGGCCTATATTGCACCCTCAACTATTTGCAAAAAGTGATAAAAACTTCGAAATTTATACCAATGTGACTTTTATTTGCATCTTTCGTAATTAAAACTGAGTATCGAGTATTTATATTAAGTTTAAATGGCACGTGATTTTCACTTACACATTCAGTTCAGCGACTTATAAATTATACAGTCAAATATTGAACTGGTATAAAATTTACTTCGCAAATTTCCAGCGCTTACTTTTGCAAAGCGTTGCTCAGAATGAAGATTGCATTTATACTATTTGATTTATTTATTTATATTACCGCTGGAGCAAATATACAGGGCTGATTTGAAACAATGTTGAAGATAAAATAATAAGAAAATATTTGCTGAAAATATTAAACCAATTGTCCCTTGGTAGATAACCGACATCCAACAGTTTAATTGAATATGTAAAAGGGACAATGTACCAAAGTTGTAAAATCGTCCTTCGAATTAAAATCAATAGGGTATTTAGAGCTTAATGTGCAAAATTTACGGCATGCTATGGGTATTTCGGAAGGGTCGTGGGTCATCATGCCATAGGCTGGGGTCGCTCGTAAGTGAAATGAGGCCACCCTTATAATCGCTGTACCTATAGGCCAACTTCTTACTGTTGTCATACATTAAGTTCTTTCTTTGATATATCAAGGTAGAGAATAAGTATTCACTGCATAAAAATACTGTTTTTACTCCTATTTACATAGCACAGTTCCTTTTATTTTTTGCACTGCATTAGTCACGTCAGTAAGTAGGTATACTTACCTACCTACTCTTCTAAAAATTTAATTAGGAATTTCGTCATCTACGCTTGAAAAATATCTTTAACTTAAAACAAAAATGTATATTTTCTTGCTTAGATAAATATCATGAAAAAACAGTTTAATTTTGTTTGATAAGAAATAATATTGGCAAATTATTGTTAATGGATAATGTCTCAGTAACGTTCAGGAGTTTTTTGCTTTCAAAAGAAAACTTCTCTCGTTCCATTCAATCCTTTCAATGGCGGCGCAGTTTCTGACAAAACAATACTTATCCCTCTTTATTCGGAATGAGCCTGACGTGTCATTGTAAAGTTCTCAAAAGGTCTCGCCGAATGAACCCTTTGTGACATGAAACCCTCTATCTGTTAAATGAAAACTTAAATAAGTTTCGAAATACCAAATCTGTAGGTACAATGCGTAATCGGATTCCATACCAATTGCAAATATTTTAACGAATCACACTTCAATAAATATTTTACGTTTTTGACGAATGGTTACGTTTGGAACAATATTGATGATAATATTATACCTATATTTATAAACAGTTATATTTAACTACACCTAAACCTACCTGTTAAGTGTTGCGCGTTTGATCGCTCCGACGGATGAAAAAAAAATAGTAGCGAAGTTTTTCACTGACCTGGCTCCGCTGCGGTTCTGATGTGTGCCCGGCTGGGCCACTCAAATTGTCGCTCTCAGCCCAACATCCGCATAAAATCCATCGGTGTTTCAACTAGCACAATGCCTATTCCAGAGTCATTTTACTCACAATAGTTAGGCACGCCTGCCCCTTTCTCACTTCACAAACCTAAAATATGAAGATATGGCGGTGGTGGTTTCGCCGGGTATCTTATACCGCGTGGAGAACTCGGTGTCATCCCTTGGCGTCATCGGTCACCTTGAGACAGTCGGGATGCTTGCGCTCGACTCGACTCACTCGTTGACGTTGTGCATTTATTAACGCCAACGGAAGGTAGGAAGAAATCGCTAGTAATAAAAATATTCATAACTACACGGACAATGTCACCTTTTGCAAATTGTGTTGCATTCAAACTATATGACATATATAAGAAAAACCTGCTCCGGTACGAAACACTATCTAAATCTATTTACGAATCATACTTACATTTGTCACTATAATATATTTTATATCAATTAGTGCTTTTGCATTCTTTTCTTTCTAATATAAAGGTCCTTTAAATGTATTGTACACATTTAACTGCTTATGTTCTAAATTTTATTTATTTATACATAGCCAAGGGACAAACTCCAAGGGATTCACAAATGAGACATGAGGTCTAAACACCCAAATTGTAATGTTAAATGATATAACTTTTTTCACTATAGCAAGCAAAGATATACAAAAGATAGCACGGCATTTAATATTCAGAGAATGGTCTACATAAAAAGACAAAAGGGTGTAGGTAATTCACTTACAAAAATATAGATCGGACCGCGATCTTCGATGGTTCCAGTAGCCGAATCGAACCTATATTTATTTGCTTCCATCGATTCCATTGGAGAACCTCGGAAATGTCCTTTCTGCTTACATTATTCAAGCATCTACTTAGCAGTTCAGCCTTTTAGATGGATTTCTTGTGTAAATTGCCACTCCAACTTTGAATATTAACTTTCCGAATCAACTTTCTCGATGTGGTTTGTTAAACTTTCGGTACACATTGTTGCGGTACCTTTAAATTGATTAATACTTTTGCCGAGTAAGATGTAGGTATCCGTTCGGGAGGGAGTAGTTCAATTCCGAACAATGGGGGGTATTAAGTTGCATGTGTGTGTTCTGGGGCATCGTATATGTATGTCTACTAATAAGTAAAGGCCCGGATAATGCAAACATCCACCTGAGTAGATTCGAACCTTACAGTTGCTCACTTGTACTTAGACCGATTCTATAAGACACAGCTGAAGACGATAGAAGTCAGTCTTTCCGATGGTGATTTTAAAAAGATTCGTACGATAATCGTAATTTACCGAAGTTTTACGAATACGGTTTTGGAATACCGTTATTTTTGTAGAATAAGATACACCTAGGTATACAAAAACTTGTAACTTACATAAAAAATACGCATAATGGTCACTAAAGAAACTCAATAGCGCTTTTTTTGTAACTCGCTTTACAATAACCATGCTCCAAGCTAAAATCCTTTTAATACTGAAATCTAAAGAAATGCTACGGATTTTGATGCGGTTTTTTCTATAATAGATAGAGCGATTCAAGGGGAAGTTTTATATATATATATGTATAATACGGGTACATTCACACAGAATTGCTCGCTAGTAACTTTATAAGTCATAGTATATCTGTTCATCTGATGAATTGAGTTATATTACTGTAAGTTTCATTCAAATCCGTACAATAGTTCTCGCGTGAAAGCGTAGAAACATAGTATAGTTTGAGAGAGTTTTGCCTCAGATAACAATAATTCTCTTGACCCAAAATGAAAAATAAAGGCGTAAGTGATGAAGGATTTCATTTGCACGGTGTCGAGCGGGCCGGGTGACCCGGCCCATATATCACCGGGATATATCGCGCTTCAGATTTCGGCCTCCGTCACACATTCTTGCTTTTTTTCGGCTCGCCGCCGTTGTTGTGAAAGGTTAGGGGAAATATTACATATCTAGCTATACACACGTTATTGTATGTTTTATTTCGGATTGATGGCGTATCCGACAAGTATTCTAATTCGTTGTAAGTTCATAAATTAAAATATTTGTACGGTACTACTAGCAAAGTCAGTGTGTAAAACAACTGGAGAGGCCTATGTCTAGCAATGGACTGCGATATGCTGATGATGATGACTACTACTACGGATAAAAGGTAAATAAGTACTTGAAGCCACATTAAACGCAATTGATTATATTATTTCTATTAAGCTCTGATATGGAGGTCACTTGCAAATAGATTCAACTCGCATAGCAGAACTACGTTAGCGTGGTTTTTCATGTAGCAGGCTTTTTTAATAGTCCCACAGCATGGTAACTAATGAAAAGCGAAAGAGAACCTCAAGTCACTGTGGCAACGGAAAAGTAGCTAAATAAATTACTTTTCAGTTTCCAGCGCCATACCGGCCTTCAAAATAGCTATGGCTATGCACCGAGTCATCGACTGATCCCGAAATGCGACCGAAGTCGCACATTTCCGGTGACATATATAAATTACTACAGATGTTTTAAAACAAAATTAGTAAAAGAAAGGTTTTATTATCCTACTTCAAAAGAACGATGATAAATTATGATCGCACATACGGCAACAATTAATTAGTGTTTTTCGTAGAAGCTATTATTCTCTAGATACCTACTGTTATGAGGGCGATCTACTTCGAATATCACGTAGAACGCGTTTCGAAAAGATAATTACTTTTCATAGACGTCGTTTATAAAAAAACAAATTAAAATGAATGGAAAATTCATTATTATTTCATGGAAAAGTTAACTCGGACAATTTTGATGACAACTTTCGTAATATTATGTGAATAAACAGAATTAATCAACTTATGAATTCGATTGAAACTGTCTGTAAAGTTATACACGAATTCATGTTTGTAGACCAGGCATTTGGTGAAACATAAATTAATGTTGTGAATAGAATTGAGCTATGGTTCTGTGTTATTAATATTGTGTTTAAATAATAAATAATCATTTGTAGTACGTTACTTAGTCATTAATTCCATTTATGTAATTCCATATACAAACATAGGACTCCTATTTCTATCGACGGTTAACATTTGACACTTAATCCAATAAGGGAACTAAATCTATATAGTGTGTATAGTATAAGTATATAACGATCTCATTTTGGTTAGGTACTCATGAGGAAGCCCAGGATCGATCAAGGTGGCGAACATTGGGAGAGGCCTATGTCCAGCAGTGGACTGATATGGGCTGATGATGATGGTGATGACTCATGAGAAATTTTGTTTTAAACATTTGCTACGTGCCTTTCTGTAATATACTTTTTAGTGTTTCTTTTCTCGCAGCAAAATGATTCGGCTTCGACAGTACAGCTATTTTTTTTAATATCAGACAACATCACATACATTGCTCTAATCCCAAAGTAAGTAGCTTAAGCACTTGTGTTATGGGTATCAGAACAACGAAGGTACCACAAATAAATACTTAAATACAAATTATAAACACCCAGACACGGAACAAACACAAGTATTCATCACATGAATGTTTGTCCCGGGTGGGAATTGAACCCACGACCCTTAGCTCAGAAAGCAGGGGTCACTACCAATTGAGCCACCGAGCCATTGAAGTTTAATTAAATGTTAATTTGGTTTCTAATATTTAAATCCAAAAGGTTTTAATACTACATTAATAGTAGAAATGACTAGTAGGTTTTTAATTCTATTGTATAAGAAGACCAGCTGATAGCTTAGCTGCGGGATAGTAACTTTCCGCATCGCCCGGCCGCCGGGAATGCTCTAGATTTCTTGTTTTTGAAATGTAATGAAAACAAACATTTGGTCATGAATTTTACTATTGAGACATATGTTACCGTATATAAACCATTAAAACTTTGACTGCCAAAAAACTATAAGTAATGTGTGTCTCTTACTGATTACTGCTATGGCGTTCAACGTATGTACTTAAATTCAAAATTATCATATTATGTAGTGTTTCTTTGTCGCGTACGAAATAAAAAGTACTGCGCCAAAAGGGAACAATACAAACACGTTAACTAGTCCACATATAAAACAGATAATAAGAACTGCGAGCTCGGAGCATCACGTCCCTGTTCCGGACGAGGCCTACGATCATGTTTGGGGGGAGGGGGGGGGAATTATAGCCGACAGGAAGAGGCGCTGGAAGCTATGTGACTCGAATAATCAGCGTTAGTAACTTGATTCCTAACGTGATCATTGCAAGGAATAATTATTATATAAGACGACCATAACAGTACCTACTCGTACAAAAAGTATATTAAGGAGTACGTAAGTTTGGTGGATACGCTCTTTTGGTATTCAAATATGAATCCAAACACATGCGAATGGAATAATTCATGTACTGTGCGAAATTCACTCTAGAATGTGACCTCATCTGTCTGTGTTGTACGGTAGCTGTCAATATACGGCCGTTAGATACGATAACACGTGCGTTGCTATTGCTGCCTTCGTGAATTTCATTCCCTGTATAATTGCTTTACTTCATGTACCTAAAACTCCCACTTACCTACATGCAGATATTACAGAACTGTTCCCCCATTACGTAATGTGGAATTGGTAGTGAATTTTGTAAAATCATTCTTCAAGTGGTAGATATTGAAGAATGATATTACTAATATTTGCAAATGTTTGGAACTAAATCTAATACATCATTTTAGTTACCTGAACAGTCGGCACGATTTTACCTTTCTATTTAGTAAAATATATCTCCCGTATCTAATGATCAGTCTGGAACAGATAACTACGTTACCAGCGTTACTACGATCTATAATAATTTTCTGTACTTAAAGTATTATTTTTAGTTTACTCTTATTTGCAAACTAGCTGTGCCAGCGGCGTCGCACGCTTGGATATCGGGTTTCAAAAATAACGGACTTCCATAAAATACTTATACCTATACCTAAGTTTTAAGTTAGACCTCTAGTAATACATTAGTGAAAATCGTATTCAATTTCATGCAGTAGTTTTTGAGAGATGCGCGTTCAAAAAATTTCTCCCGTTTTCTTAACATTTCCCTTCACTGCTCTGCTCCTATTAATAGTAGCGTGATGAAAAGTACCCTATAACCTGCCCAGGAGTATGAAAAATAATTGTACCAAGTTTCGTTAAAATCCGTTGAGTAGTTTTTGTTTCTATAACGAACATACAGACAGACAGACAGACAGACAGACAGACAGACAAAAATTTTACTGGTTGCATTTTTGGCATCAGTATCGATCACTAATCATCCCCTGATAGTTATTTTGAAAATATATTTAATGTACAGAATTGACCTCTCTACAGATTTATTATAAGTATAGATATAGATAAGAGTATCTACTTATTACATTAGTCACGCCCATCTTTAAGGAAAATTACCATAACATTTCAATATTAAATCTAATTTTTAAACTAAAAACTGCTTTAAAATTTCTCTAAAGACCCCTGAAACGCGACAAAGGGAATGATGAGGCTTAGAGTATACCTACGTCACGACACTGTAGTCTCGAGCGTTGCATACAGATTTCTTTCTTTAGCAGTCGTATAAATGTGGAACGAAATACACAAATCTCTTTCAACCCTTTTAGGAGCTTAAATAGAGATTACTTTTTATAACTAGCGTGTATTCGATGTCTAAAATAAAAAATCCTATTAAGAGCTTTCGTTGTAGAGTTTTTTTCAGTCTTTGTAAAGCTGATACCTACTTTTCAGATGAAATTAAAATAACAAAAGTGTTGCATTAAAAATAATATGCACTTTAAATATAACGTCAAAGAACAAGAGTGTTGGTAGTTCAAAACGTATCGTACCCATGTGTTTTTGGAGTTTGAAAATACAAATAGAAACGTTTATTCCTTGTTTAAAAAAAGCATAGAGAGGAAATCTGCACACCTGTGAAAAAATACTAAGGTTGTGTATAATATGTCATCCATTCCGCACTTGGTCAGCGTGGTTGACTAATGCCTTATCCCGAGTTAAGAGTGGTAGCATTCCCGTGCTGTTGATGTCTGTTCATCAGATACATTTGTATTGGGTGGTATAAAAACCAAAGATTTCGCGATTGCTAAATTAAGCGTCATTAGATGCATAATTTTTTGTCTTTAATGATAATAGTGTTACGGACTGGCCGCATGACGACCGGCCTTTTTACTGTAAATACTTTTTTCTCCATCGTGTTTTTTTTGGCTGGTGAAAAGTCTGTCGTTATGTTCGCATTGCTCTCGTGTAGTGTTGTATGTTTTCTGTGAATTTATTTATATTTTATATTATATTTCCTTAATTCTCTTTGAGCCTGTTTCTCTTCACCTTCTCCTTTTCCATTAAGTAATAATAATACAAATAGTAAGAAGTATTTTTTTCTGACAAAAGTAATTCAAATAATTATCTGTCAAAAGAAAGACAAATAATTATCTGTCAAGAGAAAAAAATTGTTTGGTGAGATAATTTAGAAACATGATTCAAAAGATTAAGAAAACTTGTTTCGAAAAGCAAAAGCACATTATCATACAACAACAAGCCCGTGTTATGTTTACTAAGTCTACCTGATCTTAACGTAATCAAAGAAACCGTCCTGCTGTAGACACTGTAACTTTCAGTAGTGGCGCTGTGTTTATTAAACATACACATGGCGGCTGGGAAAAGTTTCGACTTATTTCTCGCCCGTAATTTCTCCAGAGAATTCTCGCAAGGATTATTTTCCTAAATTGTGGACGGATTCAGCCTTTTATTTTTTTGTGATCAACCATTGTGTTAATTTGGTGTTGAGCTTTTAAACTTCGTTTATTCAACATGACTGGTTTGACAGCTGTGGTGGCATAAACAATGTTCGTAATAATTATCAATTCTTTCTTCAAAAATATTTGGTACGAGGATCAATGTGATTTGTTATAAGCTGTCAAAATATTTTAAATGGCTCACAATTTTAGTGGAATTAAATATAGCTATGTTTAATCTATATAAGACATCATTTCAAATCAGAAAAAAGGTAAAGTCTTAAAATATCTGTATCAATCTGTATAATGTAATTGAATGAACTATTATAACAGTTAAGTAACTTTAAATATTACTGTGCGGTAACATTTAAAATTAAAATTCTTTGGATTTTTTAATAAAATGCATTCTTTCAAACTGCTGGCATTTGCAATAATACCGCGGGAAAAATCTTTAAGTACTTAAATATCTTCTGTTATGAAGTCTTGAGAACTATCTGGGCAATCTGTTTTGCTTGCATCCTATCGCTTTGAATCCCAGAGTTTGCCACAAAGATGTTCCAGATATAGCAAAACTTGAATGTTATTAAAAAAACATTAAGTTAATATTAGGTAGTTAGGGTATCATCATCATCATCATCAGCCTATTGCAGTCCACTGCTGGATATAGGCCTCTCCAGTTAGGGTATACTCGTGTAATATTATATAGCATTAATAATCTACAATTCTAATGTATTTTATTTGTACTTAACTCGCTATGCCTGCCCCGCGGCTTCACGGATGAATTTCGTTTGGCATTGAAAACCTTTAGCGTCGTCTCGATAAATCCTCGTAAGTTGATATTTTATGAACGCTAACATTGATAATAATTATAATTTACGTTATGGCAAGAATCGAGTACCTAAATATGTTTGATATTATATCTTCGATAATTGCACTCTCATACAATCTTTCAACTCCTTAAAACCTTTATTTCGACATAAGCTGATATCTTTCTGTACGATACAGTTTTTCGCACTTTCGCATTTACAAATAGGAATTAGGAAGGATAAGGTAAATGATGATATATGAAAGCATATCTTATTTTTTTATTTTTATTAGAAGCTTTCAGGATGTCCTCACTCCACCTGATGTTAAGCAGTCGTGAGGTCCAAAAGTTAGGTCACCATGCATAATAGGACAAACCCAATGCGCCTGTCGCCCTCACCCTGAAGGCCCACATAAATGAAGAAATAAATGGGTTAATCTAGCAATATTTGCCAGTAACCTTCTTTTTTTCAGCCCCATGGGAAAGAAAAACAATTTCGGCCCCTACTCTGAACTTATGGTATATTTTGCTTATTTGACTGGATTATTCGATTTATCAAAAATGCAACACTGAAACATTTCATCAGTAGTTTCTCGTTACGAATTGCACCAAAAACCACAAATGTGAAAGTGCAAAATCCCCGACTGTCGACCGCATTAGCATCTATTTACATAAACGGATCGGAATTCTAAGTCCACTCGGATTTAAATAATAAATGGACGCGTTTCGGAACTGAGGTGGCCACGAGTTAGGTCCGGTGTACAACCGCGAATAATTCAGTAACCGGGAAATCCCCGTACTGGCTAGATACACGACAACACGGCTCTCGGGGTCTTATCATATTAAAATGTATATAACTAGGTTTGCCATGAAAATCAATGTGCTTTGATTTCCGATTTAGGAGATCTGTGGAACAGGAGTCTATACTTCTCTAATCCTGACTTGCAGGTATTTGAAAATACAAAAAAAAATAGCTTGAATAAAATAAAATATATTTTAATACTCATGGATTGTGAATGTTGAATTTTATCGATAGATATTAGTAAATTGACAGCGACTTCCGAGCGCTGTATGATTAAAGGGAGCTCGCCGGGAGTTCGCAGCGGGGGTGTAGCAATCAAAACCAAGCAACTGTTTTAGTATCATCATTATGTACAACATAATATTATTTTAGCTTTCTACGTGATAGCAGTGAACTTAAATCGCAATGGCAGCGCGTATGCTACGGACTTGCTCCGAACTCGCTTTATCCTCGCTACGGAACGAAAATGCTAGCTAGCTTGGAAATTGCTACGAACTCACTACGCACCAGGTGCAAAGGTACTGGTAGGTTATTTTTAATTTTTAATGTACAGGGAAACATTGCACAAAAGGCGGACTTTATTATTTTTTATCAGTCTTCTATTAGGCTAAACAGAAACAATTGTGTAAGTAGTCTAAGATACGATGTGCATCAGCGTTCACTCCAAAGTCGCAAGTGCTTTTATTGCAAAGTCGCAGGCATCCATCGCACACGTGCTGTCCTCTAATATTACACAGTCTGAATTCCGCATGAAAATCTATCTCTAATGTGTTAAAGTCCCTAACGGAGTTGATTAAAAAGTCAACACTATTAGAGGTCCCATGTCGGGTTGTTTCTTTACCATGTCGCGAATAATTAATGTCTTTGCCTTTGATCTAGACAAGTTTTAACAATTATTTATTTAGAGCGTACATTCCCAAGAGTAATTATTTCTGACTGCTAGTTAGCAGTACCTAGTTAAGTACTAGTACTTAGGTAGAGCAAATTTTAATGCTGAATAGGTTAATATGTACGGTTAAGTGTCGCTGCTTCGAGCTCAATTTAGAGTAGGTATACATTTTTATTATTTATATCTAGAAATAATTTTCTGTTTATTGTCCCTTAAAAAAATCGGCTGAATACTTACAAGGACGTCAGGACAATCAATCTAGTACTCTCATAATTATCTTTATAATCCTTCCCTACTCATATGTATTCGATCATCAAAACCTATTTATATATTTGTGAAGAAAAATTAATGTTTTCACTTCACATATTCTACGAATTCATTTCTTTACTAAAATAATTAGCAACAGAAGCCCATATTAGTAGTTACTTTCTTGTTCGCTACATTTACCAAATTCTTCCAGTAAATGACCCGTCGTAGTGTGTAACGAGCCTTAACATAGTCGTAAAGGGCTGGCACATGACGGGACACCATTTATTACGCTCTAGGTCGCTTCTGCACATCGGCTGCCTTTTACGATCGCGTGGAGATTAATAGATTGCGATTCCGATAGTTCGGGCTTGGCACTATTTAATGTAGTAAGACTTGTTGGTTTATTTAATAGTTGCAAAAGGTGCTGAAAAAGATTAGGTATGGCCTTTTGTTATTTATGACAGAGGGGTCAAACGGGCCTTAAGGTAAGTGATCACTTTAGCTCATAAATACCGCAATCCCAGATTAGTCACAGGTGCGTTGACGGCTCACTTTTTGAAGGTCAGCAAGTGTTATCTATTCGGAAAAGTCGCAGCTTCATCCAAAGAACCGTTGCACGAGGCAGAAATTTCCTTACAAAACGTACTGTGGAAGACATCCAACTATTATGATGAGAAGGACGAAATCTTGAATTGGTACGGGATGTACGATGATGACAAAAAGTTTAGCCGTAACATTCCTATGCGTCGGAAAGCCAGTTAAGCCGTTGTTCCTGCACCGGATCTCTCTGCAGTCGCGTGGCATTGTCGTTTCTTCGGATTTCGGAAGAAAGATTTTATATTATTATGTGTGTATATACACACCCCTGCTATATAAAATCTTTTGCGTATTTAGTAGGTATGTACTTGCCTCAGTCAGGAAGGAGGTATTATTTTGCGACTTGCTTATATTAAGGGTGCACCTGAAAAGATTTAGTGTTCAATACTTATACTGATATAAGTAGAATATAATTACTACAATTACCTTATCGAGAATAGCAAATCTCATTTAATAATACTATGATGAAGTATTTAGAGAGTAATTAAAAAAGGTCGACAGTAGCGAATATGATTATGAGTACACATTTTGTGATCTCAAGATATACCTATATGAGTAAGAATTTTATAGACCAAAAACCTATAAGGAAATTAAAGATACAGGAAGGGAAAAAGACGGATAAACACCGCGCACGAGCACTTACCAAATTTAGGACGCTCGGCTTTACGACATAATAAAACGAATGTTCACCTAGTCGTATTTCCTTTCTCCAGAAAAAAAATCCCACCTCTAAATATTTGAAACGGTTTTTTCTGTAAGCAAAAATATAACGCGCTGCATGACTTGCGATTTTGTGTAATTTCGGCAACGAGAGAACTTGCCTTTCTCGACAGTAAGTTGATTTTTTCTGAGGCCCCGGGCGTTTTGCCGTTCACTCTATCCATTGGCACATTTGTCGTGTAGGAACATGTGCGGAATATTTGCACAGCTTGCAGAATCATTTCATTGATCACGGACGATACGAAAATAGGTTCGGCCGATGAGTTTTCAAAAGCTTTTTCCATTTTGCCCGTGTCTACGGTGGCATGATGTTTCGACGTATTTCGCGATTCCATTTAGTTCAAACTTTCAATATATTTGGGTTTACTAACAGTAAATAAAAAGCTGAAAGGTTTTTAGCGGCCCGTTTCATGCTTTCATACATGGTTTCTGTTGAAACTGAATAACTCCGCTAAGTGCTTCGTCAAATGTGACTGCTACCTATTAATAAAACCATTATAAGTAATATAATAATGATAAATAATAGTAAAAAAATACTCTCCTGATTAAATTTTGACCCCTGTGGCTAATCTTCAAGGAGCCACGTTCTCAGATGATCTGTAAATGTTTATATTTTCTGCCATAAATACTTGGTACTGAGTTAAAATATTTGTGTTAATGAGGTCACTTAAGGCCCAACGTCCTCATATGATCAAAATTCTATCATATTGTTGTGATTTCTATTAAGCTTGCTATCGCCAAAATGCAGGCCGTTAAACATTTAACGAATTTCAATTGATTGTAGCTGTACTTTGTATGGTACAGAATAATTAATATCGTCACACATAGCTCCGGGTTTATTAATGCATTCCGAAACAATCGCGACGAGTGAATTAAATATTTCTGTGCAATACCCTAATTTTGTACCTAATTATTAGTAATAGGTATAATGGTTGTTCAATGCCTAACCTCAGGCAAATGGCAAAGAAATGCTACAAAGAAATGCTAGATCCGTTCAAGTGGTGAGTTAATAGATGGTCAGTAATAAGATAAACCCTACAAATTTATGATTCCCCAGTATGTGGGGAAAATTGAAATTATACTAAAAAATTATGGCATAGATAGTTAATAATCAGGTTACAAAAGATTACCTCCTACAATCTTCTTCTCCTTCTTTGTGTGTGTGTGTGTGAACGTTGCCTCTGACTAGAGGATTCGATCCCGGTATCCCGGTCATGTTTTAGTCCCGATATTTTTTGGATAAAATTTAATGAACCCCGGGATTTTCGGGATGGATATAAATTTTTTTATAAGTCAGTAGAAATATGCGTAAAACGAAACGTACTTACTGTCATTTGATGTTTTGACGACCATCTTGCTTTCACGGCTGATTTCATTTGTTTTCGCTAACGACTGGTACCGGATTATGTGTAAAAGTGACTAGTGACACACTCACACATAAAAATAGCTCTGCACAGTACAAAAATAGTTACGCATTGTCTGTTTGTATAGGACTGGGTTTTTGTGGTTATCTATGTTCTAATAATGATTTCAATGAGAACGCGCAATCTAATAGCATTTGAGCAATGTGTGTGCATTGTTGCCAAACTCAAACGTTTCACTAGATTTTGAACTACTCATACGCTGTAAATGTTTGAAAATAAACGTAATAGCTGTCTTATCCGTAATACATTTCTGCGATAAATATGTTAAAGATAAAAACTTCACCAAAAGTAAGCAATTATTAGAAAATAACCTTATGCGGCTAACGAGTAGCTTTAGGTCAGCCAGCTGGCAATAATCAGGCAAGGTTTATTAGCGGATGTAAACAAGGTGTGGCTTAGGCCATAGTCGAGGGTGGCCACTCAACTAAGGTGCGCCTTATCGATCGCCCACTTTCTATTTTAGTCCTCTTTTATTTAAGCACACCTAACATACCTACATACGTACTAGCAAAATGATTCGAAGTTTTAGAGCCGATGTCTGCGAAGTTGAACTGCGTTAAGCTAAGATTAGTGTATGAGTTTATTTTTGTTTCACTATATCCGTGCGGTGTCCAAAAATAATACAAATCACCGCCCCATATCTTCCCGTGGGTGTTTTTAGAGTCAACAAAGGGATATTTTGAAATTTGGCTTCTCAGTCGGTGGTAGGGTTTACCTGACTGGTTGGCGAGCACTGTACATTTGGCGAACCACCCGTGATATTAAGACATTTAGTCGTCTTGTTCTAGCGTTGGAGATAACGACTTAAAAAAAAACAAACACTGAGAGGGATTTTGCCGCTGTATCAAACCAATAGCAATATACTCACAAAATATAGTATGCGCTAGGGCACAATAACAAAACGAAAAGCTTATTAGCTGATAGCCATTGTTTATAATACTGAAAAGAGCATACAGCTTATTTACGCCGCTCATACACCCATTCGCACCTTTTCGCAACGCTAAGTAGCTTTCATTTACATTTAACGCGGCCTGTTCATCAATTCGCCATGCCCGCCCAGCTCGCCATAAGGCTTATTACACTTCATTAATTCAGGGGCATGATTCGAGAACGACTCCAGAATGGCTGAAGCCACTTTTAACGGCACCCTATTACTTTAAAGGGCAATTCCGGCCCAAATGAGTTTTAAAAATCGAGCCCAAACTGTCTTTGCTTCATGTACGAAAGAAGTGTTATCTTTATGTAAAAGTACTAAGTGTGGCAACTTATTTTATGATAATTTTATAGTAGATACAGTAAAGATATGTACGAAGCGAAATGGACTCCTATACTTCAATTTTAAATGTAATAATTGTACGAAATGAAGGAGTGTCTTCAATTATTTTTCCCTGAAGTCAGCTGTACGGAAGTACTATGCATTCATAAGTAGACCATTGTCATCTGTAGAATTTCTTGTTTATAAATATTTTAAGATAATAGCCTGAAAACAATTTACTAAACTAATTGCTATAACTGACACCACAATCATAGATGACCACAACCATTCTGTCAAGAGTGAACCACTAAGAAGAATATTAAAACATTTTATTCCTCAAAAGTTACTCTTTACATAAGACTTCATTTACAGTATTCGAGAAACATTGAGGTATATGCGGATACTGTTTAATTTTCGAACCCATACAATGAAAAAAAAAGTATAACATAAGTTAAGAGAGGTAGGGCATAGCGAATCTTCGCTCGAATTGAGCCGCCCGTCCGGGGAAGGACCTCCACCCTATAGAATACCGCAGTCAAATGACCTCTGGGTCGTGTTTCTGCCGGTGAGTAGGGTTTCCGGAGCTCGTGGGGGGTTAGGGTTGGGCCGGCATGGCGGTGGCAACTGACAAGTAACTGACCAGTTACTTGCCCGTTGTCACAGCGACTTGGGCTTCTCTTTCGCTTTCCATCAGGCGTAGGGAAGCCATTATGTCGAGCCACTATAAAAAAAAAAAAAAAAAAAAAAAATGTAGTCACGGGCAGAAGCAAGTGATCCACAAAACATTCCTTTAATAATGATTACGGCCACACAATTCTCCAAGTACAATTTTATTGTAAGCTTAAACCGAATTGTATACCTTATCTGGGCCTCTAGGCAATAGGTGCGGTTTCGACTAATCTTAGGCTTAGACGCTGTCACGGTGAGTTTGTGGACCAAATCCCAGACATCGTAAATGTCGCTATAGACATGCCTCTAAGGAGCGCTCAGGTAGGCTGTAGCGGTGTTGTATTTATGATTATTAATCCCACCAAGAGAGGTAGGGCATAGCGAATCTTCGCTCGAATTGAGCCGCCCGTCCGGGGAAGGACCTCCGCCCTATAGAATACCGCAGTCAAATGACCTCTGGGTCGTGTTTCTGCCGGTGAGTAGGGTTTCCGGAGCTCGTGGGGGGTTAGGGTTGGGCCGGCATGGCGGTGGCAACTGACAAGTAACTGACCAGTTACTTGCCCGTTGTCACAGCGACTTGGGCTTCTCTTTCGCTTTCCATCAGGCGTAGGGAAGCCATTATGTCGAGCCACTATAAAAAAAAAAAAAAAAAAAAAACCTAAATGCTGTGGCTTGTAGAGACACTGTATGGTAGATGAAGATAATATGTATACGTTTTGAATTGAGTGTTTGCATTCTACGAGCATTATGTTTCTTCACTAAAATACAATTTAATATTACGTTTGTGAAACTGGCACCGTTTATAGAACCATTGGTTTATTTAGTGGATGTACTAACACTGTAACACTACAGTCACAATGATAAAATTAAATCACTAAAAAGTTGTATTTAAGTTATAATGTACCTGTCATATTACATTCTACTTATTCAGGCAAAAGTAGATGCCTTTGTGTTATTGTTGGAAGAGAATTTGTAGGTTCCTAATGAACCTACAAATTCTTTTAATTCCAAAAATGTCAGCAATCTCTGTTTATGTACCGAAATCCGTGGGAAAGCAAAAGCTAATACGAATATAAAGACTTGGTGGAATCTTGACATGACATTAAATAAAGAAAGTCTGAAGGAAAATAACAAATAGAACGACGACGTATTTCGGGCAAATGACACGTGGTAGACAAAATTGGATACATGAGACTTATCAACTGTCTAAAGTAACAGCACACACTAATTATTATCCGGTTCTTCCCTATAATTTTGGCTTAAAACTTAAATAATGGTTACTAATCCGCATCGACAAAGTGAACAGCACACCTGGACTCACAACTGAACACGGAAGGTAGTTGTATCCTTAAGTTCAATTGCTATGATCAAAGATACAATGACGCATCTCCAAACCCAATTTGTCCCCAATTTTATGTACGGTGTTGAGGTATAGATGGTCCGACTAAGTCTTGAAGCCACTGCTGTAAAACAATTTCATCACAATGTGAGGATCATTTCGGCCAGACGCAGCTCAAAACAGTTGATAACAGACCTTCGAAATCAACCAGTGATCACGATCTACAGCAATGAGAGACTGACTGAAAAAGATGAATATAGACTTATGTGATGCTTCCCGCTTAATAATAACTTGAAAAAATAACAAACTCGAGCAGAATAGTTACTAGCATAATGTAATGTGGCCCGTAATGTTTTTATTGACCAGTGATCCATCACGTTGGGCATTGTTATGGGGATAGGGTTCCTCCGTAAGCAAGATTAACACGGCGCGCACGTATTCATCACATCATTTCAGGAATGTGTATGTAATACACGTTCTATGATTGAATGGCTCCGAATAGGTACGTAGGAGTGTGTTCTGTAGGAGTATTTCAGATTTTAGGCGGATTCCGGTACCTACAGGATGTTCGGTAGAATAGAAGCATCTACAAATGGACTGACAGTCGAATTTTCGGCGTAAAGTTTTCCCAAGTATTATATTTTTTTACACGATAAAACCCATGAAGCTAATTTGTTTGCTCCGTGATAAAACCTAATCCCAACAATTTTTCGTTTAATACAGAGATAATTTGCAGAAGAAATAGGAATATCTATACCTAAATGAAAATGTAGCTAAGTTTTCTATTTTTTATATAGCAAAATAAATTAATTTAGTTATTATACGCCCATACGGTAGTCATACTTTTAAATCAAACCCTATATTCTAAAGTTAGCTATATTACGAGGGCTGGAGAAAATACTTAAAAATATATTAAGCCATAATCCGTTGATTAACTGTACTGGTTTTAAAGTTTTATATGAAAATTGTATAAAATTTAAACGATCTATTTACAATAGCTTACATGAAGTTTACCGCCTACTAGTTTTAGATCTTTCGACCTTCGTCGCATAGCATTCATACTGAAAAGATTCGGGGAAAAGTGATGTCTGTTATATAACAGTATTTGAGTGATATTTCTTGTTACCAGTGCCATGAAAAAGGAAGCACACACACTTGGCAATAAACCAAGTTTACTGACTCCATAAAATAAAGGGATATGTATTTCCATAGCGGTAGTTATACGTATTTAATCCAATGTCTAATGGTGCGTCAGAAATTAATGAGTCAATTCGTTGTCACGCCAGAATTCTCTCCGTTTATGTCGAACTGATGATCCATGGGATTAGGGTAGTATTGATGCTATAGGCTACGATGCCAAGGTGGCCTTGGCATCATAGCCAGCGGAGGAACTTACCTCTAGGAAGGTTTCGAAACACAGCTAAGGGCGGGCTGGAGCATTACTGGGAGGGTCCCTATAGTGTTTTGGTGACAAGATGCTGGCCGGTTGATCTAGAGGACTTATATTTATGTACACATATCTTCTCCTTAACCGAAGTCTAAGGATACATCCTTAGACTTCGGTTAAGGAGAAGCAGTGGGTCGCGCGGCGCGTTTTCCTTAAATACGGCTTTACCTATTGATATCAATCACGCGATTAGCTTCCAACTCATACGGTTTGTTTATCGTCCTTTTATCTCAAATGAAGCAAAGGCTAAATGTAGGGCGGCAAGACTTTATTAGCTAAGAAAATTGCGCACCGGCCTGTAAGCGGTGCGCGTTCAAATGAAGCGGCAATGTTCGGCTGACGCGGCGGTCTGTGAAACGCGCCCCGTCTGACCGCTATTCCTAACTGACGGTTATTTCACGTTGATAATGTGCCTACATAAACTTTATTGCAATTATCTATTTGCTTAATTTTTATTGCACAGTAAAAATGATGTTCAAAAGGCGGTCTTAATATTATAGCGGCCGTATAGAGATTCTCTATGGGTCAACCATTGCCCTAAGAAAGCACACTGCCTTCACAGTTTGTATTAAGGCGTAACTTTTGCACTGAAAGATGAAAAAGAAAAACATTTTTGACCTTTAACTTTTATGTCCTGCTTGGATCTATCTTAGTCTATTCCAGATTATGATGGATTGTACGGGAATAGCTATTCTTGAAAGCATAGTAGGAAATAAATGCTCTTACCAATATAGACGTGAAAATGCAATGCGTGTGGCCGATGGGGCGTAAAACTAGGCGCGCCCTGCGGAAACCGATATGCGATAGCCCGGCTGGACAAGCTTCCACGCTGACGCATCTTTACTACAATATATCTTCACTAATTTGTTCAATGTATGTGATATTGGCTCATAGATATTTATTTAGTTTTAACGTATGGGACTCCCCACCACACACACACACATCCTGCTCGTAGATATTTTATAACATATAATTTTTGTGATCTAACAGCTTCAGAACACAAAAAATCTTAGGTAAGCATTTAGCCTGTAAACGTCCATTGCTGGACATTGGCTGAGGCTTACAAAATATCCAATAAAACCTACTACGTAACCAACCAAACTTGGTGATGAAGGCAAATAATAGCTGTCATTGACAGTTGTCATTCGTTTTTTATTTGGACCAGGTCAACGCTGCTGCCCGTTTCCCGATATTTTCGTAGTCGTCTTCTACGATATCCGAAATGTCAAATTACATAGGTTCTGTGGGTTAAACGAGTTTATTTCGGAAAATTAAATAATTTTGTGCAATTTTGGCATAGCTGGCATTAATTTTGGAAAATATGAGACACGGCTCAGTGATTGTCCGCGCTATAAAAGCGGAGCCAAGAAGATGAGGTGTAAAAATTAGCAGTCCGAAAGAAAAGCTAGTTCACTGGTTTGTTTATTAACCGTTAACAAACAGTTTTGCCTTTTGGAAACTTATGTCCTCCTTCTTATAACGAACAAACAGTCATCACATGCATAAAACAAACATTAACAGCTATACCCGAAGACCTCACTGGATGAGATGGAGTGGTTCAATTTTAAATCCAGAAACCACACGGAAATAGTGAGACCTAGATAAGGACTTGTTGTGTCTCCTATATCTAATAACCAGGCTTGCTCCATGAGGCCGATGGGGCGTGATGCTAACGCTCACTAGCTGCGCAAACCAATAATGCCGACTGGCCCGTGTTGACCGGCGCCGATCAACATTGACGCCGCTCTACCAACGACAGGCACTAATAATTTCGTTGCGAACTAGGGTTAATTAATAATACTAATTGCTTCTGAAATAAAAAACAAATGGTAACTCAATTATTACTGGACTTGATTATCAGTTTGGGTCAGTTGGTAGTTCTTCTCTAGTCGAGAGTTCGATCTTCACACAGTACAAACATTTGTAGGTATGGTTTGTATTGGTGTTTGTTTGCTATGTAGTTATTTATAAAAAGTTGTTATGTATGTTTATCAGTTGTCTATCAGATTGGGTTTAGTTCGGGACTAGATGGCGCTGTGTGACCTAGCGTGGCATGTCTTGGGCTATTTTATTTATATAACTTTTTTTAAAGAAAGATATTCCGAGTACAATTTCTCACACTTTCCTTTCGGATTGACATTTCTTCAAGTAGAAGATACCTACTACACTATGTTATTTGATGTGGGGGATGGTGGGGAGACTTCGAATGCTAATAGCCATATATAAAGTTGGCACCTTCCTTTGACTCGGTAGCGTAGCTCAATTAGCGCAATTGTTACGAAGATTGGGTGTTCAATAGGTCAATGTCACGACCCAATTTAGCGACACTCAACGGAATATCGTGATTTCTGAAACGGGACAGAAAATTTGTTCCCTCCAAAAGGTATCTTGATGAATCTTAGTATTATAAAATATCATCTTCTCTACGTTATGATGATAACAACCTAAAGTAAGTAGATAACAATATAATATTGTACCGAATCCATAAAAGATAATATCAAAAATTTTACTTGTATACTTAATTAACTTTTCTTCTTTCTTTCTTCTTCTTGTTCTTTCATGATCATGACGCTTTGTTGCAAACGTGTCGAAATGTCGCAGCCTAGCAAATTAAATAGAAAAGCACCGTTAATACTCGTATTATCCTCTCAAGTACCAGCATTAGGTACCTACAGAAACAATAGAAAGTCTAATGTATTGCGCCCGATATCGGGTTCATGGGATTTGATGAGCTAAAGTTATGACAGTGACTGTGAAAACTTTATAATAGTCAAATATTACATTAAAAGAGAGTAGGCAGGCATAGCGAATCTGTGCTCGAATTGAGCCGCCAGTCCGGGGAAGGACCTACCCCTATAAAATACCGCAGTCAAATGACCTCCAGGTTGTGTTTCTGCTGGTGAGTAGAGTTTCTGGAGCTCGTGGGGGTTTTGTGTTGGGCCGGCATAGCGGTGGCAATTGACAGCCAACTGGCCAGGTACTTGCCCGTTGTCACAGCGACTTGGGCTTCTCTTTGGCCTTTCATCAGGCATAGGGAAGCCATTATGTCGAGCTACTAGTCTTCCGCCCTCGCAACAGCCATATAGCTGGATTCGGTCGCGAAATAAATACATTTCCATTGTGTCTAGAACACCCCAACTTAACCTATTAGCTGTCCACAAAGCAAACATAATAGATACAATAACTGTGCACTACAAGCAGTGCATGGGACAGTCAACGTGTTAAAAAGCTAATGCTTAAAGCGACGCGAAGAGATCCTTCTAAAGAAGGATCTTCTCTATTGTTTCATTAATATAGAGGTACATAGTTATACCTATCTACGTACAAGCTCATTTGGCCGGTGAAGTGTAAAACCAGGTGCGGTCTGAGTAATCAATATTACCGGTCGACACCCTCTGGCCATCCCTGGTGTTGACCCAAGCATCGTTTAACATCACCAGACGCTGCTAATGGCTTTATTAGCTTGTTAGAATTGATGAGTTTCGTTTTACGACCTCCGAATGGGATAATTTGGATCGATTTATAGCGGTCCTTTTTTCATTAAATATGAGTTACAAATTTAATGTTCATGAGCTGAGTGTCATATCTTTCTGCGTAATTTGAAAAATTAAATGAACATTTTACTCCATTTTCCTATTTAAGCCTAAAACAAATTTTGTGTAGACTTTCAAGTGGGCTTATTTTACATCATTAGAAGCGTTAAAATGGGAGCAAAGTGTATTTTTTCATAGAAGCTTAAAGTGTCGACTGTTTGAATAAATAAGAGGTATAAAGCTCTCCCAAAAGTAAGCCGTAATGATTTAAAGATCTCTTTGAAGAAAGATGTTTTACTCTTAAGCTGCTCTTTATAGGTACACTTACTCACTTGTCGATTAATTGGAAAATAAGTTTGCTTATATTGTAAAGAATTAATATAACAATCTAATACCTTTTATCCTTCGAAGCATAATTCATTTGCTCTATCTATTTAATTGTGATATAATGTTACTCCTGAGGGGATCAACTAAAGTTAAGTGTGTTTTTTAAATTTTTGATATGATATGATTATAAATAGATACATTTATGTAGTCGCTTATAAAGCTATTGTCGTATGACTTATATTTATTAGATGGGTAAGCCTTTTTTATTTATATTCTGGAACAAAAAATTGTCGTAACTTTGTTCTCTAATTTTACAACATGCAACAATAAAGAACCACGGATAAACATTTCAAAACATCTCCTTTCGGAACGTCTATAAAACATTTAACTTATAAATCTCATCCATTCCCCGCATGCGGTGAGCGTGTAATACGAAATAATAATAGCTGCGAAGTGGATGTTGTAACAGCATCACGTGAATTTAATATTAAAATGTACTCCGCAAAATTACACTGTGTTTATTTTACAATGTATGTGGGGCGCACGTGGCGGTGTCAGGCCCCCATTACGCTTGTCCGCCGGACAGTTGACACCGAGCGCCGGACATGGCCCAAAACAAAGGGCCTTAATTGCCGTCAACCAGGCGCATTGTGTACTTCGGATATTGATTGTCCCGATTTTGGGGCGATGTGTATTGAAAAGACCTAAACACACAGCATATTTACTTAAGACATATCTAGAAGGCTAGCCGTCGCGTCGCTGCGGTATCTATTTTTATCTGATGGATAACGCTAAAGCTCTTTACGTTGAATCTATATAGGAAAAATATAAGTAGTATTCATACTTGAAGGACGTATAACACGAGTTCAAGTTAGCTCGACTCTGCCGTGAGACTTCATGATCCCCCAGAAACGAGCCGACAAATTTCTCAAAGACCAGTTACGCATCTGTTACTCCCTAGTCTAGCGTTATCTATGGTGTGAAAATATTACTAACTATCAGATGTTCTTCAGATCTTCTATTTTAATTACAATTAGGAAACTTTACTTTTGTAAATTAAGGTACGTAATTTGTACATAATATACATTACGTATAGATGCGAATAAATAGAAATATTGCATACCGTACAAAATTGTTGAGAACTTACTTATTTAAACTGTGTGCAGTACACGTGTGAGCAAATTGGATAACATCTTTTTAAGCTCCTTTATCTAAAACCACTTTAAGCCTCTCCTTACATTTTATGCGCAATTTCTCGCCACATACTGCTGACTCTATAGAATTAGCTTCCAGCAGCAGTGTTCACGAATAGATATGATTTAGAGATTCTCAATATGCGAGATTAAACCTCAAAGCTTATCACTTTTATTCAAAAACAGACTTTTTTTTATAAAAAGAGTTCAGGATGACTCTACCTGATGGTAAGCGGTCGTGAGGTCCAAATGTTAGGATAACAGGCATAATAGGACAAACCCACTGCCCCCTTATTAATACATAAATGTAAAATAGGTTATATTTTACCTCCGACTGTATTTAAGATTCCCTACTGTAGAATATAAGATAGAAGGGGCTATCACTTACCACATGACACTATTGAATCTAAAATACAATGGAAGTTGTATATCCGATGTTGGGCTTTAACTGTGCTAAAAAGTGGTTGTTACCAGTGCAATGACAATTTATTTACTAAATTAGGTACAAAACCAATCAGCGAATTTCATTTCTATATTGGTTTAAACAGCATTATCACCCATCCAATTACAATTATTCCGATACGCAATGATGCTCCTGGAATTCTGATTCCTTTATGACCGTTATATTATGTTGTAGGTTATCGAGTATTTCCGATCAAACGTTGCTGATTCTCTTCATGAATAGCTGACGTACCAATAGTAATTGCAGAACGCTTCCAATGTATTCAATACCCTCATTAGGACGGAGTGGTCGATTTAATGTGGCTAAAAGTATCGACATGGTTTTGAATATGTATGAATTATCAGATATATCTGATCGGTCTTATGCTAGGCACGCACTGGTGACTTTTTGTCACCGTGACAGATCTCTCTTCTTCTTATTCTAAAAGTGCAAAAGAGATGAAACGACTGTCACGGTGACAAAAAGTCACCAGTGCGCGCCTAGGCTTATAATATTATGAGTTTGCAGTTATAAGACTGTGCCTTATAACTGCAGTGTTTATTATTTATCAGACGTAGGTAACAGTGTGTAAATATACAGACATAAATTAATATCTTAGCCAATGAATACACTTTCATGTTACATCTATAGAATACGAGAATTCCAAAAAAGTTTCACCTGATAAAAAGCTTAACGAACTTATTAAAAAGACTCTTACAATATTGAAAGTAATATAAATCAAAGATCCGAGAAATAAGTTGAAGATTTTTCTTATAGCCCCGGGCGCCTCATCTTGGATTTCGTATTTAAACGCGCAAGGATTGTGTGCGTAAGGACAGATCTGTCTAAAGGCATCGCTGGAGGTGATCTGGCCTGTAAGGGTGTAACGATAAAGGTAATCCTACCAATTTGCATAACACCTCGCTGTGGGGAGCACCGACTGAACGTATAGTCAGCGCAGTATTGAGTAAGACCCTTTATGTTCCTTCTGTTCATACTTTCATAGTGATTTCCTTCATTTTCATTTAATAATAAGCGACTAGTTCTAGCTAGACTAGTTTGCCTACTGGCCTCAACTTAAGTTTTAACATCTTTTTATGGTCCACTCTTTCATTAAGGGAGACTTACCCCACTCGCTGTCCAAAACCGAGGAACTGCTTAGTGAGCTCTAGTTTAGAAAGAAGGGACAAAAGAGCTACTTATAGATAGACTAACAGTCGCCTACACATTACACGTGTATCATATACACGTGGACATGACATCCATTATCATGCCAGTTATTTTTTTGCAAACATAATACTTTGCTATCTATGATACTGTTATGATAATGAAGTAATGTAATTACGATACCATACTGTTGCCATACAATAGAAAGTGTAGGCACTCAAACTGGATCCAGTAGGAGCAACTTATGTAAATCATATTTGCCAGTGTTACTTAGATTACTTATATATCTAAGTAATAATTTTAAAAATAGAGTTCATCTTATACTGGAATAAGCTAAAGACGCTTTTGACTAATAGAAAATTGTTTTTATTGATTTTTATCTTTATGTAAAGCCACCGCGCGCCGCAGAGAGACCTCGCAACCTTCATATAGTGGCGTAGTTTATTTGATATCCATAGGTTAACATTACACTCATGATATATAATTAACTTATTGAATTACAAAAAAATATCGACAAAAATTTGTGATAATTATGACCCCAGATAATTATGTAAAGTTTCATTCAATTCCATTAAGTACCTACCTAGTTTTTGCGTGAAAGAGTACCAAACATACATCCATCTAAAGAAACTTTCAAATTTATTATCATCAGGATGCATTTATTAACTTTAGAAAGGTAAATAGCGGATGTTTCTTATACCTACCATGCTCAATTCTTAAGTATAATATTATCACAACATATTTTGAATGTCATTAAATCCAATGTTTGTAAACCTGTCCTCGAATCCAAAATTAACTCGCGTTCGAAGGAAGCTTTTCTAATTACCTGCCAACAGAGGATCAAAAGTTCTACTTTCAATGCATAATAATGCCGCCGTACAATAAAATTGGCTTTAAATTGAGCGCTTTCTGAAAGATCCTATCGGCTAAGATCGATTCTATATAATTAGGCTAGAGATTGAGTTTCGATTTTCTATTATCGTTAAATGAAAAGATAAAATAGTAATGACGGTAAGTGGCTTATCCGGCCGTATGCTTACGGCATCGGGTATTGCCGGCCCCAAATAATACCTAGGTATACCGTTATTTTAGTTTATGAAAACGTAACAGAAACTTGCTGTTTTTGTATTTTAGAATAACTGGTGGTCCCATAAATCTTTAAGATACCTAAATGTTTACAATATTTGATTCGATTATGTAACCTTTAATCAGCCGAGGTCTTTCTTAAAAGTGTTTAATTAATTAACTAGCATTTTTTGACCGATTCACTTAACTTTACAAGTATATAGTTATCCTAATATCTACAAAAATGTCTCAGTAAATGTTAAAGGGCGTTTTGTTAATAACATTGAGCTTTTCACATACGAAGTGCAGTTACAAGGCTTCAGTGTAATATTATCCGATCGAAGCGAGTTAGGATTTGATCCACTCTCGAAACAACTATACGTATGAAGTAGCATGTAGTATGGTCAGGGCACATATCGAGGTACGGCGGACGTTTCAAGCCCTCTCGAGAGCTACCACGTCGAATCCCAGCCTGTTTCAATTGCCACTTAATTAATTAAGCCCGATGTCTGTCGAAGGTCGTATCTGTTTAACAGCTAATTTCATTTGGGGCCGAACCCCCGGGGCCTACACACAAACTTGCTACTTAGACTCGATTCTTGAGCGAGTATATCTTGTAATAATACTTATCAAGGATCCTACCACGCTTATTTACAAGTGCGCGGCGGTGTTACGATAAGTCTACCCTTACGGTCTTAGGCCGAAATTCAGCCTTGTTTAGCTTGAACTTACCTTACATAAAATCCAGCATAACGAAGATAAAGGTAAATTTGAGCTATGATAAAGTGCGTTATGAATTTTGGCTTCAAAACTGAGAGCTTGTGTGATACGTACCTACCTACTAAAATGGTGGTTTTAAAAGAGTGCTGTTTCTTTTAAGTTTGTTGCATAATGGTTACCCAGTACAAAGGCTATATATTATTCTAGTTGTTCTTATAGAATCTACCAAAACAACAGCCATCTGGCATTGAGGCATTTCTCCCAATTCGGGGCCGTGTCTGAAACATTAAACCCGATTTAATGTTTTAGCCGAGATCTGGGGAATGAAAAAAGTTAATATTTATGAAGCAAAAACGTGACACAAACCGATTCACCGAGGCTCTGTGACTCGTGCCAAAACAAAGAACTTTCGTTTCTGGAGGAGCATCGTCACCGGCTATAAAATATCCAATCAACGTACCATGGCGACATCGCACGTGACGTACACCCCGGAGTTGCGCCTACCCTCATGTTCAATGTTCCGCTTTATTTCTTAGGTCGCAAGCTCTGCAAATGTCAGCACAAAGAGAAACGCTGATCTCGGGGTTTACCTACTAGTAGCTAGCATCTCGAGGAGATGCATCGATTTACTTGTGTACAAATGGCTATTCGTACAGATTTAGTCTTTATTGTCAGGAAGCAAGGTTTACTCAGATCCCATGCGATCTGTAGACCTCACTGCGAGTAACTTGTTACCTCTTTGTGAAGCATAAAGCAACTTCACTTACCAAAAACGAAATTGGACAAATCGCCGTACCTATTACGAGCAGAAGAACTCGGGGCAAAAAAACAATAAATTAAAAATATCTTTTGATTGTTCTTTAAACTGATTGGTGTGTGGCACTCAAGGAAATTAATTGATGAGATTATGAATTTAATTCTGAAATTTTCTTTATGTCAGCACTACGCATTGTAATAAATCGGTACTTGGGTCATGGGTACCCACCCATAAATTATGATTTAAAACCTTGCAAAAATAGAGATCACCTTTATTCATAGGCATGAAACAAGGAGAGGTCTCAATTACATAGGAGTTTTGAGCAAATTATTATTCTAATCGTATTAGCATATTTTAGTTTTTTGTTAGACCAGTTAGCTCCCTAAACTTTGATTTCGATATTCATCATGGATAATAAATTTGTGTTATAACAGATTCAATTATGATTTTAAAACCTATAAACAATGTAAAAACTATTTTCGAAATGAGTTGGGTACTTTTATGTTCAAATCATCTCAGTATGTATTTTCCGAACAATAGCTTAGCGAAAATTAGTACACCTACCTACTCAAACAAAATATTCATACAGAGAATAAAAAAGATATGTAATTATACACACGAATTAGAGACTACAGATATAAGAGATAAGACTATTACGTATATGATGTGAAGGTATAGGTATAATATTTTCTAGTAAGTAGTTAAGCATACAAGTAGTATGCTGGTATAAGCTAGTAGAATAACAATGTAGGAGAAAATATCCTCCTTTGCCTTGTAGGTAGCCTCAAAACAACTTTAAGCGATGCGAAATAATAACGGTTTATCCCTGCACAATGTGGGACGCGGAAGCAACTGACCAAACTTTATTATGATACCCGGTGGAGACACAATGGCTTAAATCACAGTGTTGTACATCTTCCCTCTATTTTTTTCTTTAGCACAATAAAATAGCGTACTAAAGAGGAATGTGATTCCGCATAGACATTTTCCCAGTTAACCATTGGGCTAAGCAGAAGCATTTTCATTTTACAAACATGCTGATATTTTTCACTTATTGTGGGAAGATACCAAATTCACCTCCCAAATCTGTCATATCTCCCCAAATAATTTTCAACTGAGTATCCAATGCATTGAGTCTATTTATCCTAAAAAACATTTTGAAAGATTGGGTTGTATGATGTATGTACAATACATTCTGTTACCTATCAGTTATTACAAAATGCAGGCATTTCTGTGCCTGGTGATCCGAGGCAATAAGTTTTTGATTTCTCCTTTTACGGTTTCAAATTGCAACAACAGATGTTGAAATGCTGTACTGAATTTATCCATCACAGCAAATTTATACTATGAGATAGCAACGTTTTATCTTCAGTCTGTTAAGTGCAGGACGTAGAAGCAATAATGCACACTGCATAGAAATACCAAAGACATGAAACATAATATTGTTTTCAACAATACTAGGAAAAGACATCGCAATGTTCTTATTTTCAAGACGTTCCTGAAAACACTTACATCAGATAGCGATAAAATATTTATGCGTTTCGTCCTGCCCCATTTTTATGCCGCGGAATGTTTTTATTGGACGTTGAAATAATAACTCTCTTTCCATTCTAAATGTCGAGTGTTGACTTACAGTAAGTATTAGATGGATGTACTACACATACGAGTACAAGTGGATATTATGAGACTCTGAAAGGTGCTTTTGTGATCATAAGTGGACCTCTAATAGGTAGTTTGTTAGTAAGTTCCCAAAAAAGGTTAAGTATCTAACAACTTACATCTGTTTACTAGTAACATTGTAGGTATTTTTATGTTTATTATTTTTCTCGTTCTATTAGAGTATTGTGTGTTCCACTGGTTTTTAAATCAAAACTATTAAGACTACCCGTGATTGTCCGTTACCACTACCGCTTATCGATAAGCGATCCCGTACTAGCCGGTGGACATAGAGCAGGACAATTTCATTTTTAATATTTTGATTATACTACAAAACATAATCATTCCTATATGTTTCTGCTTTTAACTACTTGCAATACTATAAAATTAACTAATCGTAATAACTAAGTTGACTGTTAAAATATGTGATGTCTCTATATTAATTAATTTATAGCCCGAAAGCATATTAGTAATACATGTGTACTTCAATTAATGCTACTAATAATAGTTTTATGGTTGAAAAGTTGTTGTGAAAAATGGAAAATATTGTCTACCTATATTTTTATGTCGGACAGCTAGGATGTGATTGTTTCACAGTGCGCCGTACCGAAAATACACTAGTTCCGTAAGACCCAAACGCCGGTCGTACGGCGCCGGTCGGGCCAAATGGCACCAAACGTTGTTATATCAAGCCGAGGGCTAAATTGCGACCGCCAAGCTCCACGATCTAATATAAATTTCGTGATTCCGTCCCAATGCTTCGTGGCTCGCTCGAGAAGTAAAATGAAGTAAATGAAGATACGTTTACTTCCACAATTTCTTGACTCAGCGCTCTACATGTAAAATTCTGCATACATTTCACGTTCAAATATACTTGTATATACAAAAATTGTAAAAATATATCCCCGTTTTCCATAGTCATGGCCATACAATCTTCCACTTGATAAAATCAACTTAACCAATAGTTTGGAGAGACATTACCTATATACTTACCTAAATCCTACGGAGAATATATTAAGAAAATTGCACAAAAAAGAATTAGAAAATCTCATTTAAACAACCTTTGCGCATGTTGATACCTACTCATAGTTCAAAAGCAAGTTAATATGGACAAGGTCACCACTGGCAGAAGCTAATAATGTATAAACATCGATGCAAATATAAAACCAATAAAAGCATTTAATATTTACTCATTCTAAGAATATCTAACCTTTGTAGAATCCGGTTTCAAATAAATTAAAGGACAGCCCAGATAGGAAATAATGAATTTATGCTAAAAATTTTGTACCTTTTAGAAACAAGTTAACATGCTTAGATTCTTAATTAAATTTTAAGCTAATTTTGTGTAGATTTAGTTAAAATAAATATATAACAGAATGCATTGAAAGTTAAAAGGAAAATTATAAAATAAAAAAAAAGAGAAAACAATTCTGGTTTGCACTGAGAAAATTAAAAATGTCAACAAAATTGTGTACCCGTCTTTATATACGACGTTTGAGTGGAGTTCATGTATGTATACGTAACTTTCGTGTGCGGATTTTAACAATACAATTTTTCTAGTTACGAATGGAAATGCAAATAACAAATATGAAGCCACAGGGCAACTTGCCAGACCGGTCCAGGAAAATAGGAAACAGAATTGTTTTTTTTTATTAGCTCGCAGAAAGGATGTGAGAAGTAGATTCCTAAATATGTGCACAGCTAGTAAACAAAGTTACCTACCTTAATATAAAATCAACAGCTTATCATCATCATCATCAGCCTATCGCAGTCCACTGCTGGACATAGGCCTCTCCAGTTGCTCGCCACCTAGGGCAAACATCAGGAGGATATACCCATATTCGCCACGCTGGGCAGGCGGGTTGGCGATCGGCTTATATATTTATAATAATAAGCCTTAAAGAAATGTAAAAAAGTGTCTTATTCGATAAGTTGCCAGCGACTCATGCGCTTGTAAGTTAGTAGTGGAAACTAAGCCAAAAGCTTATTTCTTACAAATCTTGGTAAAAAGCTTTTATTTAGCGTAATACTTATTAGTTTATAATATTGTAAAGCTAATTGATAAACTTGGTTCGAAACATAAAAAGTTGTAGATTTAAAGTGTTACCTATCACTTTTTCGTGTATTTGGTTTATACCTACCTAAAAGCAAAGCACTGTTGTAAAGTTCGTCCCATTTAATAAAAAATGTTGATAAACGTCAATTGCTAACTGCAGAGAATTACGACTAAAATGAAACGCCCTCAACGAGCCATGTAAACATAGTTTCGCTTTTACCCCTGACACAGCTCGTTCGCGATTAACCGACCACCGGCATTCGAAACGGGAGGAATTATAAAAATATTTCATCTCGCTGCCGAATAAGCCGCGGAAGGCGCGGACGGCTGGCGGCGCGCCAAACACGGCGCCCCAAGAGCCTGGGAAAACTTCAGGGAACCGCCAAGTCAATATTTGTGATGCCATTTAACTGTCCCACCACCCCACTCGCGATGTTTTATTGCCGTTCATCTACTTTAAGTTCTAATTTCGATATCGGATGTTTGCTCGATCGTAACCGTTTTTCATTTGCGGAAATACGGGATGACAGCAAATGTAATTTTGTTTGTATGATACCTAACTGATTGAAATGTGTTAAATGACGCAATGGAATGGATTTTGCAACATATTTATGTTATACTCGTAACATTATTATATGACACGATCTTAATAAATGCCGCATTTTTACATGAACTTGAATTAGAAGATATAATATATTCCATTGCTACAATGCCTCATATACTTAGCTACAAAAAGGCTAGTAGTAAATTTTTATGGTTGATTTAAATATAGAAACATATTTCAAAAATCGCTCAGTCACCATGAATCGAGTCGAGTCGAGTCCGTATTTATGTTTTTGAAGTTCACTTTCAAAAACATAAATACGGACATGACTAAAAACTGTTCATACAAAGGCTGTACAAACAATGGCGTCACAGTTTGCATATGTGTGAATGGTAGGAGAACTCTGTTTGACAGCCATATTGCATTTGATATCTCCTCTATAAAATCACGCTTTAAAATTAACTTTGCTAATTAATTCAAGGGCCTATTGTGGTTTCATTTAGAAACATATTCTAATAGATCTATAACTCAAATAGAGTCGTCTGTCTGGTCGTTCTTCCTGGTAACCATGAAATATGCAAAATAAAACATGCGAAACTGCCCTATCGCGTCATCTACTTTATTTTTCTAATTTCGATATAGGATGTTTGCTCGATCGTAACAGTTTTTCATTTGCGGAAAAGCGGGATGACAGCCAACGTAATTTAGCTGTGTGATATGCGTACAGTGTGCTCCTAACTGATCGAACCGTGTAAAATGGTTTAACTGGTCGGTTTGTGTACAGCCAAGCGTGCATGGAGGTGGCAACTGACAAAATATTGATTGATTTGGTCACGGCTCCGTTGCCTCAGCGACTTGGGTCCCTTTTACGGTTTTGTTGCGTGATGTTGTATCACTACATTGTATAAAACTAAGGAGCTTTTCCTGTCTGTCTGCCCCGAATGCATATAGATCTTTTAAAAAACAACGGATTTTGATGCAGTTTTTAATAGATAGAGTGATTCAAGAAAAAGGCTTACATGTATGTATAATACCGAAGCGAAGCGAGGACAGGTCGCTAGTACTATAAAAAAAAACATATAAAAAAAAATTGTGAACGTTTCAGTTAAATCTTTGTCTGGTTTTCGTTATTCAGTTAGAATTTGTAAAATATTTACACGTTGTTGTATAGCAGAATTCAGCTCCTAATTCGATATCCGATTACCAATTTGCACGCCGGGATTGAGTTTGCCGACTTCCTCATTTTCATTTACGCTAGTGGTGTGTTTGATCACATCCATTAAGCATCGCTTACTTACGTGACACAATTTAGTTTCCTCGCAGATACAGATTAACAAGATCGTAATAACTGTAACATTTCTTAATTATGTAGAAAATTGTAGTTTGGGATTAGTGAATAAGAAAGTGATAGTGATTTGTAAAGCTTTTTTTATGCAAGAGGCGGCAGACCAGCACTTGTGATGGTAAGCAGTCGACAACGCCCATGGACACCCACAACTTAGATCGAGTTCTGGGGTTGCTGCCAGACTTTTAAATAGGAGTACGCTCGTTTCTTGAAGGCTCCCATGTCGTAGCTGTTCGGAAAGACTGACTGAAGAGTATCAGAATTATGTCATAATATGAATCTGGAGCCATAGGTACTATACAAATTGGAATCTGGCATAAACAACATGAGGTATTTTTTTACCGTAATCAGATTTACGGTTCTATATCTACCTACTATTGAACCGACAGGGATTTCCTTCTTAAATAATAAAATAAATAATTATGTAGTGTACTTATGTAGATAATTATTAATTTCAGTCAGTAAAATGACAAATGCATCTGTCACCGGTATAGCTTCGGGAAGAGTCCTTGGTGTCCAAAGAAACCACGAAAGAGATACAACAATGGGAAAAATAGAACTTAAAGCTTGGTTGCCATTAAACCTGGAACACTGATAATGTCATTTTACTGAATGATATGAATAATTCAATTTTTACTTAGGTACTACCTATCAGAAATATCACTTATGACTGCCATCAGGCATCGATAATATTGAAATGATAATGAAATATTTTGGTTTAATTTGCAAAATACATCACTCATATACGCATGGCAAATATTTGAAATTGCGATAAAATGGCGTTCCGTACATTCCGTAGTGAAAAACGTCGAAAACATTAATTAAAACTTCCCGCACCCTATGAGAAATTACTTGTTCGTAAAAACCCCGCCAATAATGGCACGATATGTTATTATTACGGCGGGAGTTAATCCTCCTTTGTTACAGTTCTGAAAGGATTTATCGAGATTTATTTCTTTTATACCTCGCTTCAATAGCGCGGTGTTACGCTCAGACAATACACGAATGGATGTAATCACCCAAAGGCGTTAGACATTGCCATTGCCAACCTATTCAATTCATCTATACGTCGATAGCAACGATAATGAATTGAGATAGACCAGCAATATTAAACATCTTTGATCTTACATAGTACATGGACTCATTTATCGCTAATAACTTATTCTGGAAAATTTCTATCGCCCTTTATTATATTTTCACTTATATCTCGTTGATTTCAGTGGAATTTGGTACAAATATACCATTCATAAGCCGGACAAAAGATGCCGGAAATTGAAATTTTGTCGAAAAGGCGATAAAAATTATCTGGCAAACCGAAGTCTTCGCGGAAGAAGCTGCTAGTAATATAAAAATAAAATACCAGACAATGAACTCCCGTTTTCCGGGAGGTATTCTAGTTCGATATGTACCAGTTGATAACCAAGCACTTTTCCTGGAAACATCGTTTAATTAAATTTACAAAACATTGTTTCCAGATTTAAAATTTATCTCATTTGTACACACAATAAAATCGTTTTATCTAATTAATCTTAATAATTAATTTGAATCGTTAATTAAACATTTAGTTGGATTCCGCTACAGGACCACCAAGTGTAGGGTTTCCTCGTCTGTAGGCGTGAGTAAATACGCAGATTTTCATCTGTTAGGTTTACGGCATTCCCCGGCGACTTAATGACGTCAATTTGAATGCGACCGACTTGTCGGCTTCGCGCCCCACTACGGTAATGTAAATTTCCCTCTTGTGCCAGCCCTGAATGGCGTAGTTTCCTGATGTTATTTGACACCTGAAATGGCTGTCAATCAGTTGCGATTGTATCAGAGCCGGTTGAATTGGGAATTTGGCGATTAAGGGACGTTAACGTTAATAATTCACGTTTTGAATTGCCACTGAGCATTGTTTCGCTAAAACCATTGTGATGTAGCCCGTTAACGCGTGATTGGGTAATCCTACTTAAATGTTCAGTGAAGTGTACATAAATGGTTAATATCTGTAATTAACAAGGCAGTAAATTCATTTCCGTATTAGTTAACAATGCTATAAAATGGTTTTATTCATTTAAACTTTGTGCAATAAACAGAAGCATTCTATACCAGTCAACCTACATCATGCAGGGAGCAGATTTGTTCATTTGTATGCGGTGAATAGATAATTAAACAATCTGTAAAGTACTTCTGCTTCACATAAGAAGACTTGGCAACTCCTATCTCTAGCGAACAATACAAATTATAATTAGTTACTAACACGTGGTTTCTCTCTGCTCTGCAATGCAGAATCTTATGCCCGTAGTGGGTCGTTTAACAGTTGTCAAATTTCATATTTTGGCTAGTCGTACATACTCATATAATATATTATAGGGTACCTAATTATCTGGCCCGGTGGATCATTTACTAGAACTCTTTTCTCAAACCTGCAGAAGTTTAATCTACATTATTACTACTTACTTGATGGATATATTATTTGTTTGATAAGTAATAATAATGAACCAAAACATCAATAATATTATTATGAATTGGTATGCGCCAGACAAAGTAGGTATATCGGCCACATTTTGGCGTCCATGATTAGTAATACATAATATAGAATCACCGCTTACCTACTTAGCCAAGTTTTGTTTGTACGAACTCGCTTCCGATGTTTTGTCCGCGAATAATGCGTTCTAGTCGACGTCAATAGCGCGAATAAATATTAGATACTTATGCGGAGTGAATTTGGTCGCATTTCGAGTTCAGTCGGTGTAAAACCAGAATAATTCTACAGGCCAGTACTGTGGTGGCAACTGACATGCCAATGATCAATGTTTCGCTTTCCATCGGATGACAGGAGCCACTATGCTGGGCTACTGTAGGAAAGATTTTTTTGAGTTAAAAAAATTGATTTTGTTGCCCTATTAAAGACGAGCTCTGAGATTTTATTATCGCAAATTCCCGATTTTATTATCCTCCCGACTAGGAATTTGACACTTTGGACATGGCAGCACTAATCAAAGCATTCTTTGTTCCACACACACTCGTATTTGTCCTCTGCCGAATAATGCCTCCGCAATTTGCTATAAGTTGTCAAACAAAGTATCTACAGATGTGAAATTAGATAGGTATCTAGAGATGTGATATTTGAAAGTGTTATCATTTCTTGTATCAGTGCCATAAATCCAGAGAGACACTTTGATGGCGAGATATAAAAAAAAGTAATTTATTTCGAATGGCAACTGGTCGGTTATTAGAAAATAAATAATCAAATAACTTGAACGGTTTAACTTTATATTGCGTAACTGCCAAGCCTAATACGCAAGATGAGTTCATTAGGATAGAGATGATTTCCGATCTATGAGTACGACGAGTATACTGATGGATACCATACTATTAGTTAATCATGCTTGTAATAATTTTGTTTTATGTTTTGATAAGTAACTGTTATTGCAAAATTTGTCAATTGTAAAGACATAACATACTTACGATTGTTTTATGAACACAAAATATTATAGCCATTAAACTTATCTCGAAGAGGTGTGTGTTTGTATATATGTTATGGACCAAGTGATAAATGTAGCATTATATATAATGCCCGGGCATTCTGATAAATGGCCAATATGAGAGGGCAATTTGATAATCATTATTAAAATAATCAAATTGATCGGGCATTATAATTTTGTTTATCACCCTTTGGGCAAAGTAATAAAAACATATTTTATAACTATTTCGCAGACTCCTGGTCCTCTGTAAGGCTAGCGTGGGGGCACAAGCTCATCCACTCCTGAGATAATATAATATGTGTATGTGATACACAGGCCAGACATTACTTCTGACTGCTCCAAGATGACGCAATCAGTAGTAATACCTACTCGGCAAATGCAGCACTATTGCATATGTAATGATGGGAACTAAAGTCCTTAAGAATTTTACTTAGGAAAGAAAAAATTTGCTTTAAGTCAAGTGAAAACGTTGCGAAGTAGAATCAAGCAAATTACTTGTCAAATCAGCTGCCCTATTAGCCCTGCATAAGTACATACTACTACCTAGTTCCCATCGACCAATGGCAGAACTGTCCCCTATATCCTAACCGTTAAGGAGTTCTATGGCTTCATCATCAGCACCAGATATTGACGCCCGGAAGCATATGCCTGAGTAGGTTATGATTGCGTAACAAAATCACCATATGAGCATACAACTTTGGTTGTTGCCCTCAATTTCTTCAGGATACCATCATCAGATCAGAAAAAAAAATTTTTTGACATCCATCTACATATAATTGACGGAAATATCGGTGAACATACATAAAAAATTATACATACAGACGAATTAAGAACCTCCTCGTTTTTCGCAGTCGGTTAAAAAAAAACATTACCGGATACATCGATCTCCGAATAAGTACGCGTGCGTCCCTCCCCTTTGCTTTATTATCAAATTGCCTAATTGCCAAGTAGCAATACAATAATGACCGGCCAATGTGATAAATAATGAAGTTTAGATAGTAATTATCACTTTGCCCAATAGAATTTGACATTATTCATAATGCCCTAGCATTATAAATAATGCCCGCATTAATCACTTGGTCCATAACATATATAAAAATTTACGTTCTATATCAGGGCTTAGGCGTGAAGGCGGTTTGCGCTATTAAATGTTGTTATCAAAGATTTTCTGGCCATCTTTATAGTTATTTAAAAAAACTTTGGGGGTTCAGGTCAGCTCGCCTTTAATACACGTTTTGTTTAGTTTTCAGTTGTTCGTGCTATCTATTTCCCTTGTGCTCAATGAGTGTTTGCTCTGCTGTATCTATACAATAAACAAAATAGTAGTATATGTTAAGAACGGCAGTGGACAAATTCAGGATTGCCATTATCAACATCGACTCCCGGTAGAAGACAACACTTAAAGGAGAAGAAAATCTCAATCTTTACTTAGCTGTTATAAAGAACAAAAGTAAAGCAACATTCTTACCTGCGACGACTTAACGATCGCAGGCCTCATCCTCTTTTGCAATTAATTGTACCCCTTTTGCGTACATAACCCTAAAAAAGGGAAATAAACTCAGTCACCTGTTAAGAGCGCGCATACAATTTTAAGCAACTCGAAACGCACGCGGGAGCCGATTCCGAAACACACATAGACATCATTTGTGTCTGTGTGGGTGAGCGGCGTGTCGGACGCGAACTCCGGCGGACGAACATATTTTGATACTTAACAATTTATTATTCATCTAAATTACTTGAAAATTCTATTATTGCTAAATATTTTATTAGTGTAGTATAGGTGCGTACTTATTGAATATATTTAAACACTTTAGAGTACATTATTCTTAAGTGCTTATTAATTAATTAAGGTTTAAGAAAAATATAACAATATTTTTGTCTTTCTATCTTTATATGTACCAGTTACTTACCTATCCAAAGGTATTGTGTGAGTGATTAACATTATTAATGTTGCTTGACAAACATTCGTGTGCTGAACATTTGTGTTTGTTCTGTGTTTAGGTGTTTGTATTATTATTTAAGGAAAGAGCAGTCTCCGTGGTTGCCACGATTTAACTCTAACCCGTTTTATATTTTAACTTGTAAAAATTACTTTGTTCATTTTCACTCGGCAGAAATGGATCTCACAAAGAGGCTGGTTGCCATCATTCAAAAAAGATTAGTTTGTAAACAATTTGTCAATTTGAATTAAGGTCCTAAGTCTCCTATGCACTGATCACAGAGATCATGTATACCTACTGATGCTTGTGCTGAAAGTTGTGCTTGTGTTTCGTAGCAGAAACCCCAGATGGCCTACAACAACTAAAATCTGGTTCCTATCCAGCTTGACCAATCCATCACTTATTCTCGGGATGAATATTCGTCGTGACCCGAATCCTAAGGGTTACATTGAAGGAGTCATTGACTACTGCAGCATTCTCTAAAATAGGTGTCCTGAACCTGATTCTGAAAGAATATATCACGACTGACCAGCGCTGTTTTTTGTATAAGGCACAAATCTTGCGTAGAATACTGCTTTTACGCAATTTTATAAATGATGCAATGGACAGGTTACAAAGGCGAGCTATCTGAATAGGTAGGTATGGTGAGTCCTCTTGTGTATATTCAAAAATTGTCTAGGATCAGTATTTTGAAAATTAAAATTAAATACAACAGCAAGTAAAAAATGTTGTCATTATCTCGTTTATTTTCTACTTTACGGTCTAAATTAAGAAGGCTAAACTTGTAGGAAATCAATTTTTAAACAATTTTGGTTCCTTCCTTTTCCCTAAAATCGATATTTTGGAAATAAAACTCGCAAACCGCGACATATTCAAAACTGTATCATTATCTCCTATGTTGTACTTTTTACGGCATGAATGAAAAGAAACAAAGTTCTAGAGAGTCGATTTCCGAACAATTTTGGTTCCTACCTTTTCCCCCAAAATCGACATTTTGGAAATTAAACTGAATTAATTAATAACCTATTAATATTTCGAATTTAACATAATTCCAATGACGGTGACGAAGCAAATAAAAGAAATAACAATACCTATTATGGCAAACTGCTGCACTAATGAGGGCGCCCATATCGCGTGTGAATTCGCCACCAGAGGTGCTAGTGTAGCGTGAGGTATCCGAAATGTCAAATTACATAGGTTCTGTGGGTTAAACGAGTTTATTTCGGAAAATTAAATAATTTTGTGCAATTTTGGCATAGCTGGCATTAATTTTCGAAAATATGAGACACGGCTCAGTGATTATCTGCGCTTTAAAAGCGGAGCCGAGAAAATGAGGTGTAAAAATTAGCGGTCTGAAAGAAAAGCTAGTTCACTGGTTTGTTTATTAACCGTTAACAAACAGTTTTGCCTTTTGGAAACTTATGTCCTCCTTCTTATAACGAACAAACAGTAATCACATGCATAAAAAAAAACCTTAACAGCTATGCCCGAAGACCTCACTATACAGTGGCGCCCTCTGGTGATTACAAAAACGGTAGCCCTCATTGGCAACATTGCACCTTGCGACTTACATACTGCAAGTTACATGCTCGCCCTGCTCGTCGCCATACCACCATTCAGCATACGTAGCCGGTAATTTTAACGTAATATATGTAAATAAATTACCGTAACATATCCGTATCTTACCAGCCTTTTCGCTAAAATCACCGTAATGGCCATACATTTCACAACTATCATATTGTATTTTGGTTTTACATTTTGAAACTATAATATATAATTTTTCCTTCTTTCTAATACTATCTGAATGAAAGTAGTAATCTCATATCGTTATCAGCCTCTCACAGGCCACTGCTGGACATTGGCCTCTCCCATTGTTGACCACTTTGATCGATTTAATTTTAATCTTAGATACTTGTTATTATTGTGACACAAAGATTGACTTATTCCACACTAAACAATTAAGCGACAATTCCAAAATTGGATTCGAAGATCGATTTATCTAAATCTAAATAGATCAATTTCGTGCATACTGTCAAACATTTTATCATCCATCTTTACACATACAATTTTACTAATAATAACTCGACTATGGGATTTCTAGGACTTTCAGCTTCATTGTATGCCTTTATTTATAGTCATGAACATGTGACGTAGATTCCTTAAATGCTCCTAACTCAAATGAATCTCCTTATCAGTTTCTTCATGGAAATTGTTTCTGACCATTGATGTTAACGAGCATAATAATAATCATTGGAATAGCCTTACTTTGTAACTTCATTAGTGAACTAAAAAACAAATATCATATTAATTTTTCGGAAATATTTAGCAAATGTGGTTGTAGATAATAATAATTATAATAATCCTGATGTTTGTATTTGATACTCATGACTAAACATTAAATCATTTCATTAATTTAGTACATTATTTTAACTTAATAAATTTTCCATACAAAAATAATATTACAAAGTATCAAACTCGTGGAGTTGCACGCGCGCAGAGCGGTATACGCTCATAAAAGTGGTTGTGCGTATGTGTGCGTGAGCGGAGCAGCGAGCGGCACGTCCGCCCTCTGGGATGACCCGATTTGGACTGAATCGGCAAGCGTCGCGCGCGTGGCTTTATAGTCACTTTTAAAAAAATCGTATAAAATAACAGGCATAGAATATTAGTAAAATAAAAATTTAGTGCACTTAAGAAACACTTCTTTTACATTTACACAAAATTTCAACTAAAAGAAACAGTGTTTTCTACTAGAAAAACACTGTTGAAAAGTGTGAATTGAGCTTATTTTGAAAAATTATTTTGGGCAATTTAATAACACATTTTTGAAAGTTTTTTTATCTAGTGCACTAATAGACCATATAAGCTATTGTATAAACATATATTTAAAACATATGTATGTAATGCAATTGATATTAAGACTTTCGAAATTGACTCTGACTCGCAATTTTGCGAATCGGCTTACGGGAGATCTTTGATAAACAAAAATATACTAGTAAATGTTATATTTTATCTAGCCTACGCACTGCTTGAAGACTTTATCTATATAAAAAACTATGTTTCTTACTTTAAAAAAATCGTTTTATATGATAATAGCTCACCCGAAAATACCAGTTTCGCCGCAAATACGTCGAATTCTGTATGCGCGCTCTTAAATACGCTACGACAGCACACCTGCGCCGATGGGACGTTTTCAGCCGCTGTCTCAGCGTCTAAGTAATCCTATTACCGTCGCGACCAAGCTCATGGATGCATGACTGAGGGACCGCCCATTTAAGACGTCTGTAGCTGATCGCACTGTAGATACCTATGTAAAACACTGTAACAGTCTTCAACATATTGCACTTTCAACGCTCAAAGCTCAAATCTATAAGGCAATTAGGACAAGCATTTACTGGGGGTAAAAGTAATAACGATAGATACCGCTTAACGTTTTTATTTTATCATCATTATCAACCTTTCACAATCTACTGTTGGACAAAGGCTTCTCCAATCGTTCGCCACTTTGACACGTCTTTTTTTTTCGGTTTCGATTTCTCGCATCCTACTAACCCGCCAAGACGTTCTTTATATAAATTACTTAAATTACCTACAGAACCTGATTTTACTCATAAGCTAAAAAACGTAGGAAGGATCGAGGGAGCCGAGCGTCGGCATGACACTGAGCTTAGACTTATTTACTTCCATAATAATTTATTTATTTAATCTTTATTGCACAAAAGAAATAGTGTAAAAAAGGCGGACTTAATGCCGCATAGGCATTCTCTACCAGTCAACCATTGGGATAAGCAGAAACAGATGTAGGTAGCGTGCTGCAAAGTTGGATAAAATTAAACAGTGATAAAAATACTTAAATAGATATATAGATATTATAAAGTACATATAATAAAAATAGATCACATAATATACACATATACATATATATAAAGGATGACGACAGAGTTGTGAGACGACGAATCATACGAGTACTTGGTAAATTTGTATTTGCAATCCAGATCCATAAACTTATAGGCCATCTAACTAATCTATCATCTAATAAAGCTACCTATATTAAGCTTTATATAGAGGCTATCTAGTAAACTATAGGTATAGGTATCGCTCAGAACTCGGCACATTCAGTGGGTCCAAAGCAATCCTGCCCACTTCAGCATCCATCTGTAACAGATGTAAATAGCTGCGTAAATGTAAATTCCGATTCCGACGTATTGTGTTCGAGCTTGCTGCCACGTTAACAATGTCACAGATATTACAGTAAGATTGTTCCAGTCTCCATCTCAAGACATTTCGTGTAATCTTATTATTGTGATGCGCTCAAGTTTTCGATGCATAAAGGACGATTGTGTTATTTAATTTAACAGAGTTTGGGGCACAACCGAGCTCTGAGTAGGTACTTGTGAAAACAAGAAAGCTCAAATCTCAAAGTGACTAGGTATATTAAAAATAACCAATGTGAAAGAACACCGTCTACATGTATATTTTCTAGTATCATAAACATTAAATAAATATAACACACAGTTCTTCTAATCTACTGCCATTAAATTTTTATAAACTATTGCTTTCATTTCGTCGCCTTTCACAATCAATCAACAGCCTTGGACCGCAGGCCCACTGCTGCCAAGTAGGCCACTTTTCACACTCATCTAGCTCCAAAAAGTCTTGAATATTGTAGTAATGTGATATCAAACATGATATATTAACTATTTAATTTATTCAGATGTGTGTTCCTAATTAAGACCACGGTTTTCCGAAAAATATGACGCACACGGAAGGTGTCGATCGTGTGGATTTTCAAACATCAAGGAAATTAATCTAATTCATAGATGCATAGCTTAAAGCGACCCGTGTTCACTAGACTTCAAAGATAAACGAACTACAACGTGTTACCTAGTACCCATGTTTCACGGCGTGTCTTCAATAATCCCACCATTATTATAGAGCTCGCGTTCGCGGGTGCATAACTGAGACATCCCAGTTCCTAATTCACTTTGCAGAGGTGATCTGGTTTTAAAATACATAAAATCGCAATTGAATTAATTACTTGTTTACATTTTTACGATAATACAAAAAGGTTATGATGCGGCTGTGTAATATTTTTTATACATTCTGTGATAATCAACTAGGCTTTATTTTCATTCATGAAAAACACGATTAACTTCTTGCCTCGCGCATTGGGTTTGTGGAACCAACAGTTTGTCCTTTTAAATTGTCCTAGGTATATTAAATTAATACAACATTTATCAAGTGGCGAGCAGTTATTTTGTCTGGTGATAGTATCGTCTAGGAAGCCTTGTATTTTGTAATATCCTTTTTAAAGATCAGATAAAAACTTTGATAAAGATGATAGATATGCAAACTGCCAGGCTGATATTAAAAGGTAACTGCCGCAAGTAATACGAATAGTAATGTTATTATTATTACACAAACGGTACGGTACTCTAATAGGCTTAGGGATTGCATCCAATTCTTTATTTCGGCAAAGGTATTTTAATTAGACGTCCTGCAATTATTAATTATGATATACATGATGATTTGTTATCGTCAAAAATCCATTGGCCTCTTCTGTTGTTTAAAAATTGTATATGTTACTAGCTGTGCTCGCGACTTCGTCCGCGTGGAATAGTTATTTTTTCCCCGTTTTTTTTTTACATTTTCCATTATTTCTTCGCTCCTAATAGTTGCAGTGTGATGTTATATAGCCTAAAGCCTTCCGCGATAAATGTTCTATTGAACACAAAAAGAATTTTTCAATTCGGACCAGAAGTAGTTCCTGAGATTAGCGCGTTCAAACAAACAAACAAACTCTTCAGCTTTATAATATTAGTTAAGATAAATGAGATGTTCTTTTGTTTGTTGCAGTGGATACCACGGCGCAGTATGATGCAGTTCGAGCTTACCTGAAGGAGCTGGACATCTCGAGTGCGGTGTGGGTCGGCCTTATCCGCAGCAACCCTGACGGAGACTTTACATGGACGTAAGTATTTCAACTTAATCAAGAAAGGCAAGCTAATTATGAACTGCTCCTTAAATAACACATATTGTGTTCGTTCTTTTAGTTTTTGCTTGATGATTTTTGGGGTTTCCTTTTTATTATAGTTACTTTTAGAATAGGCAATAGGAATCAACTTGCAGAGCCAGAAACTATGATTTCGTGTTACCTATTTTTGTAAATTTTTCGATTTTTTTGCAAATACTTGTAGCATAGCTACACCTTACCATACCTTCTTTAGTATAATTTGCGAAAGTTTGTTTGGTTTGGTTTTCAATTGTACGTAGGTACTTTTTTGTCTTATCAAAAGTGCATTTCATTAATTAGTTGGATTTAACAGTCCAAAGTTTACACATTCCGTCGTTTTTAGTGTTCTTATAAGTACTCTATCTTTGTACTAGTAACGTTTACTCCTAGTCCTTAAGGGTTTGTAGAACCAATCATGGGACACTTGGAATAAAGTGATCACTTCCGGAGTGTAGTAATTCTAATGGAGAAATTTAAAAATCAATCTATATTTCGCACAAAAATTATTAGATAGATAAATATAATAATATAACAGAAAGTTGTGTAAATTATGGAAACTGCTCCTTTATAGTTGGTTACATGTCAACGAACGTGTGCTATTAACTTTCAAGTACACTTCGCAACAAAAGCTTTCTCTTATATTCCATTTACTGAGCGACCTCACACGCTAACCCCAGCGGACCTCACCTGGACAGCAGTTATTAGATTAACACATGAATAAGTCAACATTAACGCGCCCGCCGCATGCAGGGAAGTGTTATGTGTTGGTTGCTTACTGAATTTCGTGTGCAGCGGAAAGGTTGTTCTATCAAAATGTACATATTGCTACCTTTTTAACGGTTTTTATTTTCATTATTATAGTATCTAGTAGATAATTACATTAGAAGGTGTACAAAACCCTAAATGTGTAACAATTTGCGTTGAGATTAAATAATTGATATCAACGAGATACATTTAATATTCATTTTGACCAAAAACCTTTACTCGGTGATACACGTAATAAATAACGTCCTACAAAAACCTGTTAGAAATAAGTCTCACGATAAAACAGTCCTACATAAACACAGTACATATCATATACCTACCTATTCATGCGGATCCTACTCGTATATATAATTATGACTAAATAAAGAGCTAAATGGTAACTTACCCCAGGGACTACCGTGGTCTGGGCGGTGAAGGCTACTGGAGCTCTGCCCCGGACCCTCGGGCTGCGCCGCTCTGCGCCGCTGCCAACCCCGCTGCCGACTACCGTTGGGAAGCCCGAGCTTGTGGTGGTCCCACAGTGGCATCATTCATCTGCGAACTGCCAGGTAATATACCCTGTACATCATCATGACTATCATCAGTGTCCACAGCCGGATATAGACCGGTCGGTTGAAAGCGGCCTACCTCCAGCGTGATCCTGCTACCTTATCGAGTTGCCTATCCAACATGCCGTTGGGCGCCTGTCACTACGTTTCTCAACACTTTCCCTAATATTGTTGCTTATTTCCACTTCAGCATGCTTATCCTTTAATCTATGTCAGTAATTTTATGACATTACTAGCTGTGCTCGTGACTTCGTCCGCGTGGAGTAGTTATTTTTTCCCCGTTTTTTTTACATTTTCCATTATTTCTTCGCTCCTAATAGTTGCAGCGTGATGTTATATAGCCTAAAGCCGTCCTCGATAAATGGTCTATTCAACACAAAAATAATTTTTCAATTCGGACCATTAGTTCCTGAGATTAGCGCGTTCAAACAAACAAACTCTTCAGCTTTATAATATTAGTATAGATTTCCACATCGCTACACCATATAATCACCAGGTCCGCCGACTAACAACAGATAATGAGGTAGATACCTGCCGCGGAAAGCAATCTCCATACATTGCCAGAACTGCTCCATACAACCTATATGGAAAGCCTACATCACACTTGTGATATTTTCATACCTATTCGACAAACTAAGACGACAGGCCGTGGTCTCCGAGCGCAGTCACCTAGCTCGGAGGAAGTACTTTTCGTAGAGGCAAATCTGTTCCCACATAAGCTTTTTATGGATCTCCTTACTTCTGATTTGACCGACCCATATATAGACAATCCATTCCAATTCATATACCTAAAACAAAAAAAAGTAAAAAACATTCAACTCAAAATTTCTTGAATGATAAATAATGGTTTGTCTGTTTAGGAGATAGAAACCACAGAGAGACACTGATAAATAGTTTGCTAGTTGAACTTTTTGTGTGTTGAGCAAAAGAGTGAAGCTGACTGACATATCAGCGTAGAGATTAAATTAATGGAAACGTTTTCTTCGTTCAGGGGAGCTAGGAAATTTTAGTCAGTCTAGTGAAGAAGCGATATGTTGAAAAATCGTACAATGTACATAATGCTTACTAGGGTAGCCAAATAATGTTAAGTTGTAATATAAAATCTATCCAATATCTATTGGACGCTTTGGAAGCGACATTTGTTGATGATGACTTATCTAAAACTCGTATTCATGGGATGAAAATACTATACGACATTGTTTAATGAAATAGGTACTAAAATATCTAATTATCTACCGTAAAAAAAAACAATATAATTTGTTTTTTTTTAGCTTTTTTATATAAAAAATTAGCACCAGATGACAACTGATTCTATTATCGTCGTCTTTGTCGTCTCCCAGAAAACCTAGACCCGAGACAATACAGAAATTTCCTAAATTGTTCCAATAAGGAATCGAACCCGATCTAACCATTGTAACAACGATGCCTTCTAGTAAACTAATATTTATGTCAGGCATGCCTTTAAGGGTAGAATTTATGTACCTTATATTGTCTAAGATTTAATATTGAAATTTATTTTGTTTACAGTACCCCAATGGGCCCTTGGTAATGAAGGATGCATGGTGAAGGCGTTACCAGCTTTAACTGTTTTGTACCTACCTGAGAGTGCCGCTGTACAGTTGACCGCCGATTGTGGTTTGGCTGGTGTCAAGCGGGTCCAATGCACTGGGAACGTGGTAAATTAATAAATACATGCACATTCTACATGTTTTGGAAACTAATCATTCAACTTCAATTAATCGTGTCCTCATTTCACAGAAAAGAGAAGAGCTCCTAAGAGAACTATCCTGTGCAGAAGACGAAGATATATCTAGCACTTCCAGCGTAGGGCCATCCGGTGCTACATCCACAGTGACTTCAGAAAACCTCTTCACTGACCAAGATACCATCAATGAGCTATCTACGGAAGAAAATACAACTACCGAGCACGAGGACGACATTAACCAATCAAGTACAATAAAACCAACTCCTCTTGTGATAGTAGAAACATTAAACCGAGTATTTAATAATCAACAAAATGATATTTATCTGAATAAGAATGTGAACTTAGATAATACGTTCAACAACAATTTGCAAAGCAATGATATTCCCAAATTAGGTGATAATAACAATTTCGTTAGTAATGATTTATCAGAAAAAATAGAAGATGAAAAGAACAAGCAACACAAAATGCTACACGATGAGTTTGCTAGACACGGTAATTTTGAAACAATATTTACTCAACCCACAGACCATTTTGTGCCTCCTTTAGTTATGGCCAAATCAAAACTTAGCGACGACATGACAGTTTTATCTCTAGAAGAAAAACATGCTCAACAAATCGCAGAACAACGTTTGTTGAAGCATGGAATTGCAGGACAAGATCATAATATAGTGTCAATAACAAGCACTGGAGCACCAAAAAGTACAGATGGATACAAATCAGATTTTACTGATCAACCGTTAATTACCACAAGACAGCCAATTACAACTAAAGATGATGTAAAAAAAGACATTCTGAAAACAATTGTACCGAAAAAATATAATGACAAATATTACGGACTTAAAAGTAAAAGCTCAAAATCTGTCGAGACTAAAACAAGTAAAATTGAAAAAACTACGGATTCATATTCAACTTCTACAACTGAGAAGACAGTTACCGAGCCAGTAGTGAAATATGTAAGCGAAGCTTACAGCGACAATTCCGATGATGAACCTACAATTGATCTTACAGTCATAATTAAAGAACCTGATATGACCAATGGTGGCCAAAAACATTCTAACTATTCGAGTGAAATACCTAAAATTGAAATAATTCAAAACGACACTTCGATTTCTGAACCAGAAATTAAACTCGCAAATCCAGTAAAAAGTTCAGGCGAGATCACTCAAGAAATTTCTGTAAAGCTGCCAACAAAGTCAATACATAATCTCACTATGACTCATCAAGTGATAAAGATTACTATTTTAAAAGAAGAGAACTCCAGTGCCGAACCAACTGTTTTCGAAGTAACTACTAGAATACCAGAAAAAGACAATAGATTACATTCGACCATTTCTGATGTATCTACAAAAGATGAGACCTCAAGTCATTTTACTAGTACTGAAACATTATCCACAAATAAGAAACTCGAAACAACGACAGATAGTTCTATGACTACTACCTCAGTCGATGTAACATCAAAGGCAACACAAACAGTAAAAGAAATAAAAAGTGATCAAGTTTCGACGACCGAATCTACATCAATTCCAACATCATCAGTGATCGAAAACGTTACTATGAATAACGTGAACAATTTTTCCTTAGCAACGAATACAAACATTCAAGTGACAACTGATAAAGATTTAGATGAATTGGTAACAGACAGTGAAGATCTTGAAAATAACTCAACTGACACATCGCAAACTATTGACGACTTCCAGTCCCCTCTGCTATCAGCGGCGAACGAACCATTACACCGACCCAACAGATCTCGAAGGCCACAGGCTCCACCAAATCGGAATAAATTTAACCCATTCCGCATATTAGGTTAAGTACACCATTTTACACACTGTAATTCGACTGCCAGGAAGGAATTCTATTAATATTGACTGAAAATCTACAAGATCTAATTGAATTAGAATAGTAGACCACAGTCACATTATTTGTGATGGCACAGTGCACTTAGCCGATATCCGGAACGCGCTCTCAGTATCATATAGCGCATAAAATGTTTACTACATAGTTACATTTACTGTCTTACTTATGCACATCATAGTTTTATATTAATTATCAAATATTAACGTAGTTAGATATTGTTTTTATTGTCATCAAACTATGCTTATTTACAAATTGACGCTTCAATAACATAATATTGTGTAGAATAGACGAAAATAGTCGAAAGTAACTTAGTCAATTCTTATTGAAGTATAGCATAGCTATATGTTACGTGAAACACATTTTACTTTAGATCTTAAAACTTAGTTATATGACGTTAATTAAACAGACTTTTACATGTTTGCCAAATACATCTTTGAGGTATTAGTATAGATGAACTAACAATAGATAAAAATAAAATAATAATTGATGTCACTTACATAGCATAAATTAGATTATATCTAATCATAAACGAAGTTTCACAATCCATATCATTTTAGTGTAAGGACCTATGTGTAATGGAATTTATTTTTGTGGCATTTATATTTTGGAAGATATTGCACAAGAGAATTCATTGTCGGAGACGCTATAAAAATGTCAACATTTTATGTATGTCAATAAAGAGGCGTGTTATTGTACTTTATATTAATATTTTTATTATTTATCATTTAAATATGTAGTTATTTAGATTGTTAAGGTTTTTATAAATAAATAATATAAAACAAGCTGTTTGCTTATTTAACTCCGAGGGGCCGACTAAGCCGCTGCTCGAACCGACTCGTAAGCTACTAAGAAGCGGAAAGCCGATAAACTGCTTAATATGTATCTGCTTCATGGTTTTTCCGGGATTTCATGAACTGGAAAACCAAATATATGCTTGAACGCTTCGTTATAGGGACTTGACGTTTTGTGATTTGCTATTATTTTAGTGGAGAAAAAGACGATACTACTGAACAACCCGATTAATTTGGGATATATTATATGAAAACCACTTGCAACTATTAATTTCCTTTGTTGCTAGCTATTACTGACTTAAAAAAGGAGAAGGTTCTCAATTCGATTGATTTGTTTGTTGTAGGTATATGTATATACTAGCTTTTACCCGTGACTTCGTCCGCGTGTTTTTTAAATTTATACATACAAAAGTTTTTTCCCGCTAACTCCCGTTCCCGTGGGAATTTCTCAAAATACAGCCATAACTAAACTTTATATTTACTAAGGTACCTGCATGCCAAATTTCAAGCGTCTAACTTAAGCGGTTTAGATTTTTCATACAAAAGGATTTTCCCGCTAATTCCCGTTCCCGTGGGAATTTCGGGAATTCCTTTCTTAGTGCACCCCTACGGTACCTAAGCTACGTCCCTTCCAAATTTCAAGTGCCTACGTTTAGCCGTTTGGGCTGTGCGTCGATATGTCAGTCAGTCAGTTTCTCCTTTTATATATATAGATTTGTTACTACGTAACTCCCAGAATTATTAACCGATGTGAAAACCTTTTTTAAATATTTTGTTCAAGGTGGTGTAACTTCCGATTTGGTCCTATAATCACCATATATATTATATTTGTACATGGGCGGCGATTATCACTTACCATCAGTTGAGCCGTCTGCTCGTCTCCCCCTATTTCATAAAAAAGAATTGCAATGATATAGATATGATAATGAAAGTTATTCTATGATCCATTTCCCCCAAGTAATTATAGGCACCAATTTCATTAAAAAATAGGTGCAAAAAAGGAAAGCAAACTTGTCTAAGACATCGTAGCAGAAAATATTTATAAAAACATGAAGTTTTTATTCGCGTCACAGGCATAAGTGGCGTAACTTTCGTCGATATAAGGCTGAGGAAAATTCACAAGTTTCGAGACACTCCCGCAGTCAATATTTGCGGAGCACTTCTGCGCCACCTCACTCAACTTGTTCACGAGCATCAAACTTCAACTTAATTTTCTTTTGGAGAATGCTTATCAATATTACTTGTATCAACTCCCGACAAACTTTCTACTTTTGACACATTTCGCGAGCATTGTTACGCTTCTGAATTCGAGTTTGGTAATATCCGAACTTTATATTGCAACTGCCCGTACGTATCGTTAGGGGCCGCGTATTTCATAAAGTTGGGTAAGAAAAATGATGGTAGTTGGAATATAAATATAAATCGATCAACGTTTTATTTCCTTGTAGATGCTATGAGAGTTTGTTGTACATAAAAGCTGACATTATTATAGTTACTTCCGAATTGTAACTTAATTTCAAAAAAAAAAATTAAACCGACTTCAAAAAAAACGCAAACGACCAAAACTAAAAAGCGATAAATAACGTAAGTAATTCTATCCTTAATACATAATCATTTAAATATTACAATTATCACTTATTTTTGAAGTCGGTGCCAACCTCTCGGTACCTAACGTAGACTGTTGTTGTATGACGCGCGCGGCCGGCATATCCACACGACAATATACCTAGATATGTTTGGCTGGCACCGACTTCAAAAATAAGTGATAATTGTAATATTTAAATGATTATGTATTAAGGATAGAATTACTTACGTTATTTATCGCTTTTTAGTTTTGGTCGTTTGCGTTTTTTTTGAAGTCGGTTTAATTTTTTTTTTAAAAATAATTTTATTTCTCTGTTTTTAGTTGCGTTAATGTGCTGTGACCTTGAATAAAGGCTAATTAATGTCCTTAAGAGTTTTACTTAGGAATGAAAAATTTTGCTTTAAGTCAAGTGAAGACTTTGCGATCTAGAATCAAGCATATCACTTACCAAATCACCTGCCCTATTAGCCCTGCATAAGTACATACTAGTACCTAGTTTAATATCGACCAATGTCAGTACTGTCCCCTAACTTCTAACCGTTAAGGAGTTCTGTGGCTTCATCATCAGCACCAGATGTTGTCGCCCGGAAGCATATACGTGAGTAAAATATGATTACGTAACAAAAACACCATATGAGCATACAATTTTCGGTTGTTGCCCTCAATTTCTCCAGGATCCCATCATCAGATCCTTACTTGGTGATAATGGGACCACCTCGGAAGTGTCTTCTGTCGAACGGTCGAAAAATTTTTGAAATCCATCCATAATTGACGGAAATATCGCTGAACATACATAAAAAAAAAAAATATTATACATAGAGACGAATTGAGAACCTCCTCCTTTTTTCGAAGTCGGTTAAAAAGTAATAAAACAACTTGAACAAATTAACGTTATATTTAAAATACACAAAAATCTTAAAAAGATATATAGAAAAAGCGATACATATTTTTTCCATTTTCGACATTGAACAACATAATAAATCATAAGACCTACTGGAATTCCGCGCTCCAAAAAATTCACGTCGAGAGAGGAATAAAAATATATATTCGTTTACCTTTATACGCGTTCATAGATCTTAATGCCTCATGAATGGAGATATACGATCTTTATTAAGAGCCGGGTACATGAAAAGGCTATAAAAGTAATGGCTCGGTCGGTGGAGGTTTCCGGGTGGAGCCCGCACCTGAGAATTATCACAACAAGAATGCGTAGGTACAACATAATCCTACTCCCATAATGTGATATTGAATGTCGAACCTCCAGTCGCTCGGTTCACGTGATAGCCTAATAACCTGGAAGCCGTATCGGAGTATATTCGCTTCAATTACAGTACATTTGAGTAGATTCGTGTATAGATATTTTATGATTTCCACACTGATTATATTTAGCGAGCAGTAAATTTGTGAAAGAAATTTCTTCCGTATGTAAAATAATTACCGTATGGCTCTACGGATTCATTATCTTTTCCTGTTGTTAAAATATTAAGAAATGGGTGTAAATTAAATCTTTTACAAAATATTATATGTAATAATAATTATTCACCAAATACACAATTTAATGTATGTATCTACTCGTCCTAGCCATTTTTAAAGTAACCTTTTTAAACCTTAGTAAATTTTCAAGGAAAAGATAGTTAGCTACGGTTAAATGGATAATACAAAATAAATTAATAAATTAGGCAGACATTGTGTTATAGAAAGGGAACAACTAACTTACTTGATTGTTTCATTTTTTTGCAAACCCAAAGTTAGGCCTTTTTTTCACTCTGAGTTTGCGTTTGGCTACAATTCACCTGGTGTTAATGATAATAAAGCCTAAGGTAGAGCACGCTTACTCAGAAAATACTGATTCACTCCCGCCTTGAACACCTGAAGATTGTATGTCTCGGGGAAACAAAGAGTCCGGCTAAGAGTTCCACAGATTGGTCGTTCGCACTAAAAAAGTAGAGGCAAAACGCACCATCCGTCCTTGGGAGCTGCTCCATAAAACGGATGATGGCGGTGATGGTGATACACCCTCGTGCATCATAACTAGCCGTGTCAGTTGCAGACTAAGCCGTTGGTTCTGCGTCTGATCTCTCTCTGGTCGTGTATATCTGTACTATCATCCAATCAGAATGATGCAGAGTTTTGACTATTATCCTTGGAGATTGGCTTACGCTTCATCTAGACCACAAAGTAATTTATAAACTTGTACAAAGCTTAAAATAAATAAATATCCCGTAAATATTTTGCTATGCATAATTTTATAGTTAGTTACTTCATATCTTAACTGAAGATTGATGACAATAGAATTGAGAGTAAGTGAACATTTAACAATGTATGCTGTATGAATATTTATTAGAACCTCTCCGTTTGTAGGAAGTGCGACGCACAAATCATGCCTGCTATGATAACAGGGGCAATGCTAATTGCAAAGGTAAATTGTTTTAACGCAATTTAATGGCTAAGTCGTCGTGAAGATAAAGTAAACTGTTATAACAAGAGATAATAAATGTTTGACGAAGAAACGTTTTTCGTTTTTAAAAAGGATTTTGTCCTTAGGAGTCAATTCGACTTTGGCGCAACTTTTAGACGATGCTCCAATTTGCACCTTTACCTTCACTGACAACTTGTCTGATTATTTAGAAATCAACAGAAACGGATACGAATTTGAAAATTATGTTTGGCTTTTTTGACACGATTTCAAAGCTTTTTCAAATCGAAATGCGCTTCCGACGATTTGTAAGTTTATGAAAAATATTATTCCCAATCTTTTACTGCTCTTAAATTAATATTTGATTCTAAGCTCCACTTTTGTGTAACGAAAATCATAAAAAATATCATCTATAAAAATATCTGTCTGACGATAAAAACGTCTAAATCATAATAAATGTATTTTTGTACTTGATGACCTGATTATATTCAGTTCACAGGAGATTATGGAAGGGAGTGTACCCGTCACGTCCATTGAGATACTCCTTATCAACTGTCAAATTATAATTGCCACCTACATTTTGTTCCGAAAGCATAAATAAATTATGGACATGATCATCCAGAAAAGTGGTAGGGTTACGAGTCGTTGTACTATATTTTATAGATTTCGATGGCGCATTGAGTGTTCACAAATTTCAGTTCCGATTGATGCTTCCAATTGTTATGTTTGGCACTCTTATTAATACATGGAAACTTTAGTTTGAGAAAGATTTTTATTACTTTAAATCGTGATATCTAAAGTTACAACAAGCTAAGCTCTTGATGTTGTGATAATGAGAATCTAGGTAGTCGAAGATACTACTATATGAATAATAGGTACAATACACTACATACTGAAATACATTAATAACGAACATGGGTGATATTCGTTTCAGGCTAGACTAAATGAAGCGATGTATCAGTCATTATCGTATCTTCTCTTCTATCATTGTAGTGGACCTTAGGTTCCGAAGCAAAAATTATGAAGAAAAAACCTGTTTCAATGCGGGGATAATGATGACGAACACATTATAATGGCAGTGTACATAAGTATGTCATACATACTCGTATCGTACCAACCTGAGATACAATTTAAGCGATAATATCACACACATCGATTTCGAACACCCTACCTACTTTAGCTCTGGAATATTACGCTCGTATATTATCGCTTAAAGATGTAGGTAGGTACTATGTAGATATTATGACTTCCAAACGTTCTCACACGTACAAGAATGGGACGAGGTTTGAACTTTTCATGTAAATATTGTTACTAAGTGGTACTTATAGCGACATAAAAAAGAAAAAGGGCGAATCACACGTTGAATGTGAACTCAAAGCAAGGTTTCGAAGCCTAAAAAAAGTTATACGGTAAGATTCAGACTTTACGTATAAAACAATACATATTTTAGAAGTCAAAAACACACATGTTTAAGAGAGGTAGGGCATAGCGAATCTTCGCTCGAATTGAGCTGCCCGTCCGGGGAAGGACCTCCACCCTATAGAATACCGCAGCCAAATGACCTCCGGGTCGTGTTTCTGCTGGTGAGTAGGGTCTCCGGAGCTCGTGGGGGGGTAAGGGTTGGGCCGGCATGGCAGTGGCAACTGACAGGTAACTAACCAGTTACTTGCCAGTTGTCACAGCGACTAGGGCTTCTCTTTCGCTTTCCATCAGGCGTAGGGAAGCCATTATGTCGAGCTATTATAAAAAAAAAAAAAGTACAAGTAGGTTACGGAATAACAATGTAGGAGTTGTTTTCGATAGGTTCTGCTAAAAAGCGCAACGTGTGGGCCAGATAGTTCCATATAAATCTATGAAAAACAATTACTTCTTGTACAACGAATGTCTATTAATCTTAGTTTTAGGTCAATATTGTGTATGGTGTGCAAAAAAGTAAATATTCCCTAAATACTGTTATATTAAAAATAAGATGTAAATTTCCATTAAGCAAAGACGTGATGTCTTTTGTTCTAAACTATACTCATACACAGTATTGTAACTTAATATTCAACTAAACTAGATATCTACATAGACATACCTGCCATTTCTATTATTACAATATATTTTGGCAAAAACCTTTGTATTAAGGTTCCATGTTTCGTCACGCAGTTTCGAAACCCTAAAAATGGTATAACTAATCCACTTCATATGTCGCAGTCTCTGTAATATCCACATTTACAAAGATTTTTATGGGCTAAACGTGTGTCAAAGCCATAAACCCTGAACGAATAGGTGCACACCTTTCGCTGAAATTCCTTTATAGCTCTTCTCATAAGAATACAGAGCAGCCGAGCTGAGCCAGGATAAAAACAAAACAAGTCAAGCGTGAACACTATTCTCGTGAAATATTAAGTTCTCGAGATTGTTTGATGAACCGGAATTAATACCTAGAGGGGATGGTTTCCTAACAAATGTAAATAGCTACATATATCGTTGTCAGGACTAGAGATTAGGTAGTTTGTGGTTCTAAGTAAAGTTTGTAGCGCACGAAATACCAATAATAATGAACGATTGCTAATTACGAGTAGATCTTTCCGTAAATCATTTTTATACGGATAGCGTCCACTTAATCAGCAGGGGCCTATACTCTTTATGAGATACCCTAAGTAAGTATTATAATAATTTGTATATAATCTACTACATATTTAAAAAAATATGAAGGCGTTATTTTTCATTGTAAAATGTAGCCTTGACATCCCATCAAAGGGAGCCCAAATATCTTTAAAAACATTTTCCAATTTGTTCTGTTTTCTGGACGAATGAACAATTTTTTGATGTCATTTGATTTCAACATTGAATCGACGTGATTATGAAGGGAACTCGTAGAAGTATATTATTGATTATGGGCTTATTTTTATGACGGCCTTTTTGCTCAAAATATTATCTGACTAAGGTCTGATTTTCCAATCGCTGGATTAGGTTTAACAGACTAATAAAAGGTATGGTAACGTATATATGACAGCCGCTATTTAGTATTATTTGTTACTGAATAATTCGTGAATTGTGTGATAGCAAAATCATATCGCTCTATTTTTTTGTGGCTCCCATTTCTTTGTAAGGATCTTTTAACCTATTAAAAGATCCTTACAAAGCTCCAGCTCCTTAGCTGATTCCTCTGAAATTAATAAATTGACTAAACTTACTTCATATCCAAATTTAAGTATTTAATCATTTTTACTTAATATGTGTACGTTGGTATATAATATTTTGGAATTACCGAGATTCATATTTATTGTTGAGATTTATTCAACGACTAGAAGCCGAGGTAACTTGTGCTTATGATAATATGATACAACTGTGAAAGAAATACTCTACGTAAACTTTGCACTAGACCCAGCGTCAAGCGGATACACGCGGATACAAAAACAAATATAATAGGATCGAAAAGCTAATATCCACGCAAACTAGAGTGCATAGTACTGTCGAATTCATACTCCCGTCAGGTGTCAGTGCCGTCAGCCACAATGTAGGCCAGAGGCATCACGCTACGCGCCGCCCATCCATTATTCAGCGCCCGGGCGCGACCATCGCTATCCGATTCGATTCCTCTTAATGGAGATTAAGTGCTTATTGGTACTTCCTCCCACGGCACGCCAGAAATCATGTTTATAATTCACACCTATTTACTTTATTAGAAGTTATCGCCAGCTAAAAAGATTAATAGAAGCCACGCTAATGAAACAGAGCTTAAGTAGATACCTTCGCTTTTTTTTAATAATAAAAAAGCGAGAAACGTAAACGAAATTCCAAATCGTAAATACTAGGAAGGCTGACAATTTTATCGCTATAAAATATCACTTTAATAAAATGAAGCGGGTTCATGGAATTTAACTAAAGAATGAACCATAGGCACTGTCTTGTGAAATTAAACATATGATTTATAATTTTATGAATTGAGTACAAAATAAAATAAATCTATTAAAATCCCAAGTTGTTCAATAGATTGTGGGCTAAATGCGCTGAAGTCGACACTTATTTCGGTAAAGTATTAATAAATATTTGTTTTCATCGTGATTAATACAGCAGGACTTGGCTTTGACCTCAATTTTTCTTATTTTCTCACTGTGTATACATTCACGTAATACCTAATTATGATGTGCTATAATATATACTACTTACTTCATTATATGCTTTTTGTAATCATTAACTTCTCACCATGTAAGCTGGTAAGCTTTAAGGCATTAAGTAAGTACGGATTGCGTACTCGTACGAGTAGGTATATGAGGCAAAATAAACCGCAAACCGCAAGATAACGCTCATAGCCAATGTATTGAAATTACTATAACAAGATACTGTCGGGTCTGAATTGGATTCCCGCGAGTTCAGCTGCAATATGCAGCTGGCCGCAATCAGCCCTATCATGGGACGTGTCAGTACCTCTCAATTGCATTTGTGCTAACCTCAAGTAACTGCGGCAACAATGTTCCTGAATTATGAATTACTAGCTGCTGCCCGCGACTCTGCCCGTGAATCCATACTATACTTGCTAATATTATAAATGGGAAAGTGTGTCTGCCTGTCTGTATGTTTGTCTTTCTTTCACGGCAAGACGGAGCGATGAATTGACGTGATTTTTAAGTGGAGATAGTTGAAGGGATGGAGAGTAACATAGGCTACTTTTTGCCCCTTTCTAATCCCCCACTTCCCTAAAATGGGGAGCGGATGTTTGTATGGAGCATTCCGCTATTTTCAAGTTCGAAAGCTTATCATTTGGTTTTTGAATTCTTCACCCATATATAGCTCATAACCAGATTAACACATATCGCAGTCCACTGCTGGACATAGGTCTCTCCAGTTGTTCGTCACTTTGGTCAAACATCTCGAGGCTTTAACCACAATCGCCCATTGGGCAGGCGGGTTGGCGATCACAGGGCGTAGCTTCTCGTGATGCTGCTACGCCTTCAATATTGATGGCTAGATTTATAAGGACACACAGGTAAAGCCGCGGGTAGCAGCTAGTATACTAATAATTATAAAGACTTGCACTTTACGTCGTTAACACATTCATGTACAATCTGCAAGGTTTACGTAAGTAATCTGCAATTTCAGTTAAAGTTTACAGCAGTATTAGAAACATTTATTACTTTGTGATGTATGTGTGTGTGAATTTAGCACAACTGGCGAGTTGAAGTAATCTAATTGGTCAAGTCCATTTCTGAACGGGCGCCAGTTGAATGCATGACGCTCACTTGAAGGCGGTAGAAAGTTGCAGTGTAAATACCACCCAGTAAAGTTCCCTAAATATTTGGAATACGATCGATCGAATAAATGCAGTACCTTTAGCTCATATAAATAACTAACCCAAAACGCTATCTACTTCCAAACTAAACCGAAGCTGATTTACATACTTAGATATCGTAAATAAATACATATGTGCATAGCGAACACCCAGAACAATACAAGCACACAATGTTTGCGCACACATAAACTATCAAGTGATGTACATATTAACATTTGTACTATGTGGGCATCAAATCCGCGACCAGCGTGTCAGACTGCGTGTGCGTGTTCCACTGAACTAAACTGGTCGTCAAATATAATTATATCCCCACACCTAGGGGCTCAAACCTAACCTAGAAACTACTTACTACAGTTACCTTACTCCTATTTTCCAACTACAGTGTGATAGCTGTGTGGTTAGGCTAATATTGGATTGTCTTAGTCCGGAAAATGGGTCCGGAAATTAACATTCAATGATTAGTCCACATTCTCAGAGAATGTTATACTTACCTACATTTAAACCAAAATTCAATGTTTAGTAAGAAGATAATCGTGTCTTTTTTATAATATTATTTTAATCCAATTTATCTGATTTCTGTCACGATCATCCCAGAGCGGAATCTCAAACAAAAAATTAAAATCTCTGATTCGGTTTTTAGCTATATTCATTTCGCAAGTGGTGGAAACGTAATATAAGTTTTCATACAAAAAAAAACATTCCAAGTGCGAATGGAACAGCGCACGGAGTGTTCCGTATGTTTAACAAAAAAAAACTTGTTTTAAGCACCACCCATTTTTGCCGATATTATTAGCGGCATATTGTTATATGGGAGTTCCCCTTAAATATTCATTACATTCTGTTTTTAGGAGTTAAATAGAACTATCTATATCATTAATGAAAATTTCAACTGTCTAGCTATCACGGCTCATGGTCAGCCTGGTGACAGACAGACGAACGGACAGCAGAGTCCCAGTAATAGAGCTTCGTTTAAACCCTATGGAAACGGATCCCAAAATATAATTAGGTCCTGAGTGATGGACATGATACCTATGGTTTTAACTTGTTTTTGGAGTTAGGTATTCGAGTATAATATCGAGACTGATACCTCTCAGAAATACCTAATACCTACCACTGCACTGAAATACATAAGTAACTGTACGCAAATTGAAGTTCCCATTGAATCTGAGCCGTCTAAAGAGGTTAGTATCGAGGCATCGGATGCGGCGGCGCGCGGGAACACAGACAACCCAATTATTGGCTAACTCATGCACTGGCTTCCAGGACTCAATAAATTCCACAACCGCAGGCTTCCACCCGCAAAGCGCGTCCTGCGGAACAGGATTTTATCTTTTGCACATTGGTTTTGCCTTTTCAATATGGCTTATTCCAGTGGGAGGTGGAGTATTCACAAAGTAATTTCATTCTTTGTGTAAAATGTGTAAATTATTTACGATATCGAATTGACATTTACTCCTTTTTGGAAGTCATGTTATTATAACACTTATAATGTTCATCCTTCTTCGATTCTTGCATGGAAAAAGTCTCTCTCAACAAGGATAAATAATATCTTTAACGACCTTGCCTCTGTTGGAAGAAAGTGGATTAGAATTACAATTTGATCGATTTATGTCTTGGTTTGACTGATCTGGGTCATTATAAAATATTTCACTAGAACCTTCCTAGGAAACATAAAACTTTATGTTCTATGTTTCTTTAGCTATATTATGCCAAAAGTAGAATGGAAATACTAGCGATTCTCGCCTTCGTAGAAACGAAAAGATTATCCATTCTTGCTTCGTCGTCATCCATTCTGAATCTGATCGATTTTTGACTTAAGTCGGTTGGAGTGGCATGCGGTAAAATATAATATTTTATTAACATTCAGAGATTTAGTGTAACTAGTTTATATACATTTATATCAAATCTAAAAATATTTAAACTAGAAAATCTTTTACGAGTAGCGATAAACCATAATATTGTAATCAAACTGAAACTCAATGTGTATGAAGTTCGTAAATTTCTATCACTATCTAGTTCACAATAACTCTGTAGCTGCAAATATAATCATAATAATGAGACGGATTACAAAACCAAGCTTAAGGGCTGGTTCACCGAAAATGCTCGGTTTTACGAATAAGTATGTACCGCAATAAATCGCTGCCGCTTCATTTCCCGAATAACACCTTCTCAATAAGGGAAAGTAGTATGAAAGGATCCAATCTGATTGATTGATTGAACAGTCAGGTCAAACAATTCATTATATTCGTCAGCGATTGTTTTCTTGGAGAGCTCGCCCGACCTCGCGCCAATTGGAATTCTAATAAAACGTCAGTCCGCTCTCGGACGGAAATTAAAAACAAAGAAAAAAAGACGAAAGATTTAATTAGGACGATTAACAAAGAGTTCTCCGTTTCATAACTCTTTCTTTATGGTATGAGGCTGTAAAACAAAGTAGCACCCACGTTTTAATATTTATATTTGAGTTTCGTTTGGCAATCATGGTAATTACAGTAATGCGCAGTGATAATTTCACGGAATACTTTTTTTTTTTTTAAATTTATTTATCAACATAAAAAAGAAATATTACAATAGAAATTGTGAGTGTTACAGCATTTGATAAACCACTAAGGTTTGTGATATAATGCTGCCTTTTGCATCGAGACAATAAAAATAAACAAAAAAAATTAAACAAAAATTAACTAACATTAGGCGTTAACGTCAATAGACCAGGCTTATGCCTCACTTGTCCATCATTGCTGGAGAAAGTGAGCCGCAAGCCTGGCTTTAATGTTGGTTGGCGTAATACCATCGCGGAGTTGAAGTTTTAATTATACATTTAAAAAAAACTAAATTACTTTTTTTTTGTATATGAACCATTGGTAATTGAGAATGTGTATAAACACAATGTACTATAATGATGATAATAACGATATAATTTTAAATGCGTTTTGCTCTCCTATCTTTGTATAAATAGAAATAGCACGCTCTTATCACAACTGATCCATTTTCTTAAGTAAGCTTATACACGTACCTACCAACTAGCTACATACATCCTTTCTAGTGCTTATATTTTTAGTTAAATCCAACCTGCTTAAGTGGTATACCTACTGCATTTCTTTATAATAAATTGTCAAGATTTTTACTATTCCATTTCATTTTGTATTCTCTCTCACATCCAAACAATTTGTTTCCAAGAGAATGTTTCTACACAATCTGGAAAAGTCAAAGAATGGGGACTGCGAAAAGCCAATAAGGAATTTATGTAACAACAAATGATACAAGAGGCTGAGTAAAATTACAAATTGAACGATTGTGTAAATGAGCCGTGCCAATAAATATTTGAAACGCTTTACAAAATCCTACCGTCATTCTTTCCCTTAATGCAAATGTTTTCTTTCCTTTCTGTTAAGACTTTATACTGAAATGCCTGTTGTTATTGCATTCCATTTGTTTGCGTTCCTGAGTTCTTTAAGATGGATACAAATTGTGTAACATTTTTAACTCTTTGTGCGTGAGCTAACAAAATGTCTGTCTCCGTGCCAAGCCCATTATTACATTTATCTCTGTCCTTAACAATAACTCCAGCTATTTTTGAAATGATAATTCCAGATTACTTAAATTAATTATTTTACTATTCGTAATGGGTTCGCGCTTGACCTTAACTCGACTGAATGGTAAACGACATTCAAGTCTACCATGGGTGATCAGTCCGCGGTCAAAAACTTATTCGCTCTCGACTTGAAAACCTGAAGATCACCTCGGGGCCTAAGAATCCGGCACGGAGTCAACAGCTTGGTTATTCGCATTATGAAAGTCTGAGTACGCTAGTGAACATAATCAATCATTATGGACAATCGCCTCAAAATATTATTTATAATGATATACCCGAATCTTTTTAAAACTTGTATATTTTACAGCCTTCATGAACATAATACAAAACTTACTATAAAATCCAATTAAGAATCTAACAAAAAACAAGCCTTCAATAATAAAAAGGTACAATAGCTCTGAGATACGTGCTGTAAACCTCTTTGCCTTTAATAGAAATCGTAAAAACCTCTCAGCACGGTAAATAAACAAAAAGCTTTTCCACCGGGTAAGTACGAGCGCTCTGCGAAAGCTCCTGACGGAAACTGCACTTTATTCCTTCATTCTGACAGCGTTTAAAGTTTAGAAGACAGTGGTAAGCCACGGTTACTTAAATTTCTAAGCGGTTATTAGACATTGTGAATTAAATACCGTAGTATCAATTAACAAAAATTCGTCAACGTTCATTAATCTTACTCTTTTTATCGCGTATTTTCTTATATTAAGAAATGCTCCAACGATATTAATGAGCTCTTTGGATAACCTCATTCTGTAGACATGAAAGTGGATTCATTAATCGCTCCACTGCACTCGAAATCTTCTGCTTTAAACAGCATTTTTTTCCAAGACCTATTGGAAACTCCACTTTAATCTAAATGTTGTTGCGCTTCAAATGCAAATCAGTCTTATTGGAGGGCCAATAGAGGTGGGATTCGTCCGGCTAATTAAATTTTAAGTCCGGCTTATAGCAAACCCTCGTCAAGATCCGGCTGTCTGCTCGGCTCTGTGGTGTTTGAGCTGGCCTGCCCACTCCCAGAGGTAATTATTTATGTGCCTGCCCACTTAAGGGTGGGTAGTTTGGTTGATCGCTGAATAATAATCGAGATTCATAAATCATAAGTTGGATTTGAATACCGAGATAAACTAGCAGATTTCTTGCAATACATACGAGTGTATATGAGAGTGGGACATGCCTAATCCTAATACTATGTTACAAGAATCAGTAGACCTCCCAATGTTGGAACTGTTGGAAGGGTGTAATTGGAAATCAGCGCTGTCTAATCCCCCGGAGGCCAAAAGCTTACGTCACTACCGAGACTTAACGCCGAATCGGTGATAATGATGAGATGTGCATCTCGTTTCGGCTCAAACATGACATATTTATCTTGAAAATGTCAAACGTATGTAAGTACCTAAATATAACACATAATTTGCATTTGAATGCTTTAATCTTCTATGAATGTGTGACGGGCAGACGTAGGTGCAGGTCACATTTCAGTTTTCTCACTATAGCTTTACGTTTATGTACATACAGGAAATGCTATATACAAAATATTACATTAGACAGAACTTATATGACACCCAATACAAATAGTTTCACACTGTTCTTTGTAGTATGTTAAAGTCTTTGTTTACTTATTTTTTGCTATCATCGTAACCTACATATTTCTTTGTTTTTATTGACTATGCGTGTAACATTAAGCATAAAACGTCTACTTTACCTACGTTTATTCTTTTAGACTTAAATCAAACCCTTCCTACAACTTTGCCGGATTCGGAGGGTTGTTCCTAGTAATGTGTAACAAATAAATATCAGACAACATCAATCACATATTATTCCGATTCCAAAGCAAAATAGCTTGATCATTTGTGTTATGAATATTAAAGCAACAAGATACCACAAATATATACATAAATAATATCTCGAAAAAAAAAACAAGTGTTCTCGTAACATGAACATTCGTCCCGGATGGGAATCGAACCCACGACATAGGGTCACCATCAAATTAGCTATTGGACCAGTCAATATGCTGACAATAAATACAAAGCTCTCCTAAGACTATAAAGGCATTATCCAAAATTATTTTGAGAGACTTCCCGGTCAAGTATTGTGGGTTGACGAATGACCACATCCATACTAATATTATAAATGGGAAAGTGTGTCTGTATGTTTGTCTTTCTTTCACGGCAAAACGGAGCGACGAATTGACATGATTTTTTAATTGGAGATTGTTGAAGGGATGGATTATGTTACTCACATAGGCTACTTTTTGCCCCTTTCTAACCCCCCCAGTTCCCTAAAATGGGGGGTAGAAGTTTGTATGGAGCATTCACTCCGAATTTGACGCGAGCGAAGCCCCGGGAAAAAGCTAGTTGGTTTATAATCTACGCGCCTAAAAGTCTACGGAGAAGATATTATGCAGAAATATATCACTTAGACCAATTATTTCAAGTGAACAAATATTACAGCTCGATAAGTACTTCAGACATAATGCACTTAGTAATTAAAAGAAATACCCAAATGCCTCCAAGTGCAAGTGCTTTATAACTTGTACTCGTATAATCACTAATTTTAAGTCATTGGTAGTAGTCAAAGTAAACATTAAAAAAAAGCATGGTCAACATATCTTGTGCTTTAAGCATTATACCTCTCGGTATTTCACAAGTGAAACGATTACATTTTACATTAATACTTGCTTAAACAGAAACATCGGAATAAAAGACCCCTTGGCTTCACGCACGAATTGAACTGCGCTAAAACAAAACAATAAATGGCTATCAAAAGCAAAATTGGAATTCTAAATTCAAAAAATAATAACGTTAATTCATTTAAGCACACTTAGTACAAAGGAGGTTTAAGTTCGGCAACAATTTGAATACAGCTGAATCTCGAGCTGGCTACACGAAAAGATAAACTCGGACAAGATTACCCTTTACTTCGAATTCTGACATATTTTAATAATCCACTGGCTGGTGAGAAAGTGCCTGTCTCTGCCCACCTAATTAAAAAGTTTGTGTTACCTACTTCAAAAGCGAAGTTTTGGAAATGAGCTGGTGAATATTTCGGTAGTAGCCCAGATAGATGTTCATTAAAAGTTGTTCCAACTTCACGAATGCCAAATACAAGAAACAAAACTAAACCATTGGGCCAGTGCCGATGAATTGGTCTGCTTAATTGAGACGGCGAATTGAATTATTCACAGAGACTTGGCTTTTGTTTCTGCGACCGAGTTTAATAAGTTTTTAACTAATTCACACCCATATAAATACAAATATTATGTTTGAGAATTCTAATATTCAATTAGATAAAAGAAATAGAGTCTTTGCTATACTATCTTATTCTTTTTCAATGAAAGAAGTTTGCGTCAACACTGTGTTAGAAAGTTTATAACACATATGCACGTAAGGTGGATGATGATTCACGTTTTGCAATGTAGGTATAGCTTTACTGACTGACATAAGTGATATATTTCCACGCACAGCTCAAATCATTGGATGGATCGGGCTGAAATTTATTTGGCACGCATCGTAGATGTTATGACGTAGATATACGCTAAGAAAGGGTTTAGATCAATTCTACCCCAAAGAAGATAAAATAGGGAATGAATAAAATAGTCTTCTTAAAAACGACTGAAGTTCGCAAGACATATTAAGTGCACAATTGTGAATGCAAGGCCGCGCTCTCTGTTCTTTCACTCATTAACCGACTTCGAAAAAGGAGGAGGTTCTCAATTCGTCTGTATGTATAATTTTTTTTTTTTTTTTTTATGTTTGTTCACCGATATTTCCGTCAATTATGGATGGATTTCAAAAATTTTTCAACAGTTCGACAGAGGACACTTCCGAGGTGGTCCCATTATCACCAAGTCAGGATCTGATGATGGGATCCTGGAGAAATTGAGGGCAACAACCGAAAATTGTATGCTCATATGGTGTTTTTGTTACGTAATTATATTTTACTCAGGTATATGCTTCCGGGCGTCAACATCTGGTGTTGATGATGAAGCCACAGAACTCCTTAACGGTTAGGAGTTAGGGGACAGTACTGACATTGGTCGATATTAGAGTAGGTAGTAGTATGTACTTATGCAGGGCTAATAGGGCAGGTGATTTGGACAAGTGATTTGCTTGATTCTAGATCGCAAAGTCTTCACTTGACTTAAAGCTAAATTTTTCATTCCTAAGTAAAGCTCTTAAGGACATTAATTAGCCTTTATTCAAGTTCACAGCACATTAACGCAACTAAAAATAGAGAAATAAAATTATTTTTTAAAAAAAATTAAACCGACTTCGAAAAAAACACAAACGACCAAAACTAAAAAGCGATAAATAACGTAAGTAATTCCATCCTTAATACATAATTATTTAAATATTACAATTATCACTTATTTTTGAAGTCGGTGCCAAACAAATAAATATTATATTGTCGTGTTTGCCGGCCGCGCGCGTCATACAACAACAGTCTACGTTAGGTACCGAGAGGCTGGCACCGACTTCAAAAATAAGTGATAATTGTAATATTTAAATAATTATGTATTAAGGATGGAATTACTTACGTTATTTATCGCTTTTTAGTTTTGGTCGTTTGTGTTTTTTTCGAAGTCGGTTTAATTTTTTTTAAAAAATAATTTTTAATCCTATACGACCACAAAGGGACTAAACGTGTTTTCCATATACTACTTATGCTATTTTAACAAAACCCGCAGACAAGCAGAATTAAGTTTTCACTGTCGCATGTTTCTGTAATCGGTAAAATTTGCATAGGCTTATGTTGTAACATACTGGAACTGACCGGCTGTGACCGCCGCTAATTTCTGTTCATGTTGTAAGTATATTATATTACCGAATACATTCCGAGCTCGACCGGTATTTCTGTGTGAATTCAGATTTGGTTTTGACACACAGTCAAAATACATAACTACCAATATTAATTGTGTCGTTAATACATAATTTCACCAATGTAACGCTATTTGATGTGGTGCATATTACAATAACAACAACATAGGTATAACAATTTTGTGATATCTCTTCAACATTTTAAATTTTTATACGTCATCCTACTTTTCAACCCTGAAGTGCACGCATGATTTGTAAAAATGTTATAAAAAAATTCTGCCGTTTAAGAAATTCCCATGAAAAATAAAACACAATGTTTTTTTTAATACTCAACGTTAATTAAAGGTTCATAAATATCCAAGTAGGTATTTTAAAGGTATAAAATTCTTGTGCAAAAATTCACCTATATGCGCCACCAATAGTCCACCATGCGACTAGGCGTTCATTACATAAAAAATATTTCATAAATAATGGAAGCAAAGATATCAGCCCACAAAATTCGTATTTTGCGGCTTACCGATAAACGTTCATAATAAAATGGACCCAGCCGTGTTGTTACATTTGTTCGATATTACATTACATTACGCGGTGTAACATAACGCCGTGCAAATGTAACACGTAGCGCCATTATCCGATCGTAATGCAACACCGACCGCTTCGTGGCCGCAATAATTGCTGTTCATGCTACAATTACATTTAATAACAGATGCATTACGGTTGCAAATGGGGAATCATTATACTATAATTTGTATTACACGCTCAGGTAGTTAGGATATTGTTTGTGTGAACATAGTTTTGGTTATCTATGCAATTTAATTGGTATGTCATTCTATTTGAGCTAATTATGTGATTGTGATATTATCATCCGTTATATTAGAATAGGTCTGGAATATGCACCTCCCGAAATTGATATGTAATTTAAAAAGTACTTGTAAGTAAAGATACTACAAGTAGGCTATGTTATGGCAGATGTTTAAATCTTTGTATAGAGAAGATTATAGGATGAGATGTAAGGGAACGGCCTACTATCATCTTTTCGCTTTAAGCCAACCTCACCTGCCCAACCGAATAAATATGTTTAATCACCGTGGTGCATCCTCCTGCCGAATAACAAACTAAGCGCTGGCAACCGACTGGTGGCGGTATAACCATCACAGTTGAAGGCGTAGCTAAATACCACAGGCCGATGACGAGCGACATCGGATCGAGAAGCCACGCCCTGCGATCGCCAACCTGCCTGCCCAGCGTAGCGATTATGGGTATACCCTCCAGGTCTTTGCCCTAAGTAGCGAACATCATCATCATCAGCCTATCGCAGTAAACTGTGATAAGCTGATGATGATGATCATAGAAATGATGATTTGAAGGTTAAAACATACTACTAAAGTTTTCTAAAACACACAATCAAGTACTGTCTTACCCAAAAGACCTGAATCGAAATATGTTCAATCACTTACACACGAATATACTTAAACAAAATAATATATTAATTCTTCCTTTTTTGGCTTGAGGTCGGTAACAAAACTTTTCGAAGTTATTCACCTAATATCGTAAATGCATCTTATATTTAAAGCAGCAGACATGAAATTTTATGAACCTTGGTTACCTACAGCTATTTCGGGCTCATAAAACACGTAAGTTTAATGAAGTTTAAGCGAGTTGATTTTAAATTCTTCACTTTCAACTTGGGGCACTTTGAGAAAAATACATTAGACCTCGCGTTTCATCAATCTTGAAAGTTCTAATCGCTCTGTCTCCGAGTCGAGATAAAATTTTCCGCAGTGACCTACAAAGTTAAGTCTTTCCTTAACAAAATCGTACATAGTGCCTTCGCTTTTTAAATTTGTTTTCAAAAAAGATATATTTCGTAAGATAAAGTCACTTTTTGAAAATATATAGAATATTATCACTCAACGCTGATTTTCGAGACTAAGTAAGTGAACTAACTAAGTTAACGAGGGAATAGGAGGTTGAGAGTGCCAGCATGCTCTCGCGTTTCTAACCTACTCTTTGACTGTAACAATTAACGCGAGTGCTATGTTGTAACTTTATAGAATTAGGTTTTTAATTTCGGGATATGTTGGTTGACCAGGTACAAACTAAAGATGTGTCTTAATAAAATGTTGTCACATGATGGTCGAAATGTGTCGCAGCTGATAATCGTTAAATTTCAAACGTCAATGTTATATTACTTATGTTTAAATATACTACAATTAACAACACATCTTAATGAGTTTATTAACTCTACTAGCTGTGCCAGCGGCGTCGCACGCGTGGTTATCGGGATTCAAAAATAACGGTCTTCCATAAAATGGTGTCTATAAATTTTAAGTAGACCAATATGCAATACATTGGTGAAAACCGCATTCAATTCCGTGCAGTTGTTTTTGCGTGATGCGCGTTCAAACATACGCGTAAAAATTTCTCCCATTTTCCCAACACTTCCCTTCACTGCTCTGCTCCTATTAATCGTAGCGTGATGAAAAGTATACTATAACCTGCCCAGGAGTATGAAGAATATTTGTACCAAGTTTCGTTAAAATCCGTTCAGTAGTTTTTGTTTCTATAACGAACATACAGACAGACAGACAAAAATTTTACTGACTGCATTTTTGGCATCAGTATCGATGACTAATCACCCCCTGATAGTTATTTTTTAAAAATATTCAATGTACAGAATTGACCTCTCTACAGATTTATTATAAGTATAGATAGAAGATAACACTAAGGTAATGCCACTTAATCAGTAGGTAATTCGAATGGCATCTTAGCCGCGGTAATGAGACGTGAAACTAATCCTGTACAAACAGATGATGCTATTATTCTTCGGTGTATCTGTTAGACATCGCCGGCAGACATGTCTCGACCAAATAACACGTAAAGTGCTCTAATTCAGAGGAACTTGGGACGAAGAAATAAGCTTAATTTGCTCAGACAGATAACTGTACTTACTTAGTTCCTATAGCATAGCTCAGCGGTTCCCAATCTTATTACTAGCGAATTGCTAGGGTCCTACAAACTTAGTAACATGTTATATGCAACCCCTGGAATACGAACCCATTAGGTCCTAATGTATGTTCCTAATACTTATTCCACAGTGGAGTTCAGACTCGATTTGAATAAATCAGTAGAAAATCAATATTTTACTCGATAATAGTAATTAACCCTGTATATTATTCTTTTATCCTTTTTCTTTTATCCAAATTCATTTAAACTGTTTTGTACATCATTTTTATGGGGTAGGCGACAATAATTGTAAAGTAATTTACATAAAATTGGTTTATAGTTAGGTAATTAGGAATTACTGAAAATAAGGGACCACATACGGTACGGGACCACTACGGCGGTAGTGTTTACCACTGTGAACAACCCGCAGACCAAGCATGGTAACTAAGTGGTAACTAAGCCAATCCCCTCAAAGACAATTGTCATTGTACGTTTATAGGCTGATGGGACTGTTGCTTGAAGCGCAAGGGAGCCTCGTTAGTATTCTTACGCCCCATACCGCAGGGCGCAAGCTAGTTTTATCTGCGCTAGTTACTTGACAATCGCTGACTTAGCTCGTCAAACGCTCATTTGGTCTGGAGCTGGATTATATAGTCAATTGTGCGGACAGTGAACTGGGAACCCAACAGACAATATGTTATACACTACGATAGCGCTTACCATAAAAGTGTACTAGGATATTAGTTTAAAACGGGGTTATCCCGGATATGTAGCGGGTGTAGCCCGAGCGCTTAGCCACTGAGCAATTTAGTTGAGCAGTACAGTAAAGCACGCATCGTAAAACTGCGCTTGCCGTAACTACGGTATCTTCATGGCTTGAGAGGATAATAGGAATCGTTTCTAAATACAAATTGCCTTTTGCATTGTATGGAAGGGAGACCAAGTCGCTGTGGTACAGCCGCCTATTTTATAGCTTCCTGTTTGTTACTAGCGTGTTTTGGCGAGTGATATGCTTTTCTAAGACATCGTTTAATTTTTTTGATGACCTTCAAGTAAAAAGGATTTTTTTTCTATGAGTGCCAGCTGAGATTTGACTCGTTTGGTTACGTGGCTATTGTCACATCGGCTCTGGCTTCTCTTACGCTTTCCATCAATCGTATTAATACATTATACAAAGCTACTACAAAAATAGACCGGATAGAGACTATAAAATACCTACTAAACACAGTTACACCGACACTGTTTCTTAGTTCACCCGACTACATTTATCGCCTTTTTTTTATTTTATTGAATGCAAAGGTTTACTGAGCTGAGCAGTTTGTCGGCAGCAGTATACCGTATTCTTCTTTCTTTCATTTCTTTCTTTCAAGGGTCCACTGCAATAATGATGATTGCCCAAAAATACTTGAATGTGTTTTGGTTATTTTTACTACTATTCCACTGCTGGGCATAGGCCTCCCCCAGTTTTCATCATTCATCCCGATTGCCAGCAAAGTCTTACCAGACCGGAGAAAAAAGAATCTCTCTGTTTATTTAACACTGTTTTTTAACATAAAGCTCAATATATTTGAGATAGCAAAGAACATTCATCATTATTGCAGTGGACCCTTCATATAAGAAGCTGGCTATAAAGATGAGTAGGTTTCAAATACCATATTAAACGCCAGTGATGTGTATGTATGTGGTGCTTGCCTGCGGCGCGTTTAGCCGTCGCGAGCAATTTAGTCCAGCACTTAGCCGCGCCTCCTGGTCTCGCCTCGTTAATAGTGTCATGCACCTTCAATCTTCTACGTATATGATGGCTCGCTAATTGTACAGGATGCTAGATGGAATGAGGGATATATTGTACGCAGTTGTTTGATGTTTGATATGTGAGCAGTCACTTTTTTGAAATCTAGTTTACATCCTTATTGTAGTAACGAGTTGAAATATCAGATAAAATCTTATTTTAACCCAAAATTCTCTATACGAAGTTTATAGAAAACTGTCATGCTGAGGTAAATTATCTCTCTATAGCTTATGCAGGTCTTTTTTGGGGGTTGCCCCTCAAAAGAGACCTGCAAAAGCTATAAAATGTGCCTGTATGTGGTCCCTACATCCATTGTTTTTATGTAAGAAGTTTTGTGACATTTTTTATTAAATCATAGGCTTATAATTAGTTTTTAATTCCAAACACGAATTGTGTGCTTGATATCATTTAACCTTGCATTTACTTTATTGAATACTCCATTTGAAAAGGTTATTTTAGCATAGCCTGCGTAGTTAAGACATTTTATAGACATGGTAAAGTTGGAGGTGGATGTATGAAAAATTACCATAGATACGCTAACCAAGATAAGCTAATTCAATTGTAGTTGACAGGGTGGACGATCCGCACGGATCGCGGCAAAAGTGATATGGCCAGTGCTGTTCATACGTGATGCATCGCGTTTAGCGTCGCGCGCAATTTAGCCGAGCACTTAGCCCACCACTCCGTCACGCCGCGTTACGCGGCCTCGCACCCTCCTCTGAACATCAACCATTTGTGTAACATGTGGAACGATCACACTCTGCGCACGTCTTAGAACCGGTGTGTGTTTCTGAATTGTTTTATCCTAATGGGTACCGAGCGGGACGTTAGGATGAAAAAGGAAAATAAAACCTTCAGTTACAATAGAAATCACAGTTACTTTTTGTGACGTCTATACAATTAAAAATAATTTTATGTTAATAGCTTCTGGACGTGACATCGTCTGTGTTCATTCGTTTGTATAAGTCTATAACATTTAAATTTTATAATATGCCATAAATAACGATTTATGTTTTTATACGAGACATAAAAAAAAAATGAGAAAGCATGTCATTCTCTATCACTCAACTATGTATTGAGTTAGACGAGGAACTATTAAGGGATAAACTAAACAATTATTGAATTTGAAACTATTTCTTAAATAACTCATTTAATTGTTGCATTTTTATTATGAAAATGGTATTTAAGTTTGAATCGTGCTTAGCGAGACGAATTTTGAATGCACAAAGTAACTTCTTAAAAAGATGATGATGTCACTGAATCAATTTAGGTACAACAGATGTAAGATATGAATCAAAAAACAAAACTAATATTGAATATGTACTGGAGAAAATCCTTATCATAATCCTTATCTCCAGCTGGCCGCCACTCATTAACTTGACAGCGCAATTTTATTTGCAAAGTGTACGACCCGCGGCAAAGTTATTAGAGAAATGACATGACATAAACGTCGCTGCCGCGTTACCTAATTGACTCAATCCATAAACCGACTTAGCAGGCAGCCGTGTTTGCGGAGCGGCCGCGTCGCGCCCGCCGCAAATATTGACGCGGGCCGACTTGTGCCGGAGTCAACTACGCGTGGTGCCGCCCTGTGCTAACAGAGCGATTCTGTAACGCATTGTTTTCCAAATTCGAATGTGGAACCGCAACACTAGCGACAAAACTGGCAAACAGCAGCGAGATCAATTAGCGAGCGTGTTTCTGAATTATCCCGATCGACCGGGAAAGGAAAAGCGACCTGAAAGGATAGAGCATCGGTGGCAATGTTAAAGCCTTTTAATTCCGGGCAGGAGTCCCAGCCGTGTACCAATGTGTTTTCGAAATTCATTAAATATGTATTTGTTATAAGGTAGTGTAAAGGGTACCCATCCGCACTTAGTCATCCTGATTGACTAAGGCTTTGTCCCCTTGGTCAACGGTCGATGACATTGGAAAAAACGCCAGTCGGATTCCTAGCCTTAGGAATAATACAAGTTCCAAGGAATAAGAGACACAAGATACCATTAATTTACGAGCAAGATACGACAAGAGAAGACTCATAGTCCACAAGAAGTCTTATTTCAAGACTACGACCAAGAACTGCTGGGTGGCATTGTCTGGCGCGTTTATTTATTTATCATAATGGCTGCCTACGCGCCATTAAGATAGCCTTTGGTATTACGAATGCAGAGATTACAGAAAATATATCCGTTAAAGGTTGAAATATTATATTGAAATTCTAAAGGGAAGTCCCAACGGGCACATGGATTCTATTTGCGTTGTTACAAAACTTTCTTTTAGCATTAATCTTAATTTAATTATAATCATTATGTCTATTTGTAGAGAAAACCAAAACAGTACGACGTAATTTAATACAAATACATCAACATAAAAGTAAAAAAAGTGATCTTCATGAAAAAGTTTTTGTGGATTACCTGCCCGTCCTTTTTCTATAAATAATAATACTGTCACTGAAAAGATTTTGTTCGTATAAGCTTGTTTTTATTGTGATAAGTAGGTAGTACATATTAGTATGGATCTAACTGGATCTCGGATTGATTTTGATTTGATTGCTTTCCCCGCTACGTTGCTTTTCTCGGAAAACTAATGAACAGATTATTTAAGAATAGACACTATAAAAATAGGCAGAATAACTATTAATATACATTACAAGATTGTCCACTTCATAAATAAAAACTCTTAGAAGTACTCCTTACGATATTGCGTGTACCGCTTGAGTTACCTAATTTGGCTTTCCATAATCCGGCAGCTATGTACAGAGTGTTTGCCAAAGAAACCCCTTTGTTTGGCCCGCTTCAAATATTGACATGCAGCGACTTATGCCTCGGAGTCAACTATGCGAGGAACCACCCTGTAGCTTGTAAATGTTTCCCTCAGTGGAAGCCACATAACATCGTATTTCAATTTTCTTGTACATTGTCATGAGAATTTTGTTTGATGAGTTGTTTGATGAGACCTACCTACATTTACCCTTTGGGCGGAGTAAATAATAATAGGTATGGTAGAAGACGGAGACCCGTGTATCTTTTTGCAAAGAGAGATTGGAGCTTATGGCTTTTTTGTTGGTCTAATGATAGCAAAAGCCGCTTGAAATTCAAGAATTTGAATCCCGACCGGAGAAACGCTGAAGATTATGAGAGAAATTGTTTTTGGTTTCGGTTTTTTAAAATATAAATTAACAAAGAAATCGTATTGCTGTGTGTTTATCGTGATAACTTGCTTTTTATAAGAATGAAAGTAAAGAAGTATTAGGATATTTTTTCACCATCTTGAATACTTCCTTTAGATATTTTTTCACAACAATTTCATTCAATCAATCATCAGCCATGGTCCGGCATGGACTGCTGAATGTAGGCCTCTTTTGATTGACGCCATATTTCTCTATCCCAGGCTTCTCTCATCCAGCCATTGTGTTAGATTATTTTCCAAGTCATGTCTTTATCTTTTTAAAAATCATTTACTTTAACATTCAATCATATTCACGCTTGGATTTCCGAACGTACGGGACGATTGTGATTGGTTATCCGAACGCGAACACGGACTGTCAACGGGTTCAAATACTTATGCTGTGACTTGTATCTTGTAAGTTGTGAAAATAAGTTGAAGAGCGAATAAAAAGGTGTTGTAATCGAAGAAAAGGGCGTTTAATTTAATAGTTCAGAAGTGGTAAGAACCTTCACTGGTACGTATCAAGTTTATTCATTTAAATAACTGTGTTGACGCGTGATTGAAATTCTGTGCTTTGAAATTTTAATTTGGCGAACGAGTAAGTACATTTGTTAATTGGACGAATCTTTCTACTTTATTAGTGTTTAGTTAATAAATACTTGTGTTCATGGTGATGAATGTTTCATTAGTTTCTTGCATCAACTACTTATGACGACAAAACAAGCATTGCCAATTTCGGGTACGCCATTTGCAAGGTACCTACATACCGGTATCCTAACAAGAGCACGAATAAAATAATATATTCGGTAATTGTACGAATCTTTATATTCTTTACGTGTTTAGTTCATAAATAGGGGAAGTACGGACAAAATGACATGGTGTTTTGTTTTTTAATCATATTTATTTATTTAAAGCAATTATTATCAGTCTAATTGGTTTTTATTCATCTTTGGTTCATTAACTACCAGTAACACGGTCTTTAAATTAAGTAGCGCCTATAATAATATATATATTAAGAAAAAATGTAAGCAATCACAAAAACCATTTTGTCCGTATAGTACGGACAAAATGACATACAAGGTAAGGACATAATGACATACTAAAATTTAAAGAGAAAAATATCCTTATTTCTTTTCAGAAAACCTTCAAGCCATTCTTGTCCAGCACGTTTCTTATCCTTGTTGAAAGGGTGATCGAAACCATTTTTTTCAGCTAGTCCAAAAGCAAGCTCTTGAAGTAATGTACAAGTCAAACCAAAAAGTCAAGTTTTCTACTAACTCTCGCTCAATTTCAGTTAAAAATGTTTTCTTTATTCTTCTCAATCCTTTACAGATTGTTACAAGTTACAAGACATGGCTGGCAGCACAAAACCTTGGTTGATTAAAAAGAACTTTTTGAGTGCATGTCTTCTAAGTGTCGCTTGAGGAATACCAAATGTTTCAGCAGCCAATTCCCATCCCATTTTATTTTGCTTTCGTGCTTCAATAGCCTTATTCATGGCTCCAAGATTGCCGATTAGTTTTTCTTTCGTAGTTTCGCGGCATAGCACCTAAAAACAAAATCGGACAAAATGACAAACCATGTCATTTTGGCCATCGTGTATGTATGTCATTTTGTCCAAAAGTAAACAAAAACGGATAAAAATCAAAATTCCATGAAACAACTTAATAATTGCAATAACGTTAATTGAAATCGTTGGGTACTGTCATGATTCATCGATTTCAATAGAAATCTTCACAAATAACAACAAGTAACTTACCAGAAAACTAGAGAAAACCATCTGTAAAATAAATTTTTGTAGGCACGAAACATGTTTCGACTCGTTACCGCGCCGCGACTGAGGGAATGACTCTCAAAATTTGACAGTATTGTAAATATGGCTACCGTCACGTGATGCAGTGCCAGAGACGTCACCAAAACCAGCCAATTTAGAAATAAGGCACCTATGTCATTTTGTCCGTATATGTCATTTTGTCCGTATTTCCCCTAATTGTGTTCATGGTGATGAATGATTCATTAGTTTCTTGCATCAAATACTTATGACAACAAAACAAGCATTGCCAATTTTGGGTAGGTACTCCATTTGCAAGATACCTACATACTGGTATCTTTATCAAGAGAAGTTTAATAGGTACCTACCTATATTATCCATAATCCAAGTTATTACATCTAATACATTTATACAATTAATTAATTGTGTACTGACTTTAATCTAATTGTGCTTAACAATAGTGTTAAGCACTGTAATAGTACAGTCTTGATTTTATTAATGCTGTGATTAATATTTGTATTTTGTTTGTGTCTCTTACTTCCTTTTATTGAGTGTTTTGTAATAGCTGTTAATTTATTGTTTAGTTTTGTTTTATCAAGAACAAAATTCAGTTATGGTACAAGGATTTATCAAAGCTAGCGGCTCAAATTTGCCCAGAGTTGATGTGGTGATGTTGGGAGAGTTCCTCGCATCCAACAGGGACTTCTGTTCGGCAGAATTTGGAAATGTCAAGACTGCAATATCCTCCAGACCATCATATATGGGTATGATGCTGTTAGTTGTGTGCAGTTGAAACGTGATGGAAATCTGTGCATGGTCAGGTGCAGGATATGGGATCCCTAGATGAAATCTGTGATGACCGATGAGTGCATAATGGAAATAAAGTGTCCAATAAGAGCAAAGACTTACAATAGTTACATACTGAATGGTAAACCAACCAAAAGATGTTATGCACAGAATACAGCTACAAATGTATTTATCAGGTCTTCATAAAATCTACTTTTGTGTTGCTCATTGGAACTATAGTGAAACTGAAAATGTAGATGTTATAAGTGTTACAGGATGATAAATATGTTTAAAATTTTATTCAAAGTTTAGTCTCCTTAAGGAGGGACAAGGTAGGTATACCCTGTATTGTGTCAAAAGTGTTATTTAGTTGTTCATAGGTGAAACAAACATAATAATTTAAATTTGTATTATCTATTTAAAATTTACATTTAAATTTTACCAGCTTAATTAGGGAGAGTTGTAAAATTTATCTAGCCACTGGTAATGGTAATAGCTTCATCAAGTAGGTACTTTATTTAAATTGTGATTTACACATGCATGTGGCTTTAACATATTAAATTCCCTTAAGCGACGAATCACTCTCTATATGAATTCTTAAACCAGCAATTTGTTTGGTTTCCCGTGCCTCAGTCTAGGAAAGTTTAATCCCAGATGTCACACTAGTGTGTATTTCTTTATGAGTACCTGAAAAGAAATCACATTATAAATATAAGGTAGGTTAAGTATACAACTAAAATACTTGAGACTAATGAGTGAGTACTTAGGAAGTATTTTTGCTAAAAATATTTTTGGACACTTTACTTGAGTGCATTGAAGCATTTTGAATTTATTCGTGAGATTAAATTTTTGTGTCGTTAGATGAATGAGTTGGTAGTGGCCCGCACACCCATTCACATTCACATTGACTTAGCCGGCTTAAGCATAAGATGGTGCAGACGGACACACTTACACATTTGTGAGCATGCTGCAATGAATATATTTCTATTATTAGTATAACAACATGTATTCCAATTAATAATCTTGAATCTAGAAAGGAGAAGTGCCTGAAGTTCCGGCTGTGCTTTCGGGCTATGAATGTTGTGCTGCTTTCTCTTCTAGATCTTCATTCTGTGGTAGCTAGTCGTTTCCTTCTATCAGGTTGGCATTCGGATTTTCGTGAGTACACACCCTGGTATCAGGCGAGCTTTCGTCACCGAACCCATCAAATGATATTCCATATAGTTCTCCATAGCCTTGGGTGGGTAACTGGAGGTGAAATACTCATTGAGTCTGGCCTCCTAGAGAGGATATACTTGTCATTCTAAAATAAAGAAGGTCACGCAGGGGCTCGCTATTTAATGTTAAATCAGGTTGATGCTTACATCAAAATGATCTTTACAAAGGTGAATAGGGGAATTCAGATTGTATGCTTTGGGATCTCGCCGTGCAAGATTCAGCCACTGATGACTGGTGTTTTTGTTGTGTGGCACATTGACGAAAAGTTTGTTGGGACTTGTTTTGGACGTATTGATGCGCTGAGGGACAGCACACCACTTATACACTTTCTGATCCATTTCTAAATGAAGTAATAACTGATTTATTGTTTTACCTCATACTATTTATCAATGTTTACGACCAAACGTCATAGAACTGACGTCAAAGTGGACGCCATGACGCTTGGGGCGTTTTGGCTCCAACTTTAAAAAATTAAATTGAAATTGCATTTTCTCATCGAAGGCTTTCTTTTTTTGAAGAAATAGTGTACCTATATTTTGGCTAAATTGGATGCTTGAGATTGTTGTGGAGCGGTTTTTCGGAGTCGGTCAACGGCCCTATTTGTCTAATCCCCAATATCATGCAAAAAGAAGGCGACATCATAATTTATCACAAAATGCACGTGGACAGTGTGGCAAGACTTCATCCTCATCAGGCTTGGAGGATTATTGTGCTGACGGGGGTTCCAGCATTAGTGATGGTTTGTCATCCGACAGTTCTTTAGGTGATAAGAGCAAGTCACGTCAAAAATACTGTTCTGCCAATAAACGGAAGAGATATGGATCTCACAGTTCAAATTCAAAATACCTTTATTTACATAGACTTAAAATAAGCACTTATGAATCGTCAAGTAAAAAAATAATGTACAAATGTAAAAAGTAATGTAAAAATGTGAATAAAAGCAATTTAAAAGAAGCTACCGCCGTGTTCGGAAAGTAGATTTCTATCGAGAAGAAACGGCAAGAAACTCTGTAGTTACTCTTTTTAAGTCGCCAATTGTTCCATGTTTTGGTGTTACAACATTTTTAAATATTTTAAAGTTAAACAATGCAAAATAAAAGTTGAGTCTATACAATGCAACAAAGTTTACTACGAAACAGCAGTCCAAGAGATGTCGTCGTTGAGGAAATCTTCTACTCTATAATGGCCCCTTTTTATAAGTAAGGACTTCATGTATGATTTGAATTTATGAATGGGCGGTTCAACAATGTGTTCTGGTAACCTGTTGAGCATGTTGATACCCAATCCTACAAATTACGCCGATAGATTGTATGAAATACTAGAAAGGAAAAGTGGTAGGGATGAATCACTGGAAGAATACTATCATGATAAAGCTGGGCTTGTAAAAATGTGTAATACCTATTAGAGGACGGGATGCAGTTGATTGTATTATAAATGGTATACTTATATGATAATAATGTACGTTGAAATGCACAAGGCTCTACTTTTAGGAAACCTACACTGTTACTTCGATATTTGCGCCGCATTGCTAAGAAAACTATTAGTCCTACAAAACAAATACAGGGTTATAGTAGGATAATAATGAATCATGACACTGTTAGCAATACACGGAATAAATTTCATAACGGGAGTGTCCGTTGTTACAATTGCTCCGAACTCTGGCATACTGTCCACATGTGTTCAAAACCTATAAGAAAATGTGATAAATGTTCACTACTAGGCCATACAGCCCAGGATTGTTTGCATGGCAATAATCTTTCTATGCAGAATACTAGTGTTAAAGGCATTAAAAAAAAAAACAGACTAAAAAAAGGTTTGTCTGATCATCACTAAAGCTCAACGGAATTGTAAATATGTCTAAACTGCTAAACTTAATGGTATTGAGGTGTCAGCTTATATAGATTTTGGTATTCAATGTATACTTTTATGAAATAAGTTGGGTCTAAATGCACAATTACAGTCCCCCTGTAATTAAAGGATTTGCTCTAGATTCCTTTAGGTTTCATGAGGGATATTGAGGTATATGCTGTAGGTAAAAGCTAATATTTGTGTTTACATTTATCAATGATGATCTATTTGGTACAGATGTTTTGAGAGTCGCTTACAGAACTACCATCAGTACATAATAGTGCTAATAACCGACTCTAACTTGAAGTTATACTGTGACAATTGTGCTCAAGATTGTATTTTACATGGGATTGGCTATATTTCATTACATTCTGGTAGTAATGACTTTAACTTATTTACACCTAGAAATGTGTGTCTGAAAAATGGAGGGAAGTTTAGTGTGATTCAAGGAGTTTACCTTTTTGTGAAAAGTAAGGAATGTGTTCCTAATGTCAGCTGGTCAGGACAAATTCAGTTATATATATATTGCAGACCAAATAAAAACCATGGCTCATGTTCCAATCCTCCACATGGAACTAGCCCAAGTGAGAGCAGTTCTAGTGTAAGTGAGGAGGAGAAGGAGTAAATTGTAAAGTTCAAAGAGAAGTGCTTGTCTAGTCATGTTAGTGCCAAGTAAATTATATGTACACAAATTGTATCCCCCCACACATAAGTCCTTATAATGGTGCAGGCCGTGGCCCGAGTGTGGCAAACGGTATAAACTTTAATGTCTTATGGTGCAGGCCGTGTCCCGAGTGTGGCAAACGGTATAAACTTTACTAATGGTGCAGGCCGTGTCCCGAGGGTGGCAAACGGTATAAACTTAAATGTCTAATGGTGCAGGCCGTGTCCCGAGGGTGGCAAACGGTATAAACTTTACTAATGGTGCAGGCCGTGTCCCGAGGGTGGCAAACGGTATAAACTTAAATGTCTAATGGTGCAGGCCGTGTCCCGAGGGTGGCAAACGGTATAAACTTTACTAATGGTGCAGGCCGTGTCCCGAGGGTGGCAAACGGTATAAACTTAAATGTCTAATGGTGCAGGCCGTGTCCCGAGGGTGGCAAACGGTATAAACTTTAATGTCTATTGGTGCAGGCCGTGGCCCGAGGGTGGCAAACAGTATAAACTTTACTGTTTAGTGGAGCAGGCCGTGTCCCGAGGGTGGCAAACGATATAAACTCTACTGTCTAATGTTGCAGGCCGTGTCCCGACGGTGGCAAACGGTACAAACTGTGATGCCTAATGTTGCAGGCCGTGTCCCGACGGTGGCAAATGGTACAAACTGTGATGCCTAACGTTGCAGGCCGTGTCCCGACGGTGGCAAACGGTACAAACTGTGATGCCGAACGTTGCAGGCCGTGTCCCGACGGTGGCAAACGGTACAAACTGTGATGCCTAACGTTGCAGGCCGTGTCCCGACGGTGGCAAACGGTACAAACTGTGATACCTAATGTTGCAGGCCTCGTCCCGACGGTGGCAAACGGTACAAACTCTACCACATAATGTTGCAGGCTGTGTCCCGAAGATGGCAAATGGTGCCAACCAAATGACATAATATCTCAGGCTGTGACCCAATGGTGGCAAATGGTACTAACACTAATATAATAACATGATATTACAGGTTATGGCTCACGATGCAACGTTGACTGTGGGATATTACAGGGAGCACTCCGGATGTGGCAGATGGTACCAACTGGACCCCATGATCGTGCAGAACACGTCCAGATGAATGCACACACCATTGGCAAATGAAGAAACATTGAGCTTTTTGCTGACCCTTTTGTAATGCTATATTGTGTCTTATTTTAATGCCATATTAATCTACTGATAGACAAAGAGCTTTTCAGAATTTTTTTGGAAATAAGAAACTAATTACTAATGCCCCAATTTGTATGCCAATGTAAAAGATAGCTATAGTATAATATCTTATTTCAATACTATATTTGAACTATGTATGTACCAAAGAGCTGTTTTGAATATAAGACCCTTAGAAATTAAGAAAATAAATACGGATGCCTTACATAATTTATGTGTCAATGTATAAGATAGCTGTAGTTTAAAGAAATGATAGATAATTCTTTATTGCTCGCCAAACAATACCCAAAAAAAAAAAACTGTTAAAACTTCGTCTAACATGCTTGAATAGAAAATCATAATGTGAATATATAATAGTTATAGAATAAGTGTATTAGAATATTAATAAAAAGATCTCAATATTGTCATTAGAACATTTATAGGAAAATGTCAATATTGTTATTAGAACACTGTTTATGTTGTTATTTTATCATTGAAAGGAAGATGTCATTGTTATTAGAACACTGTCTATGTTGTTATTTTATCATTGAAAGGAAGATGTTATTGTTATTAGAACACTGTCTATGTTGTTATTTTATCATTGAAAGGAAGATGTCATTGTTATTAGAACACTGTCTATGTTGTTATTTTATCATTGAAAGGAAGATGTCATTGTTATTAGAACACTGTCTATGTTGTTATTTTATCATTGAAAGGAAGATGTTATTGTTATTAGAACAATGTCTATGTTGTTATTTTATCATTGAAAGGAAGATGTCATTGTTATTAGAACACTGTCTATGTTGTTATTTTATCATTGAAAGGAAGATGTCATTGTTATTAGAACACTGTCTATGTTGTTATTTTATCATTGAAAGGAAGATGTTATTGTTATTAGAACACTGTCTATGTTGTTATTTATCATTGAAAGGAAGATGTCATTGTTATTAGAACACTGTCTATGTTGTTATTTTATCATTGAAAGGAAGATGTTATTGTTATTAGAACACTGTCTATGTTGTTATTTTATCATTGAAAGGAAGATGTCATTGTTATTAGAACACTGTCTATGTTGTTATTTTATCATTGAAAGGAAGATGTCATTGTTATTAGAACACTGTCTATGTTGTTATTTTATCATTGAAAGGAAGATGTCAATATTGTTATTAGAACACTATGTTGTTATTTTAGCATTGAAAGGAAGATGTCAATATTGTTATTAGAATACTGTCTATGTTGTCATTTTATCATTGATAAGAAGATGTCAATATTATTATTAGAATACTGTCTATGTTGTTATTTTATCATTGATAGGAAGATGCCAATATTGTTATTAAAACAGAAAAGATGTCTATGTGGTTATTAGAAAATTAATAGAAAAATGTCAATGTCTTTATTAGAACATAATGGGGAAAAATGTCACTATTGTTGGTAGAATATTAGTAGAAAGATATCAATCTTGTTGTATTATTATGTAAAAGCCAGTTTATTGTGCTCATTATGATTTAGTGAAGTGATTATAACTGTATGCATATTTCTAGGTAGGTATGCGGAGATACCTAAGCTAGAATGGCCGAACTTTGAATTGGAATGGGGACATTCCTCAAATAGGATGGCCGACTGTTAGATTATTTTCCAAGTCATGTCTTTATCTTTTTAAAAATCATTTACTTTAACATTCAATCATATTCACGCTTGGATTTCCGAACGTACGGGACGATTGTGATTGGTTATCCGAACGCGAACACGGACTGTCAACGGGTTCAAATACTTATGCTGTGACTTGTATCTTGTAAGTTGTGAAAATAAGTTGAAGAGCGAATAAAAAGGTGTTGTAATCGAAGAAAAGGGCGTTTAATTTAATAATTGTGAGCAGTCTTCTAAAGTCATCAGCCAATCGGGTTGTGTGGCGTCCTACACACTACGCCTACCAAAGCCTTGTTCACTCCAAGAATCGTCTGCTCCACCGATTGTCGATTGATGATTTTATTACAAGTCACTAAAGTAATTAAGACATTATTTTTCCCAAGTTTATCAAAATTAACGTAATACACAGATAATAAAGATGCGACCGCCATAATAAAATTAACTAAACGTCCTTGCTAATATCCATATTCCATTAATGTTACAGGACAAACCTTCCGCGTGTTAGGGCCACATAATCCTGTTAAATAGTTATCCGACATGACACGAAGTTTTCCCCCGAAATAAAAGCGAAAGCCGACTGCTTTAGCAGTGAATGACAAAATGCGGTGGTGAGGGTGTATTATTATGTTAAACGTATCTACATATATGCCTATTTGGGCCTGAAATAGATGACAGAGGTCGTGTAAGTAGGTTTTTGTAACGACGCCGTTAAAGATTAGTTGAATACCTACTAAGGCTCGATTTCAACACTTGTCTATAAAGTGCCTGATGCTGTTATGTCATCTGTAATATTACATTATAGCTATTCTTGTACATATAACAATGACTTACTATAAACTAAGGAGGTAAGGCTGCGATCGCCAGCCCGCCTGCCCAGCGTGGCGATTATGGGTGTATACTCCAGAAGTTTGCCCTAGGTCGCGAACAACTGGAGAGTCCTATGTCCAGCAGTGGACTGCAATAGGCTGATGATAATGATGATGATGAAGGAGGTATATTAATTCCGACATTAAATTAAAATATACAGCTAAAAGTGACTTGTAGTAACCGTACGTAAGGTATAACAGTCTATATAAAAATAGAGTTATTAATACATTATTATATGGTTTGAACCCAGTAAAACCAATATTACTACATTGAACATTAAAGCAAGTACCAACTCCTGCCATGATTAAAGCCATGAGGCGAGGATGTAACTCCGCCAAACTATGTTTTCAAGTAAGGCAACAGTGGCTAAATATTCAAAATTTCTCAGTTCTTTGACGGCGCAGCAACTTGAACAGTCAAAAGGAAAATTGTTCGGCAAGTCGGAGAATGCTTTAACTTCCATTACTACCACCTTCGGCAACAACTTCGCTTTGTGGCGCTGAAGGGCTGAAATCGTCAAATTCTTTGCGTTATTACGTTGAACGTACTCTAAATTGATAGAGTGAGTTTTTGAAATGTATTCACTGGTACTTTACTTTAAAACACGGTATAAAAATTATTTTTACTTAAAAATAGGGTTCACTCGGAGGCATCAATTCAGGAAATGTCGTCTTTCAGAAAGTTTTTCTATTTTACTATTACCCAATTTTCATAAGAAACGATTTCCTATAGGCTATAACTTAAATTTATGAGGCAGTTCCACAATATGTTCTAGTACGTTAATATGACATGGTGATGAACAAAAAACTCGATGTTACATGATATTACGACATTTATTATCTCCGCCAAATTGCAATTTCACTATACACGATGAGTTATGCCGAAAATGTACCTAACTACGTCAGTTAATTTTGTTCCCACTGAAATTCTGCTAACGATAAAACCGTGTACCATGTTACTACCAAGTTTTTCCGAGTTAAAAATTCTACTAAAAGTAATTTTCATAAAAATATTGTTAGTACCCATAGTGTACATACTGCGTGGTCCTGTAATGAGATTAACTTAACTTACGGGCAAGGCAATAAACAAATGAAAGTAACACTATATAGGCATAGAAATATGTACTTTACAATATAAACATATTTAATACAACATTTACAAACGTAAAGATTTCTTTCAAAGAATACAATTCAATAGAAAACACTCAGCCAAAAGTGAAACCATTTGGTTTTTGCATAGGCACCTATTAGTTTTGTATAGGTACTTTTTGTCTGTAAACACACTATGCAGAACATGTACCTATGTGCATACATGGGTAATCATTTAATTTTATACTTTCTACAGACTTTTAAATGACATAATTTTATTAGACTGTTAAGTACAGGGCTGGTTAAAAAGTTTTCCTGAGAATTTTCCTCTGAGATTTCCGTGTAGCTGAGTTACCGCTTAAACTTTTATGTGAATCTTTTGGCAGTAGGTACAATATATAGCGGTCCAAGAGGAAACTCCATATAAAATGCAAGAAGTAATTTTACATTGGAAAGTAATTTAATAAAGTGGATTGTTCTCTCCGCCCCAGAAGGCGAACTACAGGTTGATACTAGCACAGCAAAGGTTCCGTAATTTCTAGTACTACTAGGTACATTTGAGGAGAAATTTGCTCTATTTAATTTATTATCTATACAATTAGCTCTTTTTATTGGTAAATAACTTATTCGCATAAAAGTCATAATATAAATTCAAAATGACAAATGAAAGAATAAATTGTGCTGTACAACTGTTGCTATAACTAAATATCTTCTAAGTATTTATCATTCTGTATAATAAGCATTTAATCCAGTATCTGTCTGCAGAGTAAACACAATGTAGTGCACGGGACAGTCAACGTGTTAAGATGGTAACTGATGAGAAGCTATATTCTCGAAGCGACTGCCAATGCCGCCAATTGGTCAAACGCATACTGCAGTCGTTCTCTAGGGATTTATGAAATGATTGTCTCTCATGACATACAATACTGAAATTTCTGATGGGGCATCCGGTGTATACCTACCATATTGGTTGGTTACATACCTACATACTATATATATTTCCACTAAACAGACAATACATTTGTAAAAACCACCAAAACGTTTGTTGAGGTAGCTCTACTACTCATAAGTAGTAGAGCTACCTCAACAAACTGGCCTAGTTTTGCTTCTGCTTTTACTTACATACACACATCGCCTATGATAACAATCCTACGGATATGCCAACAATATGCAAAATGCATCACACGGCCCGTCGGGTGCGGCGCGAAAGTTTAACGACCTAATTATATGAGCGTTACGTGCAAGTTTGAGTTTGCAATTGAAATTCAACCATTTTCCCGAGTAAACAGGAGTTCAACGCAGCCGCAGCTGCGGCGGTGTTCGTACCTTGTATGACGAATGTACTGAACTTCAGTAGACGAGTTTATAAGTACTAGAAAATTGTTTGATCTGCATATGAAGGTCGCCTTGCCCCTCCGTCTTTCACCCCGGAATTTTATGGCACTATCGTCTTGGTTAAAGGAGTATTGGCTTAAAATAGTAAAACAGAATCATTGCCTGCTCACTTTGTGATAATGGAACTTTAAAATTTGGCATACTTTTACACATCCAGAAGCTACTTCCGTCACGTTCCGTCGCGTAAGTCTGCATTGATTAGTAGAAAATAAATCTATGCAAACCAAAATTACTGCTCCGGCCGACTACAATCACTTATGATGAAACTTAGTACATCATAAGTCAGTGAACCTTGAAATTCAGTAGGTAAACAACTACTATAACATAAAATAGTCATCTGTCGTAAACTAAAGATTTACTGCTGCAATATAATCTGAGTAAATAAGATATAAGGTACCAGCAAATGACAAAACATTCACATAATAACTTACTCGATAACATCCAGTTCAATAACCTGCGCTTATGAGTCTCATATCTCAAACTTTCCACAGAAGGATATGCAATAGGTAGAATGTAAAGGAACTGGGTGGTAACAGCTATAAATAATTACAGCCGATACCACCCAGTGCTATAAAGCAGTATATCTTTCCTTAGTTTGCACATGAGAGACAACCGTAACTACGAAATGAATGCTACCTTTTTGCATTGCACACAGCCAGTGCTACAAGTGCTACGAACGTAGCACGTATGTAGCACTACCGTAACGCTTCGCTTAAAATTCATCATGTGCTAGATGACTTTTGAACTGAAATACAGCCATTATGCCCGAGTAAACTGTAGTTCATAGGGAGTCTCACAGTTTCTCTTTTACCACTAACCTTGCGCAATTGTAGCTTCCAAATCAGCGAACTTGAAACTTTCTCATTTTAATGGAATTGGCTAAACGCCTGTGGGGTAAAGTTGTTTGGTTAGAGTAGAAAGGGACGAAAGTTCCCGGAGATACTGTACTGTAAGACACTTGTATGGTAAAATAATACATGAAGCTACGAAACACACTGTGTAGTTTTAAATACTGACAATATATTGTAGTCATCTATCTGAGTCAGTCTTAGGAGAGAGTAAGTAGGAAGGCTTTATAAATAAAGCAAAGAGGGCTAAATAAAAATATGACATTAATTAATTCGTTGAATATAATATAGATGTTTCTATGCTGAGAAAATGAATATATAGTTACCTACTTAACTACTATTAAACAATGAACGACTCGGTCTTAGGAGAAACTTTATCAATAACACAATAAGGGTTAATAAAAAATAACAATTGACACTAAATAAAATAAATCCTATTTTTACCTATCATTTAATGTAAAGAAAAACGTAAATGCTAAGCTTTTAGTATTAACAGCATCATTTAATGTAGAAAAGAAAATAACTTACTCGTACGTATTTTGTTGACTATTTTTGCGCCTTTTTGTGGACTATTTCGAGGCTCCTTCTCTGTACGGCTCGCTGTAAGCGTCGGTGTGGAAAAATCCCAGCTCTCCAAGTGTTCACACGACCCGAATGCATCTTATTTTTTCAACAAAACTAGTTTTCTTATCCATTCGAAAACTCTAGACAGAGAAAATAACGCATATTGTGGACCCAGATTTGTTGACTTCCTCCGTAGTCCAATGTTTTAAGCTTTCTCTCTTAAAGTGAAGACGATCCGAAGGTGCCGAGTTGGATTCCGGTTCGGGTTAACTTGGGAAATTGACGGTTCAACATTTTCTCAGTTCTTAGTATTCTAGGAATGACAGTGATCCAGTCTTCTGTAAATGACAAAAGAAAACTTTGATCAAGACCGGTAGGTCTTGATCAAAGTTTTCTTACTACTACCCTACTCCGAATACTACGGAGACATAAAGTATTCGATTTCGTTGTCTATGTTTTCTCACTCTTAAACTTTTTAGGTTAGAAAAAAAAGACGTAACATAGATATTGAATTCAACTGTAAATAGAATTGAAATTGAAGAGAAAAAACGAATTGTTTGACGCATTTATTATTATTATTAATTGCATTAGTCAACATATGTGTGTGTTATGGGTGTTTAGTTAAATTAATCGGGTTCTAGAAACTGTATATTTGATAAAGAGGCGGGGAAGAGAAATAGGATGAAATCACTCCTAATATAATTTATAATACTTGTTTATATTTAAATGCGCTAGACATTCCAAATTGACAATTTGCTCAAAACTTATGTGTCTTATTGTGCAAGAAGATGACTGTTAAATTGATTCTTTGCAGTAACTCCTAACTGTATCTAATGTGTGGCGATACTTAAATTTGTTCAAATAAGTTAAGTACTAAAAATATTTTAGTAAAGATTACCTGCCAATATAACATAATACTATGCAGAGGTAGCAAAGATTAATACCACACCATGTAATATAATAAAATCCAGATAAAGGAGTGAGTACAAAGGCTGAAATACAGATTAACGCGTCTGACTTATATAAATACAGTGAGTTCATTAATTAACTTCCAACTCAAAGGAAAGAGCCATCTATTAAGACTTCTGAAACAAAGAAACTTTGTTTTTGAATTAAATAGCTACCATATTTCGAGATCTACTTTTGTTATACCTGTGTTTGTACCTATATAAATTTGTTATCAATATTAGGCGTAAAATGTGATACTTAATGTTATTTTCCATACTTATTTTTAATTTTGATTTGTAAAGATGCGGTATAATAATGTAACTTCCTACTACAATTATTATTTATTTAGGATTATAAATTCATGCCAAATGTCTATCATTGATGTAATAAAATTAAGAATCTTTGCCATCTCCTAAAATTTAAAGGTAATAAACGTTTACGAGTCACAAAGCGTTAAAGTTAGGAAAATTTAAGACAACCTCGGAGTTAATAAAATTTAAGACTTTAGTATGCGAGCGGACTGCACCAAAATTACAATTATAGCATTGCCGTAAAACGCTGAATAAAACGAAAAACGTAGCGCCGAATTGAAAACAGCTCAACACACTTATTTTATACTAATCTTATTGGCTGTAGTGATGATAAAAATACCTTTTGTTGACTGTACCAAGGAATTAGAGTGCCGCCTGAAGAAAAAAGCTGATACGGGCTCGTTTGTTCAGACGTTAAGATTTTGATAACGAATGTATACACACTTTTTAGTACACAAGAAAATGGTTGAAAGGATAGAACAAAAGAATAGGCTGTTATGAACTTGATCCAATGCCGTTAAACCTAAACAATAGTGCCATAACCGATTTGCTTTACAATAAATTTCATTACAAATAAATTTTATGTCCATCTTAATCATGTTATATTCCTTTTCAAATAACATGTATCAGTATCATTCAATGCCAGTGAATTCACAACATTTAACGTAGCGTAATGAGTTAACTATTTTCTCAATATGTCAGAATCGCCTTTACTTTTGAAATAGAGGAAACTCAAATGGTTCTATTGAAATGAACTAAATTCCAATCTCTTTAATGATACTTGTGAATAGGTACCGCAAGCACGAATCTACTCCATAAATTCGGGTATTAACTTTATGGTAAACATACATTCTGTTAACGCTACCAATTTCCAAGGAAATAGCATATTACCGTGTTTTATTCTTCAGCGCGTATACAAAGATTCAAGAAAACCTTTGTTTGAAGTAGGTACATGCCTAAAGCTACCCGAAAGTGGATTATGTTTAATTTGTACATTAACTTTTAGCATTAGGTACGCATTAAAACATGCTTACAATAAATGCTGCGTCAATTTAACACTACGAGTTATAGGACTTTATATCGTATAATATTTTTATAGTAGAGTAGACTTTAGATTGGTTTTTGTTTCATATGACGATGATTGTATCGCAGAACATCGTCGCCGTAGAGCGAAAAGTCACAAAGTCGACGTAGGCTACGACTTGTACGGCTACGAATCATTTTCTATTCTATATCACTTGGTTAGAAGATATTTTGATGTACATTATAATTACAGTGGATTCATCTCTACGAGCGGAATATTTCACATAACTTTTGGGTAGATAATAATAAATAGGTACGAAATACTATGTCTCAATAATTGAATACAATGAAAGTTAGCCGTGTCAGTTTCGAACAAAACTACTAGATGTATTGTTATTGCTATAATCTATTTTTGTCTTAAACATTCGACGTGTTAAACCAACAGTAGCTGTTATCATTTTCATTCTTCAGAGAAACTGCGTCCGCAGTAAAATGGAAGCCTCATGTTTATTATACAGGGAGGTGTCAGCAACACGTTTATGCTTTCCGAAATATGTTTCATGAAGGCAGGAGCTGTCTTCAGCGGCGCTTCGGCTCGCACCTGCCGTCATAATGCGAGAACTGGAACGGTGAGAACATTAATATTCAATTGGCTGGTTAAAAGGTATCACCGCGCATAAACACGGCTCTCGATGCCGTTCCGATGTGTCGCTGTATACATTAATTTGGAATCACGCTGTGTCAGTTACAGTGATGGGATTGCTGCTGAGGTATTAATGCGTTGTTGCCAATCATCTGAGGGTGTTTGGGGATGTGACAGGTGTTTAGCAAACTTATATTTTATATTAATTAGCTGTTAATTATTTTTCTTGGGTTGTAGCACTGTATGATTTTTTTTTCAATTATTTAGGTATTCAGCCTCTTTACGAGGTTCGTTGGTGCCATTGGTTTAAGAAAATTTATATAGTTTATTAAGTTTTCCATATACTCGTAATACAACTTGGGCATTTAATTGTAATGCTATCGTTTTTGGAGAATTATGACGTTCTTCTTTCCGTTTTTTGGAAGTTCAGAAGTTCTCGCTAAACAGACAACTTTATCATGGCTTTTAATAATTGCAAAAAATTTAGATGAAGGTTTCAACAGAATAATAATTTATAACAAATTTTTCGTAGCAGCTGCGCTACGGCCATGTTCAGGGAATGAGGAGATGAATTATTAAAACATCTTTCCGATGCACCCCTGATAAATGGGATGCTGAACGCAGCGACATCCACACCTGTAGCGACCGCAAGGTGCATTGGCAGAAATGTTTCATAAAAGTGTAGCGTGATTGGGCGTTCATTTGTTTTTTTCGCCTTAAAAAAAGAGGATGTTTGTACTTTGTTCTTCTCTTTAGACATTTTTGTTGGCATCTAATTAAGTATTGTAAAATATCTAATCAAAATAAGTATTGGATGCGAGAAATCCCAGGATTAAGCAAACTGGCGAAAAATTGGCCAGCTTTATGAACAGCAGCGGACCTTATAAACGAGAGCCTGATAATGATGATAATCAAAATATTCTGTGCCGTCAGTAATCGATAAAGAATATAAAATACTGCCCCGTCACCTCACGTGGCTGCCGTAAGAGTTGACTTGGGGACTTATGGTGATTTCAGCTTCATAGCTTTTACGACACCATGACCAGAAATGGGGCGGTGAAATGTGTAGTTTTCAGTGATCCCAAATTAAATTTTATTATTAATCGAGGGTCCATAATAGTAGTGGGTATTGTTACATCGCTCCCTCAAACAGACATCCACATTAGCAAGCCCTTCTGCTTACAAATGCAACAAGGTCACCACGTTACCATAAATAGCCGGTCGAGTCCCAGCCTAACGACCCCGGATCCCTCATACATCACTCGGTCAAGACATTGCTTAATCACTTGCTTTCTTTATAAGACTAGCTATTGAGTAGATTAGTTTCTAAGTAATAAGTCGATCTAATGAAGATGCATTTAAAGGTTATAGTTCAGCGCACTATATTTGTTCCAGACAAGGACCATTTGCCAAATGTATTTGTTATAAATTATTTATATATATTTCGACATCATGATCATGATGCCATCTAGACCTCTAAATTTGATTCCCTTAGAACAAGTATCAAATTAATACTTGCAGTCAAAGTATGGATAAGCCACTAGGTAAATACCGCTTCAATCAATCAATCGAAAGCCTTGGTCCATCCAATGCTGAACGTAGGTATGCCTCCTTTGATTCGCCCCACATTTCTCTATCCCGGACTTTCCCCTACAGCGTATCTTAATATAATAACTTCCAAACTACATGAGAATAAAGAATTATCAGGAAAAGGGCTGCTGCCCTTCTCTGATATTCCTTATTCATTTCATAATGTAGCATTTACTTGGGCTCAAACAATACCTATTGCGGTCACCAACCTGCCTGCCAAATCCTCCCAGAATACAATTGACATTGGAGTAGGGCTATGTCCAGCAGTGGACGTTTGGAGGCTGAGGATAAACTTGTCAATAGACAGAGTTGGGCCGCAAATCGATAGATTCTATTCTGTGTTTGAAATGCGATAACTTGAAGGAGTAGGTACTGCTAGTAAATTTCCTCATTCTTTTGCGGAACAGAACCCCATGAATTCATTTGTTATATGTAGTCGAATAGTTGCTAAAGTTTGTTCAGGAGTTTGTGTCTTTGAACAGAGTTGAATACTTAGTTGTTCAACTAAAGCTGTTCAGTTGAGATGCCCAGTTAATATAGGCCGCGGGTTGCGGCACGTACGGCCTTTCGCGTTTTGGTCATAAAATAAACGTGACCTAGTATTTTTAGGCTGTTGACTCCATGTAAAGTTTATACATTATGTGTCTTATTTGTATAATAAAATCAACCCATCGCAGACGAAGTCGCAAGCACAGCTTGTTTAGAATATGCCTTCAATCGTCCGATTCGATTAGGCATACATCTACATACTAAAGTCTTAACAAATTCGCAGCTAATTTGAAATGGCAATAACCAGTATGGACGTAACATGCAAATTATTCATAAAAACAGAGCATTCACCACAAAATAAATATGTAATTAAGTATTTAACTAGTTTATCAGAGCATAACCAAGGAGTTCAACTTCACTCAGTATTTGATACGGCGTGGTATCGAATGTCAAAACATACAGCTTCGTCATTGTGTAGTAGGTATGTATCACATCGGATATACGGTTACAATATTGTTTTGCTGATTGATTCGATTTAAACGAATTAACGAGGTAATTATACTCGTATAGGCAGCTCTATCAATAGCTTTTAAGTAATGTCGTTTGAAATGGAATATGAATATTGCGTATTGATAAAATATAGAAACAATGGCGATCAGGATAAACCGAATTCAACAATGTTCTAGATAATAAAGCTATTTATTGTTTATTTGGAAAATATACGAATACCATTGGAATTTTCGCAGAAATGTGACTATTTCGAAATAGTGAGCATTAATTATAATTCGGAAACTGCAATGGAATCATTACACTCTGTAACAATAAATTTTATTTAATTAGGTAAATCATTTACATACTAAATTACGATTGTCAACATTGACAATCTTAGTGAACACACTTACATGAAAACGATATTGAAGCAAATTCGTTAGAATTGGAATACTCGTAGAATAGAAATGAGCATATTGTACAAAAGTAATGGGTTTTCTAAATATATATATATAATGTTTAAGACCAATCAATAAGAAATTTATCTGCCTTAAGTCCGATAGAAATTCATAAGGTACGTTTAATTCATCATAATTAGTTTTATAAAATGCAGCTAATATGTGCAGCGGTGTTTTATGATTATTTTTTAAGTTGAATACTATCTTTTATTGCGCCATTGTCTATACTTTATTATAGCTACCTGAGCATCATGTAGGTAATTTCATTCCTCTGTAAGTAGGCAGTTAACGTTCTATAAATTTGACGGAATTTGTATGGACTGAAGTTATTATTTCAAAGTACATAATGCCATATATTGTATGCAAATATGGGTACATTAATTTGTCTCGTATATTTAGTTTTTGTTAGGACTAAATATATACATAGCAACACAAACATTTAAAAGCACCGATTTCAGTAGTAAAATCATACTACCTACTTGAACATAGACATAGGAATCATAATACATTCAGAGAGCATTTACCTCTAATGCTTAATTGGTCATTAAACTAATAGCGGCACTTCTAACAGACAAAGTAATTAGTGAACAAATTAATAGGCGCTATTATTATACAATGTACGAGCAATACGAGCATTAGATTGTATCGGTGTAAAAGTACTACTTAACTTTACGATAGTTTAAGATTATATGTAAGCAGTATACTGAATAACAATAAAAAACCGAGGATTCTTCTTAAAATTTTTTTCGTCTATCATTTTTCAAAAACGCTTTATTTTCCTTACATACTTATATACAATATAGGTAAAGACACGCCTTTCTCTCAGAGGAGTAGGGAGGGATCACGTCCTTCCATTTGATCCTGGCACACAACTTTTGCTTACCTTACCGTCCACTTTACAAGAGTACCTATTGTTACAAACGAATTATTTTTAAGCTTTTGAAGTCGATTGAAGTTTAACTTCAAACATTACCTGTTACTCGGAACTTGTTTAATCTAAATATTTCACTATCCAACTTGCTAATGTTATTTTACACATACCATAAATACGTAGACACATACAATTTATAGAAACATCAACACAAACACCATTTGCCATTGATTCCATGTACTCGAATATTTGCATACGATAACGAGCTAGGCGCCAATACAGCCCTGTCCGACCCATATTATATCAGAGGACAGAATCAACATTTTGCTGTGGAATCTCTAACCAGAATAGTTTACATAACTTCGGTTATGTGAAGTGATTATGACAATATCTATATGATAATCGATATTACTGTAACACAGAGGATCAACTCACGCCACGTACCAATATGCTTTCAAACTTTGAAATGTAATATTTAATATGTACTTTGAAACACATTATTCGACGCTCTTAAGGTTAAATATACTTTAGGGTAGACTGAAGCCCCTCGGTCGAGATATTGTATCAATGATGTTGATGCTGTTGATGTTTTGAAAATTGTCATAATTTTTTTTTGTGTCTTTAACTTAATCTTAAACTAAAACTAGTCTGTAGCATCTGGGGCTTTTGGTTATGGACCATGCTGCATACCAATAGCACCATGGGCTCTTAAACTCTCCGATTGACTCAAACTATTGTGTCATCGAACTATAAAAATTTAAGCAACTTAGTGTTCGATTATTAGTTTAGTAGGGGATTCCTTGCTAAAATTTGGTCTGGAGAATATAACCTACTATAATAGTACATGTAAATACCAAGCTAGTAAAGCTGACAATGAAGCCAGGAAGAACTTATGAAGGCCTCGGAGCGATAAATATCGTTGACGATGACGGCGTTTTGTATGTAAAGTGTGTTGGATGGGAAACATATTCAGTATTATTGGTTATTAAAATGTACCTATTACTCGTATTCGATTTTCGACGATACTTAGCTTTTCTTTATCTTTAGAAATTTGTAAAACAAAGAAGCAGTGATATGAAAACCTTTTGTGCATACGTGTTGCTTAGATATACAACCAGCGACCACATATTATATACGCCGACTCTAAAAATTATCTATTATAGATACTAAGCAAAAGGCCGTGGTCCCAATTCGGCGACGTCCCAAAACATCCTTGTCGGTTTCTACCAGAACTCCTTACTGTCACTATGACAGTGCTCCTAATAAAAATGATGTGACCCCATTCGTCACTGCGGCTCTCGGGAATCGCGGTAAGAAATTACGAAACTCCTAGAGGCATTTATTTCACCACAGTTCAATAAATCTTCGTAAAATCGGTCAGGCAGGATTTACAGCCCAGCGCGGGCGTCGCTGCTTAGAATAATTCCCGCTTCAAGTAAAATGCTTTGAATTTTAAGCTCCCCGTCTAATATAAAATTGTACAGCGTTTGTTGGAGGCGCATCTCTTTTCCCACAGTTAAACGTCATTCAATGAAGGAAGATTAATTTTCTTTAAGTGTTGATGTAGTTTGAAAACGTTAATTTAAAAATTTTGCTTGCAATCCTCTTGGATTAATGCTTTGAATTGCCTATGTTGTAAAATATTAAAGTTAGATACTTATATCGAATACCTACCTAGTAGAGAAATGTGACGCGAATTAAAGGAAGAAAGTCTACGTTCAGCAGTGGACAGACCAGAGTTGTTGATTGATTATTATATTCAATGAAAGTATATTAGCAAAGGTCTTGACCTTTAAGACACTTGTGTCTTCCTATAAAATACAATTAAAAACCTTAAGTTCAAAACTGGAGAAAATACTCTCGTAGTACCTACTTCAAAAGTGGGTATTTCAGGGAACTTTATTGTTATACTGATGAATTCTAGGGCCGAATTCATGAAGCCAACTGGTCACGCACCACGGTCCGATATCAAAGAATGCAGTAACCGCTTACCATAGGGTGGGTTGGCAGCCATTTTGTCACCTTAGTGATATAAAAAAAATCAGGAACCATCGTAGCGCTATCGCAACTTATTTGTCCATACTCCCAGTATGGTCAAATGTAAGTATATAAAACTAAATTAATCCCAATATAAACTTGTATTCATTCGTAATAATTGCGTTTCACTCATTTCAACTCTACAAATAAGAGTAATACGATTCGATTGCCCGTTTTCATTTCCAAATAGAAAAAATTGCATTCGTACCTGCGCTCTGCAAAACATTTTACGAAATTAGAAAAACCAACAGCGAATTTGGGATGCGCAAAACGCTGACTGCACGCCGGGTAAACAAGCGGAATGCAAAAAATTCACTTAGTCGAATTTTTTCCAGTGGAAAATTGTAGGACGTGCGAGACACGTAACACGCCCTGAACACGTATTGAACTCGTTTATGTAATTATGTGTTGTGTTGTGTTCTGTTGTGTTGTGTGCGTGGGCGCTGTCACCGGCACAGCCCGCTCGGAGTGACGGGAGCAAATTGACGTGTCCCGCCGGCCGTCTTCGTTAACCGCCGATTGACGTCGCTTTAAGTTCCTGAGTGACTAAGCCTTGCTGCCGCCAACGGATTGAGTGCCTGCTCTAACGAGGTCTCCGGTCATCTTTATAGCTAAAATGTAATTTAATCGAAACAGAATCTTGTTACTGCATAGTAAGAGTACTTTAGTTTAGTTTTTCTGGCGACATGGACGTTAGCTCGACACAACCGGAGAGAAGAGAGCATCGCATTATGAGAGTGAAGGAAAATAAGAGGAACACTTTAATAATTATATCCTACGCACATCATGGAATTTGGCCGCTGTAATCATTTTGTTGTAAATTCGTACCCTAAATTTCAGTCAAATGATTAGACTGAAATTGAGCTTACTTAAAATATCCAGCGAACTGTCCCATATAAAACTGGCTTTACACCTGATGAAAATTGAACCTGCTTACGGGAAGATTAGTATAGATACAAAGACTTCACGAAAGCAAAATCAACTATATCTTTGCCAAATACTTACTCGACATTCCTCTAACCTAGATTTTTATAATCGATGTGCAATGTTGTCTAATCCCAAACTACGACAGCTTGTATACTATGGGTACTAAACAACTGATAAACTTACATACTTTTTTTGTAAACAAACATAGAAGTAAAAAAACACAAACGACCAAAACTAAAAAGCGATAAATAACGTAAGTAATTCTATCCTTAATACATAATTATTTAAATATTACAATTATCACTTATTTTTGAAGTCGGTGCCAGTCTCTAGGTACCTAACGTAGACTGTTGTTGTATGACGCGCGCGGCCGGCAAATCCCCACAACAATATAGATACATTTATTTGTTTGGCTGGCACCGACTTCAAAAATAAGTGATAATTGTAATATTTAAATGATTATGTATTAAGGATAGAATTACTTACGTTATTTATCGCTTTTTAGTTTTGGTCGTTTGTGTTTTTTTTGAAGTCGGTTTAATTTTTTTTTAAAAATAATTTTATTTCTCTATTTTTAGTCGCGTTAATGTGCTGTGACCTTGAATAAGGGATAATTAATGTCCTTAAGAGTTTTACTTAGTAATGAAAAATTTTGCTTTAAGTCAAGTGAAGACTTTGTGATCTAGAATCAAGCAAATCACTTACCAAATCACCTTCCCTATTAGCCCTGCATAAGTACATACTACTACCTAGTTCCTATCGACCAATGTCAGTACTGTTCCCTAACTCCTAACCGTTAAGGAGTTCTGTGGCTTCATCATCAGCAGCAGATGTTGACGCCCGGAAGCATATACCTGAGTAGAATATGATAACGTAACAAAAACACCATATAAGCATACAATTTTCGGTTGTTGCCCTCAATTTCTCCAGGATCCCATCATCAGATCCTGACTTGGTGATAATGGGACCACCTCGGAAGTGTCCTCTATCGAACAAAAAAAAAATTTTTGAAATCCATCCATAATTGACGGAATAATCGGTGAACAAACATAAAAAAAAAAAAAAAATATTATACATACAGACGAATTGAGAACCTCCTCCTTTTTTCGAAGTCGGTTAAAAAAGCTGGCAAAGAGGCAGGCTTGCCAAATAAACACTGACTGGACTGGTCAAATCTTCCTACAAACAGTTCCGAAACGAAATCTGAAGACGCAACCGTGACAAAATTGTGATCATGATCAATTTTTTAATCAATGCCAAACTTGTGACGTCAGAAGATTTATTTGATCATAACAAACCTAGAATCAATGCAAACATCCAAAGTTTACGCCGATAACAATCAATGTCATTCAATGCGCCGATAAGGGCGACGCGCGAGCAACCTTTATTTTGCATTATAAATCAATGTCGCTATTTGCTCTGCGCTCCAACTGAACAATACGTCAAAGAGATTTATGCCACAACGGCAAAACCGATTTTGCAGTATTTAGCAAAGCTGATAGGACACAGGGCTAGTGACGTTCACTTTAGGTAGTACCTATTAATTACGGACACAAAACAAGTTCGATAGGCAGTCATTTCAGTTTTAACTGGCACATCTTCAAAATAGACACCTATTTCGATATATGAACAATCTGAATACATATTTTTATAGAAAACATACGCCTTTGATTCCCTGTTAGTTATGGAATAATAATATCATATCAATACAGTCTTATTATAGTGCACGGTCCCCAAACTGTAAATGCATAAAGGCTCAGCTCACTGTTTGTTTCAGAAAAAAGAACATTTAGTTACTGTTAATTAACATTTTAGATTACGTATAGTTTGAACAATTTTTGCGATATTGTCTTGTCTTATTAAAGAAACTTAGCCAAACTGTATCAACTTGTATCTAGGTCTTAAGACATTTGCAATTTTAACAACAAGTCATAGTACTAAGATTTCTGTGTAAAGTTTTCTATATTTATCAAGAAATGTATTTCGAAAGTAATCAAGTAGGTGTATGACAAGTAGAACAAGCGCAGAAGACGTCGTTTTAATACCGACGACAATGTATAATGTCTTCTATCAATATCATCAATAAACTGTCAATAAAGTCAATAACTGAACGACCTAAGCAAAATTTTAATCTACTCAGCTCCATTCAATATCTGTTTATTTGCAAAGCTCGAAACCGTGATCCTCGAACATATTAACTTCCAAAACCCTTGCGAGATTCAATAGTATTCTATTTTATAATGAAGCAAATTTGTAAGGGCCTGTAAGTATCAGCTCGTCTCAAATAATATATTAAATCAATACGAAAATAGAGAGAGAAGGAATCTTCAAAATCCAATAATACTTGATGAAACCTCTTCAAACAAACACAATAAATATTTTGTAGTGTGTTTATTTGTATAATGAGATTTACGACGATTTTTATTTATATAATCTGTCAGGTAGTATACCTGTGTGTTCCCACAAAGTGGTCCCACAAAGTGGTCCAGTTTCCTGTACCTACAGAAAACTAGGTGCCAACATCCTGATTAATGAGAATTCCGACCCTATATATATTATAGGACCAGATGGTTCCTAGGTGGCACTTACGATAACTAGACTAAAGAAGGATATAATTAATAGACATTGGTTTTGTAACTAAATACCAGATGGGCAGCAGCGTCACCGGAGCGAGAAGCTACGCCCTGCGATCGCCCCGCCTACATCCTCCAGATGTTTGCCTTAAGTGGCGAACAACTGGAGAGGCCTATGTTCAGCAGTGGACTGCTATAGACTGATGATGATCGTTTTGTACGCAGTGTAGGACCGTTTTTACCACACGGGCCTCATGACCATGGTCCGCATCCTCTGGGAATTATTCTTAAAATGTTAAAAAGATTATGTATCCATCATTTATACATTGCTAAAGGTTAATACGTACGCGTGAAATTATGCGCGAAATGTATGTACGCGCATAACTTCAAAACTGTTAAACTGTGTAAAGTTTATTAAGGGATTTAGGGGTAAACGATGGATGTTTTAGAACTCCTCGTATTTTTGTCATAAATTTATTCAGAGACTTTATTTATAGACGAAGAATGAGCTCTTTTGACAATAATTTTGCTAGTGACTCTTGTAAAGAGATGACCACCTACATAGCCTTTTTATGTTTGGTGATGGTCATGGTGAGCGATTTGGGTATAATACGGTGTAGGACTGTACAGCTATTTTGAAAATCTGGTCATTAACCTTTGATGCTGACTGTACCTATAGCTAGAATGATGATCCTACAGGCCAGCACGGCCGTGAACGGTAACTGACGAGTGACGGATTTACTTGTCTGTTGCCGCAGTGACTTGGGCTTTTTTTACGTTTTCCGTCAGGCAACGATGAAAAACGACCTTGGCTTGGCTGTACGAATATATAAATCAGTTTAGCATACCGCGAACGACGGATGAGAGAGTGTCATTAAGAGACGCGAGATGAGATGACACAACTTCAATAATACCACATCCATTGTTCCCGCACATACCGCCGTATTGTGGAGTTAATGAACCTGAAATAATTTGCAATTCAATGCAGATTGTGCTTACTGGCCCCGCGTTTCATAAATATCTAAATTAGACGGGCTCGGCCGCGTAACGACCTTGACTTGTGATATTAATGTTTAGTGCTTTGACCGACACGCGATGAGTGTAGGTATAAAATAACGGTGGATTTGGAAAGCATTGATCTCCTTACTTCACTAAGATTCCAAGTAACGATCCATATGGATTTATTGATCATCAGAATGGTCGCATGCGCCATAACTGATCGAGAATAAGAGATCCCGAGTCCGAATACCGGTTTGGGCCTTGAACTGTAATACATATATAAATAATATTGTAATTGTAAGAGGTAAATGAGGGATTTACGGCCGTATTCACAAACGTTACTATGCGATGCAAAGGTACCCAAAAATCTATAGGATTTTGGGCACTGTGCGTCCGATTTAGTTACATTTTCCCGTTCGATGACATTAATATGTCAAGAAGTTGTAAGATAATACATAGGTACATCTATTATTCTAATCGTGCCTACCATAATCCGGAATTACTCGTTTTAGGTAGGTAGGTACACTATATCGAAGTAAGTATTTATCACTCAAAAAGTTTTCTATTAGTGGTTCGGCTATGCTTTTAAATCAATAACGCAACAAAATAATTATGGTTAAAATCGTTCAGGAAAAATAAAAGAGTTTGGGCTCGTCCGGGATTTGAACCCGGGACCTCTCGCACCCTAAGCGAAAATCATACCCCTAGACCAACGAGCCGGTTGAAAGTCTATCCGAAATATTTATACATGTCTATATGATGGTTCTCTCCATGCGTAGACGCAGAGGTGAAAGGCAAAATTCTTTACTAGTGAGTGACGTGTGAGCATATGTAGGCATCGATGTTTGAAAAACCAGTCTCCGATATATATTATACACGCCAAAGACAAAAATAAGTAGGTGTGATCTTTATCTTGGTGTTATCACTTCTTAGTACAACAGGCGAGATTTATTATCAGTTGTTGTGTTTTGTTTATATTTAGTTACCTAGAAGAAAAAGATGCTTATCTAACCCTATCAATCACCGAATAAAAATACATTAATGCGTCTTACCACTTACCTAAACATTCCCGTTTTATCTGAATTTGGTTACCATATTTATTTAGCGAAGTATGCCTACCTAATTATTTTAAAAATAACGATTAATAAATCTTTTTCGTGATGATTGTTTAACTAAACTGATAAACGGGTATTTCTATCACATATAAATATCCGCATTGCATGTCGGCAATGAGTATCTATTATGGGAATAATCACATAAGTACGTTAACAATTTGTAAAAAAGCCGGGCTCGTCCGGGATTTGAACCCGGGACCTCTCGCACCCAAAGCGAGAATCATACCCCTAGACCAACGAGCCACCTGTGATTGCAAGCCGAAATACCATTCACAATCAAACATTCGTTTTGTACTAGAAAAGTTTCAACATCAACTAATGACGTCATTAGCATTAGAGCAGCAACCGGATATAATCGTTGCGATAAGAAAATTTCGTAATATCAACAGTGTACCCTTTTAAAAATGAAATAAATAGTAATTTGTGTCAAGTTTCTTTTAGTTTTTATATAATTATTTAAAATACTTTGTAGTCGGTACCGCATATTCTTCATTAATTGGGTTTTTATGGTTATTTGTAAAGAAATAATTAGCAGTGCGAAATGAATATTTAAACATATTACCCATATTTCCAAATTAGATAAGTTGTCTCTAAGTGGATGTCAGTTTATTGTAAAGGCAAGATATTTTAACAGTATTCAAATTTAATAGCGTAGGAAATTTGTGTTTTCTATGATAGACAATGAAAAACTTAGAGAAACACATAGGCAATATAGTGGCTCACAATGAGGTGGCAATAATGCTTATGAACTTTTATAACATAAAGAGTACCCAACAGTCATTTTAATAACAAGCTAATAGGAGTAAAGCATCTCAATATAAAAGTCTTATCCACTGATTAGGTATTCGAATACTAATGTAATGTATAAATGAATGTTATCAAAATGAAACTTTGTTGTCCACAGTGTTCTATTAAAAGTAGGTAAGTATCATTTTATTTCAAATATATAGTTTTGGTGCCCTGCTCACTTTAGAGACGAGCAAATTAAATAAGTAAATGATTGAAATGAAATTGTAAAACATTTCCACGGTTGCGTCTTGTCTAGAATACGAAATTCGGTATAACTTACTGTGTACGGCAGACGACGAGGTCAATAAAACTTCAGAACGGTGTTAGTATTATGAGATCACTCGATATTCTAGTGTAAGGTATGGTCTCTTAATAACGAATAAATAACTGGTACATAAATGCTAGAGACAATGAAAACCTCAAATAGTAAGTCCTATCGTACCATGTATTAACAATATCAAAGAAGAATATAATAACTTACCTACTTGTTTAAGGTTTATTTTTGTTAATGTTCAGTAATGAGTCAGCAGCATCATGTGCATCTTTTGTGGATTCCACGCAAGGCCTCTAATCTTTCCGCAAGCAGTTAGTTCATTGAATGTTCTAGTTTCAAAAAATATTTAAATATGTGCATATAACAGGACGTTCTTTGATACGTACCTACCGCTTTAGAATAAATGTAGAAATCAAAAGATAAAAAGCTCTACAAAACCTAGAAAGCACCTATAAGGTCCATCGCCGCTATGCTTGTATGCTTTACGCAGTGTAGAAATCGTCGCCGTAGAGCGAAAAGTCACTAAGTCGACATATGGCCAAAATGGAGTTAAATACCTAACCAGATTCCCCAAATTTTTCTGCACAAATTCTTCTTTTTGACATTTCTGTACGCGCCATAGTTTTTGTTTTACAGAGAGCGAAAACACATTAACTTTACGTTTGCACTACTCATTGGCAGTCGAAAACTAACCAATTTTACTTAACACTTTTTTTATGATCTAACAAAGCAAATCTGTACCTAAGTCGAGTTGGTTATTTCTCTCTTTTACAAATCAAATCATAATTTTGGACCCAATCCATACTAAAAATTACCTAAAGTGACTTAACTACTTTTAGAATTACTGGTTCGGTACAAAACATGAAAGCGAAAACTAACTAAGTCGACTTAACCCTTTCGCACCTGAGATTTTTTTTCCCTTCTTTTGGCTATATTTGTTAAAAATAATAATACCTAGGGCCTTCAGATTAGGGGGAAAATAGTGAAAAAAATCCATCGTATGTCGTATTTTAGAAAAGCATGCCGCACGATCGTGAGTTCCAGGTCTTACTTCTCCCTACACACGATCGTGAGTTCGGTTAATTTTATTAGTATTTTATTATGTTTTTCTCATTATTATACTTTATTATTGGCTAGGTTAAAATATAGTTATGTTATAAAACGATAAATTTACCAAAATCAAACAAATTTAGTCATATTACACCATTCCACTATAAAATTAGCCTTTTTCTACTTATTTGGTCATATTTATTGCCAGTCTTTACTTATTTTATAATTATTTGGAGTATTTTTTAAAGTTAACTTTAAATTAACAAACAAGGAAACATTTCTTTCAGTCCTTATCAATATAGGTCTCTTAAAATATAGTAAGAAGTTATGAGAGAGTTCTAAAAAACGACTAAATGTTTCGAGAAAAGCTAGCTTGCGCTTCGCTTCGCTAATTTTACCACGCGATTTGCAGCTCTCTAAACTACAAACTCAAGGACCCTTCCATGAGGGTTTTCTGAAAAAAGAAATCCACCGGATGCCACCACATGGGCACATATCCATTCAGGTCGCAGGCATAACGTAATTGGTCCATGTCAAAACATGGCACTGACATTTACATAGCAACTCACCAATCACATGATAGCTGGAATGCAGGCTTAATTAATGCTATCTATCGGATAATTAATTTTGAAACACCTTTATCTGTCGAAAATGGGCAAAGGCATGTGCCCATCATATCTCTTTCCCTGAAACGGAGTTTTTGCAGGTTAGTATGTTCCTACGATCGAGATGCCTCGATTGGCCTGATGGCTCATTTGGTAGTGACCTTTACCTTCTGAACCAAAGGTCGTCAGTTCGATCCCCGCGCAGTACCTACAAACATTTATGTGCATGAACACGCCCGTTTGAGTGATCTGGGTATTTGCTTTGTATGTTATAGATAGGTAGAAAAATAATATTCTTTATTGTACCTAAACCACATAATTGTCTTAAATTTAGGTACGGTCAGTAGAAATTTATTAGACAATATAGACGGCCTTATCACTGTAAGCAATAGTACGTATTAATTTACAAAAAAAGTATTTCAATTTATCGTCTACTCCATTCAAGCGTTTCATCTTCCCTCACAGCGGGTGCAGCACAAAATTCCTCGCCAGCCTCATCAATGTCGATATCTGAGCATTCTGCTTTTGTGAGAATATTAAGAACTTGCTAATCATTCAATAAGACACCTGAAAAATAAAATAACACTTACATTTACTCCATGAGTCAAGGTAAATATACGCAACTCATTTTCATGAGTTGGTACAAATAAGCCCGAGAGCTCACGTTAGTGAGTTCCATATTTCGACACGAGCCAGGTCGACGTAAATGTAAAATATTTTTAATTACCTTATATTATTCGATTATTATGTTAATAAAGATTTAACAGAAACAATTATTTAATAAAAATAAACATTAAAACCATAAAAATAATACAAATACTTACGGCGCTTACTACGGGGACCGAGCCACACCTTCGTTTTGGGCACACCGGCGACCACACGGACCTGTGAATGCCGCGAAACTGCTTCTGTCTGGTTTTTTGATAAACACACTGTCATGTGGATCCGGGCGCGCGCGGCGAAACAGAATACACGCGCCTTCAGATTTTTTTAAAATTTGAACTCACGATCGTATAAGTCAGGTGCGAAAGGGTTAATAACTCTCGATATGATCCAAACATGAGTGAAATAGTCACTAACTCAGTTTTTTTGTCATTATCTTAGTAATTAAACATAATTAATTAAAAGTGATATTACAATCTTATTTGTCTATCTATTCTTTATGATATATAGCAATGAAATTAGAGTTATCTTTTACTAAAATTAAGTTATATTTTTTTTTGTTTTATAAAACTTTAAACCGCCATAACTCAAAACACGTCATGACCTACTTAGTGACTTTTCGCTCTACGGCGACGAAATATTCTGATTAAACGTAAACTGAGTACCTAACACACATATATTCAGTTATCGATTCGTTTATGTTCAAATGTTTTGACATATTATATTAATCCACACTGATAAAAGCCTTCCTGTAATATGACACACTAAAATTACCTATCAAAACAGACGATCACCTAGCTCGGAGAAAGTAAATGAACGTAATCACGATCCCCATTTGCACTGTTCTAACCTTATGTCGTCAAAAGTCTAGTAGTTTTAAGAATAGCATGTCGATGTCGAACGTCGCGGGCGCTCGTAAAGCCTGAGATAGCGGCCGGCTGCGGCCTCCCTGTAAATATTGCTGCTGTTCACTTTATTCATGCGCGTAGAAAACAAATTTGGAGTTCCGACAAAAATATAACAGCGTACGGGAACTAAATTAGTGTAAAATTCGCAGACACTACAAGTTATGTCTGATACTCAGACAAAAGGAACTGTTTGAATTCAAAACATGTGGTTTTAATGACCTGCTAGTTAGAAATGGAGTAAGCAGTAGTAGAGTACAAGTAGAATGGAAATTATCTATAGATATAAACAAATATCAAACAACATCACCTAGGTACATTGAATCGTCCCCAAACTAAATAGCTTATAAAACACTGGTGCTATAGAAATCGGAGTCAAAGGAGTAATCAACGTACATACCATAAATACATACACAGAATGAACACATGTTGAGAACCAATGTTCATCACATATTTTTCCTAGGTGGGAATTGAACTTACGACCCTTGGTTATGATATGCACTACCAAATGAGCCACTGAGCCAGGGAATCATTTATTTATTCACATGAAGACTTGTGAAACGCCAAGCACTTTGAAAATTAGGTACTCTACCGCCAAATTCTAAATCAGAAAACTACTTTCCATAACTAACAATGATCTCTTTATGATTACATAATTGTTTCGTCTTTTAGCTTATTCAAAAATGAAAGACACGTATTGTTCCTTTTTTCATTCAAATAAACTTTTGTTTGATGCAAAGATACAAGGCATCAAAAGTTAGGAGTGAGAGTCTTTGACGTCACTCGCTCCCGTAAAAATCTTTGTAATTTTTAGTATTTGAATAAGCTAAAAGACGGACTAATTACAATTTTTAACCATAATAGCCTATTATGTTATATTTAGTTATGCAGACGTTCCGTAGAGATGTGATTGTTAACCATCACTGAAAAAGTAGGTAACAATATTTATGTTTTAAGTGGATACCTACCTGGGCTTTACTTTTTATTATCACTGACATGTGAAATCATGTTATTGTATAATAGCAAAGATCTTGTTATCAAAGCAAAATCTCCATAATCTTTTGTATCAATGAAAAACTTGTCAATCATTCACTGGAAAAACCTTTTCTACTAAAAAGCATTTACTCATCAGTCAAGTGTTGTTTACATGTAAAAATAAGATTCAGATGATGTAACAATGTAATCTAGAAGAAATATTGTTGCCATGCCTAAAGTTGATGGTAAAAAGATTATGTCATTGTTGGGATACACAAAATAAACGTTACAATATTATGACGTGCAAAATAAGACATTTGACAATATTAAGTAATTAATACAAAACTATTTACCTATATAGCACCATCAAGCCTACATGTTTATTTATTTATTTATTTAATCTTTATTGCACAGTTAATAAATGTACAAAAGGCGGACTTAATGCCACATAGGCATTCTCTACCAGTCAACCATTGGGCTAAGCAGAAAGTAATAAATAAGGTAGTGTGCCAAAAAAGTTTGAAAAACAAAGACTAATAATAATATGTAATAAAAATAAATTAAATACAAACCTATAAATATACATATTTACACAGAAATATACATAATATAATATTACATACAATATGTAGGTATAGAATAAACTAATAAATATTTCAATACATACATACATAATAACATTACATAATAGGTACACATACTTATAATAAAATAATATTATATATGATAAATATGACGAAGACTAAAGTAAAGAAACAATTTCACTGATGTTGGAGTCGAAAATACTTTTGGAGCCTCAACTTAAATGGTTGCATGTTCTGATATGTATCTATTTTATCAGAATTTGTATTTTTTAAAACACAGAATTGTTTGAAATTTATCATCGTCTATAGATATTCTTTATCGCACACCAAACAATTGACTTAAAATGATGCACAAAGAATTATTAATGTACAATTCAGGAGGTTGAATTAAATAATGGGGGAGTTTGACCATGACCTCACGGTTATAATAACACGTAATCTCTAGGAGTTGTTTTTTTTCACTGTTGGTAATATATCATCATCATCAGCCTTTGACAGTCCAAATAAATCAATTGAATATCTAGTAAGGACGGACAACGAATGGAAGGACGTGGTCTCTGCCTAGCCCTCTGGAAGAAAGGCGTGACGTAATATCTAGTAAAATATGTACTCGAACTATGTAGACAAATTTGGCTCACTGTACCATGAAGCTAGGAGAGTCTAAACTGCCGAACTGCGGCAGAAGACATACAAAGGAGTGACTCAACAATCTTACCTAACAATTATTACGCAAGGATGGGAGTAATTTAGGGTCGCTATGTAAATTGTTCTGAGCATTCCTGATATGAGACGAGGCAAACTTTGGCATTCACTTATAGTTCAGCCCGAGGCGTCTTGGATAACTTTATCTATTTCTTCTAAGTAATAAGTAGACAAATATTAATGTGTGCTTATCGTGTTATGGGAAAACTATTGGGCCGCCTTTAGGGTTTGTTGTTTGCCAAAAGTTATATTAAACAAGATGGCTACGATACACAGGTATACTTACAAACAGTGAAGGAAATAATTTTGAAATCTAATATCAGCGAAAGTAGTCATTTATCAAGCAAGAACTGTAACTTTCTCGAAAATCAACTCGTATCTTTGCATTCTTTTTTAATTTAGAAGTTGGAAAAAAGCCTGCAAATTATGTTTAATTCACTATTAACACCATGACGGTCACCGGTGACCGACAAACAATAGTTTTTCTATTGTGTCTAGTTTCTCGGCAATCAAAGTATTAAGAGCTATTTTTCAATATAATTCTTTAGAATTATAGAAATAACTAATGTGTTATCGAGGATTATAGTCGTAAAGAAATATTGATGATCCGAGACTCGAAGCGAAAGATAAGGATGCAACCGGAGTAGTTCTGGGATCATGACGATTATAATTTCTTAAGTTTAATCATTGTACCAATTTGGATCTGTACCACCTTAGAAGCTAGTAATAAAACGTTATATGTACCTACCTATTTTATTTTCATATCTACAATTAATAACTTGAAGAATCTCTACCCTGGGTACAATAGTGTACCTACTGGTGCTGGTGTCACTGCAAGTCTCTGGTAAAGACGATAATGACTAATCCACGGACTAATCACTCAACGACAGAACGTTTATTTCTTTTTAGCAGTCAGCTATTGTAGCTTTGGCGGAGTCCAAAAGTTTGTCCTTTTATGGAGATGGGTAATTAAGGGGATTAAAGTGAGTCAGCGATGGCAAATAAAATGACGAGGGGCGTGGCCTGAGCCATTAGACGGCCACATTCTGCGACAAATGAGCGGGCGATGAATCTTCTCTTTAGCCGTTTGATTAACTTGTTCAGTTTGTGACACCACCGTTTTCATAATTTTGGAAACGAAATCTTTAACTTCCTCTTATTGGTAGGTATAAAGAATGTTGTTTTTGACTTTGTCAAGCGTCAACGTCAAAACGTAAAACACGTAGTAACTATTTATTAATCTGTGGTAAAACGTTGAATACACATAATTCGATTAATTTAATATAGTTTGGTTGGTATGCGCAGATTATTGGTGATCGGTTGTTCTTGTACAAGGACTGGTAAAATGTTTTTTAGAATGATAAGTTCTGAAATATTGTAGTTACAGTGCTGATATATCAGAATCTTAAAAATATTTAGTCTATAATAGTTTATATTGATTACAATGCATTCAAACGTCTGTCTATAAGTCTTAAAACGCCAAAACATTACAAATAGATACGATATATCTAGTAAGTGATGTATATGTTAAGTTGTAGATACAATTGTTAGGTAATTCATCTTGATACCATTACATTTTGAGCTAAGTTACATTACACTTTATCTAAAGTTTACGACAAATTGAAGACTTTCCTTAATTATAGTATCCATCAAAGTCGCACAATGCTCTACAGTCTGAACTAAAGTTTTCGACTCGTGTTGATGCGAAGATATTAATTTCAATTACGTACTTACAAACTTATATGTAACTATTTCGGATTATATATACTGGTATAGTTTTAATGTTAACAAACGTTATCAATTACTAGGCTAAGTTAATAGTTAAGTTAAGAGGGCTAATGCCCTCTCTTGTTTTGTCATAGCGCTAAGATTAAGACGTCCCAGTTTCGAATACTGGGCGAGTAATTTCTTTACAGGGAAACCTCATTACAGTAGGTAATACATTTTTGGTCTAACGAATCAGATATCATCATTAGCCTATCACAGTCCACTCCTGGACATCGGCCTCTCCAGTTGTTCGCCACTTTGGACAAACATCTGAAGCGTCCTTGCATAATCGCCACGCTGGACAGGCGGGGTGGCGATCGCTGGGGGTAGCTTCTCACACCGATTGCGTTGCTGCCCGTCATTGGCCCGTGGTATTTAGTTACACCTTCCATGATGGTTATTCCGCCACCAGTCGGCTGCCACAGCCTCGTTTGTTATTCAACAGGATGCACCACGGACAGGTGAGTGTGGCTTGGAGCGAAAAGATGATAGGCCGCCTTACATCCCTAATCAGTCATATACTCGCACATTCTAAATAGTATGAATAAATGAACGAATAAAATAGGACGAACAGAATGTTGCAAGCCGCAAGTGGATCCATCTCGTAGCGACCGCATGGATGCAATTGGTTCGTTCATATCTGCGGCCGCTCTCTGCAACCTGCGAGTGCCCTACAAAAGTTAAAACTAGAATAAATGCGACGAGGGCTGAGTGAAGCGAATGTATTGCGGCGTATTCGCGTGACATACCTACTCGAGCGTTAAAAAGTTGGCAATTCTGAACCGAGGGCCGAGTTTCTGAATCCGATATCCGAGAAAATACAACAGAAAGACTATTATTAATTAATAGAAAAGTTATAGCTAAAGGATTAAATTGCTAAGGTTACATGGTAAATTACATGTTACAGGTATTTTCATTTAGAAAATCATTAATCGAACTCAATTTTTTGGAGAAGTACGTATTGTACGTAAAATTATAAGGGACAAAATAGAATGAATGTTACCAGATGAGAATGATAAAATTGGACGGGGCATAAATGGGGAAGCGTCGGCATGTTCCATTTGCGGCGCCACTCGACGATAGCCGTCTAAATTTGTAACTTTCAACCGCATGTTAAATAGCACTGCTATTTCTACAATCAACAATTTTGGCAGTCACTCTAAAAACGATTCCTTATTCTAAACTTGTTCGCCACGCCTAGGTTTCTCAGCGTTATCATTTGGATAACTTCGACAAAATTAATTTGACAGGCTCGGTGCGGTATCCCATTTGCTAGGTCACTACCAAACCCTATAGGTACCTATTATGTATATAGTCAGGGTATACCCTAGGGGGGTCACCCTGACTTCAGAACCAAGAGTCATGGGTTCTATTTCCGCCCTGGAAAATCATTCGTGTGATGAACATTTGTGTTTGTTCAGTTTGTACATACATATTTGTGTGACCTTCGTTGTTCAGATGGCCATAACACATGTGCTCCAGCTACTTACTTCGGGATCTGAGCAATGTATGTGATGTGCCATGCATATTTTGCGTCATATTTATATGTCTTCTGCCAACTCGAACAAAAAAGCAGCACGGCCATACGATCCTTTCTTATTCTCAGGGACTTAATAGCAAGCGCTGAATATAGCCTTATCATAATCATATTATAATCTTAGTAGAGATTTGGCATGTCGTTACCATTAACCGGTGCATTCTTTGGAGGTGTTCATATTCCAATTATTTTAAACTTGAACAAGACAAGTATTAGCAAAACAATGATAATAATGTTGTAAAACCAATGAGATTTGTAACCCTCCTCAAGTCAATAGCTTTGGTAGGCACTTTAACTGTAATAAGAGTAAAATAACAAGGAGCCGATATGGAAATGAAAATATTATGATATCGTATTACAATCATGCCCCGGCAATATTTTCCCTGATCTCCAATCCAGTTATAATATTTACGGAATATACTCAATTATCCACTCCGCCAACACTCCAAATCTATATTGGGTGCGTTATGACAAAATTATTTGTATATCGTGATCAAATTATGGATATTCCTTGTGGCACACCATATAGTCGACTTAAAAACTAAAACAGGCATCTGTTGTACAATAAAGGCAGTCTTAACCTATAAGCGATCTCTTCCAAGCAATCTTTGGATAGTGGATAGTTAATAGAAGGAGTAAGGTGAGCTATCAAACTGATTGTAACGGTTTCTTCAGTGACTACTTTTCGGTATCAGATCAATAAAAGTGATATTCTCTGAAACGTACCTAAATACCTATCGATTATATAAAAGGGGCGAAAACAAAATAGATAAAAATTTACTTTGCGAGCACTAGACATTGAAATTACAATTTATAAAGAGACGCCAAGAATTACGATCTAAATCTGTTCCATAAGGATAAAGCAGTGCGCTGCAAATCGACGTCGTTTTATCTGATGAGCGTGCCCCGGGGACTTTTGCATGGCAACTATTTCTTGCTTACAAACCTTTCCACGAATGAAACCATTCAGAGTAATCTCCGTGGAAATTCCCTTTTTACTACCGACTTAAAGGCTTAAAGTCGTTTTTAAAACGAGTTTTTAGCAGTTTCCTGAAAATTTACTAGGATAGTGAATCTTAATCTTCTACAAGTGGCTTTTAAGCATGCATTCATGTGGATTATTATAAAGAATACATACCTACTTCGTATTAATTAAAATACCATTTTAACATTAACAGGTCAAAATATACCTACTCGTATACCGAAATGAAAAACTTAAAAAAAATGGTTTTTTTTTTTCAAATATTATTAAGATTAGTTAATCCTTAACAATTAAGTATGGAGGTTTAGTAAGTAATAAGTTAGAGTTATTTACTTCTGTTAAACATTTCCTTAATTTTATCTTACGTAACAGACAAATATTACAGGATTTTTGTATTATCGAGCTATTATACATAGTGTCCAGTAATAATGTAGATAGATTCTTTTTTAAAGAAAAAATAAAAAAGTTACCGAAAAGATAACAAATATAAGTAAGTACTTATATTTGCTAGCTATTTCCCCTTACATCTCCCAGCTACGTACAAATGCATTTCTATCAATCGTCGGCCCTTCCGTCTCCCATTCACGGCATACACGAAACTAATTGAATCGTTATCGCTTAAGCTGGTGTATCGCGGTGTCGCACTCGGCCCGACCCACTTCGCCACCGGCTCGAGTCCGTTTTTCTTAGTCCGGAAATGAGATTTCCCGACAGATATAATGGCTTTCCACGGATTACGTCATGCGAGCTTTGAGTTTAGAAAATTCGCTTGAATAATTCAGTCGGATGACGCCTCGAGGGCGCCCATTTACATTGTTATTGTTGCATGCAAATTCACCGTTATAAGTTCGGGCTGTTGCTATCTTTCAATAATGCGACTTGAGTGGCTGTCCGCTCAAGTATTTGTCATCAGCCCCGAGACACGTTTGATCTCAGTTCAAAGCGATTTTGTACGTCCGCCTACATTTTGATTCTTCAATCATTCTTGCCAATAATTGAAACGGATGGTGAATCGGGTGTTTATCGTGTTGTGCCAAAAAGTCTTATCTAATAAAGATTTCATAAATAAGCATGAACGTGTTTAAAATCTAGTAATTCGTATATCAAATTTCTTTTTTGTCACATTCATCGTTGAACTACGAACTAACGAAACTAACGAAATACTTTCCGTCTAGAAAAAATTGTTTTTAATGTAATGTATAAGCTTTTATGTTACAAAAGAGAATATGTATTAATAATGTGAAACACAATATGAAACAGAGCAGACAAGCTCTCAAAAATACGACCAACAACTTCACAACAAACAAAAGGAATACTCGTACAGTTTCAACTGAAATGTTTAATCATAATAAAGATTTCATAAGCGTCTCTTTGAAAGTAAAATTTATACAAAATTGGACTCTTTAGCAAACAACGTTATCGTTACTCACAAGTAATAGCTCAACGTAAGGAATTATTTAATTGTACGGTCTCATCAAAGATTCCACTGTGTCCCAGTCTCTTTGTGCTTCGAATAAATAAAATGATTGTAATTAAGAATTCCGTTTCATTAGCTAAATTAAATTTTAGTCAGTTCTCTTTTAAAATAAATTTAACTTTAGTTTCTTAGGACGTTACACTTAAATACTGAAATAAACTAAGAAAATACTAGGGTTTAAGTTTGTAAGAACTCAGACACCAATTAAGCTCTGCAAGCAAGGTGTACCTACTTGAAATAAATTATATGCTCGTTTTCTTTTAACTACGGTTAAAAACTTTTCATTAGATAAGTTATCGCTCGTGCATGATATATTAACTTACTCGTCCAAATTAACACATTTTAAGTTAAACTGTAAGGTGACATTGCTTACCTAACCTATCCAGTATTATGTGAAATTATTATTCTGATGTAAATATTTTACGCTTTTTCTCCGATACCTACAACGTAATCGATTATCGACTTCCGTCTTTAAATCATTTAAATGCCTTTAATAGGCATGCGTATATGAAATGCGTGTGGGGTAGAAAGATTTTTATTTGAATATTTTCTCTCTTAAGAAATACCACATCGCTATCACATTATTATAATAGTAGAACGGTGGTAGTATTATATTAGTAGGTAGTATTATATTTTTTATGAATTAATTATGATTCACCAAGGCAGGGATAGGCAGCATCAATCTGTCCCCCGTGACAGGGACAAATGCGTTCCGCTTACTGTCCTCATATCTCTATTTATGAAAATGCTTCATCCGAATTTTCGGACGTTAATGTTAAGCCGGAACAAACTGTACTTACTTGCGATGAAAAAAGCGTCCATTACGATCCATTTTCCTGTCTCAAAATGAACAAGATTTTTATAATTTTGTAGTTTTAGATTAATTTCAATCGCAATAATCTGTACTCTAGAATAACTCAAACAAACCTAAAAAATATAAGATCTTTTAATAAAGTCTGTAAAGGCAATTGTCATCATTTTATCTAAATATATAACCAGAAACGTATAGTATCTATCAATAAACGGAATAATACATTATAAAACTCAAGTCAAAATCCCAGCAAAAGTGTAGAAGGTACATATATCTCTTAACTAAGCTGGCGCATGCTAGCTAAAAGTGAGCACGTAGCTCTCCGTCATTAAACTCTAATGAAACAGTGGGGAAAAAATTAAAGGGATCCATCCATCGAAACAAAAGTGAAGAGTAGTTGACACGAGCGGTAATAGCGTTCGCTGAGTCAGCGCCTGATGTGCTGAAAGTGTTAGTCATCGGAAAAATTGCGAGCGCCGAGTCGCTGACTGCGCTGTGATGAATCGAACACGTCTCGCTGTCTCAGCCGCTCACACGCTCGCTGTTCGTTTGTGGGAAAGGAGGCTGGCGACACACGGGGCGGAGAAGGTAGTAACACATTGTAGTGTCTATGTGCGTAGTAGAAAACGTAAACGATGGTCCTAACTTGACTTGGCAATGCAATATCAACTTCACCTATCAACGGTCGGATACAGACTGTCTGACATTTGCGCTCTCGGGAGATGATCTTAACCGCTAAATGCACCGGTTTGGCTTCAACCGGTTCGGGCCGATTAGGTAGGTAGTTCATTCGGGTCGACACATCATTCGGTTCGAAAGACCGTCCCGAAGAAAGTATTATACCTATGTGGTTCAATAAGTTAATTCATAAACAAAAATTTAAGCTGATGTTTCCCCATCCTTAAACAATATTAGACTAAAATATTTGAAATGTACTATGTCTACATATAACGTACCTAACTGAAACATATTATCAACTAAATATAGTCAATTTATTCGTGTTATGTTCACAGTAGTATTTTTTATCAGGCTTAAAACCCGCATCGTATGTGCTTAGCCTTTCAATGCAAGGTGCTTCACACTTGTGTGGTGCCGAAGTACGTGTTTTTGATAACTTTCTCTTACGCCCAGCAGCCGTCTTTTTACTCTTTTTCTTACTAAAAAGAGCTCTAAATTATTAATCGAAAATCAGCCGAGATCAGTTAATTGAATTAACGCTAGAGCGAAATTATTCGGATAGACGGATATATTACGCATAGAAAATATCGCCTATTGCTTTTGTCATTTAATTTGATCAACAGGAAAAATTGATCCAAACATATTTTACTGTTGCATTAACTTAACACCATATCATGCTATACCATCCAATCTCAATAGTCTCAACTCGATTACATGATTAGATAAAGATTAATTATAGGTATAAGATACAGTATTTTATACAAAAGGAGATAAAGTTAAGCTTAGGTAAAATTAATATCTCATAACAAATCGGGATCGGTGTATTCAAGTTATCTCAATAATTGTGAAACAAATTTGACGACCGTAGCTACTTTGTTGAATCTTTAGCCTCTTCTAAAAAGGAATGAATCCTTATGTGACCATCCGCGCATTTAAGTTGAGGGCGGTCGACCATTATGTCAGCGATGGCAGTCGCGAACATTAACGGACCGACGTGGTCTTCATTCCTTCAGGGTCAGTAAGAAAGTCCTGTCCCGCGGTCTGCAACAAGCTGTGGATAATCATACAAAACAGTATGCATTGTCTTGTTAATTTACGGATTATCGTCCATACGGCATGCACTAAACTATAATAACTAAGACCCGCCTCGTCTTATAAAGGATTGTAAGCTATGAACATATCGCGCGAGTAACGGAATGTTAATATTGACACAATGTTTATTTTTTATCAAATCTATGGTACGATGCATGACGATAAGATAAGATGCTAGATAACCATCAAATGTTAAATAATATAAAGTGACATAACGTTGAAACGATTCGTGACATAACGTTGAGATAACATGGCGAGTGCTATCAGAGTGTCAGAAAAATGTAAAAAAAAAATACAATCGCGTACGCCGAGGAATTGTCGAGGAAATGTCCACGAAAATTATGAAACAGAACAAAACCTTGGCAATTATCTGTGTCTACATCCGTAATTACCGGGACCCGGGAGATAAGCGGCTGAAGCATAATTTACATAAGCCGGTGTAAGGTTGCCAAGGGCAAATCGGGGCTGGTTAGAGAAAGAGTACACTAAGGTCATGTTAAATCTCTGATAGACTGTCTAGAACTTATCAGCCAGATATGCCAGAAGTTCCAGATATAAAGAGAAGTGAATTGAAATTTGAATATCAATAAATTATTTGACTACAATTTTAGTAGATTTACTAAGTAACTACCTACACTTGCCGAATTTTCATTCAATTGAACGTGTATTTATTGAAATGCTAATCAATCTAGCTCGTAACGGTAAATTGTTCTGCTGTAATGGCGATCGCTTAGTAAAACGAATGGGTCATCGGTATTTTTTTTATAAGAAGAGCTTGCAATTACAATTATTAGTGTTAAAGTTAGGTATTACCTAGCCTAGCGTACGTGTTTGTAGAAAACATATGTATATGATATGTGTCATAACAACTGCGTCTTTTGAAAATCTCTGTTGTATTATTATCTATCGATCGTTTAGCGTGTGATCTGCGTGACGTGCAGACAATCAGTACATCTAAGAAACATCTTAACGAATATATTTTATTAACCCAAATAAAAGAATCGTGCTTACCTGCATACCTTTATTGTTCATCGTGGTACAAAGACGGCAGCGTCCTCCCCTGTGTAGCGTTGGGCTAGTGATTGAGAGTCCCAAGCCGGGGGTAGGGGTATTTGCTCTCCCCGGACTAGGAGTGCCGGCCGCTTGTCATCTACTGATGACAAGGCTGGCCAGGGCATGCAGGGATGCGGCGGTATGCTTCGGCGTTGCCCGTGTCCCTGCAACTTGCTACCCACTGGCGACACAGGGGGGGTATTTAGTGGGTATACCCCCCCATTTCGGGAGGTGTGAGTCCCACACACCATGCCACCACCTCCCGAGGTGGCATGCCGATGCGTAATGCATTCCCCTCTAAAAAAAATATGATTGAGAGTCCTTTTAATTCCTGAGCATATCCGTGGAATCTGTGGCACTTCACTTGACGCCTTAAATACATGGAACCTTTTCCCCATTTTCTATTTAGAAATGATAACCACACATCAAGTACGAGGTTCTCTCTAATGCGTTCGGCAAATTTCTTTTTTCCTGTCAAGGAATTGTCTTTCTTTTTTGTTTTTCTTTTCATGGCTTTGCATAGGAATTGTCTTTGACATTGACATAAAATTTTTATTGTTCGTTCAAAAATCTGGTGTTTTAGAATTGTATTCTATACTTAACCTTAGCTGCTTAGTATTGTACTATTGTATTCGACATTGTGTTCTCAATGTTGTAATGTAAGTAACTATGAATGTTATTATTATGTATGTATAAACGCATATATGTATGTAATGTCACACGTCATAGGTTCCATCTGAACTTCAGCGCCCTTATGGCGTCATCGACGCCACGTCACACATTCCATTTTATGCATCTTCTACTATCGCTGTGTTTTTTTAAATAATTACTGTAAATTAACTTCTAACGAACTCTTAACCACGGTGTTCTCTGATTAATACAGCATGACTTTCCTAATACATGTATTAATAAGAGTTCCCCTCTCGGCATCGGCTGTACTCACGACATTGCTGCGGTTACTCTTTAAATCAAACGGGCAGCGTGCTTTTTCTGCCAATTGTAGTAATAAAAAAAAACGCAAAATATTTTATTTGTTTTTATTTAAATAATTCCATGTGGCAACCCTATCCTGGGTCCGCGATATCTCTCTCTTTTTTCCTCTTCCACCCTTCCCTCCCTCCCCCTCCTCTCCTCTCTTTCCTCCCTCTCTCCTCTCTCCTCCTCCTTCCCTCCCCCCTCCTTTTCCTTCACTTTTAAAAGACCTTTTGTTAAATCGTCTGTGATTGTGCCTTTGTTAGCAGAACCATGTGAATATTCGCTTTTGACTATCAGTTGGATTAAAAAATGCTCAGACGAACCACCTGGTCTTAATTCAGATGCTTCCCTTGTTTTATCAGTTGGTACTACTGATGACTGAGGACTTTCAGAATACCCCGACCATAGAGAGAGGTCTGGGAATCGAACCTGGAACCTTCGGCTCGTTTAGTCTCTAACCATTGCGCCATCGAGGCCCGGTGTAGCAATTATAATTATTGTAGTTCAGGTCTAATTTCCCAGATTTGGGTATAAGTGTACTTGATAACAATCTAAAAGATCAAGAGCATACATCTACACTAATAATATTATCAAGAAGATAGATTTTATTGTTTGTTTGCATAAATTGAATAGGCTCCGAAACTACTGGACCGATTTGAATAATTATTTCACTGTTGGAAATCTACACTGTCTCCGGTGAATATAGGCTATAATTATTATATTTTTTTAAACTGTTATGACATGTACACAAATAAGTCTTATTTGAAATCGTACTTCTATCAGTAGGTGCATACAATGAAGTATTTATCTGAAATACCTGAAGCGAAGCGGGGGCAGGTCGCTAGAGTTACATATCTATACAGCTTCCTAGGGTAGTTAGGTACAAAATATATCAACTCAATCATGTCAATACAAAGATAAAAAAATGCAGGGAATCCCATTTTCAAGTCATGTTTACATCTAACAAATAGCGCCGTATCATTTGCTTTCATTGGAGTAAACAAGTTCTTACATAACACAGTAACATAATACATAAGTGGTGATAGTGATAATGTCACATCTTGTGTAATATGACGGCTAAATCTAAAGAAACCGACATATATGTATTCATTGTGATCGATGAGTTATTCAATAGAAATAGATGCTATGCAGGATAGGATGTAGCTACCTACTCATTTTTCATAATGAAACTTCTATGATTACCTACATATCTTATTGTATTGTCATCATTGTCATGATATATGTATGTATACCAATATATACGAGTAGGTATCTTTCTCTTGTCTATTGTTGACTACAATTATAACGTACCTATGTCATGTAGGTATTCGTGTTGACTGCATTTTTCAGGCGATTTTGATTTTGTATTCGATATAGTTCACGAAAAATTTAGATCACCATTAAATTAATATTTCATTGCTCTATGATTTTAGATTCGATTCTATGATTTTATTTTTACCATCACATATGCAAAATGTTAACCATCACAACAATAAACATAGATTTAACTGTTCAATAAGAGGTGCAAAATCAATGTTGTTCGTAGGTAGTTATATACCTATGAAAGGCTTCCGTCAGAAGGGCTCGGCGCCTGAGTACCTAAAGCCCAATGAACACCCTTAATTGCATGTTTTAATTAGAAATCTAAACGTGTACAGCGCAATTAATTCACATAATTGAGTAATGAATTTAATAATTTAGTGTTATGACACAACATGACTATTACCTTGATAGTTAATGACAACGATTGTTGATTATTGCCTGATTAAGCAGTTTCATATTATAATAAAACCCAAAATTAGGTGGGTAGGTAGGTAAACATAGTATTAGCCAACATAACTTATTCTATCTCAAGAATAGTAAAACCTTTAGAGTATAATTAAAAGCGGTGAAGGTAATTAACGGTCGACGACAAAAATTAAAGGACAGGTTTATTGAAACCTTACTCCTGACTCCCAACACCGAATAATGCATCACTGTTTGTAAGTGTCGTTGTCCCAAATATATTTTAATACAATAATAATATTATCAAAATGCTCTTCACTACCTACTATGTTTATTTTTAAACATTTATATAACGTTTAAGGTCACAGCACACTAATCCACTCGGAAAGGGATCGTCACCGTATCGCCTTTCGCCTCGCCGTCAACCAAGCGTCAATCTTACGTACGCACGTAACCGTAGCGTATCAGCAGCTCCTGTACGTCACCTCGGCTACGGCTAGGCGACACCGCGCTTACGGCTCGCCGACCGCTGGCTGACCTGGTTGGCAAGTCGCGGGAGGGGACAGGGGCAAGGGTGGAGGAAGAGCCGTGAGCTCGCGTACGGAGAGACGTAAGCGCGGGAACGACGAGCCGTAAGCGCGGGAACTGCAAGTTGACCACGCACCGCATCGCGGTTCGGAGCCTGTTCTGAGGCGAGGCGATTACGTTACGATTCCAATTAGTGTGCGTTGCAATAGGGAGTTTCATTCAAACAATACTGAACGGCTTGAGGCGATACGGTGGCGATCCCTTTCCGAGTGGATTAGTGTGCTGTGACCTTTAGAAGACAGGATCACTACAGCGACGAACGGTCAGTCAAACCAAGAAAATATTCCTCTCCATTTACATAGAAAATTCTCTAAAACTATATACAATTTCTGCTTTTTTGTCGACCTTAAAGTGTTTTCTACACACTTACATTCTGTCAAAGGGCAAAAATGTGGTTTTTGGAAAAAGGAAACCTCTCGGGAAAACTGAAGACGATCCTAAAAAAATCAAATAACGATACGGTAAGGTAATAAGCGAAACTCGATCGTGCCGCGATCCACATCAGCTGGATTAAAAGGATCCACAAACAGACAGTTTTACGTATATTTAAACAGGATTTATTTGTGTAGGACTGGAGTTTAAGTAGATTAGTGTTGATCCCGAGAGCGGGTCACGTGTGGCTAACTACGCGTGTACTTGTCGATAGGCTGGGCACCGATGGGTGCGTTCCGCTCGTTGGCAGCCGGTCAAAAGTCAATGCTGAAAAGTTTAACGTATACTATGCGTTAGGATTAGGATGTTAGGGAACGTACCTATCATCCTATCTCCCGGCCTCCGCAGAATACCAATGGTGGTGACTTTGCTTTTCGCCGTCACTACCGTATGCTGAGCGGAGACCATTTTGGTGCTATTGATATGAGTGTTATTTTTATTTTTTGAGATTTTTGCTAGTTTTAAGTGTTTATTTGTATTTTTCAAATATTTTTTGTACCAAATAAATCATTTTTCGTTCCAAGCCAGCTGCTCGTTGTGCATCCTGCTGAATAACAAGCGAGGCTCTGGCAACCGACTGGTGGTGGTACGTAGGTACATTAACCATTACGGCAAAAGACGTAACTACGACGATGATGACGGGCAGCAACGTCACCGGAGCGAGAATTTACGCCTTGCGATCGCGAACCCGCCTGTCCAGCAGCGTGGCGATTATGGGTGTCTCCTAAGGTAAGGTATTTGCCGCAGTGGTGAGCAGCTGGAGAGGCCTATGTCCAGCAGTGGACTTCGATAGGCTGACGATACATAGCAAATACGGACATGTTCATGCACACAAATGTTTGTACTGTGCGGGAATCATAAATTTCTGAAAAGTCAGTCTCTTTTCTGAAAAGAGTCAAAGCCTACATAAGCCCAATACTTGCACATATATTTAACTTGTGCCTTAATAACGGAATTTTCCCTGAGAGCTTCAAGCGTTCAATGATACATCCTATTCATAAAGGCGGGAGTAGAGACTGTGTCGAAAACTACCGCCCAATCTCTGTCCTAAGTGTTTTGTCCAAACTTTTTGAAAAAATTCTCAATAAACAGTTAATGACATTTCTGAAAAAATACAAGATTATCTCTAAATCACAATTTGGTTTTCAACCGAAAAAATCGACAGAAGACGCAGTATCAGAACTTACAAATGAAATTACAAGTAATCTGGACAAAGGGCGGAGATGCATAGGAATTTTTCTTGACCTGGCAAAGGCGTTCGACACGGTCTCTATAAATATACTACTGCAGAAGCTAGAAGTGATTGGAATTCGCGGACTGCCTTTGAAACTTTTTGAAAATTTTCTCACCAATAGAGTTCAAACCGTCAAAATAGGAGATCATGTCAGCTATCCGCTTCCTGTCACCTGTGGCGTCCCGCAAGGAAGTGTGTTAGGCCCAAGTCTCTTTCTGGTCTATATAAATGAGCTCTGTCAATTCAAACCACAGAATGGCATTATAATCTCATATGCCGATGACACAGCTCTAATATTTCAGGGGGAGACTTGGGCCGAAGCATGCTCATGTGCCGAACAAGGGCTCTTACAAACATCATCCTGGTTGAGTAGAAACCTTCTAACATTGAATATAACTAAATCGAAATATATAACCTTCTCGATTAATAAATCAACTCAGCCAAAGAGTAATCAAATGTTGCTAAAATTACATACCTGCACAAACCCCTCAATATGTACATGCACATCACTCCAAAAAACAAATGCAATTAGATATCTCGGTATACAATTAGACGAAACGCTATCGTGGAAACCCCAAACCGATCTTTTGTCCGCACGTGTTAGGAAGTTAATCTGGTTGTTCAAAAAACTTAGAAATATAATAAAACCCACATTATTAAAAACAGTTTACTACGCTCTTGTCCAGTCAGTACTAATATATTGCATACCAGTTTGGGGTGGGGCATGCAAAACAACAATAATAAAGTTGGAACGTTCTCAACGATCTTTGCTAAAGGTGATGTTCCGGAAACCATTCCTTTATCCTACAAAAAACTTATATGAAGAGGCAAAAGTTATGACAGTAAGACAGTTATTTATTATGCAAGTTACAATACGACAACACAAACTCCTTGGCCACAGTCAGATAACACTTCAAAGAGATAGGCGTAGGCAGCCGGACATCTGTCCTAGGATCAAGCACAATACTGCCTTTTTCAGGCGCCAAACAATTTTTCTGGCCATACACTTGTACAATAAACTAAACTCTGCCCTAAACATAAATGAAAAATCACTGTTCGAATGTAGAATTATAACTAGGGACTACCTATTGGAACTAAATTATTCTGAGACGGAATCACTGATAAAATGAAGGTGAACTGATATTATAAATACGAAGGTCTGCGTATAAACGGAATTTATGAGGATGTTATATCTTCATATATCTTTGTAGATTACACGGTCAATGCCGTGGGGTTTAACCAGTCGATCATACACAACCAAACAAACAACACACACAAACTTGTAGACACACACACAACCTCTCACTCACACACACACATGCACAGTACACACATACAAATATATTTAAATTTATCAGTAATTTTGTAAAGGCGCATGGGCCGGGTCGGGATCCTGGAGTCCTGAAATACAGGAAATTCCTAGTTTAGGCTCCAGTCCTTCCGGATGTTATGTGCCTCTCTACTATTGTTATATTGTGCTTACTTGATTATAATTTAATTAATTTAATAAATTTAATTTAATTTAATTTAATTTAATTTAATTTAATTTAAATTTAAATTGTTATGAAGGTATTATTTCTATGTACAAAATGGTTTGGTAAATTCTTATGTCTGTAATATAACAAAAAAAAATAAAAAAATAAATTCCTTTTAATTAACTATATTTTAATATTGACGATGTATAAGTGTTTGTCTTATGCCAATGTGAATGAAGAAATTTTCAGTTGATTTCGATTTTTTGATTGGTTATCGCGGCCACTGTTTCGAAGGTAGCTTTCACTACCACGTCACCTTCACCATGGATTACGCACACAATATCCAACTAAACAAGCATGAACAGCATGACCCCAAAGGCCACAATAAATCTGCGTAGAACGAGCACCCATTAAGGCCACGGTACAAGTCAGGTTAACAGGCGCGCGGCCGCGACACGGGTTAATTAATAGCACCAGCTGATCTGAATACTGATGGAGGCCCGCTGTTTTACATATTCGTGATGGGCTTATATCAACGTCATTAATATTTCCATAGACATTGCTGACGCCATACGTGACGGAAATAAGTTGAGTTGCGAAATGAAAAAAGGGTCCACTAATAATGTTAAGTTTGTTGCCGCGGTCAATTGGGGCAGAATTTGCGGAATTAAGAGTTATGAATTTGCCACAATCACAATACTGGTGCCACAGCCACCTTTCTTGGACAATATATAGGTAAATCGCAGTGTTACACACTTTTAAAGATAAAAAGTGGGTTTAATGAACTTGCAAGACTAACGGATAGGTAACCCTGGATTAAATTTTTCTTTGATTCGATTCAATGGCCTTTCTGTTGTTTGACAGTAACCGCCACCCATGGACATCAGCAATTTCTTTTCTGTGGTAGCGGTAGGCTTGGCTAGATATCCAGCATTATCAATGAATGGCAGTTATCATTTAACATGAAAGAAACCATCTGTCTAACTAGCTCAAAGCCGTTCTTAAGCAACTCCCTTACAAAATTACAACTCACTTTAATTACAATAACCTAAAATATGGCTTGGTATCTCGGTATGGCGATCTAAACTTGGTATTAATTGATCTTTATTCTTATTCTCTGATCTTTCTAGCATTGCACCCGTTTCTAGTTCCACGCCTATTTATACTTACTTATGATAATGACCTCGGAAACAAAAGCGCGGAAAGTTAAAGTTGTTAAGTTGCTAAGTTTAAATGTGCTGCAGCCATTGTGGTCCGAATGGAATAATAATGTTTGTAATAGTGCCAACTTTCGTCATTAACCCGCTTTCATCTTTTATTTTAATTACTTCTTCTAAGATTTTTTCAAGAATAAATGCAACATCATTTTGCTTGTCACTGTTTCTAGAGAATGAACTGAGAATTATATTTAGTACCCATTATTGTTGTTTATTCTTCTCTTTAGAAGTATTAGTATAATCCGACAGGTATAACTACATATTATAAAACAAAGTCGCTTTTATTTTCTGTCTGCTTATATCTTTAAAACTACGCTAACGGATTTTGATGCGGTTTTTTTTAATAGATAGAGGTTAATGTGTATAATAAGTATATATAGTATCGCAACCGTTTAAAGCCGGGGCGGGTCGCTAGTAATTTACTAAAAACAATTATAAAGCACACAACACAGTAAGCGTATCCAAAATTAATCAACTCCACTTATCGGGTGAAATTGTTAATTTAAAGTTATCTATCTACTTTCCCATTGACAATAATAATCTATACTCGTGATTAGGTAAACCTTTTTTTAAAAAAACCCTGAAATGGGTTGGTTTGTTTTAAAAAAAGAACTTAACACGCTATGATGAGAGGGCGAGTCAGATACTGCCAGTGATGGAGACAAATGAGCTTTAAGTAAATTCTTCCATAAATTTTACTAAGGGCTAATCACACCGTGCATGCGACGTCTGCGGCATTATATTTTTGTGTTCTGAGAAAAGAGCATGTTAGTTAAATACTAGAGGTACCTATTTAATTCATCTTCTACGGTTGCCAAGACGCGTTCTTCACTCCAGAACTCGTTTACCCCAACGGCGTTCGACTCTACGGCTGATATGGCCTGCCCACTGCTACTTCAGCTTAATCTGGTGAGCTTTGTCGGCGACTTTGGTATTCTATCGGATCACATCACGCAGCAGCAGTGAATGCTGTAACTATAGGTGATTCTTCGTACATTATAATACACATTCTGTCCTCCGCTGGAAACGCAGTCACAAATTAAATTTTTCTTCTCGGAGTTCTATAAACTAAAGTGCATTCCCCTGTAATCACCGAGTTCAGCCGGCCGCGACCCCGACGAAATCGCGCTAAAAAGGCGAAACTTTATTACATATAGCTTTAACCCTTCTTTCCTGTTGACTTGCTTTATAATGCCAGTTGGAAGTGACATCTTTGTGATCCTATGATCCTCATAATCCAAATAAGAAAATAGGTATAAAAACATACCGAAATAAATAAATTAATGCGCCAAACTTCACACCGACCCGCCAAGTCTCGAACTAAGGTCTTATTTTGTCTTTCTTATAGTCTTGGGTCTATCAAAAATGGCGTGAAGTGGCTTGTAAGCAGGTCAACGTAGTGCGACCAATCTGCTTTGCACTAACTAAATGTGCTGCGAATCGTAATTTTTTTGGACGTCGTAGTCTGCTTAACATCAAGCAGGACGCTGTAATTTTGACGCTAAGAAAAAAATAACTATTCATCGTGACTGTCCTCATTTGTTAGTGACCCCTGTCTCTTGAAATAAGGGTCGTGGATTCAATCACCACCCGGGACAAACATTCGTATTACGAACATTGATATTTGTTCCGTGTATGAGTGTTAGTAACTATATTTTGTATTTTAGTATACACAAATATTTGTGCTACGTTGTTCTGATACCGATACCTGACAAGTGCTCAAGCCACTTACTTCTTTTTATGGCACAGAAAAACGGACCTGAAGGTCACCTGATGATAAGAATCAGGAGTAAAAAACAGCAGTTCTTTAGAATCGGAGCAATGTACCTATGTGAAGTAATTTGACATAATTTATTCTCGAAAACTTGCACTCTTATCATTTAGCAAAGTTTCCTGAATCATTCGTGTACAATTCCACGTTTATCATCAGTGTTTTTTATAATAAAACGCCAAAACAAACTGAGGGGTGCACAAAACGGAACTTGTTATATGAATATTTTCAGCCGCGTACAGAAAGTTTCAGGGCATTTTATATGCCGATTTTCGGGATACATACAGCCACCACAGAAAGTAGATCACATTTGTTTTTTCACCACTGTTAACACAGTTACAGCTATCTGTATGGTTTCCGATTTGAATAGGACTTCCTCTCATTCCGTGGTGTCGTAAAGGAGAACAAAGGTAATATCAGGAAACGGGCACCGTTTACCTGGTTACAAATAAAACCTACTGGCTACTGGGGGAACCTATGTCCGACAATGGATGTTTGATGATGATGATGATTAACACATTTATCCCATCATCATTTCTTTAACAGTAGCGGCTTAAGATACTTATTTGCCTAGAGCCTACTACACTGATCCAAGACATATTTTTTACTTCAATTTAAATTCTCTTTCCGTTTAAGAAAGTCAGGTACCTAGTATCAGAACTTTTCAATATCTAGGCTTCCTCGCGGTGTTTTCTTTCACCGCGAAACTGGATATCGAATTTAACATGGCTTTCGAGTTAGCTAAACAATTGGAAAATTTAATAACTCGGTTATTTCATTAATCATCCTGTAAGTCGTTTTATTTCAATTTAATCCTTCAGTGCTGACATGATGGTTTTCTGTATTGCTATACAGAGATATCTATCTATCACCAAGTCAGTACTGTTTGTGAAAAAGAATTGTGTAAGGAGCGCTGCACACCGAATGCAACGCGGTGCAGCTATGGAACTTTGTATGCGCTAGATAGGGACTGCACCACCCTTAATGCAGCGAAATATACGATCCCTTTAAAATGTCATAAAAATATTAATTGTATTGTTATGTTCAGGAACTTGTATACTTACATATGATCAGGTAAATAAAAAATATCTTCTACTTTTATGACCGACTGTACTTACGATTATTTATAAGACTTACTATTAGGGATTCTTTTAAGTACCTGTCTCCTTAATGTCGTTTCAAATAACTTGTGAAATATTCGCTGTTGTTTTTGGGGTGGTTCTATTCTAGTGGTTTTAAGGTTAGTTGGCTCGTTTAATACATGTTAATGTTCGCATTCACTATACAATTATTCACTGGACCTCTTCTTACATTTATTAACGCTGTGTACACACACTATAACTAGCATTTTAACGCCATACTGTTATAACAGTTGCTACAATGAAATGCTACTAAGCTGAATAAAATGCTCAGCTCGGTACAGCGAGGCTGCACGTCGTTATAAAGTTTTTACGTGCATCGTTTTTATTTGCATAATTTTCCCAGTGCACACTCGGGTTTACATAGCGAGGGCGTTGCTTTTATTTCAATTTTCCCAGCGGAACCTGCGTAGGATATGGAACGTGTAGACAACTTTTAATATGGCCTGTGAAAATAGAAGCGCATAGAAAAAACAATAACTACACAAAAATGGGAACGAGCTACAGCAAGAATCTTCTGAAGACATAGGGTACCTTTTATCTTGGATTTCCTCCCGAGTCTCTGGGAACATGTCAGCCAAGTTACAGCATCGAGATTTTTAGCAGCACAAATAAAAAACGATAAAATCTATAGATAAGCCAAAAAACCATTCTTACTAGCGATAAGACCGCTAAATTGTACCAAAAGATGTCTATAAATCTGCTGTAGGTAAATGTCTGCATTTTTGTGTGCAATAAATAATATTTATGTAAGTACAAAAGATGTTTACTACATTTTAAATAAAGTGCAACAAATTCAACTCGTACTACGGTGCCACATAAACCTACTTAAATAAATCCTTGACGTCATAAAATGAAAAACCCATTCATGTGGAGTAGATATTTTTAACTTTGAATTTATTTATTTGGTTGTTATATGTTTTTTTTTTGTTTTGACACACCATTGTTTTGTATACCGTATAGGTGAACTTAGGAAACCAGCGTTTCAAAATTGACTCTATCCATTCAGTAGTCAACAGATATGTTCTGAATGTGGTCATAGTCATTTTAACTATATATTTGACGATTTATAACTGCTCGTCTCTTTCTATATACAAAGGATATTTTTAATTTTGAGTCGCCACATTTTTAGTCGGATTGCAGGTAACCTGCAATCCATAAAAGGATAGTCGGTGCTTTCTATTCTACTTAGTTGTCCTTTATTGACCACATGAATAAAACATTTATTAGAGATACCAGGTACATAAATGGAGTGCATTTGGCGCTTTCATTACCAGAGCATATTTAACAGTTTAACTATGTGATCGATCAATACACATCTACATATAAATGCACCCGTTTGTCCACGGAGTTAGTAGAGTAATTAGCCAATTGAGGACTAGCATTAATGAAGGCCGTAGCCTTGTGCACGGTGGAAAACGGTTACTCTGTAGCCTTAAATACCACCTGGCTTAAAAAGCTTTATCCTTATCTTCCTTATCTCGGCAATTTGCATTTATTTTTCGTCGGTCTATCTTTTGTGTCGTGCAAAAGACATCACAAAAACAGATTGTTATGTGGACTTGTATATGGACATTTGTGACGTCATCTCTACACGTCGGATTTTTAATAATCAATAACTAAATAACTTTAAAGCTTTCTAACTCGTATAACTGAAAAATTATTTTATAAATTTTAATTAAATTTTTAGTATAATTAAATTTTTAAGTGATTCTTTGTGTTGAATGATTTCTATGTTCTGAGGTTGAATGCCATACCATAGATAGATAGACTTTATTGAACCCATACAATTGACATAAAACTAAGTAGTTATAATAGACATTTGTTGTACTTTAACCGATGTTTTCCAGATAACTTAAGGCTAGAGTCCTAACCAATAAGGGTGAGCCAATAAACACTTTGCTGCAACATATTATCTTGGTGACAGAACCCAATCCCTCAGCTAATGTTTGTTTGTTATGAAAAGGAAAGCTTACTAAATATTTCATTCTACCTTTCAGTATTGATTTTCGATAAATGTAAGAGGAATGATAGCTACCTGATACAATCAATTTATATTTTAAGTACTCGAGTAATTTACGATCCGGCAAAATTCACAACTTTATGTATATTCGGTGGCAGTGGACTTACAGAACTTGAATTATTAATTTATCCCCGGAAAAGCACTGAAGAGTAATGTAATGCTATTTATACGGGGTTGCTTAGATCCTAATAGGGTTGTAGGTGCTAATGGCTTTCAACAACAAAAAAATTAAATGAAAGTTTAAGTATGTACCTACTTAAGCTCTCCACTCGGGACAAACATTAATGTTCCGTGTCTGGGTGTAAATAAAGTATTTATTTATTTAATCTTTAGTGCACAGTAAAGTAGTGTACAAAAGGCGGACTTAATGCCACATAGGTATTCTCTACCAGTCAACCATTGGGCTAAGCATTCAAGTATAATATAGCATTAAAGTATAAGTATACAATTTGTATTAAGCTCGTTTATTCCGATTTCCATAACATAAGCGTCAATTAAAATACATAGCAAACTTAGACGTTGTCCAATATTTTACAAACATAATCTGAAATCGAAATCGTTAAAGATTTACCTATAATAAAACCGTTCAAGTGCAAATCAGACTTGAGCACGAAGGGTTCTGTACTATTGACTAGATTTACCTGGTGCTGTTTTTAAATATCTGGTTAAAGCAGTAGTCATTATTTTTATAACCGACTTCAAAAAAGGAGGAGGTTCTGAATTCGTCTGTATGTATAATTTTTTTATGTATGGTACAGTTTTTGTCAGATTAAAGTTTTGGTCCTTTGTATTTTTTGAAGACGGATTATTTTTGAAAATGATTTTTTTTAAAAAGCCAATTTTGTAGAAAATGTTTAACTTGGTATGATGTACGTTGCCGTCCAAATATTTTACTATGAAATTAAAGATATAAAGAATAATAGAAATATAAAATAATAAGTTTCTTATTCGTTATCACAGTGGCAGCCCTAGGAAACGTCCAACGGATCATAATAATCTGCCCCGTCCACGTTACCTGGCTTATTTCCAAAAGGATTTTACCTTGTTTACATTTTTTATCTATGCGTAAGTATTTTAGACACCACAAGCTTTACCTTCAGCAATTATGCTCATTTGATAATGAGATATTTTTGATTTTGAACCGCCTTATGAACCAAGGATCTTGGGTTCCATGGCCAAGCAGGACGGACATTCATGTGTTAAAAAGTTGTGTTTGTTCTGTATTTGGACTGAATGTTAATAATCCAACGTGTTTAAAGTGTTTAAAACATAGCCTATGTGTTAAACTCGGATTAACACATAGGCTATGTTTTATACGAATATTCACGCAGGCAGAGCCGCGGGCAGCAGCTAGTATATAATGATTTGGACGGTAAATCGCGGGAATCCATTAACGGGGGTGAACGTTGAGTAATTATAAAAATAAGAGTGTTAATGTTATTAAGCAAAAAATACTGTGTGATCACTTACACTACACTTATAGTCTAAGAGTACCTACATATTATACTCGTAGGTATATATGTTTATATGTACTTGTATATGGTAGTAATATACGAGTACATCACCAGTAAGTATAATCGAAACCATCATAATCGAATTAATACACGATATTGTAGTCTTATCGAGCGACACAATCCGAAAGTGGTACTTTATGCGTAGCCAAGTTCCTTTCACATACAATCAATCATCATCATCATCATCATCAGCAGCCTGCGGCAGTCCACTGCTGGACGTAGGCCTCTCCCAAAATACGCCATTCTGCACGATTAGCAGCCACACTCATCCAATTAATTCCGGCCGCCCTGCGCAGGTCGTCACTCCATCTAGCTAAGGGGCGTCCCACACTGCGCTTGCCTGTACGCGGTATCCACTGCAGAACCTTCCTACTCCACCGATCATCAGTTCTGCGGCAGACATGACCAGCCCATTGCCACTTCAGCTTACTTATTCGAGCAGCTATGTCGGTAACCTTGGTTCTCTGGCGTATTACTTTGTTAGGGATTTTGTCCCTCAGAGGAACTCCAAGCATAGCTCTCTCCATAGCTCGCTGAGTCACTTTAAGCTTATGGACCAGCCCCACTCTTAGTGTCCACGTCTCTGCACCATAGGTCAATACAGGCAAGAAGCACTGGTTAAAGACTTTTGTCTTTAGACTCTGTGGAATGGGCGACGTAAAGACATGTCGCAGGACCCGAAACGCCGCCCAGCCCAACTGAATCCTCCTTTCGATTTCCTTCGCGAAATTGTTTCCACCTAGCTGTAAGGTCTGGCCAAGGTAGACATACGTATCGACAACTTCGAGAGGTAGTCCATCGACAATGACTGAGCCAGGTGTGATGTGCATGTTGAACATGACTTTCGTCTTATCCAGATTCATGCGCAAACCTATCTGTCGGGAGGAATCATTTAGACTACTCAGCATCTCTTGAAGCTCCTGCAGCGATTTCGCCATAATGACTATGTCGTCCGCAAATCGGAGGTGCGAGAGGAACTCACCATTCACATTAATGCCTCGGCCTGTCCAGTCAAGTGTCTTGAAAGCGTCTTCCAGTGCGTTGGTGAACAGCTTCGGGGATATGACATCCCCCATACAATCAATATTTACAGTCAAAAACCCGCACCATACTTGTAGTCATTGTCTTATTATGAAAGCAATTAGTATTTCTGTAATTCCAGCTTTAAGTTCCATGTCACTACAAAAGGGCAAGTAAGCTACAAAGGATAAAATGCTTGCAGACATCCTGAAAACGTTAGTAGGTATTAAAATGACAAAGACAGCGTGTGAGTTTACAACAGTTACTGCTAGAAAGAAACTTTCTCATCGTGCTGAGGAAATTTGAGCTTTATAGCATTCGGGAAAAGGTCTCAGGTTGAACAGCTAATGTACTACGTGTTTGTCGCGAATGAGACATCATTTCTAGGCGAGAGCCCATTATTACAGTTATTTGCACCACTCATTGTTATTCCATGCACTCTGCAGGAAAAATGTTTCTCGCTTCCAAGTTTATCCTCAAGTTATTTTCATTACTTAGATCAAATTGTGGTGTCTGGTAATGACATCGTAATACATTTAAATGACATCTGAACTTTGCTACGTGATCGTGGTATGAATTAATTCATATCTTGATTTTGTTATATTTGTTTATTACAGTTCTTTTACACGGCACAAATCTGTCAAAATGTCTACATGGATGTGGGGTATGGTATTGAACACTTATGGGAACAAATCTTCTTAAACTATACTGATGTGAGGAAAGATTGTTGTATGACCTGCGACATGGAACCTTTTTTTGTCTTGTTCAATCACTTTCTTGCCTGTCTGTTTGCTAGGCTAGTTACAGTTTTTCGGAGGATTTCTAAACATTTTCTGAGACTTTTAGTTTTGCTGACGTTACGGCTCATCATCATCATCATCATCAGCCTATTACAGTCCACTGCTGGACATAGGCCTCTCCAGTTGTTCGCCACTTAGAGCAAACATCTGGAGGATATACCCATAATCGCCACGCTGGGCAGGCGGGTTGGCGATCGCAGGGCGTAGCTTCTTGCTCCGGTGACGCTGCTGCCCGTCACCGGTCTGTAGTATTTAGCTACGCCTTCAATTGTGATGGTTATACCGCCACCAGTCGGTTGCCAGCGCCTCGTTTGTTATTCGGCAGGATGCACCACGGGCAGGTGAGGTTGGCTTGGAGCGAAATGATGATAGGCCGCTCCCTTACATCCCTACGTTACGGCTCACCATTAGAAAATTAAAGTAACCACTAACTGTGTAACAATATGAAAACAATTTATATGTAGCATATCCTCAAATTGGTATACAACTTATCTCTAATAAGATTAGGTAAGGTATAAAGTAAAAGCTTCCAAAAAAACTGTCACTCGATGTTATGGCGCGGAAGCATCGCGGCGCGGCGTTTGTTTTCAAGAGATCCACTAAATGCATAGACTAAATATTAAAAGAATATTACAATTGTGCTGACTGTAACCTAAATAAATGTCATCTATGTTCAGATATCTCTGGGTCTAAGCAAAACGCATACAATTTAACGAAGCTACTGAACACTGCATGTGACTAGACGACCACAAACGGGACACGACACTGTGGCGCTCGCTAAATAACAAGGAGCTTTGTAAGCGGACAGTGGACTCAATGTGATGAAAGAGTTATTTTCCAGTTAGCGCAGGTACGTTTTTAACGGTAGGTATAAGCTACTGTAACATTTCTGCTGACGTTTAGGAAGGTCTAGAAATATTAGGGCCTCTTTGTTTTAAGCACTTACAAGATCTTAATAAGTAGGTAAGGTAAGCAAGGAAAGCACTTAAAATGCGGATATTTCAGCCACAATTCAAACGTATTTGTTATGCGGCCTAATTTAAACTTTCAGATATAGGTAACTTAAGTAGTACTTACGTAGCAATTGCCACAGTACCAGCTCCATAGTATAGAAGTTGGTGATGATACACCCCTGTACATCACAAAATAAGCAAATACTTTGCTCCTGCCTTTGCCTTATCTCTCTTTGATCTTGTTAAACTATCGTCTCATCGGATTACCAGAGCGAAGGAATAGAGTTTGATGAGTGATGGAAAAATATTGATGGGACTGTAAATATACGACAAGGTACAGGTGTGTCCTGCCCGTTTTATGTTCCGGGTAACGATAATATCGCCAAAGTAACGTAGTAAGTACTGATGAGAAACACAAGTGTTAAATGTGATAATGTAAAGCAATTAGCCAGCCATCTATATTTTATTAAATTATATAATACGTTAGGTCAGCAGGACACCTAATATTACAAAGGCAGTGTTTCATTAAAATTAATTATGTTAGTATGATGGTGTTACTAAACAATTATTTTACCGATTATTATTGACCACACTGGTTGATTAGGCAACTTTGTGTGAAAAGAAATAATAATTAATAAATAAACCGATTAGTCAGATAATGCACATTGATTTATCTACCTAACTACTCTGTAGGTAACTATCGTTTTCACCTGAGGATAAAACATCTAAACTATGTATTATTGCACAGTTATATATTATATTTTTTTACAAAAGTTCTTGTTCAAAGTTAATCTTACTTAATTAGTAAAACCAAGCAGAGTTTGATCTTAAAAGCTTTTTCTGTTTTAATTTAAAAGTAAAGCACCAACATAAGTTACATATTATTTATTTATTTTTAAATGCAAGTAGCAGAAAAAAAGCCACTTTAAATTTCCACCTTAAAAAGAAGACCACCTTAAATTATCGAACATATACGGTGCGATGGTTCTCGAAAACATCGTTAAATGCGGTTCTCGTACAGCGAAGATACTTCTTTACTACAAGTATAGTTGCACGTCATGACACAGGTGCTAAAGGCTTTATGCGTCTGACAACGACCACTTCGACAAAGTGCAGCCAGCGGTGCACTGCTATTAAGGAAGAAAATGAATTGCATTTCTTTACGATCCTCAACACTGTTAAGACAACGCCACTAATATATTGCCGCGGTACTAGCCGCGTCTCAGAACTCTAATAACTATAACATATTTGTCTATTTATAGGTAGGTATATGACGTCGCTTCACATTTGACCTAAAGATCTGCATAATCTGTTGTAATGAGTCTTTATTTTAAATATAACAGTTATTGAGGTATCATATTATCTGATCTATCAACAACCAAGCCCACACACACACATAGCACAGCTCGCAACTACAATTAACAAAATTATCCTTTTTAATGCAACACTGGCAATTTTATCATGTATAGGCGATAGATAAAGATATAAAGAACCAGAGAAAAATCAGTCATATAAATTTAAGAAATATACAAGATGAGATAAAAAACTAAATTAAAAACATAACCCGCTACCGGCAAATCCTGTACCTAATACAATGAGTATAACTTAGATAAAACAGTAAACTAACTCGCCCAAATACTAGGGGCCTATGTCCTGCAGTGGACCTCCTACGGCTGAATATGATGATGATGATGAAAGTGACTACGTACATCATCTGAAATTATACCTACGCTCATACAGACATTACCCTCTTAAAGGTTCCGAACGAAACAGTGCTGATCACAAGTTTAATACGCGTCAACATGAATTATCAAGCTTGGTTTTAAGAAGACATGACACTCCACCGTCAAGGACTACGTTCCTTTCGGCTTACTATTTAATACGCCGAGTTCTCGGAATACAGGGCTTGCTTTCAGGCGAGAGTTTGATTTCGCTCTATATCCATCTAATAAAGAGCTGGTTTTATCATGATCGTCAGAATTATCCTGACGATCATGATAAACTCAAATTCACTCACTCAAATCATTGTAAACTTATATGAAGCGTTTATGTGACCTCTAATATTGGGCTCAAATAAAGATGTCAATGGGTACTACTGACCGGCCGGTCAGTTAATACTTCGGGAGTTATGCCGCGAACTAAACCAGGCACGTTCCATCCCCGGGACGAACATTTATTTTTATTATGTGTCTAACTGTTATTAATATTGTATACGAGTATACCTATAGGTATTATATTTATGTTGTCTTCCTTGAATCTGATTTCCATAACAAAATTGTTTTAGTTGTGACCGGCCGGATCAATGTATGATATTGTATGATTAATTATTTACTAGCTGTGCCTGCGACTTCCTCCGCGTAGAATTGAGTTTCATCTTCTATTTTATCCCCTTGAGGGTGGAATTGATCAAAATCCTTTCTTAGCGGATGCCTACACTACACATCTACCTGCATGCCAAATTACAGTCCGATCCGTAAAGTGGTTTGGTCTGTGCGTTGATAAATCACAATGTCAGCCATCACCATTGATTTTCATAAATTTAGAATGAAACAGGCCTAGTTTCCTTACTACTTTAGCTTATACTATGCACCGCGTCGGCTCACTTTTTGTTTCCATCACACTGAGCAATTACAAAATTTTGAATGGGACCGAGCGGATCCGGCCCGAGTTGTTCAAACAACTTGTTAGCCCGCGCCCTTTCTGTCTGCCTATTCACCTCCAGTATTTAACGCTTCTACGAGCCTGATTAAATTAAGTACCACTTGAAAAAAATACGAGGCCGACCATTGAGGGCCGAGTTACCCGACTACCACTGGAAATTTTATTTGGTATTCTGAAAAGGTTTTATTTTAATGAGTTTTATCATTCTTTTCGTGCGCAATTATTAATAGGTATTTTGTTTTTATAAATTGGCGTATTTTATAGACGTGCTCTTTCTTTCTTTGTAGGTAGGTACATGAATGGAGAATCTAAGAGACTAATTTGGCTGTAAAAAGGACTCGCCTTAAAGTTCTTATCATCTTATCAATATTTTAATTTGTCTGTCAAAATTTGTTTGGAGGAGATTTGCCTGTTTCCGCGGAACTACTGAACGAATTTTAATGACATATTATAAGGGTAGGTATCATCATCATTCATCATTAGCCTATTGCAGTCCAATGCTGGACATAGGCCTCTCCAGTTGTTCGCCACCTAGGGCAAACTTCTGGAGGATATACCCATAATCGCCTCGCTGGGCAGGCGGGTTGGCGATCGCAGGGCGTAGCTTCTTGCTCCGGTGACGCTGCTGCCTGTCATCGGTATGTGGTATTTTGCTACGCCTTCTATCGTGATGGTTTTACCGCCACCAGTCAGTTTGCCAGAGCCTCGTTTGTTGTTCGGCAGGATGCACCACGGGCAGGTGAGGATGGCTTGGAGCGAAAAGGTGATAGGTCGCTCCCTTACATCCCCTAGGGTAGGGTAGGTATATATTACGAGTATAATTTCAGAAATCACTGATATTTATCTACGTTGGTAAAGAATTGTGCTACAGCTAGTACTTACTCAACTCAACAAAGCAATATCATTTCTACTTACTTCGGCCTTATGAAATAACCTTTATAATATTAAACGTGTAATAAATGCAAATCCCAATTCTCGTGAAATCGGTATCAACTCCATCTGATGCACCAACCAAGCGCTCAACTGTGAGCATTGGCAATTTACAAAGGGAAACTTGCAAATTTTGTTCGTGCACTCTGCCATCCACTACATATACAGATGAGGCGTGTTTCATCTTGCCGCATGTAACTTGCGACTACCTGGCTCCGCGTTCATGCCACTACTCCATCGGAAACTGAGCCGTATATCCAAGTCTTAAGGATCAACAGGTCACGCGCCAAATCCACGTTCCTGTAAAGACGCCAGTCTTGAGCCACGGTCATTCCCGGGGGTGCAACTCGTTCGTAAATCCAGGTTCAAATGTTTGTTTATGCTCGATGTGGACCAACGGGAATTCGATTCACGGTCCATTTGCGAAAAGCGAAAATTATGGTTTCCTACCTTTTGGTGGAAAAGGGTGGAACAAAAATACTTGCGCAACTGTAATATGTTGCCGTTATCTATGAGCTTGGGTTCCGCTGGACAATAATGTGGTTTTCCTACAAATTCGTGAAAGCATTTAAGTACTAGCTAATTGAGTACAAATAGCGTACCGTATTGTATCTACTATCCAACGTAAAGTAATTGTAAATTATGTATGGATTGGAGAATCATATTAGATAATTATTATGCTTGTTGCATCTGATTAGTAGGTAGGTATAAACTTTGTTAAAAACTATGATCAAGGATGGATACTTGTTTAATAAGCCCCCATTGATTAGTGGAACGATTCCGATCCTGGACAAATATTCATAATAGGTTATTATATTCACATAGGTATGTTATAGATAAACATTTGTTGTTTTGTGTACTTTCATGTTGCTGAAATGTTATACTTATCTGCAGAAACTTTGAAGATTTTCTTTGGTATTTACTTTATTTCAAATTAAAGGTGTAGTCGAGTTCCTCCCAGGATATTCAGAATATACAGGATTCATGTGATTAAAATTATAAAATGGAATTCTTTGGAATTAACTTCCAAATGCGAATTTACCTATATTCATTGTTGATTTTGATACTCGAAATATAAAAACTCAAGCACGGGTATAATCTTACATAAATCATTATTAAATACACAAAAACAATGAGATTATAAGTTTCAGCTGAACTAGTTCCACAAATGGCGTGTAACAAACAGCAAAGTTCCAAGGTTTGCTGGCACAACAGTGTATTAATCCCGGACATTCCAGCGCGGCTGTGAATCAAAGCCGTGGCGTAATTTATTACTCAACTCGCACGCACAGACCCATTTTACGAAACGTGATATTGTATCATTAACTTACGGCCCGCAAACTGTTTTTGGTAAACGTCACATTTTAGCGTCGCGGTGCCTACTGCTCGAATTCACTTCGTCTGCGCGGCGCTGTCTTCCTCAGAATGATATGCTCAAAGTGTTTAACCTACCTATACTTCCAAAAAAAATCACTGATGTTATTTTTCTCCGATGTTGTTAATTTACTATGAAGAAAGTGGCACTTGAACCCACAATCTGGCTCAGACTGCATGATCACTGTATTTTTTTATATTCCTAACTATAAAACCTTACAATGAGTTACTTGGTTGTTTCCCAGAGGGGAAATATTTTATTTCGATGGTAAAATATACTTTTTCTACTGCGTCTAGTTTAACAGCTGTTATATTTAAGCCTTCATATTTGTACAATAAATTAGAGTTATCACAACGTAAAATTAGGATTGCTTCTCGTTATTTATGCCCAAAACAAACCCTATAGTGAACGTTATTATGTTAGATGTGCCTTACCTTACCCTACCTACCTTAGTTTTACCTTTATGTTACTCCGTTTATTTGTTAAAATTGCATTGTTTTGCTAAATAAAGGTTTTTTCTTTCTTTATTTTAATATCAGCTCAATTCTTGAAAACCTTATAAGTACAAAAAGGTGCGATATATTTGTAAACGTATGCTAAAATTATGCATTACGAATTATTTATGCAAAGCTACGTACTTTAGTACGTACTAAACAACAAAAACAAATGATATCTCAATCTAAAGGTGACTACACAGTATTAGTGCCTGGGCGATTTATCATGCCACATAATCAACATTCGCCTTAATCTTCCGGCTCCTACTCCTACTCTAGTCAGGTCTGATTTTAGATTTATAAGCTGTCATCATCATCAGCCTATCGCAATCCACTGCTGGACATAGGCTTCTCCAGTTGGTCGCCACTTTGGTCAAATATCTAGAGGCGTTACCCATAAGCGCCACGGGTTGACGATAGCAGGGCGTAGCTTCTTGATCCGGTGACGCTGCTGCTAGTTTTTGGCCTGTGGCATTTAGCTACGCTTTCAATTGTGATGGTTATACCGCCACCAGTCGGTTGCCAGAGCCTCGTTTGTTTCGGCAGGATGCAACACAGGCAGGTGAAGGTGGCAGCGTTATTCTTCTTCACGAGCCTCTCTACAGGATGGCAGGCATCTCCGCACATCTAGCCTTATCCTACGCAAATTGGAACTTTTGAGCAACCATAGCTATTCCTGTGCACTCCCTGATTTTACGTAGCCATCACTTCTTCCGGCGCCGTGTAGATACGATGTTTTCTTTCTAACCTTCCCCGCATTATTATGATATGGACGAGGTCATATTATGTCCTGTCGTGTAGCAAAACATGACCCATGTGTCTCTCAGCTGACCTAAAATCCTAAAGGTATCCTGCTCAAGGATTTGAACGGTGATACGGTGAATTAGTGGTTACAGCCAATGAAGTAACCAGCTTCACGACATTTGGCTTCTTGTCATATGCTGTTTATTTAAGTCATCTCGTATACAAACCTTTACTGCTGATCGATAAATCGATATGCGAGATAATTCTCAGTATATAAACAATTCGACTCTTAATTTAGACGTCACTGCACAAACAAAAATGTTACGTTTAAGTTACAGTCGTTTGCTGTTGGCATTTGTATCTTATGGCCTACTCGCTGAAAGTAAGCCTTCAGACGAAACTAGACAAGATGTGAGAAAATTCCCAGATGGTTTCCTGTTTGGGACTTCAACCGCTTCATATCAAGTCGAAGGGGGATGGAACGCTGATGGTATGTACAAATTTTCTGGTTTACCTAGCAAGTATCCATTATTATGAGTGTAATCGCATCGGAACTTAGGTTTAAGAACAAGCTTCTTTCGTTCAGCCAGAAAAGTTAGAATAACGCGGTAGTCTTAATCAATTTATGTTTATGTTATACCTATGTTTTAGGAAAGTCAGAAAACATTTGGGACCACGCAACCCATACTGATCCGTGCTTTACTGACGATTGTGAAAATGGAGACATTGCAAATGACTCTTATAACCAGTACAAAAGAGACGTCGAAATGCTAAGGGAATTAGGAGTTCAAGTCTACAGATTCTCCATATCGTGGTCGCGGGTCCTGCCCACTGGTTTCCCAGATAAAATAAACGAAGCAGGAGTCCAATATTACAATAATTTAATAAACGAATTGCTCAAATACAAAATCGAGCCCTTAGTCACCATGTTTCATTGGGATTTACCTCAGAGTCTTCAAGATTTGGGAGGATTTGCAAATCCTCATATCGTAGATTGGTTCTCCGACTACGCCAGGGTTTTATACGAGCAGTTTGGAGATAGAGTTAAATATTGGATAACCATAAATGAACCACATTCTATTTGTCACCACGGATATGGTGCCGAAGCTTTGGCCCCTGCACTAAATAGCCAAGGAATTGGAGAATACATGTGTGCTAAGTATTTAATGGTGGCTCATGCGAAAGCTTACCATATTTATGACAAAGAGTTTAGAGACAGCCAAGGTGGGCTAATTAGTCTTGCTATTATATCCTTCACGTACGAACCCGAGACCGAGGATGATATAGAAGCTGCTGAAACGGTGCATCAATTTACGGTACTTATATATAAATTACAAATTTAGTTTTTAATGTCCCTGACCCAGTAACACATTTGTTAGTGGCCTAGTCTTCTAAAGGGTCGTAGCGTTGTGGGTGTAATAAGTATTTTTTTTATCACCAATGTGGCAAAATAGTTGTCTGCCGATGTACTTAGATGGTAAGCGATTACCTGCAACACCAGTGGCATCGCATGTTTGTTCTTCGGCTATCGATGCATCTCCCAATAATAGAAAAAAAGACTCAGTTGACTTCAAATGTGACAAATCACAAATAGTGCAGTCAATGAAGCGAAAAATACGGGCTAATCTACGAAATTTTTTACTGTGATCCGATTTGCATGAAATTTTGGAATTAGGCTCATCTTACTTAGAAACTTTTTTGCTTAAAATTAGATCTTCAATCGATATCCGAGGTTATTTTGAAAAAACAACCATTGACCCCCGAGAAGGGGTGGCAACCACCCCCATGGTGGTGGCGGAGTTCAAATCATTTTCACTTTTGAAGTTAATGGTAAGATGAACCTAATCCCAAAATTGTATGCAATTCGGTTCACAGTAAAAAAATTCGGACCTATAATGCTTCATTGACTGCACTAAAATAAGTTTTACCGAAAACTCTACTGTTTACAAACGAGGTGCAAACAGTCTTCACAGTGATGAATTTCTTGGGATATTTAATTTAATTTTATTTATATTGGTTTGCTAATACAAATGCTACAAATAGTGCAGCTTTGACGGAGGTATAATCCTTCAGAATTAAAGCCATACTTTTGCAATTTATCTGATTTATTAAAACTTTATTGCACAAAATGGTACAAAAGGCTAGGAGTATTTTCTACCAGTCAAACCCTGGGTCATGCAGAGAGCAGATTGCCGTCACATTTTACAACATTTATTAAGGTATAATAACATGCACATTCAAATATAGGAAACTATCCCATTATTGTCAAACCAAATTATACTTTTCAGACCGGAATGTATGCGCACCCAATATACAGTCAAACTGGAGACTGGCCTCCGATCATGAAAGAAAAGGTGGCAGCTAAGAGTGCAGCTCAAGGTTTCCCAAGGTCTAGATTACCAGACTTCACACCGGAAGAAGTGGAACTAATTCGTGGCTCAGCAGACTACTATGCAGCAAATCATTACTCAACATATATTGTCTACAAAAACGCATCAGTTGATGGCTACTATGATGTTCCTTCTTATGCTGATGATTATGAAGCTATATTGTATCAACCAAGCGAATGGGATAGTGCGGTATCATACTGGCTAAAGGTATATATTTTTTCTAATTTTACTTCGTTTTATTTATGTATAGTAGCACAAAATAATGGTCTCCTGTGGCCTGACGGGAAGCAAAAGAGAGGCTCATGTCGCTGCTGCAACTGCAACTGATAAGTAACCTAATCACTTGTCATAGCCACTGGCTTATGGGTTTTTTTTACACGCGGCTGTCTGTCGGTCTGTCTGTCTGTATGCTCGTTATAGAAAAAAAACTACTGAACGGATTTTAATGAAACTTGGTACGATTATTCTTCATACTCCTGGGCAGGTTATATTAATCTTCATAACGCTACAAACAATAGGAGCAGAGCAGTGACGGGAAGTGTTGGGAAAACGGGAGAAATTTTCTGTATGTTTGATCGCACATCACGCGAAAACTACTGCATGGAATTAGATGCGGTTATCACCAATGTATTGCTAGAGGTCTAACTTAACCTTTAGGTTACCACTTTATGGAAGTCCGTTATTTTTGAAACCCGATATCCACGCGTGCAACGCCGCCGGCACAGCTAGGTTATTAAATAATGCTGACACTATTTAAGAAATTAAAAGTATGAATACAATCCAATTCTTTTAGGACTATCCTTCTGGATTTTACAATCTGCTGATGCGTATAAAAGAAGATTACAACAACCCTACAGTGTTCATCACGGAAAATGGGTTTTCAACCCGCGTAGGTCTGGATGACGATAAGAGAATCAAATACTACAAAGGGTACCTCAGCGCGCTGTTGGATGCAATCGACGACGGGGCTAATATAACTGTGTACTCACTCTGGAGTCTCATGGACAATTTCGAATGGAGGCGAGGATATACGTAAGGAATTTTCTGTTAAATACATACAAAAATACAAATCTTTCCTCTTTATAATATTAGTGTAGATGGCATGAATGGTCGAAAAGCACATTATCCCTCTCGACTTCAAAAGCTGCAGATAGGGGTACTAGTCCTCCTCAAGCCAGGACAGAGACACGGCTGTACTCTTTTATCCCAGCAAATTGCTACCTACTAGCGACACAAGGGTTGGTCAACTTCACACAACCGGAGAAAGGGCATAAGAGAGGTAGGGCATAGCGAATCTTCGCTCGAATTGAGCTGCCCGTCCGGGGAAGGACCTCCACCTTATAAAATACCGCAGCCAAATGACCTTCGGGTCGTGTTTCTGCTGGTGAGTAGGGTGTCCGGAGCTCGTGGGGCGTTAGGGTTGGGCCGGCATGGCAATGGCAACTGACAGGTAACTGACCAGTTACTTGCCAGCTGTCACAGCGACTTGGGCCTCTCTTTCGCTTTCCATCAGACGTAGGGAAGCCATTATGTCGAGCCACTATAAAAAAAGTTTTTACTTCACCATAAGAGAGTCGAAGTATGTTTAACAATAATTATTACATGCTCATAAATTATAACATTTACAGCGAACGTTTCGGCATTTACGAAGTGGACTACGAGAGTCCGGAGCGCACGCGCACGCCGCGCAAGTCAGCCTTCTTTTACAAACAGATCGTGCGCTCACGTGCGCTCGACCTCGACTACGAGCCCGACACCACCGTCATGACCATCGACGAAGGACACTGAACATAGACATATACACACTGGCTGATAATAATAAAACAACACTTTATATTATACTCATTAATTGCGTCTTGTTTTATTTATTTAAAAATATAATTGCCTGCAAATAATACTACCAAAGTACCAATCTACTAAGCTTAGAGTAGAATAGTTCATCAACAGCCTATTGCAGTCCACTGGTCCTGGATCCAACTAAGGTGTAGTCAAATGCAACAGGCTGATGACGACCAGCGGCGACATATAACGGCGATTATGGGCAATTCTTCAATTATAGACTGGCTCGGTGGCTCAATTGGTAGTGACCCTGCCTTCTGAGCCAAGAGTCGTGGGTTCGATTCCCACCCGGGACAAATATTCGTGTGATGAACACTTGTGTTTGTTCCGTGTCTGGGTGGTTATATTTGTATTTAAGTATTTATTTGTGGTACCTTCGTTGTTCTGATACCCATAACACAAGTGCTTAAGCTACTTACTTTGGGATCGGAGTAATGTATGTGATGTTGTCTGATATTTATTTATATTTATAAAAAAAAAAAAAAAAAATCTTCCAATGTCCAATTACACATACATTTTCCAGACTCGACATCAAATTGCAATCCCTCTTATATTTTTCCTTACATAATCGATGGTTGTTCTTACAGTTAATTACTAATAATGACTAGAATGATAGTTATACAAATACTTCAATAATTCAAAGCCATTTGTATACCTACTAATTTTATTTATGTAAAAGCATTGTTTTATTTGATGCAATTCGATTCAAATTTAAAAAAAAAAGATAGTACATAAATAATATGGTACAGGTGATGATACAACATTATTTACGTAGACTTCAATATCACTTAGCATCAGGTGATTATGTGGCCAAGCGCAAACCCATAACTATGATAATGAGGCTACATACATTATATGAGGTTCATCTTTGGTAGAAGCTCTTTACCTGGTACTAGGTATTCTCCTGTATATTAATCTGCAGCGCTGTAGTGAATGTCTAAATTCCCTACCCTACTACGTATGCTAAATTATGTTATTTGTTTATCAACTGCTTGGTATCAAAAACACGCCTTTTCTTAGTAGGTATAAATTGAAAATATTCTTATCAACTTATAGCGTTGTATAATAACGCTACATTATATTGCATAATTCCTAACACCACACGAGTATCGTCTCTCTCCAATGCTTTCGGGCAATCTGATAGACTGGTTTTAGTGTCATGACAATATAAGGTTCTTAGGTTATATAAAGTTCCAACTACTATAATCATCATATTAGGTATTATGTTTTATATATGTTACCGGAAATGTATGAAATCTCGGAATTGTACACAATTCCTAGGAAATGTATATGTCACCGGAAAATAGCAAGAATCGTAAGTTGATCAATTTCCTAGGTAGTTGATTAACTTTCGGAATATAACAAACGGTAGTTAAAATGTATTATTTTACGCAATGGATTTCAATTAGTTGATCAATTTACGGGGTCTTACCGTAAAATCATCCGACGAAGGTGAGGTGAACGTTGATTGGTTCAATGGCTCACGTGGTGTAATCCCGGCAACCAATCAGGGAACAGGGTATAAATATTTTGTCCTAGCTCAATCGGTTATTTCTTATTGCATTAAGTACGTCCCTGGGTGCTACTGGGAAAACTTACCTGCTACGAGTACAACTTGAAAGAGCACAAAGAGCAGTCCTCAAAGTGATGGCATACAAACCTATCAGATATCCGACTACTCTCATTTATGGTTTCTGGGAAGTTTTGTCTGTACCGAAATTGTTTATTTTGAGCGCAGTCCTTCATAAATATAAAACCCTCGCTTATGATCCTAGCCTCTTCGTTAAGAAGCGAAGGAAAGACAAAGTCTGTAGTACAGTGGTATGTAGACTGTGTTAGCGACACATCATTATATTATGAAGCTTCATAGCTCCTATTTTATATAATAAAATAAATAAAAATTTAAATATAATACGGGGTTACTTTATACAAATGTAAATTAATCTAAAGTTAATGGCTCCTAAACCTTGATTACGATGGTGTGTAGGCCATTATGAAATAGTGGCTTCCAAGCTATTGTAACTTTTGTATTGAATTAGAATAGTTAGTTCTAAGTTACTCTTAGTCTGAAACGCCTAGTTCCCTTTTGAGGTGGGCGCTAGCATCTGCGACACAGTCCTAGACTACTGCAGGTGTTAACCGCAAACCATGTATTGTAAAATGTGTTTCCAGTTTCAATAAAGATTTTTATTATATTATTATACTGTGTTGAGGAAAAAGTCCAAGCCCACCTATTATTATCTAATCACATCTTCTATCATCTTACATAACTTACGAGTAAAATATTTTTTTGTTTAAAAATATTTCTACGTATTTAATATCTATTAAACCCCACACACTTATAAGAAGTGATAATATCATCGAAAACCGATACGATTATGTCAAGATAATAATAGAAGTGTATTAGAAAAGAGAAACTATTTATACCAAGAAAAAACAGAATACATGTACAGTTGCTTGGGGGTTCGCCGACACGATCACTACAATGCTGCGCAAGCTTCCGTTAGTACCTAAATTACATACTTTTATATAATTTTATCTCCTTAGATAATGTGAAGTAAGAAAACAACATTCATAACTTACATTTAGGTTCTAAGAAGTAGTAAGAAAGATAAGGATAACATATTCTTGCCTCATCTGTGTTCAATTTTATTAAGTTTAGACTGTATATATAATTACTAATTTGTATGAATTTTACAGAACATTCATATTGGCATTAGTGTCATTTGCACTACTGTCCGAAAGCAAAGTATTAGATGGAATTAGGCAAAACGGCAGGAAGTTTCCAGAAGGATTTCAATTCGGAACAGCAACTGCCTCCTATCAAGTGGAAGGTGGTTGGGATGCGGACGGTATGTTAAAATACGATACTATATTATTTTAAATTCAAATTGAATTAGCCATTACTTACGCTTAAATTTAATTAAATGACAAACTACAATATTTTGACGGTTAAATAGATGTATCTCAAATTATTTTACTAATTAAATCGTTACACTAATTGGTATATATATTTGTAGGTAAGTCAGAAAACATTTGGGATTACATGACTCATAAAAATCCATGTGTAACTGCCGACTGTCAAAATGGTGATATCGCTAACGACTCTTACAACCAATATGAGCGAGACGTAGAAATGGTAAGGGAACTGGGTCTGGACATGTACAGATTTTCGCTCTCCTGGTCTCGGATCCTGCCAACAAGCTTCCCTGACAAAATAAATCAAGCAGGAGTTGATTACTACAACAATCTGATTAATGAACTACTCAAGTACAACATCACGCCTTTGGTGACCCTATACCATTGGGACCTTCCTCAAAAATTGCAAGAATTGGGCGGGTGGACCAACCCTCACATAGTTGACTGGTACTCAGATTACGCTCGTACAGTCTTCGAATTGTTTGGAGACAGAGTAAAATATTGGATCACCATAAATGAGCCACGTGAAGTCTGCTATCAAGGATACGGTGACGTTACCATGGCTCCTCAGATGAATATGAAAGGGTTTGCGGAGTATTTGTGCGCTAAGAACCTACTGGTAGCTCATGCCACGGCCTACCACATGTATGACAAAGAATTTAGACCAATTCAAGAAGGCACAATCGGAATTACTTTAAGTACATCGTGGTACGAACCTGAAACTGAAGCTGATGTTGAGATGGCTGAAGTTGCACTGCAGTTTGAGGTAAATAATAATCAAAATTTTCACTCTTAAATAAAATAATCTTATTTCCATCTGTTAACTGTTATTTATGAGAATACGTTTATAGATTACATTACACGTATATACTCATAGTCAAAGAAACTATGTAGAGGTATATTTGTTGTTTGCAGTGGGGCAAATATGCCCACCCGGTGTTCTCTGCTGAGGGAGATTGGCCTTCTGTCATGAAAGAGAAAATCGCTGCCAAGAGCGCAGAGCAAGATTTCAAGCGATCTCGCCTACCAGCGTTTACAACCGAAGAAGTGGAGCTAATACGTGGATCGTCAGACTTCTTCGGGCTGAACCATTATACATCACAAATCGTCCACTCAAACTCATTAGCGGAAGGGTATTACGATGTACCCTCATTTTACGATGATATGGGAGCTATGATGTACCAACCTGATGATTGGGCCGGCTCAGCTTCATCGTGGTTAAAGGTAAATAAAATTGTATACTTCTCATCAGTAACTATCAAAATAACTGCTACACCTACCTATTGTTTCATTAAAACTGACTTTAGATAAAAGTTGTTTAGATTTACCCGCAGATCTTATCCTATAAGGATTCTTTTATAATAAACCTGCAAGTATTTTACTAGACTACTAATTTGCTTCACATTAAACTAATCATGTCATGTCATTTTAGGACACCCCTTGGGGATTCTACAAACTGCTCAAGAAAATAAAAGAAGATTTCGGTAACCCCACCGTGTATGTGACAGAAAACGGCTTCTCAACTCGTGAAGGTCTTGAAGATAATGACCGCGTTTCCTACGTCTTAAGATACTTGGACGCCATGCTGGACGCCATAGATGAGGGGGCCAATGTAACAGTGTACTGCCTGTGGAGTCTAATGGACAACTTCGAATGGATGCAAGGATACACGTAAGCTGAAATTTTACCATTATCCTTACTAGACCTAGTGATCTGAGGTTTATAAATTATTTCCCTATATGTACATACTCGTACTTCACGAACGAATGAAGTGTGATGCATTTTGATATGATCCATTAAGTGAAATAGCAATAAAATATTAATTCATCATTATTAAATATTAAGAAAAATGGGTAACTTGTCACTCGGATATTTATTAGGTAGAATATATGTATATTATTCTTTTGTTGTATAGTAAGACTAGAATTTAATGGTCCAAAGATATTTATTTATTAACAATTGAAACGTGAAATTATGAATACGATTAAGCTCAAATCGAGCACAATTTTTCTTCTTCATAGTTAGACCTACAAAATGTATATTAAAATAAATAAATTTATTTTAATTCGGTTTTTTATCTGTGCAGCGAACGTTTCGGCATTTACGAAGTGGACTACGAGAGTCCAGAGCGTACGCGCACGCCGCGCAAGTCGGCCTTCGTGTACAAGGAAATCGTTCGCTCACGTGCACTTGACTTCGACTACGAGCCCGACACTACCGTCATGACCATCGACGAAGGACACTGAGCACTGAACCATAGACTGATTAAATGAAATAATTGACGATCTATTTATATGTTTTTTTTTTATATGGGTTAAATACCTTAAAGACTTTTCCATAACCGAATCCTCGATGTAAAGTGCTATAATAATTTCTAGACGATAAAAATTATGTACAAATTGCATGAACTAAAACAACGAGACAGTAAATTCCCACTCGGGCATTTGCTGGATTCGTATCTTCAGGCGAAATCAGAGATATCATAATCAATGACAACAAATACCATACAAAAATTGGTAGTAGGTATATCTATATAATATGTTCCCCTTATCTTACTACGATATCCTTGAAAGGAATGATCTCGTAGGGCAACACAGCCGTAAAAGCAATCGACAGGATACCAGTTTTTTGCCAGCAGTCATAGAGACTAGGGCTACCTTTTAGCTTTCCATTAGGTGAAAAGAGGCCACGGTGTCGGGTCAGTAAAAAAATGCATACAACTCATGCATTGGTTTTTAATAGCAACCCGTGTTTATGAATGGCTTTGATTAGATAATGAAAATGTTAAAATTCTTACCTTAGTTTATAAGTACAAATGACGACCAAAAAATACATATGTACGAGTAGCCAGAAGTTATCACATATATGTATATTAGCATGTACATAATTATTATAGCTGATTAAAACACGAAGAATAAGTATTGCATTATGTATTAAAATTATATGTAAAAGTAATATTATCTACTACAATTTGCAACAAAAATATTTAAGATAAATAATATAGGTAATATAAGGTATAAAAGATAAGTAGTTACGAAAAAATCTTGATTTAATAAAAAAATATGAAAATACAGTCTTGTCCACGTCTTGTCACTCAGTCACATACGATAAGAAATAAAAGTAGCTGAAATAATAACACTTTTTAATAATAAAATTCATTGCTGCACTTCTCATTAGGTAATTATTTACAATAGCATGTTTATCTCAGTTTTTTACGTAATTAAAACTACCTACAAGGAGACGTAAATTTTGCTCATAACATTTCTATCCTACGTTATACCTGCACTTTAACTTGATATCTGATGAGAGCGATGTTTTGATGCAATATCGCTCTGAACTGAACATTAAAAGGTAGAGTTTTAAATAGAAAGAATTATAATTAACATCTACTTTAGCAAAAGCCAGCGAACGTAAAAGCTTTAGCATGATTTTATCCATGGGAGATCTTCATCATCGACTTTTAACTTCGGTATCTGAATCGCCGCATTTATCAGAGACAACTTCAATTTGTCAAGATTAACGCTCGATAAGCTTTGTGATGGGCCTATATAAACCGAAAATTCAGAGTTCGATTTACATTCAGGTGTTTTATTCGCAAGTCATAGCACTAAGTTCCGCCACGTTCCGTAAGCAAAAAGGATTTTTTAAAGAAATGACTTAATATTATGAATGTAGATAGGCATCTTTCAAAACCTTATAAATTAATTGGCGTGCACTACATTGTAGATTACTTAATTACCATGTTACCTACATCAACTTATCAGTAGGTAACTAGGTCCTATATTTTATTTGATTTCAATTTAGGTACCTTTTTTATTACACAGCACACTACTAGTGGCTTTACTATCATTAGGACTGTTGTCTGAAAGCAAAGTGCTAGACAGAACCAGACAAAATGTAAGGCAATTTCCAGAAGGTTTCTTGTTTGGAGCGGCTACTGCGTCGTATCAAGTTGAAGGTGGATGGGACGCGGATGGTAAGACAACCACAATTGATATCCTTTTCTATTAACCTAATATTATAGCCACTATTGATAGTAATGTCTTCAAAATCATAGTAAGTATTGCTACTATTGATAGACCTATCAATACATTTGATTTTGCTCAAGTAACGATATCGAGCGGCAACACTGTTCGCATTATATTTATTTACATGTGATTCCAGGGAAGAGTGAAAATATTTGGGATTACATGACACACACTATACCTTGCTCAACCGATGACTGTAAAAATGGAGACATCGCAAACGATTCCTACAATCAGTACAAGCGAGATGTAGAGATGATGAGAGAACTGGGACTAGCTACTTACAGATTTTCTTTGTCCTGGACTCGGATCTTGCCAACGAGCTTCCCTGACCAAATCAACCAAGCCGGCGTTGATTACTACAATAACTTGATAAATGAAATGCTCAAATACGACATCAAGCCTATGGTAACATTGTATCATTGGGACCTGCCACAGAAATTGTCAGAAATGGGTGGATGGACAAACCCTCACATTGTCGACTGGTATGCTGATTATTCTCGAACGGTATTTGAACTTTTTGGAGACAGAGTTAAACATTGGATCACCATGAATGAGCCTCGTGAGATTTGCTACCAAGGATACGGTGATGTCCTTAAAGCTCCTCAGTTGAATATTAAAGGTTACGCGGAGTATTTGTGTGCCAAGAACTTACTTTTGGCTCATGCTGCAGCTTATCATATATACGACAAGGAATTCAGGCCGAATCAACAAGGTACAATCGGAATAACCCTAAGTGGCAAATGGTATGAACCAGAATCTGAAGCTTACGCTTCAATCGCTGAAGATACACTACAGTTTGAGGTAAACGCATATCAAATACATCATTAGACCATACCTAGTTATATTTCTACATTACACATATTTAAACTTTTTCTATTGCCCACAGTTTGGTCAATATTCTCATCCAATATTCTCTGCTACTGGTGACTGGCCTCCTGTAATGAAAGAAAAAATTGGAGCCAAGAGTGCAGAACAAGGTTTTCTGAGATCAAGGCTGCCAGAATTTACACCAGAAGAAGTAGAATTAATTCGGGGATCATCAGATTTCTTCGGGCTGAATCATTATACTACCGAAATGGTGTACCAAAATGCTTCTGTAGAGGGATCGTATAGTGTACCCTCGTATTATGATGATTTAGGGGCGAAACTATATCAGCCCAGTGAATGGAGCGGTGCAGCGTCAGTTTGGTTAAAGGTAAGTAGATTACATGTATATACCTATGTAATTTATCAGTCAATCCTTTGGACATAGGTAGACTTGCGCACTATGTCTCCTATATATTACTTGGTGATAAGCTATGTTAAAAATACAAGTAACAGTTTTTTATCATTATCAATAAATTTCAGAACGTTCCTTGGGGATTCCACAAGTTGCTGACAAAAATCAGGAATGATTATAACAACCCTACCGTGTACATTACTGAGAATGGCTTTTCGACCCGAGGCGGTTTGGATGACGACAATCGCATCGCCTACGTCAGAGCATACCTCGACGTCTTATTGGACGCCATAGACGAGGGATCTGATATAACTGTGTACTGTCTCTGGAGTCTTATGGACAACTTTGAATGGTTGCGAGGATACACGTAAGTCGATTGTTTACAGTGCCTTTTACAAAAGTACTTTCATTTTTTTTATGTGTTTTATTATAGTAGCACAGTAAAGTGTTAGCTGTCAACGCTATGCCGTCACTTCACGGGTGCTTCGCTGAATGCACGGTTTCAAAATCTGTCGTTACTCTGAGTGGCGGCAGTCACCGGGTATAAGTCTTGGATATAAGAAGATATAATACCTACCTATCATCTTTACCAATCTTGAACAATTACTAGCGAAATCCAATCAATGACTTCCCTAAATATGCTCTACTCCTACTTCACAATACTCTTTCATTCTTTCCACGTTATTTAAGTAACCAGTAGAGTCCTACGTCAAAGTATGATACAGTATTTCACACTTACAGTGAGCGCTTTGGTCTGTACGAAGTGGACTACGAGAGCCCGGAGCGCACGCGCACGCCGCGCAAGTCGGCCTTCGTGTACAAGGAAATCGTGCGCTCACGTGCGCTCGACCTCGACTACGAGCCAGACACCACTGTCATGACCATCGACGAAGGACACTGAACACTCAACCGACCAACAAAATTAAATGCCTTAAAAGTACACACATGTAGAGTCGCTTGTTAATCAGTTCGCACGTCTGCGTTGTGTGATTTCACATGCTCCAAAACCCTCTACCGAATACCGCCATTTATGTGCAAGGCGAATCTTGTCTAACCCATCTCGTGCAATGCGTGCCATGCCATTGCACGCCAATTACGACCTATAGTTGCATCATGTACCTATGTCCTGATTCCATCTGTCTTCCCACACTGAAAATAAGAACGCATTAGATGTCTCTAAATATTAATTTGGGACTATACATACAATTCAACTAATAGTAATAATTGAATTGCGGGCCACATCGTAGCTACGTAAGACCGACTCGTGCAGCAAACGTTGCTAGACCCTGGCCTTGGCGACCCTGGGATTAACAACGTACCCGAGGAAGACCCAAGATGCATTGAGACGATGATATTAACGGCAGGACAAAAATGGCTACAGGTCGAACAAAACAGAGGCGAACGGAAATTTTTTAAGGAGGGCAATGCCCAAAGGGTTGAGATAGGCTGAGGAGATATTACATCTTACAGGGTACAAATGTTAAATAATTGTACATAATATCAATTCACGAATTGCTCCATGTATCAATTACTCAGTCTTTTAATAGTGAAACAGAGATAGAAGTTGCATTAGTTTTTGAAGCGAGAAAACGATAACGCGGAAACAATACCATGCAATATAACACATGTTGCTTCTATTTGGTTGTCGCGACCGCTTAACATCAGATCGAGTGAGGCCATCCTGAACACTCTTTTTATAAAAAGAAATAGAAAATAAAGAAAGGACATACTTTTAAGCTAAAAGTACCTACTTCAGAAAGGACTCGGCCTTTCGCGACGTGACTTACGACACTACGTTACAAATTATATGTCGAATCGACGAGGGTCGTCGTTGTTTTCTCAGTTGTTGATAATTTTAGGTTAACGTAATATAAACATGCGTCACCCATCGTAATAAGCTGCCCATGTCGTAGGCATAGCGATCGAGCGGGGCTATTCACTATGTCTATAAGCATTTTCCAACCTTCATTCAAAATAGAAAATACTTAGTATAGTACAATTAATGGCAAATTTGAATGACGTTCATTCATAGTTGCTGATTCCGAGCGGAAATGGCCAATATGAATAGCTCCGCTGACTCGAAAACTTTCTCGCACGTTTATTCATAGACAAAATGAATGACGTTCATGAAATGTTCATTCAAACAATTTCTGAATCCGAATCCGAGCAGAAGTAGACAATGTGAATAGACCCGCTAGCTGCCTATTTCCAAATGTCACTACAAAGCGACTATGGCATGTCATACCTAATACAAAGTTTCCTCACATGTCAGGTTTTCCACAAGCCTTTGATCTGTTGCGTCCGGCATGGAAATCAACGTAAGTAGGTACATAATATAATAGAAAAAACTGAATTAATAGACATGACATATTCTGCGAGGCTATTCACAATGCCTTTTCCCGCTCCGATTCAGATGCTTTCCAGCACGTGCACGTGCCAGCGGCGCGGCGTCGCACGCGTAGATATCGGGTTTAAAAAATTCCTCAAGAAACAGACTTCCAGAAAATGTTGAAAATGTTATTTGGGAACGACATGAATCAACATCAACAGTAGGTATTCGGTCGAAAGAGATAAGAGCTAGTTTTAAATCATGAAATTTATTTTGACCAGATATTCACAAACTGCTATGAGCGAACCTAACAAATAGTATTTTATTGCATATCTACATTGAAAAATCCATGGGCAAATTGTCAATGTTTCAAAAGTTATACGCGTATTATCCCGCCGTAGCGGGAGGACGAAAAATCGAATGTCAAAATATGATTGATAGGCCATTCGCACAGGCCGACGCTGGCGAATATAAGCGGGAAACAAAGGGCATTCGCGTCACTCCGCTTTTCTATACCCATACATTTTTGACGTGTTCCTTTATCACTATATTGGAAATATCGCATATATTTTCTATTATTTTCTGTTTAAGAGAGGTAGGGCATAGCGAATCTTCGCTCGTATTGAGCTGCCCGTCCGGGGAAGGACCTCCACCCTATAGAATACCGCAGCCAAATGACCTCCGGGTCGTGTTTCTGCTGGTGAGTAGGGTCTCCGGAGCTCGTGGGGGGTTAGGGTTGGGCCGGCATGGCAGTGGCAACTGACAGGTAACTAACCAGCTACTTGCCAGTTGTCACAGCGACTTGGGCTTCTCTTTAGCTTTCCATCAGGCGTAGGGAAGCCATTATGTCGAGCTACTATAAAAAAAATAAAAAAAATATGAGGCTTCATTCCCAGTAGGCAAACTGATCGCCGCCGACTGAGTTAGGGGCGTATCAGTTTAATTGATTCCATATACTTGATACACGGCGTGCGTAACGCTACAAATTGCGTAGGTAGTTAGAGCTTGCGCTAGCTAGCTGTAAAACTCAATTTCAAGTACATTATATGAAAGGACATACATATGATACATATGGAATACTAAATCGATACGCCACTAACTCAGTCGGCGGCATACAGTATGCCTACTGGGGGGAACAAATCTGTTTTGACGAACGACTGTATTCTTGGTATCGAAGACCATTTTGTTTATACGCACTACCCTAGCGATATTCGTTTACGTTGCAATTTACATAACATAATGTACTACAAAGTTAGAAAGGTCTATGTTACCAAAATACATTGTATCCAGGTGTAAAGTGTCGATTACCTCAATACCTTTCGGCGTTTGTGTAGAATGTCCCATCATAAAGGTAGTAATTCTTAAATCGGTAGAAAGTCTCTTTATCTAAACGTTTATTTTATCTCACATACACTCTCATAAACCGATGAGAATATCGACACCTCCGGAGAAAGAACTCTTCTGAAATTCTGAACCAAGGGTCGTGGGTTCGATTCCCGCACAGTACAAACGTTTGTGTTCATGAACATGTCTGTTTGTATTTGGTCTGGGTGTTAACTATGTATAATATGTATTTATTTAAAATTATAAGGGAGCGACCTATCATCTTTTCGCTCCAAGCCAACTTCACCTGCCCGTGGTACATCCTGCCGAATAACAAACGAGGAGCTGGCAACCGACGGGTGGCGTTATAACCATCACAATTGAAGGCGCAGCTAAATACCACAGGCCGATGACGGGCAGCAACGTCACCGGAGCGAAAAGCTACGCCCTGCGATCGCCACGCCAACCCGCCTGCCCAGCGTGGCGATTATGGGTATAACCTCCAGATGTTTGCCCTAGGTGTCAAACCACCAGAGAGGCTTATATCCAGCAGTGGACTACAATAGGCCGGTGATGATGATTTATTTACAAAAAAAAGTATCTAAGTAAGTTTATCAGTTGTTTACAAGTTTTGACCTGACTCGTGGGCTCAAGCTTGCAACCTCCTGGTTCTTAGGTGGTACCTACGACCATTGAATAACAGAAGAGGCTTTGGTAACCGACTCAGCGGTAGGTATAACCATCTGCACCGAACGAACCAATTGCACCGATAGATCACCGAGATGGATCCACTTGCGGCTTGCAACGATCTGTTCATGCTATTCAATCGTTCATTTATTCATACAATTTAGAGAGTAAAGCCTCCAAGTGTTTTGCCCAAAGTGGCGAACAACTGGAGAGGCCTACGATACGGCAGTGGACTACGATACGCTGATGGTGACAGTGAAAAAACAACTTTGTGTTAGAACAAAGTCGAGCGACGCCACAATAGCCATCCGGAGTGTTAGGCGCGCGTCCTTCGCTCTCTTTGTGATTTCGCCCTTTGATCCCCACCTATGAGCCACTCCCGCGTATTCCGAATGCCTTTCACCTTCGCTTTGACCAATCGCTCTTCTATACCACCTTTATTGCCGAATCACGAGGCCGAAGTACAGCACACAGATACATTATTGTATTTCGTTTGGAGTTTGTATTGGTAGTACATACATGTTTAGTGAGACATAAATGCGATATTGTTTTTATTAAGTGCCTACACAAATTTGGGTAACATCGTTGCGTCAGGTTTTCGTCTGAATAATCAATCTTAATTCTAACTTCGGATTCAGGTAATTTTAATATACTTTATAAAAATGCGCTACTATTGTATTTTGGGAGACACTCCCAGCTCACCAGAAGATTAATTCATCATCAGCCTATCGCAGTCATCTGCTGGATATAACGGCCGTATTCACAAACGTTACTATGCGTCGCGGGAACGCACAGGTACCCAAAAATGTATAGGATTTTGGGCACTGTGCGTCCGCGCGTCGCATAGTAACGTTTGTGAATACGGCCGTAAGCCTCTCCAGTTGTTCACTACTTTCGTACCCTGGGCAGGCGGGTTGACGATCGCAAGGCGTAGGTTCTCGCTCCGGTGACGCGTCATCGGCCTGTGATATTTACCTACACCTTCAAGTGAAAACATGATAGGTCGCTCGCTTAGGTACATCCCGCCACATACCTACCTGTTTATAGTACACCAGAGGATAATTGTGAGGTGTAGCCTTGCAAAAGAAGATTGCTGCTTACGTGTGTGTTATTTATCGAACCTTATTAATATTCTTTCGACATGTCACTCGACGCCTTTATATTGAAGCTCATTTATTACAATGACTTTTTATTTTTGTCACTTCATACAATAAAGGAAATTATGTAGCAAAAGGCATGGAAATAGAACAACCACGGTACTCGTTCAAAAATTTTGTAATATTTATCCTATTATATAGTATAAAAAGTACCTACAACCTACTAAAAAGATCCCGGTATCTAATATGGCATCCTTTAAAAAAAGGTTCCCACTAAATAATAAACTTAACCCTGAGTAGGTACATTGAAACCAAACGAGCTCAACAATTTTGCTCCAAACCATTCAAAGCACATACAGGAAACATATTTCATTTCTGATGTTACTCATGAAATGCAGTGAAAAAAATTCAATAAGAAAGCGTTTCCCTGCAATTTCGCTCGCAGGCAAATTACACTAGCGCAGGATTCACTGGCGTTACTTAGGACAGTCTGCGGTTATGAAGAATAGGGCGAACATTCGATTGGGACAAATGAGACCGTCCTTCTGGTCTTTAATAAACCGTGTATAAAATTAGGATGTTTATACACTAATACAAAGGAGGAGGGGAAAATTCAAATTACATTTTTTGTAGGGCCTAGAATTTGGTTGATTCAGTGTAGGACCCCCAGAGATCAGCGGAAGCCTTGACAGCTGTAAACGACAAGGTAGCATTCGCATTCAGGCAACCGCGACTAGCAACCGCAACCCACTGTCCCTGCTGTGCGGCGCTGCCAGAAACCTTCGAATAGCTATGGAAAATGGGTTCACAAGTCATCAGCGTAACTGTTTTCGAGTTTTGGGACTAAGGTAGAAATGTAGCTGAAGGGTGTCGAACGGAACCAGTAAAATATTTTCAAAGTGGACTTGAGAAAAAGAGTTTGGAAATCTGAGCTAGATTGACGAGATAATGCATAATACGAATGTGAATTGTAAATAAATCCTTCTAGTCCGAAATTCGAAGAGAGCACATAGATGCACTACTGCGCAGTTTCGGTGCTTCCAGTTCGCACCGTGAGCCGAGCCAAGACGCTGTGGCTAGCTGACAATAAGTCCCGCCCGCTAGTGAGGCGCTGTGAGACGATGACTGGCCAAAAACAGACGCTATTAAAGAAACACATTTATCTCCTTTAATAACTCAAAAGGAATAAAATCAAATACTTTTTATTACAAAGGGGACAAACGGGCTTGAAGGTCACCTGATGGCAAGTGAACACTTCGGCCCATAGAGACCGCAACACCAGGGGAGTCACAGGTGCGTTGCCGGCCCTTGAGAAATCTGTAGGCTCGCTTTTTGAAGGTCCCTAAGTCGTATCCATTCAGGAAAAGTGCGGCCGGAAGCTTATTCCAAAGAACAGCTGCACGAGGCAGAAAATTGTACGCAAAACACACTGTGGAAGACTTCCAACTGTCAAGATGATAAGGATGAAATCTGGAATTGGTGCGAGATGTACGATAATGATAAATGACAGTTAAATAAATAAATAACCCAAGACATGCCACGCTGGGCCACACAGCGCCACCTAGCCCCAAACTAAGCCGAAGCTTGTACTATGGGTACTAGACAACTGATAAACTTACTTATATACTTTTTTTTTTTAAATAAATACATATTATACATAGAAAACACCCAGACCAATACAAACAGACATGTTCATGCACACAAATGTTTGTACTGTGCGGGGATCGAACCCACAACCCTTGGCTCAGAAGGCAGAGGGCACTACCAAATGAGCCACCGAGCCTGTCTGTCATCAGTTGGTAGGGAATAGATTCCTATGCTGTCGTGTAGACTTCTATGCTTCGAGTAGGTACGTCTTCATGTTTACGCGCATCATCCACTTCCAGCTAACGTAAGTTATCGCTAAAGTAACATATAGCTAATCTTAGTTACATATAACATGGCATGCACATAAAAAAAACATAATTCGAAGTGCAGTAAACGCTCCGTAAAACTATGCAATAAAACACTGTCTGTACTTAGTGCCCGTGTGGTGCCCGTACACTATAAACATTTTTTCATTTACTTAGCACAGCATTGAGCCGTCCCGTCACTGTGGCACCGGAGAAGGAACCAAAGGATTCGCTTGACAGTGCCATCACTATGATGTTGGCTCTGGCTATACAACGACTTATCCCGAATCATGACCGAAATCACTCCACGGGAGTTTCAAAGAGTGTACGGACAGACATGTTCATGCACACAAATTCCAGGCGTAACAGTTATTATGTTGGACATTTGGGCTATTGCAATAATCTTGGTCACAATCTGTAAGCGTAACTACATACAAATATACAATTACATAATAAATATCGCGCTCGATTCCCGTGAATTAAGTTTCAACTATTGTTATCGATCGTGATTGGTGATTAATTATACCTGTAGTCATAGTTATAACGACATTCATCACACAAGCAGAAACTTATGGGAACAAGGGACCCCAGCGAGCTAAATGGCTATTTGTCGAGTCAGAAATGTTGTTTGTCTAAGTGGTATAAGCAGCAGTGATAGAACTCCGAAGTGTCTTTGAAACTACAAATGACTTATTCTGTTAAGATACAATTACCGCGCATACACTATCATGACTAAGTATGAAGAAGTCTTCGCGATACTATCCATTAGTTACGTCTTGCCTGTGAGAACGTGTCACGACCCTGGTTGTCAGCGACAATCTTACTGTATTGCACAATATACCAATTAACTCAGACCCGGAGTCCAAAAACTATCGTACTCAAAATCTACGTATACTGAATGTAGGCTGTATGATAAGCCGTTTCATGTGACCTTCATTCTCAATAGTTCTACTGAACACTTCTGAGAGGCAGCTCAGTTTAAACCCAATCATCTGCCAATATGTCTTAAGCATTAAAATTCATATAGGTACGTATATTCTAGGATTTTATAGAGCAGGAAAACATCAAGAGCAAACCTGTACAACTGTGAAGAAATCTTATAGTGGTTTGATGTCTGGCAACCCACTCTTAGCCAGCTTATCTAGGATCTGAGTAATTGTTATTTTAAAACTATAAACGCATCAATTTGAAAAGTTACACCAGATCTATCTGCATTAAACACATTGCTTATGACTGAAAGCTATAATAATAAGCGTAAATGAATTATTAATTTTTGTTAGCGGTCCTGAGCCCGTCTTGCTGTTATCTCTTCTGCGCTGTGTCTCGGTTTCCAAGACTTACGCCACCAACGCTTTGCAATACGTGACCGAGCTCTCAAGTTGCGCTTTACGCCGTCACTGAGAAATTAAATAGAGAACTACTGCTCCTGCATAACAGTAATAGTGCCGTAACCATTTCAGATTAATATAAAGGCTACCTGACCGACTAAAACGTTTGTATTTTGCTTGCAGTACAGTCTGTAGATTGCTGGTTGAATAGAATTAAATTTTATGCTACGTAACTGATTATCTGACTCCTTTTCTTCGTTTGTCGAGTGTATTTTAAGTTCCGGTGCCGATCATAAAGTAATATCCTACTTCCTACTAATATTATAAATGCGAAAGTTTGTTTGGATGGATAGATGGATGGATGTTTGTTCCTCTTTCACGCAAAAACTACTGAACAGATTTTAATAAAACTTTACAGTAATATAGCTTATACATTGGATTAACACATAGGCTATGTAAGAATATCACGCGGGCAGAGCCGCGGGACGCAGCTAGTGATGTCATATTAGTCAAAAGTCTCTAACTTTCAAGATTAGAATAAAAACTAATTTTTGAATACCTACCGTATTCAAAAATTATTATTAATTTAAAATTTAGAACCATAAAAATAAATACTGCAACAAACCTATCATTCTCTACTCTTGACCTACTATAACAATCTTTTGTTTTATTATATTAAACATTATAGTTACATCGGAAATATGTAAAAGAAAATACAAAAATATTTATTACAACTTAAGTAGCATTTTAACAAAATCTATGAAAATTATCCGCAACTATCTCAATTATTTATTCAGCAACTTACTGTTGTAGAAGTTTCCATTGTCTGCTACTTACATATTTATAATCAATGCGTATACTGAGTTCCTAGTTTTAATGGCAGCCCTTCGTCCCCTAACTTTTAAGCAAAGAGTTTCGGGTCCTTTTCCCATTTTATCATGTAAAAAGGAACAATAGTGTTGCCTGACTAGGGGTTTTCATCTATTTAAATATATTGTACATACATTGTCTCGAAAATGTAAGACATATTTATTGGTACTCTCCGTCAAGTTCGAAGGACATTTTATAGATATTTTTCTCTTCAACTTTTTTACTTACTAAGATAATCTCTTAAGATTTATAAGCCAGAAAAGCTATTATTTATTTATTTAATAATTATTGCATACCAGTAACAGTATGCAAAAGGCAGACTTAATACAAAAAACATACAGGTATTCGCTACCAGTCATCCATTGGGCTAAGCGGCAATAAATGTTACAACATCTTATCTTTTTTTAGCTCGACAGTCCGGCCGTTGTTACAGGTTGGTAACGCAAAGTTTTATGCATATCTTTAGGTTACTAACTTATTTTATTCCTTCTGCGTGCAATGCCTATCGACCACGAAACAAGTATTTGCTCCGTGCTATCGACTATTTACTTTTTGATAATTGCATTAACGAAATCAATAATTTCAAAGGGGCTTTTATGTTTGGACTTAACTCGTTCCACCAAAATTCTACCGTAACAGATATTCGACCATTTTACGACGGAAATAAAAGTGTTATACGTCTACATTGACTGTAAAAGAGTCGATGGTCCAATTTTGTATTTTATTATTCAGATAAAGTCATCGTGGTTTATGTGGTATATAAATCTGGTTTATTGCACGTCTTGATATCATTTGAGAGATCTATTATGTTTTGGGACTACTTACTTAAAAGTATACGCTAGTTGCGGGAACATTGTTTGATTAAAATTAAAAAAAGCAGAAATCTGTTGTAAAACTGAAGACTGTTGATATTTAATAAATTTACATTATAATGACGTTATTGAAATACTTAATGTACCTATACAGTGAAGGCGAGACGTTAGCATATTCCAGATCGATAACATATCATAAGTATTTTCCCTAGAAAATAGACTTTTTTGGTAACAGGCGTACCTGTTAATGAATACATATACTCTAGGAATCAAAAAGCTACTATTTTTAATGCATCTTGACGGACGACTGAAACCATTTTTGTTATTTGCAACAACTTTTACATTTTAAGCCATAAATACGAGAAGCAAAACTTTTCTGTATGCGAGAAAACGAGCTCGACAGTGAAACGCTTAATTTGAAGGAAACATGAGTTCGTATGACAAATGAAAAACGGGGAACAGAAATTAAAATTACGACTCACTTGTTATGCTGTACCAGTAGCAATAAATATACTAGTGGAACATGGAAGTGGGAAGTTTGTCAAAGACTGCCACCATTCTTGTGTATTATTTAAAGATAAAGAGCCTTGAAAGAGTGATGAATATTGAAGCGGGCATGATGTTAAATAAAACATTGTGGCCTCGACGCTGAATATTATAACAACGGAACCGCAGTACAGATCAATAGCAGTGAAGCAGCTATTGTCTAATTTAGCGAGACTCCTAATACTTCACAAACCTTCACTATTCATTGACTTACGATATAATTCGGTTCTATTAATTCACAGAATACAATTCATTGATTCGTCAGTATAGTTTGATGAGTTAATTTAACCCTTTTATTTAATGTTATCTGAAATCAATTGAACGAAAACTTTCATTCAAAATGGAACATGAAATGAAATTGACAAGTGAATAGAACTTTAATATGCGATACACAATATGGACGTAACTCAAAAAGCTTTTCAATATCATATTAGATAACAACTAGCTTTTGCCCGCGACTTCGTCCGCGTGTTTAGATTTTTACATTCAAAAGTTTTTTTCCAATAACTCCCGGTCCCGTTGGAATTTCGCAATATCGCGTTGCAAGTAGGTAATCTTTACGTTCATTAAGGTACCTTGCATGTCAAATTTCAATCATCTATCTTAACGCGATTTAGATTTTTCATACAAAAGGTTATCATAAAAACAATATAAAAGGTTTTCCCGCTAACTCCTGATCCCGTGGGAAGTTTGCAATATCCTGTTGCAACTGAAAATCACTAAGGTACCTGCATGCCTAATTTCAAGATTTTCCCGCTAATAGGGAATATGGATGACTTTTTTTATGAATTTAAAAGATCAAAGATCTCATCTTTTATCTTTTCGTAGATCGTAGAATTTTTAAACTATCTTTTCTATTAAGCGTGTTATAAAGCGTAAAAATTATTGCTTAGACAGAAAGATCCGACGTGGCGGATGACGTCACGTACCGTGCGCGCCATACAATTTCCATAGAAAAATCTGTTTTCGTGAGAGAGACGGATATATTAATTTTCAACGACTCTATCTCGCCCATTTTTCAGCCAATTTTGATTTTGTTTTCACTGTTCATAGTATATTTTTATCTATTTTACGATAAATACATGTAACTATTTCTCATGCATTTCCCTATTCTCGTTCCCGTGGGAATTTCGGGAATTCCTTTCTTAGTACACCTCTACGGTACCTAAGCTACGTCCCTTCTAAATTTCAAGTGCCTAAGTTTAGCCGTTTAGGCTGTGCGTTGATATGTCAGTCAGTGAGTTTCTTTTCTCCTTTTAATATTTAGATTTAATTTGACCGGTAACGCCATTTATTGAGAGGAATTAGTAGTTTTGGGCTATTTTATTTCTAGGCCTTTCTTTTCCTATTTTATCACATAAAGGGTCGATTTAAAATTTTGAAATTTTATCGCTTTCGGAGTGGAATTTATCAAAACCCTTTCTTGGCAATATCTACCACGTCATGGTACCTATAGCTTTGTGAATGCAAAGTCTCAGCCCGTTCGGGTTTAAAATTGACAAAATTTCATACAAACTTTCATCGCCTATTTTATTCCCTTGGGGCTCGAAATGATCAAAATTCTTTTAAGCGGATGCTTAAACGTCATAGCACGTCGTAGCTTTATACATGCCAGCTTTGTGAATGCAAAGTCTTAGCCCAATCGGCTTAAAATTGACAAAGTTTTATACAAACTTTCTTCACCTATTTTATCCCCTCGGGGGTTGAAATGATTAAAACCCTTTTTTAGCGGAAGCCTACGTCATAGTAGCTTTATACATGCAAATTCTTCGCCCAATCGGCTTAAAATTGACAAAGTTTTATACAAACTTTCATCCCCTATTTTATCCCCTTGGGGGTAGAAATGATCAAACCCCTTTTTTAGCGGATACCTACGTCATAGTAGCTTTACACATGCAAAGTCTTAGCCCAATCGGCTTAAAATGGACAAAGTTTTATACTAACTTTCATCCCCTATTTTATCCCCTTGGGGGTGGAATTGATCAAAATCCTTTCTTAGCGGACGCCTACGTCATTACATCTACCTGTATGCCAAATTTCAGCCCAATCGGTCTAGTAGTTTGGGCTGTGCGTTGATAGATCACTATGTCAGTCAGTCAGTCAGTCAGTCAGTCAGTCAGTCACCTTTGAGTTTTATATATTTAGATTTACAATCTCAATCACCATCACACTAATGTAATGTTATTGTCGTATAAATTATTTTCATTCAAGACTATCTAGTAAATCATTTAGCGCTCATTGCCAACTCATTGGCAACTGCCATAGACTGTGCAACATAAAGTCTCTCTATATACTTATTACCTTCTGGTTTTCATTTCATTGTGACCACAGCAGGCCCCGGGCAAACCCTCGCAGAACAATATGCGGTCTGTGAATAAAATTAAAAATATTGCAAAATATATAAATTTTTCCATGAAAACGGGGTCGTCATTCTGTCGGGCGAATCTTTTGTAACAGCATTAATGTGTTGGAACATTATGAATATGCCGGAGAGTATAGCGTCGTATCAAAGCCCTTTGAAAAGTCTGAAATTGGATATTGTTATACCCAGTTTCCCTTCGTCAATCACGACAATACATGTTTTCACTTTATTTAGTGAAGTGAATACTGTCCCTTGTCGGACCTTTAAAGTTATAAATGTACGTCCATATTATTGATTTAAGCGTGGTCATCACTTTAATTTGCGCTATATAAATCGTGATATTATGCACCATCAACATTGATTAACTTATGATAAAGGATAATACCCTCTTTTCCATACAAAAAAATCTCTTTTGACCGAATTGAGACCACAGCGGCCAATGTCCAAAAGGACTAACCAAATACGCAGGAGATGTTGAAGTGCACAAGTGTTTGAACAATCTCAAATGCACTTTCTGTACCTTTACTCTGATAATCCAATGGGACAATAGTTCGACACGATCAAAAAGAAATCAGGCATTGAAGTCATTACTTACCGTGCTTACTGATCACAGGATACATTACGTAGGAGAGCGTTGATACACGAGAGAGATGGCATGCATCCACCAAATTCTTTTTTTTTTTTTTTTTTTATTTATAAATATGAACCACAAACAAGTTTACAATAAATTATTAAATCTAAATCACTGTTATATAAATTTAAACATCGTCATTGTAAACTCAACATCAATGGTCTCTTAATTAATAGTCAGCACTTAAATACATGAAGCCTGAGTGTATCCGACTATCTACATATTAAATTTTAATAGCACAACTTAACATGAAGAGCGACAATAAAAGTAACATTATACAGTCTTAGAAGTTACAATTTCAGTGATGAGATCTTTGTATGTCTTCCGACTGACAGCTAGTATGTCAACATCATTAAAACTTTCATTACATGAACGCATCATTCGTGTCAATGGACATCTTTGACCTGCTATTGTACGACTCAAACCAAATGAAAATAATTGGTGTGTGTGGTTTGTGCGTTGATGGATTCTGGTAGGTACCTTGTAAGTAATTCGGCCAGTTAAGTCTACACAATCATACCTATCGTGACAAAGATCGTAAAATAATAATGCCTCAATAAGTGTGCGCCTGGATTCAAGTGTGGTAAGGTTATATGTTGCGAGTAGCTGTCTATAATGTGATTTCTTCCTTGTGCACCTATAATGCATACACCTAATGTACTTTTTCTGCACAATCTCTAGTTTCTCAATGTATTTCTTAAATTTTGGATTCCATATTGTAACAGCATACTCTAGTTGACTTCTTACTAGAGATTTATATAGGTGTAAGTAAGTCAGGGGATTTTTAAAGTGTATACTAGAACGCATCACGAAGCCATACATTTTAAACGCATTGTTGATTATTTTCTCTATATGAATGTCCAAATGCAATTTGGTGTCAAGGGTAACTCCAAGATCCCTAATCGTAGCTACATTGGACAAAAGACTTTCACATAACGTGTATTTATAGCTAAGAGTCTTCTTCTTTTTTGTAAAAGTCACAGATTTACATTTACTTAAACTAAGCTCTAATTTATTGTCAAAGCAATACGACGTTAACCTATCTAAATCTCTTTGGAGTTCTGACTGATCCTCTGCATTTTGTATAATCTTATATACTTTCAGGTCATCGGCATATAAAAGGAAGTTACTTGACTTAAAACAGCTATTAATATCGTTTATAAAGAGTATAAACAAAAAAGGACCGATGATGGATCCTTGAGGCACTCCTGAGGTGATAGGGACACTTTCCGATTCATAACCTTTTAGAGCTACTTTTTGAGTTCTGTTAGAAATATAAGATTTGAACCATCTCCATAGGTTACCCCTTATTCCATTGAACGCAATTTTTTCTAAGAGAATTTTGTGGTCCACTCTATCGAACGCTTTGCGGAAATCGGTATAAATGCAATCTACCTGCTGACGTTTATCTAATGCTTCAAACAAGAAAGTGATGTAGTTGATTAGGTTGGTAACGGTGGACCGGTTTTTGACAAATCCATGCTGCTGTGGGAGTATGACGTTACGAAGACCTGGATACAGGACATTATGCACTAACCTTTCAAAAATTTTTGCTAGAGTGGAGTTTCTTGACTCTGGAGCTGCTACTGAGTAATTTCTTAATCTAAATTTTTGGGATTCAAATTCGGAATCTCTCGGATGTCAAGTGGCACGTTTACTATTACCGGCGGGCATGGAACGTAAGTTCTCTATTCTATTTAACAAACATGTAAGACACCTGCCAAAATCTGACCACAACACAATACATACCACAAAAAAGCATTCAATAAATATAAACCTAAAAGTCCAAGCCCGGAGGGCCCGTGAGGATTGCCTGATGGACGTCAAGTGTTGTTAGTGCACACGATATGGAACGAAATAGAAGGACGCGGCAGTGGGCGCGAGCTAGATGGAAATTGCAATATCCGAGCCCGCCGAATTAGTCCCGGGAGAATATAAACCTGGATATGGCAAGGACAGCTGAGAAATGAACATTCCTTTTTTCGCTGTATCCGCAACCGTGTAGAAAGTTTCTTATCATTTACGCTTTCGTAGCACTGCTCCTGGATTCGTAGTAGGTACTGTTACGACTTCCGTAGCGTAACACGTTCTTCCTACGATATTAAAATACTTTTGGCTTTAAAATTGTATTTAGAACATTAAAATATCAGACTTAAAATATCCTTAGAAGTCTAAAATTATAGACTCGGTATAAAGTTCGGTGAGAAAACTGTTACTAATATTAAATATTTATGTTTAACACCATTATTGTCAAAAGGTCTAAGATCCTTTATTGTGCTTAGCTCATCACCATACGGATTATTCCGTCATGTCGCATTTAAGTAAGTATTGGTACCTGTATAATTTGTTGTCCAAGACATTAAACTTATTTTTTAATTATAAAAAAAATATGATGTCGACTTCCTCTTCCGGTCTGGCCTCCGGTCTAGCAATACGCATTTTTTGAGCTCATCAACAATAAATCAATATATCTTCAACGCCAGCCTTTTAATCCACAAAACCAGCATCTACAGTCCGCTACAGTCTCCGACAGGTACCTGTGTAACGCAGTCCGCTGCTAGACATAGGCCTCTCCAGGTGTTCGCCACTATGGGCAAAACACCTGGCTGGAGATTTTTCACTCACCCAAGGCGTGGCTCCTCACTCCGGTGACGCTGCTGCCTGTCATCGGCCCGCCTGTACTTAGTTGCATTTTCAATCTTGATGGCTATACCGCCACCAGTCGGTTACCAGATCCTCGTTTGTTACTCAGCAGGATGCACCACGAGGAGGTGGCTTGGAACAAGAAGATGCTAGGTCGCTCCCTTACATCTCTGGAAGCTTTATTCATAATCGCTACGCTGAGCAGGCGGGTTAGCGATCGCAGGGCGTAGCTCCTCGCTCCGGTAACCCCGTTGCCCGTTGTCTGCCTATGGTATTTAGCTACATTCAATCGTAATATTGGTTTAGATTAAGCTAATGTCATAGTTGAATGAACGTCGAGAAAATTTCTAATTTTACACGTTGTGAATAGCCGCGTAGGTCTGTATCATATCTAGTATGTTTACATAGTTCTGCGACGTTAGGCTCTGTGGAAGATTGGATCGCACGAGCCGGCCTAACTAAACTTCATTAGTCAAGTTTGGCTAACACTGCGCTGCCGCGCCGGATCGCGTTAAGTATCGTGCGCTGTGCCCATGCGCCCGTAATTTGTTTAAAATGCAATTTGGCTTCGTGTAGGCACATGTCTGTTTATCGTGCGTGGGATTTTAGTGCTTAGATGTAGGGAGTTCAATTAATTTTACCTGTCAAGTCCCTACTTTCCGTTACAGGCAAAACGGATGGGAAGAGATAGGCATCTATTTTTTCTAATGACAGCTCTATAAGAAATTTTACTGTGCTTGCAATGCTGGTATGTGAAATATTAAGAACTACTATAGGCGAACGTGAGCCTCTCACCTGGGACAAAAATGAGCTCATAATAAGAACAATAACTTGAATTAGATACAACTTTTGTTTTAGAATGCGCTTTCAAAAAAAGGCTGTGGTAATTTTGTTAGAAACGTTCCAAAAAGTATACCTACCTACGTTTGATAAAGTCAAAGATCAAATTTTCTTCTTCGTCGATTTCACTCTTGTCAGAGTGGTCGTGGTCGTCATTTCAGGCGTTGGTGGCCAGCTTCACAACGCGCCGCCATTCGTCCCTCACAGCCGTCTTCCTCGTGCATTCGAGTAGAGACGACGAGCCCCTCACGGTTGCCTTTATCTGGTCCGTCCATCTCATAGGCGATCTCCCTCTTGGCCTGGTACCCTCAACCTTTCTCTGGACCACAAGTCGCTCAATAGCCACCTCTCCTCGGCGGCATACGTGACCAAAGAAGGTAAGGATACGGGACCGTACCAAAGACGATAAACGCTGCTTGATGCCGAGTTCTCGAAGTATAGACTCGTTGGTGCGGAATTCAGTCCACGATACTCCGAGCATTCTCCTCCAGCACCACATCTCTAGAGCGTCTATTTTCTTTTTTTCCACCTCTCGAAGGGTCCAAGTTTCTGCGGCATACAAAAATATAGGGAATACGAGTGCCCGAACTAGTCGCATTTTGGTGGCTTTATATATGTTGCGATTCCTCCGTATTTTCTTCAGCTTGTCCATGGCAGACCTGGAAATAGCCATGCGTCTCTTCACCTCCTCGACGCATCCACCCTTGTTCGTGATTAAGGCACCTAGATAGATGTACGATTGGACCACATCACAATTCGCAATTCGTGTTATTTCTGGAGAATTGTTATTCATGCAATTCATAAAGATCAAATAATAGGCAGATATTCTATATTCACAAGTATTTTACTCTTCTATTATCAAAAGCCAAAGAACATTGCAAATATTCTGTAGTTAATACAGAATATATAATTGCAGTTCACCATCCTCATACCATAAATAAATAGATTTATAAGATATGCATATTCGATAAAGTGATACAAACAGAAATATTAATTCCGAAATCATTAATAGTATTCGGGAATGTTTATCCGTTTGTGAAAATTAGAGCTTATTTGAGAAATGCTCATCTATTTTATAATAATATATTGTGTACAAAAGCTTTCACAAGCAACCTCCATTATTTTTATAGCATAAAATATGCAACAAGCAAACTTATTCCATCTCCTGACGTCACGGTGTAAAATCGTAATTTCGCCAGCTTCTCAATTTTTGCTTGATCATTTTTCTAATGCAAAATCTATTCTATGGTAATATTTTGTGTACAAAAGCTTTCACAAGCAACCTCCATTATTTTTATAGCATAAAACATGCAACAAGCAAACTTATTCCATCTCATGACGTCACAGTGTAAAATCGTAAATTCGCCAGCTTCTCAAACTTTGCTTGATCATTTTTCTAGTAGGCCTCAAACATATCCAGCGGCATGCGGGCTCTGGCCACTTGGCAGCACACAGCATTGACCTGATGCAAGCAGTCAGCGCCTTGGGCCGTCACCAGCCGGCTCCAGGGGCAAGCTTCGCTCTGGATGCACACTCCCCTATTGTTTCCACAGTTCTCCAGGAGAGGTTTCTCTGTAAAAGATAGGTATAATATGTAAGTGTTTTACTGACTCGTAGTGTCAGAGCGAGGATTGTACGCTGAAGCATGTGGCTGAAAGATACCGACGGGCTGGCCGCCCCAGGTACTGTTGGGGAGATGAATTAATAGTAATAATTAAGACATCGATAAATTGCATTGACTAACCCTAATTGAAGTGATAAAGTCGAACCACATATACTGCAATGAATTTTAACTTGATATTTTTATTTTATTTGCGCCCTATAGCAAAAAACATTTTGATTTTGGTTCTGTGTTTTTTTTTTCAGCAGCAATAGGTATTCACCTGTGTGTAAATTTCGTCTATTCCGGTCTAAATACAATTTTTTATCAAAAATAATACCCAGTTGACATTTTGGTAGACCGATAAACCGATTAATAGATAGTAAAAAATTTTAGATACCTACTAGTTTCAAGATCAAATGAGGATGATCATTTGCAATATCTTGCGTTTTTGTACTACCAGCGTATTGTGTAGTATTGTGTGCCATAAAAGTAAAATATAATGTAAAAATATTTGTAACTCGCATCTTTATTGGGTAAGTATAGTGTGTAATAAGTAATTTACTCACGTAATTTTGCTGTCGACCGTACGATCGCAATATACCTTCCCCAAACTAACTTTGTTTGCCAAAGCCTAGTAGGCATAGTAGAAAAGCCGCGCTTCGAAACCGTACAAAGGTCGCTAAGGACTTTCCTCCGGGTATTTCCACTTTAGCATGCTTCACAGAAAACTTGCCTCAGAGGTCGGTTGGTGAAAAACTCTTTACTATGCAAAAGCGAAAAATTTAGTACCTACGTGTAGATTTATAAAAAGTTGTTGGTAGTGGTTTTCCTATACATAGGCAGAATATCTAGGATACAGATTCCCAACCTTCCATGGACTACGCCCTTTCACAACAAAAAAATATCCAACGCCCATCTCACAAGTTGCTTTTCAATAAAATTATTTATTTTTAACCGACTTCGAAAAAAGGAGGAGGTTCTCAATTCGTCTGTATGTATAATATTTTTTTTTTTTATGTATGTTCACCGATATTTCCGTCAATTATGGATGGATTTCAAAAATTTTTCGACAATTCGACAGAAGACACTTCCGAGGTGGTCCCATTATCACCAAGTCAGGATCTGATGATGGGATCCTGGAGAAATTGAGGGCAACAATCGAAAATTGTATGCTCATATGGTGTTTTTGTTACGTAATCATATTTTACTCAGGTATATGCTTCCGGGCGTCAACATCTGGTGCTGATGATGAAGCCACAGAACTCCTTAACGGTTAGGAGTTAGGGGACAGTACTGACATTGATCGATATTAAACTAGGTAATAGTATGTACATATGCAGGGCTAATAGGGCAGGTGATTTGGTAAGTGATATGCTTGATTCTAGATCGCAAAGTCTTCACTTGACTTAATGCAAAATTTTTCATTCCTAAGTAAAACTCTTAAGGACATTAATTAGCCTTTATTCAAGGTCACATCACATTAATGTAACTAAAAATAGAGAAATAAAATTATTTAAAAAAAAAAACCGACTTCAAAAAAAAAACACAAACGACCAAAACTAAAAAGCTATAAATAACGTAAGTAATTCTATCCTTAATACATAATTATTTAAATATTACAATTATCACTTACTAGCTGTGCCCGCGACTTCGTCCGCGTGGAATAGAGTTTCATCCCCTATTTTATCCCCTTGGGGGTAGAATTGATCAAAATCCTTTCTTAGCGGATGCCTACGTCATATCATCTACCTGCATGCCAAATTTCAGCCCGATCGGTCCAGTGGTTTGGGCTGTGCGTTGATAGATCACTATGTCAGTCAGTCAGTCAGTCAGTCAGTCACCTTTGAGTTTTATATATTTAGATTTTTGAAGTCGGTGCCAGCCAAACAAATAAATGTAGGTATATTGTCGTGTGGATTTGCCGGCCGCGCGCGTCATACAACAACAGTCTACGTTAGGTACCGAGAGGCTGGCACCGACTTCAAAAATAAGTGATAATTGTAATATTTAAATAATTATGTATTAAGGATAGAATTACTTACGTTATTTATAGCTTTTTAGTTTTGGTCGTTTGTGTTTTTTATTGTAAAAACTAGGCGCATTCATTTTATTTTATAAACTATTTAGATAGATAATTATAACAGTAGAAGGCAACGTTGTACACATTAGAAGGCAGTTAAAAACAAAATGACTAATGTAAAAAGTCCATTTTCCATTCACATTCGTGTTTAAAAGACCATTCAACTGACACAGTACAAGTCTGCATGAATAAAAAGGTTCGCACAATGCCTTGCAATGAAACTAATAAAGGCTTATAGAAGCAACGAACATTCCCAGCGTGCATTATGAATGGCCGTCGGCCGTCTGCTAATTACCGTACCATAATTAACAAGTCAGACGTGTATCTTTTATGCTGTGTGTCGGAAAAGCCCGTCTAGTGCAGTCAATGAAGCATTATAGGTCCGAATTTTTTTACTGTGAACCGAATTGCATACAATTTTGGGATTAGGTTCATCTTACCATTAACTTCAAAAGTGAAAATGATTTGAACTCCGCCACCACCATGGGGGTGGTTGCCACCCCTTCTCGGGGGTCAATGGTTGTTTTTTCAAAATAACCTCGGATATCGATTGAAGATCTAATTTTAAGCAAAAAAGTTTCTATAAAGTTTCTCGAAAAATCTAATACTTTTCAAGTTATTGGCAATTGAAAATTCGCAAATTTTTCACGATTTTCATCAGTTTTTTTCAAATATCTCCAAAAATATACGTTTTATCGAAAATTTTATAAGGAACGAAACTGTAGCAGGTAAAAAAATGAACAATTTGGTTTTTTACAAAGTATTCTAAGTGCAATATAAAGCTAGATATTAAAGATCAAAGCCGTTTTTTATTTTATCTGAAATTTCATCGATGTAGTCAATGCCATCTAGCAGCGAGCAAATGCATTTTATGCTTTCTAATCGAAAAGGGTTTTGTAGTGCTTGAAATAAGCTTTAAAATGAGCTTTATCAAAAGTCTTTTGCACGTAAAATAAGTGAGCTATATTGCAAATAAGCGGAGCATCGAATGTTTTTTCTTTTCAATCAATGGGTTTAAATAAGTGCCATTTCCACCAAAACTAAAATTAATCATATTCCGCCTAGAATTAACTTTATTATGAAGAGTTTTATAGATTGTATTAGTTTGGCTGCTTTAGGACACATAGTTTTCAAAAAAGTCACGATTAAGGGAGGCTGTGATTGCGCTGCCACGCGCTCTTTAAACAATCATATCTCCGTCAATTTTTATTTGATAGAAAAAACAAAAAAAACCAAATTGTTTGTCAGAAAAATACCTAAATTTTTTATCCCTACACTTTTACACGTATCTGTCGTCATTTTTGAGATATTATGAAAAAGGGGTGGGATTTTTAAAAAATTGAAATTCTCGATTTTTTTTCAATCGTGACTTTTTTGAAAACTATGTGTCCTAAAGCAGCCAAACTAATACAATCTATAAAACTCTTCATAATAAAGTTAATTCTAGGCGGAATATGATTAATTTTAGTTTTGGTGGAAATGGCACTTATTTAAACCCATTGATTGAAAAGAAAAAACATTCGATGCTCCGCTTATTTGCAATATAGCTCACTTATTTTACGTGCAAAAGACTTTTGATAAAGCTCATTTTAAAGCTTATTTCAAGCACTACAAAACCCTTTTCGATTAGAAAGCATAAAATGCATTTGCTCGCTGCTAGATGGCATTGACTACATCGATGAAATTTCAGATAAAATAAAAAACGGCTTTGATCTTTAATATCTAGCTTAATATTTCACTTAGAATACTTTGTAAAAAACCAAATTGTTCATTTTTTTACCTGCTACAGTTTCGTTCCTTATAAAATTTTCGATAAAACGTATATTTTTGGAGATATTTGAAAAAAACTGATGAAAATCGTGAAAAATTTGCGAATTTTCAATTGCCAATAACTTGAAAAGTATTAGATTTTTCGAGAAACTTTATAGAAACTTTTTTGCTTAAAATTAGATCTTCAATCGATATCCGAGGTTATTTTGAAAAAACAACCATTGACCCCCGAGAAGGGGTGGCAACCACCCCCATGGTGGTGGCGGAGTTCAAATCATTTTCACTTTTGAAGTTAATGGTAAGATGAGCCTAATTCCAAAATTTCATGCAAATCGGATCACAGTAAAAAAATTCGGAGGTTAGCCCGTATTTTTCGCTTCATTGACTGCACTAGTCAGGCGCACAATGCCTTATAATGTTCGTGTTTCAATTTACTTAGTAAAGAAATAAATAATCAGGCATGACGCGCTTGGGCCACACAGCGCCATCTAGTACCAAACAAAGCCGAAGCTTGTACTATGAGTACTAGAAAAGTAATAAACTTTACGTCTTAGAGACTTTTTTCTACTTTTTTTTATGCTAAAGATGGTATGGTAAGCAGTCGACACCGTAATATATGTAGATATTTTGAAACTTTAGTTTGTAAAAAAACATTTACCTAGTTTGCTTAATTTTTATACACAGTCACTATGTTTTGCCGCAGGTAAAATGTTGTGTTTCGATAGTAAAATATTTGGAAAATATTATTGTCACCTTCAATGTCCAGACTACTACACGTGGTTGAGGACAGAGCAGCAGAGTGGCGAAATCTCTTTTTGGGAGGGAAAGATTCACTTCGGGTGACTAATCCAGCTTAGTAAGTAAGTAACAACTTAAAATTTTAAATAGATACATATTGTTAATAACCTACGTAACAAGATAACTTACCGTCACTTTGATCAACACTATAATCGTGTCTATAAGGACGTTGTCTCCCACTCCAATAAGACGCACACTCAATTATTACAAGATTCCAACATATTAACAAGACTGTACGCGCGAGAAACAGCTCCGACTGGCGGCACATTCTACTCGCACAATACAAAGCTACAGAAACAACATAAATCGAAAACAATTAAAAAGCCAATAACGTCCTTTCAATTACCAAATCCAATTGAATTGGACGCACAATCACAAAGGAACGGTGTAGACGCTACATTAACAAGATAATAAAGCACCTGTTTTTTGTGCAAATGTGATTATTGGTTTGTTTAGTGGTGGGATATTTTTATATGGAAACCTAGACTTTTGCTTTAGAGATTCAAATGCGTATTCACTGGGGATTTCGAAAAATATATTATACCTACTGAGGACCTAGTGGTTAAGGCGGTTGACTTGACGAGGAACGCAGCGGTTCAAACACCGTCTCCCAATCTCAGATTATGGTCATATCTCAGACGAAACTTAGACGAAAGATGTTTTGTATGCGACCACCAATTGAAATATAAACGCAAAGAAATGCACTATATTAGGTATGGTCTCTGTTAGATGGGGAAACATAAATTAAAATTAGTTTACCTATTATATTTTTTGCTTGACCTATCATTTACCCTCAAATTAAGGTTTCTAATACATTGTGTTGTAAGTATCGGGTGACGACTACTAGGGACACAAGTACTAGTAACTTAGGTTACTTGTATTTGGGATACTAGCTGTCTACTTAGGTAGGAATCAAAATCATGATCTTAAGGCGAATATCTTTTTAAATAAGTATTCGTTTTCGTAAAGCGAAACCTAAGCAAACTGCAAACAATTTCCATAAACAAAATATTTATTCTGAAGATCTAGCCGTTATTTACAGTGGGTAGTGTTTATTTACACAAATTCCTACAAGTTACTTGCATTTATATTATATCTAACGTTTAAACGTGACTAGAATTTAAATTCATGCCGATTTAGCAAAATATTTGAGCGAGACAGAAAAGGCAACTTACACTGCTTTTCTGTAACTTGGACGAATATTTTAGACTAGTTCATGCCTGTAGCTTAACGTTACTTAGGATAAAGTGAGTTTGTCATACAAAACCTCTCAGAACGTATCTGCGTTATCAAACTCATCTAACAAAATTAGACTTCGGAAATTTACAATTCTCCTGAAATAACAATATCCTCTTAGAAATATAATCTTATTATGTATAATAGAATAGACAGAAAAAGTTAATAAGTCCTCAATATTCAAGTGATGTAGGTCAAATTTTGCGTACTAATTATAAACGCTAATAAATCAAGATCAAATTAATTCCGCTAGAAATAACTTCAACTGTCGAGTTAATTCGTTTCGTCGCACAATTAACTACCAATTCGTTAATTTCATTATTAAACTGAAAGGCTGGGAACGTCCGGGTGCACACGATGAGATTTAAAAGTGATTATAAATCACTCGCGGCGATAATTAGAATTCGCATCGGAAAAACAATTCATTCCAAAATATCGGATTAAGCGATGCGCGCAAAACATATTTTCATGCCGTGTTCATTTCGCTGTATCGGAGTTTTAAATAATAATTACGCTTTATTAAGTCATATTTTTGCCATCGTTGTATAAGATTTTTTGTTTTTGTTTATATACGAGTAAAATACCGCCTGATGCAAAAGAGGGTCTCTCTTTCTTTCTCAAATCGCTACGTCAACGGACAAGTAACTAAGTCTATCAGTTGTCTGTCAGTTATCACCACTATGCTGGTCTGTACAATTATTATGGCAATACACACTGAGCATTTTAGCCGACCAATACCTGTTTCACCCTTATATTAAGTATATGTCAAACGTACTAAAAGTAATAGTGCATACGATATCATTCTATATTCTATTCTATTCTATCAAATAATTCCAAACTGGCAAAGAAAAGCAATGGTAAGTATACTTAGTAATGTACTACTGGTTTTGCTGATGCTGTGCCTTTAAAAAGCATTTAGAAGTTATGCATGGGTAAAAATTAAAAAACGGCTATAAATGATAATAATTAGGGTACCAGTAAATTGTATCTACTAATAAGTTAAATTACGCCTAATGAACAAATCTTCCTTTACGCGGAAAGACATCTCTTTCCGCGTAAAGGAAGACACCCAGACATCAATTCTATAATTTGCTTCGTTCACGCTTTCTCATAACGCACATGCTGCCTAAAATGTTATACTGCACAAAGTGATTTAAACCGGCCTCCGAGGCTTCAATCCATAGATGACTCTAAGTTTATTCCCAACTTTAAATCATATCAATTTCTCACCGTAGCGCTACGTACTACGGAGCTGTACGCAACAATTACGTAACTTTTCTCACATTGTCAGAACTAGCAAGTTTACCTGAAGTTGAGCGTGAGTCATCGAATTAATCGTAGCACAGATAGAAACACAACTAACACATGTTCCGATCTAGACTAGATTCACGAGGCATCCCAGCAGAATACTTGCAAATTTTACCCCTGACAACAAACTTGCGGCTTGTATAAGTTCGGGTATTAAATTGTTGTTTAACAGCGACGCGGGCCTTCTAAATCGAAGTTTAACCAAGTTAGCTAGCTTTTGTTCCGGTTGAATGGGCAAAATAATTCTTATCACATTGTTGAGTGATAGATAAACTTGATAATGTCTAAAAGAAATCTTTTGCCTACTTGCTTAGGCTTGGATTTCATTTTGTGAAAATCAAAAGATCTGTTGTTGTTGAGTTACGTAAAGGGTTGCTAAGTTTCTAGACTGAAAAATTTAGAAATGAAAAGTTTATGAAAATATTATTTACTCCTTATAGCGTAGGTAGCGTTATTTTTCCACGTCTCAATAGGTCTTTGATTTCAACCCCACCGTTGTTATTTAAAGTGATCTGATTTATCAAACGCTTCGCAGTGAGATAAGTTTTGGATGATCTAATTAGTGTTTTTCTCTTGGATCTAGGATCATGGTTATAGCGAGAGCCCGGCTCTCATGCAGAAACTACTGGATAAAGTGATGATGATGATGATGATAAAACTATCATGATCTAATGTAACGTGCACCAAGCCTTAATTACCTCTCTGGCGTTTTGAAGAAAACGTCTCAATTGGCTCGTAAGTAATCGTTCCTCGAATAGAGAAGTGCTTGCGCCAAGTTTTGTGTGTATAAAGTTTCAATCTCATTAAGACTTCACCGAGAAGATGTCAAAGTAGCTTTCCTAAGTTAATCGATTGTTCTGGTTAGGTACGTTCGTGTCGTGTTTTCATAGTTGCGATAACGCCTTACTTATAAATTTAAACTTAACCCATTAGTGCAATTCAGTAGCATAATTTATAACGACTCTGCTTAAGTTACGAGTATCAATGTTGTTTAGTGCTTCGCTTGGAGTTTCGTGATAATGTATTATATCTATTATATGTTTAGTTACTTTAGGATAGAGTAAAATCTATGGATTTATCTACTTAATTACATGCAAAATGCATGAAATGTGTAGCAAAATAATTACGTAAACCTTTAGGGGTCTAGCCCAAGGATCTTAGCTCATAATCACACCTACTGCCAATAACCTCCTCCTTTTTTTGAAGTCGGTTAAAAATAGGAAAACAAAGTCAAAACGGTCATGATTCATAAAACTTAGATTATCCTATTTATTTAAAATGGCTTAAAATTCTACCAAAAGTAAGTTGAATCTAATAAGCAGAATAAAATGTATGTACTACAAAAATAAAATTTCTACTGAAATGCCTTTTATTTTTACTTAATCTAGTTCTTTGTGAAAATGTATCATTTATATTTTTGTATAATTGGTAGTTCCAAAATAAAAAGAAAACCAAAGTAAAAAGTTAAAGTAAAAATGACGTGGCTCATTTTTACGACATGAGGACGTGACTATTTTTACGAAAATACACTCTAAAAAGTGGTCTAGTTTCCAAGTCTGCAAATCGGCGAGGGTCTGAATATCCTGTATAGCAGGATTAGCAGGTAGGTAAGCTCCTCAAAGGTACTCGCGGGGCCCAAGAGGCGGCACCTTCGGGCGGCGAAACAAGTTGAAGTCAGCGAGGCGTTTTCCAGATTTCCCGACGCAGGGCCACGAATGCAGAAAATGCGACGGAAGTTAAAAAAAAAGGGCCAAGCTCTACTCGGGCGTGCGCACAAAGTTCTGTATAAACTAAATAATTATTAAGTAAGTATTCCAAGACATGCCACCCCCACGATTCCCAAACTAAGCTGAAGATTGTACTATGGGAGTACCCATATAAATATCTAATTTAGTTTATCTGTTGTCTAGTAAGACAGCTGATAAACTAAATTAGAATTTTTTTTTGTAAATAAATATCTACATATTATACATAGCACATGACATAGACAAGTTCATTCATTATTTAGTTAATCTTTATTGCATAGTAAATAATTGTACAAAAGGCGGACTTAATGCCACGTTGGCATTCTCTACCAGTCAACCATTGGGCTTAGCATAAAGTAATAATAAGGTAAAGTGCCAAAATGGTTCCAGTTTTAGAGGCAGCGATCACTACCACTGGACCAATTTATTCATTTGAAAACTGCTATTATTTTAATTGATGGTGTCCTGGTAGGCGTCTGTCTATGTTATACTGTACACAGAGAGATGGTACATACAAGTTCACGTACACCTATCCATTTGCGCCCTCCGTTGACAGTAGACAGATCTGGTAATATTAAGGCGTCGTGTATCTTAGAAGTTCTTAACCTGTTCTCTACTGGTAAATGGTGACGACTCATCATCAGCCTATTATTGCAGTCAACTGCTGGACATAGGCCTCTCCAGTTGTTCATCACTTAAGGCAAACATTTGGAGGATATACTCATAATCGCCACGCTAGGCAGGCAGGTTGGCGATCGCAGAGCGTAGCTTCTAGCTCTAGTGACGCTGCTGCCCGTCATCTGTCCGTGGTATTTAGCTACGCCTTCAATTGTGATGGTTATACTGCCACCAGTCGGTTGCCAGGACCTCGTTTGTTATTCGGCAGGATGCATCACGGGCAGGTGAGCTTAGCTTGGCTTGGAGCGAAAAGATGATAGGCCGTTCACTTACATCCCATCGGTGACGACTCGTTGATACCAAATCGATAGTTCCAGTTGAAAGGGTCCTGGATTGTTGTTGAATCGATGTAAAGTGCAAAAACCCACGGAACCCCAAATTATGTTAGCCCAGTCCGGTTCTATGCGGGCACGTCTGTGCTCGTTAGACACCCATTTACGCTGATTTCTGATTTTTACTGCACGATAGCAGTTAAAACTCTTATTATATCAACTTTACTTGGATATTTACTTACGAGAATCATTAGGAAGTAAGAACAATCGACGGTTTGATATTTAATCGCACTAGTTAGCATTATCAGATTTATTGATTGACTCTATTAGCTGCCAATAAAAACTATTTCCAACAGTCACCATATAGGTTGGTGTTATCAATAAGGTATTTAAATAACAGTTTAAGATAATCGAATTTGTGAGATCACAACATCAGATAAACTATTTGAAACGAAGTTCATTTTGTAACTAAAACTGGAAATTAACATAGTTGAGCATATATATTGATAGAATTTGATACCTACAATAGAAAATGAATGAATTTGTTAAAGATGTGATAGAAATCTTTAATACGATTCTGATTCGGCATTTCTATTCATAGATACTAAAACAAAATCAAAGGAAAGTTCTTAAAAATAACTTCACCTCATCAAAATAATAAAATTTCTTTCAGAGGAAAAACCTACGTTTTGCCAAAACGAAATTATTCAACCTATGGATGAGAAAAGGAAAATCGCGTGAGAACAAAGACCATGATTATTAGGTCCGGGTTTGTTTAAATTTTCATTCATTTTGTGCGTAAGTAATCATCTTTGACTTCTCTCTGTAATCTCCTGGGTAGCAACCTTTCTACGTTTTATTGCTATATTACTCCAAATACTTTTAAAGTCAGGAAGGAAATTCTAAGAATAAAATCAGGAGAATAGATTACTTTACTTTATAACTTAATGGACCAGCCCAGTGGGTCATTTGGTTTTGGTAGCGACCTTGCCTTCTAAACCAATGAGGACTATCGCATGTGATGTCGCCACCAGAAGTGCTAGTGTAGCGTGAGGTATCCTAAAATAAGTAGGTATCATAAATGTTTAATGTTGTTTGGTTGGATACAGGATAGATATTTCGTTACTCTTTCACACGAAAACCACTGAACTTTATATAAAAACCTAATCCAACTTTACAATAATATAGCTCATATTTTCTTTCTTTTATATACCTATAACTCATACATGAAATTAACGGATATGCTATAATTTCTGAGGTGATTGTGATTTCACACCGAGATATTGCATAAATTGCATTACATAGATAGCTAGCTATCGGCTGGAAATGGAGAAGACGGGTAGAGGCAGAGATAATGTTTGTTTATTCATTATCAGTTTTCTTAATTAAGTGTTTTATTAAATCTACCTATGTGCGTTAGGTATATTAGGCTGTGTAAGTTACCTTGGGTGAAAGCATTCCAGGTAGGTGTGTATGCGGCGGTATCATTACAAGTAGGGCCATCGTACTCGAATTTTAAAATTCCGGCCGTGTACCGCCATGAAAATAAAATCAAGCGAGAACTCTGCATTCAGAGGAGCCGGTCACATTTGCGTAGGTTACTCTTAAACTTCGGGGATAATGCAAATCGCCTTTTAGGAATCCCAACAGGACCATTAAAGCGAACTTGTGAGTAATTTATTTTATCGCAATAGCCTACGGCCGCTATTAGGGGGACGTAGCCTCTGTCCTCAACTTCGTTCTGTTTTAAAGCGGTCTTATGGTAACCTCTAGCACCTAATCCTAAATATTCGACCTACCAACCAATTGCTTAGGTACACCTTTCATAAAGTTACAGTTATTCTTATTTGTTAAATTTTTTATTTAATAAAGTTTATTCTTACTCTGAAATTTGACAGTTTCGTACTAAGTTATAGAGATTATGGGTATATCATTCAGATGTTTGGAGAGGCCTATGTCCAGCAGTGGACTGCAATAGGCCGATGATGATGATGATGTACTCTAAGTAGAAACATCTGCTATGTAGATTCGGATCGTCCGCACTTTAGGCCTAACTGCCTAACCATTGTGCCACCATCAAAAATTCTGAACATGTATAATAACAGTATGAATAGAATGGTAGATAGATTGTTTAAGCATTTTGTAAGCTTGAAGTAGTTCTTTGCTTTCCACAATCATAGTTTCCTCATCGCCCACGAAACCACTCTAAGTAGCAAATGAAATCCGGAAACATCTAAAGCATGTAATGAGCGAATTTAACCTGGTTTCCCTCGGCTAAAACCAGGTACAGACGCGTAAAGTGTGCCCAAGAGGCGAAGGGCCACTGCGCGTGAAAAATTCACTTTGGTACGGTGGCATGTTTTATTTAAGGCCGAGCGCACTGCGGCCCTTGAAATATTCAGCGCCGGCCATTGAGACACCGTTACCTCCGCACACATAGGCGCCATTTTGTCTTAGTCACGTCAAATGAAATATACATCGTGTTTTGTTTCTTACAGACCGGCACGTGGGTGTCCTGGTGACTGGGACCCGTCTCACAATACCGAATTACCCACAAGCTTTGCAATAAACTGTATACTTTGTACTGAATTACGCGTTCTACATAGGTACGTACTATTTTTTCCTTGCTTTACTGTACTAATATAGTCTATTACTGCATCTGTTTACTTTTTTGATAGTCTTATTTCTTATTAATGTGGATGGGTAGGTAAAGTTTTCAGTTCAGTAAAGTCATCTAAGTTTTCAAATACTCTCGTCACTTTCAAAGGAAAGGTACCTCTATGTTATTCTCTTTGCCTGTAAAAAACTGTTTTTACCTTAGTGTTGTATGCAATAGATGTATATCATTTTCTACCGTCTTTTACACAGAGACAGTAATTCCATATCTCCAGCGTTATGCGTCTGTATAAAAAATATATTTGAACAATACCTACAGTTGAGGGGCTAATCAATCAATTAGCTAGCCGATAAGTAGATCTACAAGGTTGCAGCTAGGTACATACTTATGTTAAATTGCTGGTTCAAAACTAACTGAAAATACAAACAAAACAAAATAATTTTGAGAAATCACTCCCTGGAGTTTTGTGTGGAAAGTTACGCCTTTTTGTTTCTATGTTTTACCTAAATATTGCCCACCGGAAATACATCTCGAATAGAGGATTCGGTTTTCGGTTTTCGGGATCCCGGGATCCCGGGATCCCGGTCATATTTTAGTCCCGAAATTTTCGGGATTAAATTTAAAGAGTCCCGGGATTTTCGGGATTGATATATGTATTGTTAATATAAGTTAGTAAAAATGTGCGTGAAACGAAACGCACTTACTTTCATTTGACGTTTTGACGGCCATCTCATTTACACGGCTGATTTCATATGATTTTGCTATCGACCGGTACTGGATTATGTGTAAAAATTCCGGAATCAGCGCTGCACCAACCGGAGCCAGAGGGACTGTTGTTGGGGCAAGTGCCGGACCAGTGGAGTTCTAGCGGCGGTATTGTGTGGACAGAGCGGTGGTGAGGCTGGCCGCCCGCGGCATAGTACAGGGACCTGACGGTGGCTGACCACCTCCGAAGGCTGCCCCGCCAGGCCGCACATAATCCCGGGACGGCTCGTTATGCCGGGTGGTGCCCGGGTTGAGTGGGGCCCGGTGACAATTTCCGGTGGGGTACGGTACCCCCTGTACCACACCGTCCAATACCAATGCGGGACTCCGCGCCTTTTCTAGTTTTTGCCACGACAACGGTCACTCCTTTCATGCCCTCCCTCCCTTATCCACTTCAATGGCACGACGACGACATTGCATACGTCCTACAGCGGCTTCCTAATCCTTCCCCACCAACTCAATGTTTGAAGTGGAGTTCACCAACATCCGTGGACTCCATGCAAACCTCAACGCCGTCCACCAACACTTCGAGACGGCGAGACCTGCAATGCCGTTTCTGACGAAAACTCAGATTGGCTGCCCTGCCGATTCGGCATACCTGCACTACCCCGGCTATGTGCTGGAACTGCTGGAAGAGTCCTTCCACACCAAGGCCTTTGTTCAGTTTTTGAAGATTTAACAAAAATTTAAAATAAAAATTTAATTTTGAGGTTTTACTGTCTTTTTGTTACCACTTTCTATTACCCATATAATCCCGGGACTGTCCCGGATCCCGGGATGAACTGTAGAAAATCCCGAAATCCCGGGATTGGAAAAATCGACCGGGATCGAATCCTCTAATCTCGATCTCTTCTTTTCTTAATAGTTGAAGAAGTTTGAAATCTTTACATTTCGTAACGTGCTATAATTTATTTTCAGGCAAAATGTTTTATTTTAAAGTTGACTTAACATTTATTCTGAACATCGCAATAAAAGTAGCGAGAGTCTCAACTTAGTCACCTAAATAGGGTTACCATGCCTGCCAATTTATTTAAATTTGTGCCTGCTTCACAAATCGGCTGGTGCAGAAAAAATTGTAGTATGTGAATAGGTATGCGTTTTAAAATATTATTTCCAAAACTGGAAAAGACATACCTACTTTCGAGCTAATTGTTAAATTTAAGTTCCAAGAAAGCGGCAGATTTAATTAATAGTACCTATAATAAATCAGTGCCTTTCTACTTTTTATTTCAACATTTTATTTTTATACTTTCTGCAAAAAAGTTATGGAACATATTTTTTTCAGCATCCTATAATAATAGAAAATTCTAAATAACGTATAGAGTTTCCCGTTTTTTGATGTTTATTGTTCGGGGTACGGTATAAATATTCCTCCTTTGTTCATCCGACAGGTTTAACTATGGTTGCAAAACGGAGAGCGCCGATTATTCTGATCCGAAAATATCACTAATTTATGGTAAGGCAAAACCCCGATGTCTGTCGCTTCTTCGTGAGACATATTTTAGGAAGTAAATAGGTAGAGACAGAAATATGTACCTACCCAAATATTATTACTTGAAATAGTACCTACATATCTACCTACGTATTACGTTAGATTAGTACCTACCACGGTTACCACGGTACCTACCCTCGTAGACAGACGGCTTCGAACGTTTGATTTTGGATAGATAGTCCTCCATTCAAACGTTCAGTCATGAGAATGACAAAGTTTTTTCTTGTAAAAATCCTAGTTTAATTCCCCAGTGGTAACCCTACTAAATCGTTTATAGTAATAGCTCCTACCTATCTGTAGATAGGTTATAAATAGGCACTTGCCGAATCCGCTAAAGGGTGTAAAGCGAATGATAAAGCGTGCTCCCGCGACCGCGCTGACTTTACGGCGCGCGTATAAAACGCCAATGACAGATACAAATGTCGCATAAAACACGATGTGAACACACCGAGATGTGGGTAGTTGTGTACTTTGATGCTTTATTTCGCTAACGTTAGGTAGGTACTGGGGCCCTACTACAGAAAACGAAAACGATCGTTCGTTGAACGGATCGCGTATTTTTACCCCATAAATCCCTCTCATTTGTCCCTCCCGTGTTCTAATATATCTGTCGCAGTCATCTGGTTGAATCCCCTATTCAATTGAATCGCTAGCGCGTTCATTAAATGACGACATTCAATTGAATGACTAGACCGTACGTTGACTAAACACGCGTCACTTAACGTCCAACTAGGTAGCGGATTGAAACATAGCCCTTTGAAAAGAGCGGACGTAAAAGCAGTCAAGTGATTGTAATTTAGTTCATTTTTTTCCCGCGCGGCGTTAGTAGTCACTAAAACAAATATGGCGTCGAACATGATCACCTGAGTGTTGATATTTTTTTGATTAGATTTACTTTAAACTGACTTAAACGTAATAAAATAGTATGACAGCATGGATTTAACTATTAATACGCCGCCTCCGGATACTTTTAAAGAAAAATTAAAAACTAAACATTAAACAGTCGGCTTTTATCCATTCAACGACTATGCTAAAATGACGTTCAGTCAAGACGTTGAACGTTTCATTCAATAACTTGACGAGTTGTCCTTTAGGCATTCAATTAAATGTCGTCATTCAATGAACGCGCTAATCATTCAATTGAATAGCAGATTCAACCAGATGACTGCGACATATCAATTAAATTGTTGAAAATCGACGTTGACGAATTTTAGTTCGTATATTCGAACACGGGAGGGACAAATGAGAGGGATTTATGGGGCACAAATACGCGATCCGTTCAACGAACGATCGTTTTCGTTTTCTGTAGTAGGGCCCCTGATTCAAAAAATGTTACTTATGCACAATACCTATTATGAATCACAGACAGACTCTTTATTGCAGACTAAAAAAATTATAGGCATAGTGTGATCTGTTCTAGACAATCTTTGGCGACATAGAACGGGAGGTGATATTAGAACCTAGTGTAGGTAGGTAATGTTACCCTAACTTTGCGTTGAAAGTACCGTTTTAACTCTATCCCTTTTCTTTTCTGTTTCTTTGTGTGTAGGTATATAGATAGAAATTCATCTAGATGGGTGAATCTGCTCCTAGTAGGTAAATCTCTAACACTCTTGTCGAAAATTTAAGAATTATTATGGCCATCCATGTTGATTCTTAAGTCAGATACCTACATGATAGTATTAAGAAATTAAAGAAATGTAGGTTTTAAGGAGTGCTTTCTTTAATTTGTCGAAACTCTCACTCACCTACGTATACCTACCCTTAAATACCGGTCTGCAATTTGCCCGCCGCGGACCCATAAAAATCATCCTTTTCGCCAGATAAATTAATTTCTACACGGCTACCTTTATATCTCGCAATCGGAGCGAACCCTTCTCATATTTCCACGTCTAATTTGCGTAACTTATAGGTGTGCCCGTCCTAACGAGTTTCACGGGGTTAATTCTCGTGTGGCGCGTTTTAAAAATATCCCGGAGTTGACGATGGTCTACAGATCGCGCGCGCTCGGGTGCTCGGGAGCCAATCATGCGAGTTATTGGGCGGCGACCTGTGCCGTGACGCGGTACCGCCATGCCGTGGTGCTCGCGAGGTAGGTAGCTGTCACACCAGTACCTAAAATTCCATCTATCAATGTGGAGCTCGATCGCAAGCCGAGACATGCTGAAGAGATAAGGGGAGCGCCGCGCCGGTGACGCGAAATTTAACCGCCCCGGCAACACCGACGTTCAATTTTAAAAAACATGGCCGGATAGGCCGGATACCGGATAGTAACCGGATATCCGTTTCACTTCTAATTTCAAACCAACGACATACCGACGAGGCAGTTAATTGCGACTCTCTATTTTATCGAAGTTATTGCCAAAGGTCTAACTTCAATGTATACGTAGACTCCATTTTATAGAAGTCCGTTATTTTTAAAACCCGATTTACACGCGTGCGACGCCGCCGGCACAGCTAGTCCATATATAAAACTACTAAGTCCTTATCAGTTTCGGTATTATAGCTTCGTAAACAAGGTACAACAAGTCTGTATTAAGTAAGTATACTTATAAAAAATCTACATAACCCGACTTCATCCCAGCAAATCTGATAAGTAAGTAGGTACACAACACAAGGCAAGGTGTGGAGAGCCACACAACCACAAGAAGTAAGAAACTCACTATTATTCAAAATCATAAAATGAAACCCAACTACCTACGTAACCTAAAAGATTTATGCCTCCATAACTATGATGGATGCTAATAGTGCATGCCCTCTTCAATTAATCATTGAAATAACTCGGTACTGTAAGCCCATTACTTCCCCTAATCCCCCATAAAACAATGACCCAGAACGGCGAGACTTAACAAAGTATTCACTGGTATAATCCTATAATGAAAGCGATAATAACAGACTCAGGTGGTCGGTTATTCCGTAACATTGAGAAAATTTATGGAGTGAAAACTGGTAATCGCTTGGAAAAACAATTACTATTCCGCTCAATTTAAAAGCGTATAGGGTTCACATAAGCATTGAATTACATACTTAGCTCCCACCGGAGGCGATTCGTGCGAAGTCAGTTTGAATAAAATAGTGTGTTCCACCTAAGTAGATCGTCTTCGGCGGGCCACACCATCGATTTGGGGAATATTTTTTATGGATATGAACGCAAATACCTCCTTTAACCTACGTCATGGTGATGATTCCATCTCCTTAACTGCAAATATTTACCTGTACCATTAGTAAATCATTACTTTTTATGTAAAGAATTGTCAGCAGTCCTGACGAATTCACCAATCCTATCCTATCGACTAATAAATGCGAAAGCTTGTTTGGATGGATTGATAGATGGGTGGCTGTTTGTTTCTCTTTCACGCGATTACTACTAAACAGATTTGAATGAAGCCATATTATAGTTATATGGATTACTATGTCACCGTGAAATTGTAAATACCGTTAGATTATAATTATAATCCATCTTGCGAGATTGTAATCTGACGAAATATTGTGAACTGTAACATTATTCTTACATTTTAACTATCATTAACTATTATTTTTCGGTAGATTTTGGTCGATCAAAGTTATATAGATATTAACGCGTGACAGATTTTAATTTATGAATTTCACATCGATCGATTACAGTCTGTTTTTACACAGCATTATTTTACAGTTCACAATATTTCGACAGTTTACAATCTCGCGAGATAGACCATAATCTAACGGTATTTACAATTTTGCGGTGGCATTTATAAACATTTCAATCAAAACCGGGGGCTGCAAATTGCTTGATCTTATTTGGCATTAACTTAGATCGAATTATGTAAAACACCAATAAAATTCAAAAATAACATTTGTTCAGTTACCTACCTCTATTAGAGAACTTTTTAAATTAAAGATAAAGTAAATCCAAACTATTTCAGGAAAATTGGCAAATGGATGAGGCACAAAACTGGAAATGGCCGAATGTGGTTATGCGACCCAACCCCTGTCGACCACAGCGAGCATCATGTGTGTTGAACAAGTTGGACGACTGTAAGCGAGGTAATTATATAGCCCATCCCACAGAAATAGAATACATACATACATATATACAATAGAATGGCCCTAAAAGGGCTAATAGTATGACACAAATATATGAGAAACGTCACTTCGATCAGCGCGTAAGTCGAACACTCCAGTGCGGTTCATTTCCAATACGTGTTCTGAATGTGCGTTTTTTTCTTAAAACTCCTTCAAATGAAAGGAGTGCTAGAATTTTCTAGCACTCCTTTCATTTGAATTTGAATTAATTATACAGAATGCAGAGGATCTAAAATTGACTTCTAGATCGATATAGAGAAGTATGAATGAATATAATCAAAAGGCTTCAGAGTTTCGCCATAGTAAGTAGATACGGTAAGACAGCATGCAGACGACAGACTATCCGTGACGCACTTTTTTACAATTATATGCAGTATCGCACACGACGCGCAAAAATCTGTCGCGGATGTTTCACATACTCAACACACACGACGCACTCGATTATTCTGTCGGCAGACCTAGACGCTCTTTTTAAATGTCTCAGACGCAGACTCTATCGCACAAAAAGTCTGTCGTCTGCGCAGCCCCTAAGTATAATACCTACAAAGAAACTGCATTGAACATTCATAATACTGAGCTTTATCAATCAAATTCCGCGGGTGAGCCTTGTAAATTCAAAGCTCCATTTATCTCAGTTGCAATTATCCAGATAATACATTTGCATTCGCGGCATTTCAGACATCGCGGCCGTGGCAGCATGCTACCACGCGACGGTTGATTAAATAACGCCGACTGGCCGGCTGATGACCCGGCCGAGGGTTATTGCATTTTAGAGCTCAACTGGCTCTGTACATTATATCATAGTTCAACTGTACCTACATTATGTAGTGTGTCATGATTTTTAATACTTGTCTAATTATAGTCCTGTAATTAGACAAGTATTTAGTATGTAATTATTATTTAGTATGTTTTTGTAAGAATTAAGTGGCAATACCAATTTAATATGGCAACTTTGACAACGCGTCTCTCTGGCGGCAAAATAGGCGGTAAAAAAGGAGGGGGCAAGTGGTGCTGGGCGGACGGACTGCTTGATCATTCTATTACGAGCCTCGGCCGAGGAAAGACAACGAGGGAAATCTATGTTCGACTAATAAGTTACTATTAAGTTTTATAATTCAAGTTATCCTAATAAACGGCAGTTGAAATGTATTATTTAACGTATTTATTTTATTAAATTAATTAATTTACGGGCTCTTCCTGTTAAAATTCATCCAACGAAGGCGAGGTGATCGATGATTGGTTCTATGGCTCACGTGGTGCTATCCCGTCAACTATGTATTAAGTATATCAGGGAACAGTGTATTAAGTGACGGTAATTAAGTAGTACACCGTTAAATTAAGCAACGATTGGCCCATTTGAGGACGATTTTACTTGTGTCAAAATCGTAAATTATTAAATTACTGCCAGGTACCGAAATTGATCAACTAACGATTCTTGCTATTTTCCGGTGACATATAAACTCATTTGTTGTCCGCTGCTTGCTGTTTTATCGCAGATGTAGTCCATTGGTAAAAGCTGTTAGAAGCTGTCCGCCAAGAAAGGTATCAAAGCCCTGTGTGCGCTAAAATCCTGATTTTGCACTGTTCTGCAAGATGTTGCAACATTGTACAACGTATGCAACATTGTCAAACTCATGCATCCCACTAGGCGTTGCGAATTCACTTTAGTAATTATAAGCGACGACGATAACCTCGATATCTACTTTTCGATGCGTCTACCTCAAAAGCTTTCACTACGTTATAAAACTAGGTATCTACATAGCAAACATAACAAATATCCTCTCCCAGACCGGATCCACAAATGGTCTAGCTGATCATTTGATTCTGACTACTTACTAAACACCGGACTACTACGTCCCATGTTGTTATTCAGTATCCCTCCTGCTCTTAAGCCTCTGTGGTACAACGGTGTAGGCATTCATTGGATGCTGAGCACTTAACTCCAATTTGCTCCGCTCAACCTAACCCGCAATCACACGTCGAACAACCAGAGGCGCAATCCCAGCTAGTGGAAACAGCATTGGAAGAGGAGTCGGTTATAAACAACTAGTATAATCCGACATGTATCGATAAAAGCGGTATCCACCAGCCTACATCATACATTCGGACTACTAAGTCCGATGTTTAACATCGATATGGCGTGAAATCAATCACACAATTAATCAACGGTATGTACGGTGGACCGCTACATTAAGCCTAACTGCAGCTGAATGCATCAAACCTGTATTTGAACAGACGATGGCAAACTTGCTATGCCTGATATGGCAATATGCTTCGAAGCGCACAAAGTGCCACAGGCTGATTGGAATAACGCGTTGCACCGTACTGGCCGGCTGATGAGCCGCCCAGCCAGGGTTAATGCATTTATGCGACGCAGACTATCTCATTCGTAAACATTAGATGCGGTCAACTTTTCTCATTTGTTTTTAGTTAAAATTCCAGCCCCAAAGAATGATCATTCAGTTTCCCGACCTAAGGTGACCGAACCTGAAATAAGGTGTGCTGAATATTTTGACTGCTCCATTTATTTAGTCATCTTTTCTTCAAACTTCATAGTTCTTCAAATTTTCATTGAATTTATGAAGGTAGGTATGTAAGTATATATTTAATTATTAGATAAGTAGTAAGATATAATTATTATGGATATAAGGGACCGACCTATCAACTTTTCGCTTCAAGCCAGTCTCACCTGCCTGTGGTGCATCCTGCTGAATAACAAACGAGGCTCTGGCAACCGACTGGTGACCGTAACCATCACAATTGAAGGCGTAGCTAAATTCCACAAGCCTATGACGATCAGCGTTACTAGAGCGAGAAGAAGCTACTTACGCTCTGCGATCGCCAACCCGCCTACCCCGTGTGGCGATTATAGGTAAAGCCTCCAGATACTTATGTGCCCAAAGTGGCAAGGAACTGGAGAGGCCATAGGCCTCTCCAGCAGTGGACTGCGAAAGGCTGATGATGATAATGATCATTGAATTTACTCCTCATTTCCAATACTCCTCACCTAAGTACGTGGCAAACAGCTGTTTGCATTTTTTTCCTAATTAATTACGATGATCTTCTATAGGGAGTCTCCAGACTTCGATATACCTAACTACGACATTATTTATTATTAAGTTTAGTGGACTTCCTTTAGTTTCCCATGCATGTATTGTAGGCAGGTATTATCAGTAAGTAATTCGAGTAAAATAACCGTAAGAGCGTTATTTACTGCTTACCTTACAAACATAATTGTTTGAAGGGCTTGTTTACCCCGTTGATGTAGAAACATTTTTCTTCGGCTCAGTTTTAAGCCGGATAAATGTGGCATTTGCTGAGACAGATCGCCGCCAGTGCTCGGTTTAAAAGGCAGCGTTTGGAAAGTAGGTGAGAGAGTGCTAGAAGAGCGAGCGGAGCGGAAAAAACGAAGCCTGAAAAGATTGGTGTTGGTTTTGCATTTCATTTTTAGGGTTCCGTAGCCAAAATGGCAAAAACGGGACCCTTATAGATTCGTCATGTCTGTCTGTCTGTCTGTCCGTCCGTATGTCACAGCCAGTTTATTCCGAAACTATAAGAGCTACATTATTAAAATTTGGTACGTAGATGTACTCTGTTAACCGCATTAAGATTTTAAAGTAAAATCAGAAAAAAATCCAAAATTTTTGGGGTTCCCCATACATGGAATTGAAACTCAAAAATTTTTTTTTTCATCAAAGCCATACGTGTGGGGTATCTATGGATAGGTATTTGAAAATGATGTTGAGGTTACTAACATCATTTTTTTCTCAGATGAATAGTTTGCGCGAGAGACTCTTCCAAAGTGGTAAAATGTGTGTCCCCCCCCCCCCCCCGTAACTTCTAAAATATGGGCACTATAAAACTGAAAAAAATATATGATGTGTATTACTATGTAAACTACTAACGAAATTAGTTTTAATGAAATCTAGACAGTAGTTTTTTTTTAAACATCATAAATCAAATTACCTAATTTTTTTCATTCAATCAGTGGTACCCTACGTGCGCGAGTCCGACTCGCACTTGGCCGGTTTTTTAAACGACTTACGATGTGAGTGAACAAACTCAGGATGTAAACATATAGGTGTACATATAGTCCATGAGAATAGTCCAGAATCAATAAGGTACCTACTAAAGGTGTGTCACGCAACTCACGATGTGCTAAATTTATTAAAGACTATCGTCTGAAGCTGCTTTAGATTAGAATTGATTGTAGTTTTCCAAACAGAATGTATTTAATTAAACAGGAATTTATTCCTCAACTCAATCGTACGTAGTGGACTACATTCAGTAGATACCTACGTTCCGACTGGTGGTGTAAGTTACCGCCCACCTTTCCACTCTCTGCTCGCGTCGTAATCGCATCCCGAATTTAGAGGGGCGAGTTTCGCACGGCCCGCATTATTGGCTTCAATCTCACTGAAAGTATTACAAAGCAGCTTACGGGTCGCCGCCAAACACCAACTTTCCTCAGCTCAAAAGAATAAACAGAAACATGTATCAGTGCAACTTTTCCCCTCAAACTTTTTAAATGCGCAAACTTCAGTGAGAGTTGGACGTTAAATAAATTGAAAAGTGTGGGAGCTACTTCAGCACATGTTGTTAAACTAATTTCCTATCACTTTTATTACACGTAACTAAAAAGCCTATACGTGTGGGCCTTGTGATCATAGTTTTCCCATTGTCATTATTATTTTAAGAAAAAAAAGCAACTTATTTCTATTATCATCTGCCTTCGATGTGCCATCAAAAAGTGAAATTCTCTAGATGTTTCCCTCCCATCTATGATGTGTCATCTTCTAAACAAGGCGTAAAGAACATCTTACGAGCCGACATCGAAGTATCGGTGGTGGCAACTGACAAGAAACTGATTAAAGTAGGTAGGTAATAAGGCGAGTGGAAGCTACTAAGTATATTGTGCTATTGTAAAAAAAAAGGCCTCGTAGATGCATATTAGGTATGATGTACATCCAGTCGCCAATCCCTCACTTAAAAAAGACGATCCATTTTTAAGGATCTACCAGAAATAAGGCATTACGCAGTTCGTCAACGCCGTCTAAAATTTACGAGACACTAAATCACTCGCGTAGTCGAGCTAATATTTCAAACATTTGGCATAGTTTACGGTGAACAGTCGTCTGTCATGTATTAGAAATTGGCTCGAAATAGCAAGCCAAATTAAAGTTAACTTAATTTCAGCTGATGGCAGACGATTGGCTTAAGCCTAGGGTCAATTTCCTTTGCTCATTTAGGACTTCTTGGAGACACCGCCAGTTCTGCAAGTCTTGGTGGTCTTAACGGCGAACAGGCAGAATTTTTAAGATGTCAAAACCTTCAAAAAACGTCACCCACAATAATTCCTATTATGTCATAGAAAATGAGATAAATCGATATGTACCTACCTAAGCTACCAAGTAACACATACGTAGGTACACACGGCTAAATGTTACCGAAGTGATTAATCACGGCTCGACTCGACCGCATCTGGGAGTTGAGAACTTCTCGCTTGTTTGTGGGATTTCCGTACACCCGATACTTCGAGTTACTTGCATCCTACGTAGATTAGTTACGTAAATAAATTGAATCAGATTAAATTAATGGACTAACTACTCTTGTGTAGAGTGGGTAGTTAGGAGTTGTTTGCGTTTTGAAATTAAGACTTGTTAATTTAATGAATTAATTAGTAGGATAGCTAACATTATATCTTTTGCATAGGTAGCCATTTAAATCTAACCTCCAGAACAGTTATTAAGTTATGTACCGTGATTCAAATCCCAATAAAATATATGAGAGGGCAACACTGAATTCCTTCTCTTTTTATCTCATTCGTCTATGACATAGTGCTGTCTCGCTCGCACATTGCCTCACCACCGTCATGCAGTTTCGTACCCGAGGTAGGGTTCGACGTTCCGCATTGGCATCCGATTCCTTGCTCGGTGCGGTCGTGAAAATAATTCGCTTACAAATTCATAAAACACGACCATATTTAATATTTCATACTTAATTGTTAATATTTCATTCGTCTATAATATATTCTTAGATTATAACGTTTAACGTTCGAAGAAAAATCTTATAAATTTAGTTCACGTTTTACCCTCACTATTATTAATAAATTAGTGCTGTTGAAAATTTTAAGTAAAAAGTTTTCTGTTGAAATTAACTTCGTTTGCAATGGAAAATAATAACGATCCTGACCAAGTTGCAGGTAACAGTGCCGAAATTCACACCAAGAGGACGCGCTCGCCGAGTACGTCTTCGTCTAGCTCGAGTTCAAGTTCATCTTCGTCGGGTCGTAAACGTCGAAGCAGAAACAAAAAGGCTAAACGGCGCAAGCACAACAGCCTTTTAGAAAAGCTGGCAAAACAGGTAAATGACTTGCAAAATCATTTATTTCGTCACAACCGAACCAGCTCACCATATCCGGAGCAAGATGCACCGAATATTGATCTCGATATCAGTAGAGATTTATTCAACGAGGTGAACACGGTATCGAAAATATCCTCGCCTATCCCAAGTGACTATAGTATGAAGCTATGCACTAGTGTTAAAGAGCCATCTGTACCCAAGACATCCCCAGAATATTTAGCGGCTTTGCAAAGTATTCAGCGATTTGGTAACGGCGAATGGAGCGACATTCGATATGCGGAGGCTCAGAAGCTATTTTCTTATTCACCCGGATTTGTCGAGCTAGAGTGCAATGAGGAGGTCAAATCATTAGATCGCTCTCGTCACCTTCAATTGTCTGAACGGTCATATGCCGCTTTAACCCTTGCGCTCCTTAAGCAGCAAGAGGCATTACAGACGGGATTCGGAAATTTCTTATCCTGGATACGAAGCTCTGCCGACAGTACTTTAACCTTCGAAGCTATTCAGGAAAAGGTAAATGATTCTATTTTAGGAGGAGATTTCCATAAAGTGTCTACGGATATCTTGCAGCTGGTGTGTGGTCACAGGGCAGACCTTGTCCAACAACGCCGTGACAATATTCTGGCGTCTACAAAAGACATACTCATCAAGAATAATCTACGCAAGATTCCACCCACATGTTCATACCTGTTTGAACCTGTCGCTTTTTGCTCTGCTTTAGACAAAGCTGGTGGCATGAAGAAAGCCTTCTGGTCACAACCTAAGGCGTTTTCTAACAAACCTGGTGCGCAACCAGGTTCAAGTGGAATCGTAAGGTATCCCGCGCAGGGAACCAATACTTATGCACCTGCGCAAGGTGGCAACAAAAATAAGCCGCAAGCACCAGAACCCGGAGGTACTTGCGATAGCACCACACATTGCAATTGCAGAGGAGGACATCAGTGTGAAGTCAATTACCACCAAGATATGGGGCGATCGCACCCGAACTACTACCGTGACACTAGCTTTCGTGGTCACACCAGCGGCCAAGCTAAAAGAGGACCTGTGTCCACATCCCGTGGTGGAGGCAAGCGAGCAGGGTCTCCATCATATAAAGATAAATCGTATAATAAACAACGCAAATACTGACTAGGTACACGCAGTTTCGTGCGGGGCAACTGTACAAATACCACTTTCAGTGGGAAAAAAAAATGGGAGCTCCGACAATGATTTTAAAAAATAATTCAAGGTTACCGAATACCTTTCAATCAAAGGCATCAGTAATAGTGGCTCATTACAGATGCCAAAACTCGAAAACTGTTCCTTTCAAATACCAACATCCAGATTCCTGCCTATCAATCTATCTAGAAAAGCGATGGTACATCACGGGCAATTTGCGATCTCAGAGCGCTGAACGAATACCTAGACACAAGTCCATTCAAGCTAATAAACATGTACCAAGTACCAAACTTTCTACAACTAAAGGATTGGCTACGCAAGGTAGATCTATCACAAGCGTACTACCAATACACAGGTCACACAGATGCTTCTTGAGGCTGGTTTACAAGGGAGAGCTATACGAAATGAGATGCCTACCATTCGGCCTCAGTACAGCACCAAAGACGTTTGCCGTAATGTCAAATTCGATTGCTCAGACACTGAGAGACCAAGGCATCAGAATCATAGTCTACCTTGACTAGATTTTCTGATCGCAAGTCAAGACTTGACGGTTTTAAACAGTCACATAATCATTGTGATAGAAAACCTCCTCAAGTTGGGCTGGCATATAAATTGGCAGAAATCGATATTAGTTCCACAGAGAAGTGTGGAGTACCTGGGCGTAGCATGGCACCCCTGGCTGAATCAAAAATTGCATCTCATCTCATTGACTACTCAGCATCTTGCCCAAGGAACAACCACAAAAAATATTTCCTCTAACGCTCTCAGCGATGTCAGACCTGAAATGGTGGAGAGAAAACTGCCGGAGCCCATCCTTGCTCCACTTCCCTTGCCCAGACCATTATCTGAGCACAGACGCATCAGGCATTGCTAGGGGCGCGACATTAGACTACCTGCACGTCACAGGTACCTACCTGGAAAGTAGAAGAACAGAATCTTCATTGCAACGCGAAAGAAATGCTTGTAATTTTGAAGTGCCTACAAAATCACGGCCACACTCTGAAACAAAGTTTAATATTGATACAAACGGACAACAAAACCGTAGTTGCATACTTACGCAACGAACATCGAAATCTTAATGAACTTAGCATACAAAATATTCGAAATTACAGAAACACACCAGATTCATTTTACAATTCACCATATACCCGGCATTTACAACACCGAAGCCGACGGTCTGTCAAGGCAACGAGTCCTAAAAATGCTCATGTGGTTCCAACATACGCAACCTCCGACAGGAACGACAGGAATGCGGCAGCTTTCAACGCACTGGCGAAACCATGGGATGATCGTCTAGCGTGGGTCTTTCCCCCACCTTATCTGACCCCAAGGGTACTGTCACTTATGAACCAGGCGACCGGAATATTCCTGCTTGTGGTTCCGCGATGGGAACGCGTATTTTGGAGAGCGGATCTACGGAACCGCGCAATAGCGGCACCTTACATTGTGAGAAATCTCGAAAAAGTACTTCTGGATGTGACGACACAACGTCCTCCACCAGATGTCATCGAGATAACCCTAGAAGTATGGAAATGTGGGGGTGGTCTAAGACCATAAGCACCTGGACAGATTCTCAGAAAAACCTGCTCAAATCTTCTTGGCGCACTTCTACTATAAATACATATAAACCCGCATGGGCTCGTTGGACTCGCTGGGCCCAAACAAATGGGGTAAAAAACCACCAACCCTACGGGAGGCGACGTAGCCAGATATCTGGCCGATTTGCACAATATCGAGGGTCTTGCTTACAGCACCATACTTGTGCACAAATCAGTAATATCCTCTTTCTGCAACTAGTAACTGAGTCATCTAATAGTATAACTTCTCATATACTAGTGAAACAGATGTTAAAGGGTATTGCAATCATATAAACCCAAGGAACCAAAACCTACCTATTTGGGATATCAACCTAGTAGCGAAACATCTAGCAAGATAAATCCAAATTGGAATCTGTACGACACCTCGAGACATACAGCAACTCTATTACTATTATGCTCAGGTAGAAGGGTCCATGATCTGACGCTTCCTCAATGTGACCCTAATCATTTTGTGACTATGTCAGAAGACAGTATCATATTTTGGCCATCCTTCGGTTCCAAAACTGATTCTGCTAACCACAGACAGTCAGGGTGGAGATTGAATCGAAATGGAAGTAGCAAATCTTTAGACTCAATTTATTGGATACAAAGACTTATATCTCTCTCCAAAGAACGCAGAATGGTGGCAAAGTGCAATAACCTGTTTTTGCGAATAAGTGGCCTAGCGGAGGCCGCTACACGCTCAGTTATTGGAGGATGGGTGAGATCAGTATTAAAAGACGCCGGGATTGCCGCCACACCAGGTAGCATTAGAGCTGCAGTGGCGTCTAAAAACTGGACTGAAAACTTTTCGACTGATGATATCTTAGCGCGAGGTAATTGGCGCTCTGAGGATACATTCAGAAAATTTTACCGAAGAGAAATAGCTACCTCAACCCACAGTAGTTGTGTTACATCAAAACTATTTACTCCTGTCGATTAGCATTATTATAGTAAAGATGTGACACTTTTTAAGTTTCAATACCTACATTATACATGATTAGTGTATTGCATAAATCACATTTATGATTGTCAATTCCTATTTAGAACAGTGAAATGAAGAATAAACAATTTTGGTTATTTTTTATAACTTCGTTTAATTTTTTGATTAACAAGGTATACCTGCTCGCACAAACCCACATAGTACTTAGTAGGTTCAACAACCCACTGAAATGGTTCATTATTTACACTCATTTTAAATCATCACATTGGCATCCACCACCAGCAGCGATAACAGACATTTCTCATATATTTTATTGGGATTTGAATCACGGTACATAACTTAATATAGGCGTTTTACCTACCATTAAAACGCTTATTAAGTTCTTACCTGATTCAAATCCCAATAATATCAGTTCTGCTTGCTGGTCTAAACCACAGTACATAAATATATGAGCTGCAATGCGGAACGTCGAACCCTACCTCGGGTACGAAACTGCATGACGGTGGTGAGGCAATGTGCGAGCGAGACAGCACTATGTCATAGACGAATGAGATAAAAAGAGAAGGAATTCAGTGTTGCCCTCTCATATATTTTATTGGGATTTGAATCAGGTAAGAACTTAATAAGCGTTTTAATGGTAGGTAAAACGCCTATATTTTTTGGGATCTGAGGCCCTACTACAGAAAATGAAAACGATCGTTCGTTGAACGGATCGCGTATTTTTGCCCTATAAATCTCTCTCATTTGTCCCTCCCGTGTTCTAATATATCAATTAAATTGTTGAAAATCGACGTTGACGAATTTTAGTTCGTATATTCGAACACGGGAGGGACAAATGAGAGGGATTTATGGGGCAAAAATACGCGATCCGTTCAACGAACGATCGTTTTCGTTTTCTGTAGTAGGGCCCCAGGGACTGTTAGGTACATCTCGATTTCTTAGTGGTACTTACACTTGCTATTATTAGTCCAACGAAGCGGACTATTTTGCGTGGAGTACCGCTCGCACCTCTGAGGTACATTATAGCAAATAGCTACTCGCATAATAGGCAATAATGCTCGCATAATTAATAATCAAGACTTGAAATGTTTTTTTTTTCTTTTTAGAGGGGAATGCATTAGGCACTCACACCTCCCAAAATCGGTGTGGGACTCACACCTCCCAAAATCGGTGCTCCCCATGCGGGTCCTGTGCAACAGTGACGAGGACGGAGCGCTCATTGGCCCAGGCAGGGCAATGCCGAAGCGTATGCTCTGCCGTGTCCTCCGAGCCACTGTCGCAGTGACATAAGTACCGTCCGAAACATCCATGTCCCGTGAGGACCTGGGTCAGCCGGTACGTCTCCACCCCGTGGGGGCACCGCATCCACTCTTCCAAGATGGGACCAATGGCCTGAGTGGTGCGGCGCCCCCAAGAATTGAAATGTCTACTCAAACCCAAGGCTATAAATTAATTTCGAAAAAAACTAAACAGCTGTGGCTGCCTGTCAATGTCAAATCATATTTGCAATTTACAAAACACACAATGCACGATTAAATCGAGAAAAGAAGTTATTGTTTTACGTTTATCTAGTCCTCTGTCTAACTTTCTAATTACCTCAGATATTCAATTTCAGTACCACAATTACAAAATTTAACATACCATAAATGTAATTTCGCAAGGTGTCAATTTGTACATCCAACTATTCAGGATTTCATACTTCAGTACATAATTGCAAAAAACTGTGTTGAATTATCTCAAGTTATGTTATTTTCATGGGTAAGTCCACCGTATGTGATAATTAAAAGAATGCTTAAAAGCAATATCCTTGTTATTTAGTAAGGTAAACAATGCTTTTATATTTGTTGAATGCAATCATTCAACAAATAACTTTTATTTTTTCTAATAATTTCAGGGTGCCAATTCCCACGGACAACTTGGTCTAGGAATTGTAAATGAACAAGTAGAAAAACCATCTAAAGTAGTAATTGATTCAACAAACATCAAAGAAATTAGTCACATCTCTTGTGGTGGAGGCCATTCCCTTCTTTTGGATAGTGAAGGCAAATTGTATTCCTGTGGTTGGAACCATAAATTGCAATTAGGAACGGAAAAAGAATGCCTTTCTTTTGAAAGGGTGTGGAAACTGAGTGGTATAAAATTTACAAATGTTGCATGCGGTTGGGACTTTAGCTGTGGAGTGACAGATGACAATTTCTTGTTTGTATGGGGTTCAAACAGTAATGGTGAACTGGGCTTGCCTAAAGATCATTTCCCGGAGATTGTCAAACCAATCCGTTTACAGGTTAATGCATGTGCTGTCTCTATGGGCCTAAGACATTCTGCTATAATAAATTCAAAGGGTGAAGTTTGGATAACAGGGTGTGGGCGCCATGGACAACTCGGTTTGGGGCCAGATATCCTTTCCTCAGACAGATTTCAATGTGTTCCGAAAGTTGGAAAAATATCTCACATTGCATGCGGACAGAACCATACAACCACATGGTGTTCTGAAGAGAAAGCATTATATGTATGGGGGGATAATAGACATGGCCAGTTATTACTGGATAAAGAGAAATACAAGAAAGTCTTCACAGCGCAAAAGATAGATATTGATGTTAAACATGAAGTTAAAAAATTGTTGAGTGGCTGGACCAACACATTATTGTGGCTTCAAAATGGAACAATATTTACTTGGGGGCGAAACAATTATGGTCAACTTGGCACTAATGAATGTTTTTCTGGTAAATTAGTCCAAATTAAGCTTCCAGGTATGTAATTATTAATTACATAAATACTATAAATTCCTCTTTGATAATATCCTGTTTATTATTATATATTACTGTTTTTCAGATTCAAGACAAGTGAAAGACATAGCCCTAGGCTCTGAACACACAATTTGCCTTATGACAGATAACTCTGTGTGGGCTTGGGGCTGGAATGAGCATGCAAACACAGCTACAAATATTGAAGAACATTGTGTATTTAATCCCACTCTAATACCTTTAAACTTAGGACCAAATTATTGTATAACTCAATTGTATGCAGGAAGTGCACATAACTTTATTGTTGCTCAAGAAACTGAAACAAAGGTTGTCTGTGATGAAGCAGAGCCTAAGGCCTCATAAAACTAGTCTTCTAGTCAGTGTAGTGATTTTATTAATGTTAATATTTGATATTATTCATTTGTAGAATATTAAGCAACAATTCATGGTGCTTTGTTGTTATCTAAGAGCATATTATTTTATTAAAGGTCTTTTACAAAATCAATTTGTTTGTTACCAACAATCTGCGAGTGGGCCTATGGTCAGTTTATTTTCTGAATTTACTCATATCTGAGTGCATTTTGGAAATCCCTTCCAGTAGAATTCACTTAGCTCATATAGGGGCTACATCAAGCTGTATATAAAAAGTGTAACAACCATCCTTAGAATATTTTGAAGTGCAAATCATTTGTGAAATATCTGGTTCAAGCAGAATAATCATGTCCATCAGGATAATCTGTGAACAGGAATTTCTAATATAAATATATATTTTGAGAATCTGACAATATTACAGTAGGTATAAGTAGGTAGGTAAGAACTTTTTGCAGGTTTGGTCATGGTCACACTGTTAATTTGTGTTATGGATTTAAAAATAATCCCCTTCAATATGTATAAAAACAAAAGTACCTAGGTACCTATCACAGGTACCTATCTACAGAATTAGCAGTAAAAATTATAAGAAAAACATACCTGTTCTTTCATATTATTAAAGATTTCACACTCTCGTGAAGTTTCACACTCTCAAGATAAATATTGCAGCAAGTGTGAATGAATAAAACTATTTAGGTATGTATCTCAAAATAATCCACAACAGAGTTGAGTCATCATTGTATGTTAACATGTTGCAATATTTGATTGAGCTCGACAAAGTGTTGACTGGTAGGGCAGGTTATTAAAAATAAAAAACCTCATATTTATCTCATATAAAATATTTAATTCTAATTTATAATAAGCTTTTTTAAATCTACAATGCTATTTGTCATTTACAGTTTTATATGTAATTTCACTTTTTGTAATCTATGGTCAATCCTAATTTGAGGTGAACTGGTATTGAATACAAAACTATTGGATCACATTGTTAGGCTATGAATACTGTGATCAGAATACTATGTTACTTATATTTAATGCAAAAAGGACACACTCCATAGCATTCACCTCAACTTAGTGTTTTACATTCTCTGTATAATTAACCAAGATTCAAGAATCTATACATGAATTTAATTACATATAGGTATATATAAAAACCAATAATTTACTTTGAATACCATAGCAGGTAAGTATGTAGACAGTAATGCCAACTAGATTCAATAATATTTCATCATATTTAAGAGTATAAAAACAATACTATAAAAATATAGCTGTAACTGACTGTTAGAAGACAAATAACTACATTAAAAAGTGCTTAACTTTAGTAAACAGCTGCAGAGCAATATTATCAAATAAAAATAGGTACCTAATTTAAGCAAAAGATATTTTTTGTAACTGATACACACTCCATAATATCATTACCATTTATGCTTGGGCAAACTCTTCCTTATCAGCAAAAAAATGATTTTCTAAATAAAAGACTGTATTATTTAAAGGATATTATGACAATTTCTCATTTACAAATATTACAGTACAAGAAGTCCAATTTGATATGGGCCAATGTGCTTGAGCTCAGTGTAAGTAACCAATGAATAAATACCTCTTTTAGTAGTTGTATGAACTTATAATACAATAGTTACTGACCTAAACATCACCTGTTGATGTAGCTGTCAACATTTATATATCAAAGGAAGACTAGAATAATTGAGGCTTGTGATGAATAGGTCATTAATATTCATTGTATTATATACAAATTAACAAATGATGATAATGATATACCTACAATTTAACAGATAGATTTCAATTGGTTCAACTTCTCACCGAACCTGTTTTTTTCAAAATGTTTACAGAAATAAGTCTATTATGCTTGTTTATTCCAGCTGTAAGCTTAAGTCTCATCTAAATGTGCATGGATTCTAGACAAAAACAAACATAAAATACTTTTATATTAATAGGCTTTTAAACAAGTGAGATCTCTCTTTCACATTTAGTTATTTACAATCTCCAGTGCTCAGATATTTCCATTATGTATTTCATCAATCACAAAATTTATATTTTGTAATAAAAATGTCTTGATGAGAATACACAGCTCATTTTGACACAGCTAAATTTGATTTATTTCATTTTATTTATTATATTAATATTAATGGCAGAACCTGTCCTATTTTTATATGATAATAGCTCTGAGAACAAAAGTCTGCAACTTTTGCAAGATTTATTACTAAAATATTGAATTCCTGTACTTCTGAATTAACATGACCATTAAAATGAATATACAACCAATACCTAAAATATTTCAAATCCAAGTCTGTCTGGATTTTTATAAATTATCCTCTTGAGTTCTCATTAATGGCATTTAAAATTTTTGTTAAGGGTTACATTTATGCTGTATTAAATTAAAATATTACAGGAACTCAATACAAGCACACTGTACACAATAGATGCTATGTCATAAAACTAGTCCAATAGCTCACTTGCTTTACAATATCTTGACAGATTTAGTTTGCTACCTCTTCCTTTCTCCTTTTTGTGTCTTACGCTTTTCTTTCTTTTCTTCTTTTAGTTGCTTTTGCTTCTCCCTGAAAATTAAAGAAATAACATTGAATCTTAATTTTTTGTATTTAATAATTTGGAGAGAGGTATTCGGAGTGACGAGAGTCACTTCTGGTGTGAAACACTGGCCTTTTTGTTATTTCTGGAATATCTGCACAAATGAATTCTTCATACAAAGTGGGAAATCTAATATTCTGTGCAGGCGACTTACAGGACATATTGTGCATAAATTAATAATATAACTTTTTTATTACTAGTGCAAGTGCAATGTGACATAACAATGATTATAGAAAATGTAACATTACTACTAAGCATAGTTCAGAGGATAAGCGTATAAAACAAAGTTGAATATAAAACAAATTATTTGGTATACAGACCTGTCCTCTTTGTCTTTCTCTTTTTTACGCTGAGCATCTTGACGGGCCTGTTCACGCCGTTCGCGCGCCGCTGCTGCCACATCAGATGCATTTGTATTTTTAACTAAATCCGAGCTCACGGCCTCTTCAACATTTTCCTGGTCTTCCTAAACAGGTACAAATGGGTTTTTATGTCATTACTAAAAATTAATCACTACAATAAACCTAACCTATAACTAGGTTATATTACCTCATTGTCAGAGAGTTGACTGTATTGGGATAATATTGCTTCGCGTATCTTCTTTTCCTCATCAGTATATTCTCGCCTGGTGGTTGTTGCTGGTGCCTGGGATTCCAATAACTTTGCTAACTGCACGTCGACGTCGGCGGCTGGCTTCGGTGCTTCTTCTTTAGGTTTGCAAGATTCCCATTTCTCTATTATCTCGGATACATGTATTGACATATCACTGTCCTGTTGAATTCACGCATTTTATGAGAGAATTCGCAACCAATTACATATTGCAGTTCCATAAGACACTTACCACAATCTCAGAAAGTATGCCTTCCAGAGCATCCTTTTTTTCATCAACACTTTCTTCACTTTCTAAAATACCAGATATGTATGATCCAAACACCCCTTCATCGGTTTTCAGTGATTTTAATTTTGCGCTCAACCATGGCTCGAAATCGTTCGTCGCAGCCGCCATATTTTCTGAAGACTGACAATTTTTTTTTTAAATCATTGGAAGTTTTGAAAAGATGTTCCACAGAATCTAGATAACCATCAATCAAATGAATCCAAAAACTAAAAATTTCTGAACTGTGGTTTCTCTGTGACAGACAAATTTCAGAACGTAAAAAATATTGAATTGAAATTCTCGTTGTCATCGCGCTTCGCCGCATCGCATTGAAGCTAAATTTATTGAAATAGAAGTTATTACAAGAAAATAGATATGTCTGCCCGTTACGATAGAGCTATTACAGTATTTTCACCTGATGGTCATTTGTTGCAAGTAGAATATGCTCAAGAAGCGGTCCGTAAAGGTTCAACTGCCGTAAGTCTTGTCTTGTCTACATGACTTGGTTATATTTGGTCTTTGGCTAGTATCTAATTATTGTTGTAATTTTTAGGTAGGTGTTAGAGGCGGCGATGTTGTCGTCTTGGGAGTTGAAAAGAAATCTGTTGCTAAGTTGCAAGAGGAGAGAACAGTAAGAAAAATATGCCTCCTGGATGATCACGTCGTAATGGCATTTGCAGGGTTGACTGCTGACGCTCGTATCCTTATAAACCGAGCACAAATCGAATGCCAGTCTCACAAACTTACTGTTGAAGATCCAGTTACTTTGGAATACATTACCAGGTATATTGCTGGCCTCAAGCAGAAATACACCCAAAGTAATGGACGCCGTCCATTTGGAATTTCGTGTTTAATTGGTGGTTTCGACTATGATGGACAACCCCATTTGTTCCAAACTGAGCCCTCTGGTATTTATTATGAATGGAAAGCAAATGCAACGGGAAGATCTGCTAAGACTGTACGTGAATTTCTGGAGAAGAACTATACTCAAGAAGAGGTTGCTTCAGAAAAAGGAGCTGTAAAGGTGAGTTAATTGTGTAATTAATTTAAAATATTTAGTAAAAGTGAACCAACGTGAGAAGAAAGGTCACAGATTACAGAATTTGAGTTTGTAATCTATGACACTTATTCTCATGTTATGCCAAAGCACGTAATGTGTGACCCTAAATACTTGGCATTCCGACTCCATCAGCCTATCAGACATACAGTGAATGGAAAGTGACAGGTACTATAGTTCATTCGCGTTAAGAAAATAGTGACTGACAGGTCACTGACAGGCCACTAGCCAATTAAAACGCTAGAAATTATAATTTCTAGTGTTTTAATTGGCTAGTGGCGAATGAACTATAAGCAGTTACACACTTAGTCTTGCTTGCTATAGTAGACTATATACATAGGTAGAGATATAGTGGGTCTCACTCAATTATTTATAAACTATCTGGTTCCTATGACTATTCATGTGGCCTTATTGTTGATATTTGTAACTCAATAATAATGTCTACATCAAAATAATGTCTATGATTTATAATGACTCGGCAAAAAATGCTTATTATGTGGACTTTTGCTAAAATGTCATTCCTATACATGTTATACTGGAGCTTAACTAATAAAGTTCAACATAAGATGTTCCAGATTTATTTTCACAAGTCGAAGAGATAATGCTCATTAGACTGAAAAACTTTTGCTATAAATTAATAATAGTAGTATAGTATGTCTTGTAGTTTAGTCCTAGAGTTCCATAAAACTACTTCTGGTGTCCATTCATCCTCCACAAAATACCTATATATGTCACCGGAAAATAGCAAGAATCGTAAGTTGATCAATTTCCTAGGTAGTTGATTAACTTTCGGAATATAACAAACGGTAGTTGCAATGTATTATTTAACGCAATGGATTTCAGTTAGTTGATCAATTTACGGTAGCCTGGCAGCACAGATATCTCCAATAGATACCGCACTTAAGATATCGCGCGAGAGGTAATACATCAATGCAATGCAGGCGCGAAATACGCATGCGCTTAAAGTGCGTCAGTACCACGGTCAGTACTGACCAGAAGTCAGACCCGTGTGTATCGGAGACACTTTTAATAGTTTGTAGAACATAAACGTATGAATCTTAGTATTGAACTCCTTGGCGCCGGAGCTCAAGTTACGATGGAAAATATTTGACAGATGTTAGCTCGCGTTGATGTCTTTTTAGGGTTCCGTAGCCAAAATGGCAAAAACGGGACCCTTATAGATTCGTCATGTCTGTCTGTCTGTCTGTCTGTCTGTCTGTCTGTCTGTCCGTCCGTATGTCACAGCCAGTTTATTGCGAAGCTATAAGAGCTACATTATTGAAATTTGGTACGTAGATGTATTCTGTGAACCGCATTAAGATTTTAAAATAAAATCAGAAAAAGATCCAAAATTTTTGGGGTTCCCCATACATAGAACTGAAACTGAAAAATTTTTTTTTCATCGAACCTATACGTGTGGGGTATCTATGGATAGGTATTTGAAAATGATGTTGAGGTTACTAACATCATTTTTTTCTAAACTGAATAGTTTGCGCGAGAGACTCTTCCAAAGTGGTAAAATGAGTGTCCCCCCCCCCGTAACTTCTAAAATATGGGCATGATAAAACTGAAAAAAATATATCATGTGTATCACAATAAAAACTACTAACGAAATTTGGTTTGAATGAAATCAGGCCAGTAGTTTTTTTTTAAACGTCATAAATCAAATTACCTAATTTTTTCATTTAATTAACTCCAATATAATAAAACGTAAAGAAAAACATTTATTTAGCTGTATAGTGGTACGGAACCCTACGTGCGAGAGTCCGACTCGCACTTGGCCGGTTTTTTCATGATCCCTTTCTTTCATTACCAATTTCACTATTTTTATCCCTTTCTAGCATAGACACGTTTGACAATAGTGTTACAATGTATTACTTTCAAGTATATCGATAATGCAAGATGAGAAAAATTTTAGTGTTTCTACTTTAGATTTCCAAAGTGTCCTGAGAGAACATTAAAATGGACAAATGCCGCACCCTGCTGTTAGAGACATTTACATAGGATAGTTTTCAATGTATGAAGGATAGAAGACGAGTAAATGAAAACTGCTGTGATTACTTCACCTAACCATATTTATAACTATACTCATTTGAATATACTTATAATGTCAAAACGGCAGTTGAAATGTATTATTTAACGTATGTATTTTAGTAAATTGATCATTTTACGGGATCTTGCCGTAAAATCATCCGACGAAGGTGAGGTGAACGTTGATTGGTTCAATGGCTCACGTGGCGTTATCCCGGCAACCAATCAGGGAACAGTGTATTAAGTTACGGGTAATAGTGCACCGTTAAATAGTACATTGAGCAACGATTGGCCCATTTGAGGACGATTTTACTTGTGTCAAAATCGTAAATTATTAAATGACTGTCAGGCTACCGTAAGTTGATTAACTAACTGAAATCCATTGCGTTAAATAATACATTTCCACTACCGTTTGTTATATTCCGAAAGATAATCAACTACCTAGGAAATTGATCAACTTACGATTCTTGCTATTTTCCGGTGACATATATAAACATATATTTATATACATACATAGATAAATATCCAGTATTGCACAAAATACTGTAAAGGTGATACAGACATAATCTAGTCTAATATACCTGATTGGTAATTTTTCGATAAAATTATCGACATTGCACAATACAAATGTACATCACTTGAGAAATGAGTTACGTCCCCCGCACACCCTTCCATACCACCTGAAATTGACTCGCGAAACTCAAAGCAAAATGCCGAACATGCGGTATCTATTGGGGGTAATCTGTGCCTGGCAGTCATTTGATAATTTACGATTTTGACACAAGTAAAATCGTCCTCAAATGGGCCAATCGTTGCTCAATGTACTATTTAACGGTGCACTATTACCCGTAACTTAATACACTGTTCCCTGATTGGTTGCCGGGATAACGCCACGTGAGCCATTGAACCAATCAACGTTCACCTCACCTTCGTCGGATGATTTTACGGCAAGACCCCGTAAAATGATCAATTTACTAAAATACATACGTTAAATAATACATTTCAACTGCCGTTTATTATTTTCCGGAAGTTAATCAACTACCTAGGAAATTGATCAACTTACGATTCTTGCTATTTTCCGGTGACATATACAACATAACAATAATGCTGGTAATCATTGCATTTCCAGTTGGCTATCCGTGCACTCCTGGAAGTAGTCCAATCTGGACAAAAGAATCTTGAGATTGCTGTGATGAGACGTGGTCAGCCCATGCAAATGCTGGATTTGGACACTATAAATTCTTATGTATCAGTCATTGAAAAGGAAAAAGAAGAAGAGGCAGAGAAGAAAAAGCAGAAGAAGTAATTAATATTAATTAAATTTTATTTTCTTTTTCTGTAACAGTAATAAATTTTTAAATAACTACTTTATGTAAATCATTGAGTTTTCTTAAATAAACCTAGTCATTCAATAAATCAATAGTTCTTGAAATTTGAGAGTAGAGTTCTTTCAAATCGGAACTGCACTCTTGATTATTTCCTTTGTTGATCATGTCACTGAACATTTGATCCCACTCTCCATTGTAGTGATCTAAATTTTCATTCTCCTTCTGAAAAGTAAGGTAGGAAATTAAGATAAAAGTGTAATCTATATCTTTTTTATGAGAATAACAATGTGTTAATTTAAAATTAAACTACTTTACCTCTGACATGGTCACATCATCGTTTGGATCATTGCTGATGGAAGGTAGTACACAGTTAAGAGAGATGTGTTCATCCTCTTTGCCAACATCTCCTGTTTGGTGCTGTGTGCCATGGTCTATATTAAACTCTGCTAAGAGTTCCTCACCATTCCTCTCATTTGGTTCTGGATCAAGATCTGGCATGCTCAAAAACTGAGTTGGAAAATCATTGCTCTGTTGATTACAATCTTCCTTGAAAGCCATCAAATTGTTAACTTTTGTATCACTAGAAATTTTAATAAACAAAATTTAAGTAGGTAATACAAATATATTTGAATAAATACACATTCTTTAAAATCTTACCTGATATTCATGTCTTCAACTTTAGCTTGCTTACAGTCATTTGTTTTATCTGAATGAAAAGGATTATAAAAATGAAGGAAACAGGATATAAAATAGGAATAATTGTAGTGAAAGGATATAAGGAACCTGGTTGAGGTAGGAGTTTTGTGTTTTTGTCATAATTCTTCGTCAGTAACCAGTCTAACTCTATGTTTTCCTCATTCTCGCCAAAATCAGGAGGTTCTGTGTTATAAAAGAAAATCACATTTTTTTTATATAATTTGACAACCGAGTACCTACATGAATACTTACTGCAAGGTAAAAAAAATCTCACCATCACAATCAAAGTTCAAATTACAATATTGCATTGGAGTGTTCTGTAAAAACAAATCATGAGCAGCTTTTTTCAAGGCTTCATGGAAGGATCTGCGTGCTTTTTGAAGAGGTGTAAGATAAACTAATTGTTCAGTATTATTGTAAAAGTTCTGTAAAAATTTAGTAAGTGGTATTTTACATTTAAAAGTAAAATATTTAAGAACATTATATTATGTAGGTAATAAAGCTATAAATAACCTTGTTGGGCTTGAAGTTTTTCCTCATAGCAAGAGCTTTCCTAGTAATTTTATTGAGCAACTCTGGTCGGCCGTATTGAAAGTAATCATGGACATATTCATGCATGTAAGGATTACAAGAGTTGCAAAGTGGATCTTGTAAATGAGAAGTGACTTTTCGGAATCCATATAAATTAAGTTGTCTTACAAAGCTTGAAATATTTGTGGTCTTGAAAATAGAATGATCGCATTGTAAGTAATTATGGAGAATCCGGTAATTCAATAAGATTGTACGTCCAGTACCACCCCACAAAACTGCATCAGTTCGCATGTTTAATAGATACCATAACTTTTGTGGGAAACGCATTTGAAATATTGCATTTTTATCGTCCTGCATTATCTCTCTTACCCAATTATGTTACTTGGTCACAAATATTATTTTTTAGAAATTAGTAATTTTCGTAAACGAAGACAAACAAGACAAGATTTGTCCAATATTATTTTAAAAATGGCGCCAATTATAGACAAAAGCTAAGACTTAAAACGCATATTACACCACCCGGTATTCAGGGCACTGCGCACCGGGGAGAGGGGGGGGGACCCTAGTTATTGCGGCGGTTATCACACTACCCTTAAAAACGGGCCCGATGTCGAGAGTTGGACGTATTTACATCATGCCGTCACTATCGAAACATCAAAAAGTTGCAGTAGCAGTCACGGCAATGCTCGCAACAACTAATATTGCAAAAAAAGGAAGGAAAGATTTGGATGAAAGAGTTTTGCAGTTACGAGAAAAGATGTTATAATCGCCTTAAATGTTATTACATTACCCGATCGGTAGAGCGGATTGTGGTTAAAATACCGGTTGATGTATTTTGTATGTTTCGGTCCATGGTTTCGGTATACTACTCGCTCGGGACATCACTAACCTATGTCAATGTCAAAATATTTAGGCTTGGATTTTTATCCCCGGTAATGTTTATTTATGTTTCAAAATAAACTTTGCAATCAAACTAAAAAGTTATCCGAAATACATTTATAGGAATAAATCGATCACAAATAATCAGCACAGCAGAAAAGATGGTCAGAGTGTAGATTCTTATTAAATTTGTTTTATTACTTGCTTTGTATCGTGCTGTAGAAGGTTCGAACAAAAAGAAATCATTAAAGAAAATCTAAATGGAGAGGCGAAAAGCTAGCCCAGAGCAGTTCAACATGCTTTTACAATTTTTACAAGAAGATAAGGAACTGGCTATTGGGAAGATTTCAGGGTTAGAAGGTAAAGTTCGACAGACTAATGCTTGGATTAAAATAACTGAGAAGCTGAATGCTATATCCGGTTTTGGATCAGGTGCTATCAAAACTCCTGACAAATGGCAGCAGGTAATTTTTAATGATAACGTTCCAAGCTATGTTTTCAAAACCAGCTAACAGACATGTTCATACTTTTATTACCTATTATTTACAGACATGGAGAGATTGGAAATCTAATGTAAAGAAAAAAGCATTTAAGATTCGAAAAAACCGTTTTACACCAGGTTGCACCACTAATATACAACTCACAGATGCAGAGGAGAAAATATTATCACTGATATGCACTAATACTTCAGTATTTGGGCTTAGTGGAGTGCCTGAAACATCAGCTCTTCCAAGCAATCCTATGGTAGGTAATTAGGTATGTTTTATTTCTGACAATAGAGAACTCATACAATGATACAATCATGCACTTATAAATATAATTTGACTAGCAGCCAGTGGTACTGTAATGAATTATTACCCCAATGTCTAATGTATCTTATGTATGTGTATGAGAGTAATATATTTCTGTAAAGTTTCATTCAAATCTGTTCAGTAGTTTTCGTGTGAAAGAGTAACAAATATATATCTAAACAAACTTTTGGATTTATATGATATACTAGCTTTTGCCCGCGACTTCGTCCGCGTGTTTAAATTTATACATACAAAAGTTTTTTCCCGCTAACTCCCGTTCCCGTGGGAATTTCTCAAAATACAGCCATAACTAAACTTTATATTTACTAAGGTACCTGCATGCCAAATTTCAAGCGTCTAACTTAAGCGGTTTAGATTTTTCATACAAAAGGATTTTCCCGCTAATTCCCGTCCCCGTGGGAATTTCGGGAATTCCTTTCTTAGTGCACCCCTACGGTACCTAAGCTACGTCCCTTCCAAATTTCAAGTGCCTACGTTTAGCCGTTTGGGCTGTGCGTTGATATGTCAGTCAGTCAGTCAGTCAGTCAGTCAGTCAGTCAGTTTCTCCTTTTATATATATAGATTAGTAGAATACCCAAAAATAAATTTCTAATTGCAGTACTTTTAAAATTAAACAATAATTTTTATTGATACTTATAGACCTAGAATTGATTGAACAATCAAATTACTTAAAAATTGATCACTTAAAAGCTTGTCTATTAAATTTCAGATTCCAAGACCAGCCATTGAACCAAATGATGCACTGATATGTGATGCTGACCCTAGCGCCAATAGAATGGTAATTTTTTGTTTTTATACTGTCTAAGTTTAGGCTAAAAATGCAACCCAATTTCCTTTGCCAAATTACTTACAAAAATGTACTATTCATATACCTTTAAGGTCACTTTACTCAATCATTGATTTTAATAATTATATTATAGTGTACCTTTCTGACATGCCAAATGATCATATTGTCTGTTTATTGTGGATTTTAGAAATGGCCGAATGATCCACAACACTTCTCCCAAGATTTAGACATTAATCTTGAGGATGGTGTGGGAACAGAAACTGATGCTGGAATAGGTTCTACAGAAGTTTCGTCTGCACCTGTTACATCAAAACCATTGTGGAAAAGAGGGAGACCAGTCAGTCAGTACTACCTTACAATAATTGTTATAATGAGTTGGATTCCCATTTTGAAATCCATTGATTTATACCTATTTTAAATCAGTTTAGAATTATAATGTAACAATTCCAATTTAAATTTTCCAGGGCTTGTTCACGATAGACTATTGAATTTAGAGGAAGAAAGGATAAGAATTGAAAAACAAAAGCTTCTGGAAAAGAAGAGATGTAATAATATTCGACTTAAAATGGAGAAAGATAGACTCGAAATTGAAAGGCAGAGAAATCTTTTATTAGAAAAGTTTGTTTTATTTATTTCTTATTCAATAATGTTTATTTTTACCATACCATACCAACAAAATTATACCTATGGGATCTTTATTTTCATTTAACTTTATTTTTTCTTTTTCAGGCTATTGATTGCAGTGGAAGCTGTCGCAAATCGATAACAATCCTAAATAATAAGCTATATATTTGTGATACTATATTTTTAAATAATAATTTGTAATAAATTAATTTCTATACATTTTGTTTACATTTTTTTAATATCTATCTATGTATTTACCTGGTACATACTATTAGGTATCGGGTTACCCCATTATGCAATAGTGCGATAAAGCATGCGGCTATGTATTCTTTCGTCCATTACGCCGAAAAACGCTCCTTTATTATATGGATAATACTGCACTAAATTTCATCAAAATCGGTTTAGTTTGTGAAATATATTTTCTTAATTTGTAATGTACGTCATATACCTACATTGTGCAAATCAAGCAGTGTTGTAAACGGAAGTATAAAAAGAAGTACGGAGCTCCGTTCTTTTCTCCCGGTGCTCCCCTATATTAACCATCTTGAAGCAGGGTGCCGTACTCGTCCTTGTCGGATGGGAGGGGGCTGGCCCATCTCTACTCACCGGCAGAAACGCGACCCGGAGGTCATTTGGCTACGGTATTCTTCTATAACTTCGAGCGGAAATTCGCTATGCCCTACATCTTAAAGCTTAGCCCTAAAGGTCCCATGGCACCACCCTGAGGGCGCTATTGAATTTTTAGTGGGTATTCTCTACCATCTTGAGGCAGGCTGTCGCTCTCTGGCTTGAAGGCGGCGTGAGTTCCACATACCCCGTCGTTCCCACGACCCCGAATGCGAAAATGCATTTTCTCCAACAAAAAAAAGGGTCTGTCCGACGACGCTGTAACATACTATTATAATCAGTGTTTCTTCCATCTCGCAAAAAACACCACTTGCTGGTTATTAACACCATGAAGAAGTTATGGTCTGACCTCAGGCCTGCGCTACGTTCTTTTTAATTTTTTTTTTATTTGTCATGCCATGTCGGCAAATAAAAAAAGCTTTAAAAAACTAACTGTCAAAAAATTGTCAAAGGAATGACCGACCGATGGACGTTTGCAGATTGTTTTGTTGCAGTTAAATCGACTGCAATTAAATAAAACACACCTTCTAAGTGCAAATATTAAATTATTCAATCTAATATCATATTGCTGCAATTAAAATTTGATTGTGTTGTGTTTTATTACACCTTTTTTTGACGTCTTTCTGTTGCCTTGGAGGTTATAGTAGTAGTAGCTTAAAATAAATAAACATGGAATCAGAGCGCAATTTAACATGTATATTATTTCCTGGTGTTGTGAAAAACGAGACCAAGGCACTACAGTGTTTAGGTGGCATTAGAAATATTTCTTATGTATGTATCTTTAATAACTTTCAATTCTTTTATGATAATTCAGCAACCTTATTATCTAAGAGGATTTTGGTGATCAAAATAAAATTTTCTTTACAGGTTTATTCACAAACTAATATAAAGAAACGCTTAGGTCTCAGCTATCAACCAGAAAACCCATTGGTGAAGAAAATATATGGTGACAACCGAAAGGCAGCAGGTGTGCTTCTAAAAGTCAGAGTAAAGAAAACCAAAGTTGACAATGTGGTAAAACAAGAAGTGATCTGTTCTACCATTGTGGGGCGTGTAAGCAGTATTTACAAGTTTGAATGTATGTATTATATGTAAATATAATTTATCCAATTTTGTATTCCTTGATCTATAAATCGACTTTATGGTATTACAATGAAGTGATTTCAGTTTGGCTTCTGATAAATGTTCCTGATGTAAAGTAAAAAGATACAACATGTACACATTTTGTCAATGATAAAACTTGATTGATTAATTTCATGATACCTAACTCACAAAACTGGTATAATATTTTCATTTATAGCAAATCATTTATTCTAAAACATAACATATGAAAATGTTTACAGCCTTATGTGACTTCCAGTACATGCCTGCCCATAGAGAAGGTTCAGGCCCTATGAAATGCTGCATTGAGAAAATGATACCTTCAGGTACAGATGAATTCTCCTTTTTGAAGTAAGTTATGTTTATTTGAGTTATTTATCTAAATTCCTCCTTTTGTGCCCAATGTCATTATCCTGTCTCAACCTCGGTCACAGATATTAATTATTTAGGTATAACCATGCAAATGATTCACTAGCATATCTATATACCTGTTAAAACACACACACAGGCCCCACAACACCACCTAGCCCCAAACTAAGCTGAAGCTTGTACTACTAGGTACTAGACAACTGATAAACTTACTTAGGTAATACAAACAGACATGTTCATGTACACAAATGTTTGATTGTCACAACCCTTGGTTCAGAAGACAGTGGTCACTACCAATTGAGTCATCGGGGTAGTAGATATGGAGGGTTTTAACCATGGATGGATGTAAATAGTAAATTTATATGTTCAGGAGAAACAAACTATCAATGTTGGCTATAATTTTTTCATTCATCATCAATGATCATCTAAGAGTTATTCCCGGTTGCATCTGGAGGCTGTGCCTCGGAGCCCAGGGTCCGCTTTCCTGCTAAGTTTCCTCCACTTTGGACCGTTGTTGGCATCCTAGGTGGTGAGTCCATTGGCGTACATATCCTCGGTTATAATTTTTTCATTCTATTGATTTATTTTACCAAAATGGTCATATGGAAACCCATGTTCCATAGTCCAATTGAGTTGTAAATTAAGATACAAAATCAATGAAGAACTTGTCTTTTGTTACAGCGAACCATGTCCTTTGTACATAGTGCCAGCAAATTTCACAAGAACTGAAAAGCCAATTAATTATGCATACACAGATAAGAGGTATTATGGGCATGCTGAATCAAAAGATGATGATAATGTTCATAGTAAAAGAAGAATGGCTAGATCAAGGCCTTATAATAAGTATGAGTTTAATCTCACTAATGAATTACCATCTGAGCCACATGATTCCATTCTGAAAGAGCTGCAGTCAAAGATAGCTATGCAACCACAATTGCAAGGAGAGTATGATATTGTCAAGGAGGTATGTCTGGATATAGTGTAGTATTGGCATTCTAAATTGTGATATTAGTAGAGATGTGCCGATTATGACTTTCGCCGACTAGCCGATTAGTCGGTTGTAATAAGACCGACTAGTCGGCTGACTAGTCAGAGCCATTGGGTGTGTACTTGTGTAGGCATAGTAGCAATTTGTTACAATTTTTTAAAACTAGGCTATAGCAATTTGTTATAGGCTAACCGAAGCCTTTACCGAAAATAGCTTACAATTAAAAAAAAAACCAAAAGAGAAATATTTAAACAAGACTAAATTAAGATTTAATATTTTCAGCTCTTTGATGCGAGACCAATATGTTCTTTGAACTTCGTTAAGTATGAAACAAAGGTTTCAGAGAATTCATTAAAAATGTTATTGCCTTCTATTGCAATCTATATGAGGAAAGGGCCTTGGAAGATGGTGTGGACTAGATTTGGGTATGACCCCAGAAAAGAGCCGGGGGCTAAGATTTACCAAACTTTGGACTTCAGGGTTCGAAACCAAGGTATGTTGAGGGAGATGTTGCTTTTTACCAACATTGTAATTGAATAAATTGATGTTATTTTGTGCTAAAGTTCAATGTAGTTATAGAATCAATGAAATAAATTGTCAATAACCCATTTGTCCATTGTCCATAATCTGCTTACCTGATAAAGTCTCCTTAAAGATTTATCACATTTTGTAGGTATCTGCATTATTAATAAATTAACATCTATAATATTATATTTTTCAGCTGGTGTTAGTTCAATGGTCACAACAAGACTAGGACATTACCACAAAAAATTAGATGAAATACCAAACCCAAAGAAATCCTTCAATGAGTCATCTAGTGAATTAATTTCAGAAAGTACTGTATACTTTCGTCCTGGAATAGTACCAACACAAAGACAAGTTTATTACCAGGTCAGTTTTTTCATAGATATTATAACTTCTGTCATTGAGCGCTCTCAATGGGAGTGCTTGGCTGCAGGATGTTCGTTGACAGAGATGGTCTTGATATGAAACAGGTCCAGTTAAAGCCACCTACTGCCACTTACCACTATCAATCAGAATGGTGTACTTGCATGCCCTTAAGGTGCATCATAAAGCGCATGAGCGCCTACGACTGGTAGTCAAAGTAGCCATCATTTCCTTGGTTGGAGATCGTCAATATAATTGATCTAAGTTCTATCCAGAGTCTGAGAGACAGAGATGATGTCCTCCCCTTAAGTCCTTAATAATTTTAAAAGTCAATCAGTTGCATGCAATTTAGATATTCAACTGTCACCGAATGCTTCAAGTAGTTGAGGCCGACTGTTTGAAGCTGCGACCTTGCAGTGAACTATAAAAGCAGTCGCGACTGCTCGAGCAGTCGTGCGTTCGGCAGCGTATGAATGACTATAGTTCACCGCGCGGTCGAAGCGGTCCTCATGCATTTCTGAGTCATCATCATGAGTCCTATGACCTGTCCTATGATATGTCCTATGAGTCCTGGACCTCTCGCAGTCATCTTGTTCTAATCTTCACTCCACTTGGCCTGAGGGCGTCCCACTTCATTTCCTGTATGCAAGATGTTTATGTTGATTAAGACAATTGACCGTGACCACCCCTCTGGGCAGGTGGAGTGACGATTTGCACGGACGGCTGGCAAGTGCTGGATGCGAGACGCCTAAGGTCGATCTAAGTGGCGAACATTAGGAGAGATCTATGTCCAGTGGGATGTAAGGGAGCGGACTATCATCTTTTCGCTCCAAGCCAACCTCACCTGCTCGTGGTGCATCCTGCCGAATAACAAACGAGGCGGTGGCAACCGACTGGTGGCGGTATAACCATCACAATTGAAGGCGTAGCTAAATACTAAAGACCGATGACGGGCAGCAGCGTCACCGGAGCAAGAAGCTACGACCTGCGATCGCCAACCCGCCTGTCCAGCGTGGCGATTAGGGGTAGGTATATCCTCCAGATGTTTGCTCTAAGTGGTGAACAACTGAAAGGCCTATGTCCAGCAGTGGACTGTAATAGGCTGATGATGATGTCCAGTGGACTGATACGGGCTGATGATGATGAAGACAATTGCCTTATGTGCCTCTTCATTCATAGTGCGAACGGCTAAACTGTGGAACTCTTTGCCGGAGTCCGTGTTCCCCGTGGAATATAATCTTCAGATTTTCAAGGCTAGAGTGAATCGGTTTCTGATGGGTAAGCGCGCTTCATCTTAGGCCTCAACATCGCTTAACATCTGGCTAGTTGAGGTCAAGCGCTACCCATTCACTAATAAAAAAAAAAAATGTACAGTACTGCGACATCCACATCCCGGAAGTCCAGCAGCTGCTGGAAGCGGAGCCGGCGCCGGGGTACCTGTGCCACCAGACGCGCGGCTGGCTGCCGCCCAACATGGGCCAGCTGTGCCGCGACCACATCTTCAGATACGTCAAGGAGACGGTGCTGGCCACTTACAGCGCCGACTTGAAACTTGAGGTAAAAAAATACCGATCCGAATCCTAATACGAGTATTATAAATGCGAAAGTGTGTTTGAGATGGGTGGACGTTTGTTACTCCTTCATGCAAAACTTTAACTACCTACTAAATGGATATTAGAAAGAAAGAAAAATGTTTATTAGAATCACTTCACAATGTAACAGTTTTTAAGTTTGCAAATATACAATAAAAATAAATTGTGACACTAAAGGGTGTCCTCTCAGTATAAGCCGAGGTATCCTGTAAGAAACCTCGACACTGGTCTTCCGTTTATTGTTATTATTGTTTTAGATATCACTGCTATTTACGCGGCTTTACAAAGTAGAAAGGGAATATGCATGCATCGAGAATACTAAATTTGTTAACGCCATTAAAACTATTAAAAATAAACTAAAATGTCAGCTTTCTCTTCCGATCTGGCTTCCGGTCTAGCAACACGCATTGTGGCTAATTTGGACAAATAAATTCTTTCTTCTTCTTCAAACCAGGTTTTAATCCACAAAATCCTAACTACAGTTCGCTAGTCTTAAAATAAGTAAAAAATCGGGCTTTGGGAGAGCCTACGTCCAGCAGTGCACTCCCACACCACAAGCTGCTGATGATGATGAGATAATGAAGTAAAAATTTACTATGAACGAAATTTTAACGATCTTTGTGCAATGGTTAGAGCGTTTAGCCTAAAGCGCGTACAATCCGGGGGTTCCTGATTCGATTCCCAGTCGGTTCAATTTAGGCAATTATTTTCTAAATTGTTTCAAGGTGTGGGGGGGAATTATAACTCAGCAATATAACATTTTATCTTAGTTAATTTAGATGTAAATATTGTTACAGGAAGGAAGTAGTGACGAAGATGCCAACTCTGATGACACCAATGAGGCGGAAGGCGAAGAGGTTTCTTAATAAAAGTGTAATTATGTTTATTATATTTGTTCTAATAAACGTTCAATTGATTTGGGCAAAATATGTTAATTTTTTAGTTAAACCTTTTACCACCTTAGATATGAAGTTGAAATAGAATTCAAAATATCGATGATATATAAGACATGCTTTGCCCATTGAAGAGGGAAAATTTTATGGATGTAACGGTAATCTTTGTAGCTTTGGGCACTTATTTTAATTAATTAAGACTAGCACTGAACTACAGTTACTGTATCGTTCAGGGTTCGTATTTGGGACCCCTGGTATAATTTAAAAGGCATATCGAACTACAATTAAGTATGTATCATGCTTATTGTGCAAAGTAATGGCATGACGTAAAACACTAGAAACACTTACATTGTTGTTATTAACAACAGAGAAAGAAACAAATTTCTTTGAACTCTCGAATAGGTTTAAGTCGGTAAGTTGAACTGTGCTGTCATTTATATGTAAACGCGTCTACTCAAATAATAGAGATAAAGTTCTATCTCTCGATGCATTTGCAAAGTCACGGCGCGTTAGGGCCATGCCACACTAGCGGATTACAAAGCGCAGCGAACACACTCTCTGCGTGTGCGCGGCGAAGACGTCATGGCTGCGTGGCGGACACGTTGCGGACGCGTAATGATTGAATGGGTTCCCTTCTCTCCGCGGCAAAGTCGCACCTGGGACTGCCCTAGACCCTAAGACCGCGGCCTGGACGTTAGCGGCCCTTATATAGTCCGCCCACTCCGACCACGCCGCTGTAGTCGAGAACAGCTTCACACAAATCAATGGACTTGATCAAGACCGTGCCGTGACGCGTGCCGTCGCCCGCGCTGCCGGCTCCATCCGCTGGCGCCCAGAACGAGGCCTAAAAGCGCTTGAAGGAGGGGGGTTTAAGTGGGTAGGTTCATTTCAATGTCTCCCTCCCTTCCAGAGGCATGCCCATCGTACCACCTAACGGCGGAACAATCAAGCCAAACATAAAAAATACTGCCAAAATACGTTACCTACTACATTTAGAATCAAGAATAGTGTACCTAGTTCGCGAAGGTATAGGTATTTTAGTTATATCAACCAGCCCTGGCCAGGGAATCTAGTTGCAGATTAAAGTCCAGCCTATTCATAATACTTACTTATCTACTTCTAAGATAGGTACATGCTGCTTTGATTTGTTTCGAGAACAAAAGGTTATACGAATGACCCTTGAGCCCAACGACTCATGAGCACATTAGTTAATATTTTTAATATGATTAAGTCTTAATCATTAACCAAAGTACGGTATGGAATATGATTTCAATTCAACTATTAACTTCCTTGTGTTTGAAACAATGAATAAAGGGTAGATAACTCACTAATTATGTATATAGTGAGATCTTTCCAGTACCTATAATAGGTACTTATTTATATTTTGACTGGTTGAGTTGGGACTACTGAAACACCAGTACCATGCATGTAGTGAAACTGACATCGAAATATACGTATGTATTTTCTAAATATTTACTATACTGGAAAATGTACGGGACGGTTCGTGGGTGCTGGTGCTAGGAAGAAAAACAAAGAGAGGTAGGGCATAGCGAATCTTCGCTCGTATTGAGCTGAGCCGTCCGGGGAAGGACCTCCACCCTATAGAATACCGCAGCCAAATGACCTCCGGGTCGTGTTTCTGCTGGTGAGTAGGGTCTCCGGAGCTCGTGGGGGGGTAGGGTTGGGCCGGCATGGCAGTGGCAACTGACAGGTAACTAACCAATTACTTGCCAGTTGTCACAGCGACTTGGGCTTCTCCTTGGCTTTCCATCAGGCGTAGGAATGCCATTATGTCGAGCTACTATAAAAAAAAAAAACACCGTGTTACAGTAATAGAAGCCTACTGTATCACCATAGAAATTACAGCGATGTTAATCTTCCTCCATACCAGCATCCACGTCCACGTACCGATAGGTACATCCAAATTATAGGTGTCTACCTACCTAAACTTCGAAACTTTCCTTTACGAAAACTTCTTACTTCCCTATAGATATAAAATATATGTATAAGTTGGTACTATAATATGTCAAAGCCTGAAAAATGAGGATCTCGACACTCGGATGACTTTAACACGGTTGACTCACTAGATATATTTTTAGGGCCAATTTCTGATAAAATATCCGATAGTATCTGACGGATTACTTTGGGATTAAATCATCTTAAAATTTCAGCCCCTCATCTTCCTATGTCCCCTTAACTATCTCTTTGGGGGTACAGCGAAAGATAAATATTAACCGCTGTACTCTTGGCCGTAGGCATAACCCAATGAAATGAAATATGTCGATATGTAATACAATTCAAATATATTTATTTTTCCTCACAATTTAGGTAAGCTCAAAGATAAATTCAACTACGTACATTACATACTGTTGCCCAAATAGTGAGGGCTGGTGCCTGAAATAGGCTTCAAAGCGAAACCTGTGCTACAGGTCACCTTGAATTGAATTGAATTAGAAATGATTTATCAAGCATATTATGTAGCATCTCTGGCTGAAATTCTTTATAAAGGCATTATTTTTACCCTATTTTATGCACAATCGTGGGCCATGAAAAAATGTAAGGACATGTTTAGTTATTTAATGTTAATTCACAGTAAAGTAGTGTACAAGAGGCGGACTTAATGCCACATAGACATTCTCTACCAGCCAACCATTGGACTTCTACCGAGCTAGGTGATCATGTTCAAGGACCGCAGTTCAATATACCATTTTGGTTTATCGTATTCAGCACCATCCCGATTACAAAAATGTTCTTTCAACCCCTAGCGTCCTTTGTCGTGCGCCAGCGCAGCCGGGCGCTTTGTCCAAAGCGCGGTCGCGTTATCGTCGTGTGTATAAAACCGGCGCGGAGGCGCGCGCACGCACACTCGCCTGCACCTCTCACCCGTCGCACGATCGATTTCCCGCCCTTTGTCATTTCCACCGGCGCGTGAGTTTCCACAACGCGAGTGAGGTTAGCGCATCTATTTCACCATTTTTTATTATATTTTTTTTTATTCGGTGCTCCTAACTGGAGCGAAGAAATACCAGTTCGTGACCGTCTGTGCTGTGTGTTGTACCTATTGTTTATGTGCATGTGTCCGCAATTAAATTCGGCAATCAAACGTTAATTGCTAAAGTTAATACGTTGTATTATAAACAGTTCTCGAGCAAACTTGGTATATTCTGGTAAGAGAGTAGAACTTCTTAAACTTGTTATCTGAAATTATGCAATATGTATTTATTAACGTTTCTTTTAATTTTTACGTACTTACTTAGTTTTTCAACTTAAATAAAAACTTATTAATGCACCGATTTATAGATCTGCACCCAAAAATATATTCTCTATTGGGTGCAGATAAGTTGTACATAAAAATATCTATAAAATAAATAAAATTATATCATCTAAAGAATCTCTTCATTTAAATTAATGAATGGACAGCAAGTGCGCAGGAAATGGTTAAAATTTATATTAAATTAAACTCTACTTAAAATAAAGAGTACCTATTCCAGATATCTTGTCTGTTTTTATCTTAATTTTATGTCGTTTATGTTCCTCATTAAAATACCATATTTTAATGAGGAACATAAAAAAGAACATACCTGTATATCTAGAACTAAAACTATTAACACTGTACTAAATAATAATACCCATACATGTAATGTTTGTATTAATTGTCACATTCATTTGACTCTTTATTTATTTAATCTTTATTGCACAAAAAATTGTACAAAGGCGGACTTAATGCCGCTCTTTGGGACTTTTTGGGTCTATTAGATAAATACGTAGGTGTATGATACCTACCCTCACGCAAAATAGGCGCTAGGTAGGTATACCTACGTCGTGCGGAAAAGCCCGTTCAAACTTAGTTACCTTTGAACTTTAGGTATCCTATTGAGATTTTGATTTAATTTGGGATGTGAAGTATTTTTTTCAATTCCGTATTACCTTCAACTGAGCAGGCAGGGAGAAGTAGGGCATAGCGAATCTTCGCTCGAATTGAGCCGCCCGTCCGGGGAAGGACCTCCACCCTATATAATACCGCAGTCAAATGACCTCTGGGTCGTGTTTCTGCCGGTGAGTAGGGTTTCCGGAGCTCATGGGGGGTTAGGGTTGGGCCGGCATGGCGGTGACAACTGACAGGTAACAGACCAGTTACTTGCCCGTTGTCACAGCGACTTGGGCTTCTCTTTCGCTTTCCATCAGGCTTAGGGAAGCCATTATGTCGAGCCACTATAAAAAAAAGGCAGATTATAGCTAGCAAGTGTAAGAGTTTAATGACCCGAGATGATCTGCACTATTCATATTGCAAACTGTGATTATTTCGTGCGTTATGCAACTCGTGTGCCATGCTTACCTACTTAATGCGTGTCGGTGTCTTTGTTGAATTGACAAACAAATTGCACCGACCGACATCGCATGATCGAACACTAACTTCTTATTTGTCTGTTTTAACACCAATACGCAGGTAGGTAATATGTATGTCACATAAAAATCAGTTCATAACTGGCGAAGTAACAACACATAAAAACACACAATGGAAAACACACAGTATCCTCTTGCTTAAAAACATTTAACTCTCTCAAAAAGTGTAAGTAAATTTGATTATGGCTATTTTACCTCGATATCACTGTACCAAATTATTTTACAATAATCTTGTTATGATTCCTAACTTTCAGGGAATACCTGAGTATTTAGTAAATTAGTATGAAAGGAACTTTTCAGCACGACACATAGCGCCTATTTTGCATGAGGGTAGTTTCATCAACAACTCATATATGTCGCCACCGGGGAGGAGGGGCTCGAGCCTACCCTAAATTAGGGCGATATGATCTTACGGCCATATTCACAAAGGTGCTTACACTATGCGTCGCGCGAATGCACAGGTACCCAAACACCTATAGGATTTTGGGCACTGTGCGCCCGCGCATCAGTCAACCACGCTTGCCAAGTGAGGGTTGGTCGACTTCTCACAACCTTAGAATTTCTTCAAAAGTAAAGGAAAACATCTTGAAGGTAGTTAGAAGGTACCTTATACCTATTTATCTAGTACACCTAAAAAGGTTATTAGAAAAGTTGTAAATGTTAATAAAAATGTAGAGTCGTGAATTATCGAAAATTGCAAAGATAGTGAATATAATTATTTGCCATCATAATTATACACTGAACTTAATATTCAAAATGGATTCAGTAGTAAATCGGTTATTCCACAATTAGGTATAGTTAAATATTCGTCAACGGGTCGCACGCGCAGACGCGCATAGAATGCACAATGAGACCTTGTCTTGTGGCCAGTGGTGTCATATTAGAGCGGTCGTGTGGAACGTGATACTCCATATTACTCTTGATTAAGAAAATTATCTTTAAACACGTTATTTTTTAACAAAAATCATTAAAAACACAAAACACATGACTTAATGTAAAACACAAAAAAGTCTTTTAGGTAGGTATGGACAATCGAAAGCATGTGTTAGCTAAGTAGAGGCGTTCTTATAAACATTAACGGAATCTACGTTCTTCAAGAGTAACGTAGACTAACATTTAAATTTCAGACTAAATCCTGATTTTTCAAGGGCAAGTCGAAAGAAAATCTAGCAATCGCTAAATTGTAAGATAAACAGAAACTTTTGATTTAATTTTATTTGTACTGTTTTGCTTATACATATAAGAAAGTAATGCAAGCTAAGGTGCATCCAAATATTTAGGTATATTTAATAACCTACTTGTTTATCTAAATTTTCTCAGGAAGATTAGTGCACCTAATTATTAATGAGCATTGATAAGTATCAAATTACTATTCATAACGAAGCCATAACAAGATAAGACAAGGAAGTGCACATTTATCGGAAGAGTCTAGATGGTCATTACATCAGTCGTAGGGTCAAGATAACAGCTTTCTGAATGCCCTAACGATGACCTCTAACGGTAGACAATAACCTTGATCTATGATAGATCATCTTGCTGATCTCCCTCTTTAGAAACATAATATACCTAGGACCTAGGTAGACACACAGAGGTGTTCATTTCGTTTATTCATTTCATATTTTATATGACAACTCGGTTTCTAATGTCCAATTATTATTATGATTTATTTTAACTACTAGCTGTGTCCGTGTCTGTGCCTATGTCCTTTCTCGGGGTCTAAAGATTGTCTGTGCCAAATTTAATCAAAATCGGTTGAGAGGTTTAAGCGGAAAAGCGTAACAGACAGATAGAGTTACTTTCGCATTTATAATATTAGTAGGGATGAATTTACCTACGTCGTATTATACTCGTACCCTTTTAGGTGGGTACCTTTGTAAATTTGATAGTATGAATAGGTTGCGTTTCCACAGAAGCGCGTAGCCTCGCTTCGCTATAAAAAATTAGGTATTGATACGAAATAATAAACATCTTGTCTCTGCTCCACTACAGTAGAACAAAATCATAAAATTTTTGTTTGTTTTTTGTTTGCCCCACTTCTGTGCCTACTTGTATGCTTTCATTATAAAATACTTTATCGACGATGAGAGGACAGTGGAGAGGTTGCCATCTGAACTTCGTAACATAACCGACAACGGTTGCACTTACACAACGACTAAAGCTATTTCAACGTGCAAGTTCTCTCACCGGCACGGAGTGTGTGGTAAGCGGTTAAGATTTTTGGAAGGAGCACGTGTAAGGTTCAAAACATCGAGGTCTTAAAAGAGGAAGCCTTTCTTATTAAGGCATATGCATACTAATATTTGAGTTAGTTACCCGAATACCAGTCATCGCCCTAGCAAGGTTGGCTTTGGTTTATGGTATGGGACCCTGTATATTGTGTAAGCGCAGCAATACTCTTGCGACAGTCAACTGCCAATTACTCGCCTTATGTAATGAGAACTTACTTAGTATTTATTGGTAGTGTGTTTGTGTTGCAAACATTTCGGTGTATGTTTACCTATCTTATTACATGACATAATTGCCTTGCCTTAGTGCTTGAGAATTCTAGAGCGAGTATGCTACTAATTACTGGGTCTAATTTATAATGGAATATCAATAGATACCTACCTACTATGAATATGATTCATTTTAGATAGTAAGTTTGTGAGAAAGAAATTGAAACACGTAACGATAGCCTGAGGGGTATTGTTGTGTGTGAACTAGTATGTAGGTATGTATGTATTTCTAAACAGGCTAGTGCTACAAAGTATAGGTAGTTAGGTACTTAATTTTTATTAAACTTTCCCAACATGATCGTCTAGGTATTAATTGCACAAAGGTTTTTAGAAGTTAAGGCTAAAGGTCAAAAATAATAAGGGTAATGCTCTATTGCTCGTGAGTTGAAAGAATATTTAAAATAGATATTATTGTAAACTAGCTTTTACCACGGATTTGCCCCAAGGAGTAACGGTGTATGACAGAGACCTTTTATCGGGGTTGGTTGCCTATACAACGCCGAATATCTTCATAAATTACCTACAGCTAATATCTAACAAGATATATCAGCTCTGTTACTGTATTATAGAGTTTCATTGTATTTGGTATTCAGTAGATTTCGCTTGAAGTAGTAACACACATCCATTTTACATTTTTATTACCCTTCTCCTGTTCACCGTCCAGACACAATAGAATTTTAATTGTTATGTATCAAATATGATACACAGAACAGGGACTTCTACTTTCATAGGTTCCCTGTTATTTAATATGTTATTATGATATTAGGTGTACTTACATTAAAGTAATGTTCAAAAATACTTTAAAATGCGAACCTACAATTTTCTCTGATTATTTGTATAGCCTTCAGATGTTCGCCCAAAGTGGCGAACAACTGGAGAGGCCTATGTACTGCAGTGGACTGCGATAGGCTGATAATGATGATGACAAATTCCTCAATGGCCGACAACGTAATTGTAGCCCTTGGTGTTACGGTATCTATGGGCTGAAGTGATCACTCACCATCGGGTGATCTACAGACCCGTATGTCCCATCTTCTTCTTTTTAAATAATTAGTTATTTATCAGCTGATTCTGTTTGCCCTTAAAGTTTCCAACCTCAAGAAAAAAAGTTTCTAAGACCTGTCATTTTTGTTACAGATACCGTGAACAAACATGAGTTCGCGGAGTGGAATCAGGTTGGAGCGCTGTCTTGAACTGTCCCCGGAGACCAAGGAGATCGCCGAAAAAGAGCTAAGGGAAACTCCAGAGAGGACCCGGGAGGCTCTGGAGAGGCTGCGAGAACTCCTTAAGGAGAACAAGGACTTGTTCTTCGGCGACGATGACGAGGTCCTAACTATATTTCTGCGTCCTTGCAAGTGGTACCCGGAGAGCGCCATTCAGCTGGTGAGTGTTTCTTTTTTATTAAAATTTTTGATTTCCTAGAACAACCAGACCCGAAGCAATTTAGAAAGTTAAATCCTTCTATATAACATTTTACATTATTGCACTAAAATCAATGAAGTTAACGCTTATTATGGATTATGAATATTAAGTAGCTATTATTATTTATATATATTAAGTATGTACTTCCTTTTTCTAAACCATTTAAAAATATTAGCAGAACGATGAGAGACCAAATGGTGTGCGATGATAACGGTTGACATATTCAATGAGCAATCTGAGCGCTGTTTGCGCCTGCGCCGATATTGTTATCGTGCTCTACATTATAATATTATACGAGTACCTACCTACTTTTTAACCGACTTCGAAAAAAGGAGGAGGTTCTCAATTCGTCTGTATGTTCTGTTCTGTTGTCTCGTTTATTGTAACAACCGTAGTAGATCCTGAAATTGGTTCTGGCCAAAATCTTGCATTGAGGTTTTTCTCTAGAAAAGATTCAGTCACTTTGTTAATAAAAGCGCTTTAATCAGTTTTTTGTCTTTCAATTATTGGCGTGTGTGTAGACTAGTGATGTCACCTCTTTACAGTGTAATGAGATCGATATACCTACTAATGAAATTATATTTCAGTGCTTTAATAACAAAAAAAACAAAGTAATGAACAGTGTGTGATCGGTCTATTCCCAGTTGCCTCGAATTTTTAACTGGGAATATTTGTTGCATTTTCCCCCTAGGACTATACTGGGAATAGACTGGGTGATCGCACTTTCAGTTCAGGTGCAGTATTGAAAGCTTTCAGTATTGAAAGCTTTCAGTATTGAAAGCTTTCAGTATTGAAAGCTTTCGAGGGCGGAAGCCAGTGTTCAATAGGGAATGAGTGGAAAGGAACTGTTCAACATTATATCTCATTAAAGTACCTACCTATCATTATATCCTACTAGACAAGGGTATATTATGATGAGATAAGCCTACTTAGATAAGTCAACATAAGTTCTTAAGAACAAAGTCGTAACATTAAATAATAAACTCTAATCAAAAGATGAAATCTTGGTACAAATGCGCACATAATTTGTTTGATACATTAGTTATTTCTTCATCCATTAACAGTGTTGTCTTTGTTACATCATAAGCTTTCAAAGCTGTCTCCCTATTCAAAACACTACGGAATTTGATATGCATCTAATATATCTATCTATATGGCTAATATAGATATGCTTAATCTTTTTCTAACCTAAACAGTTTGACAGTGACAAAACAGACGAAGTCTTAATATACTAGTAATATGTACCTCTATTATATTACCCAGTATCCTATTCAGAACATATGAAGACTGTGAAGTGAGTGTAGCTAAATACCACAGGCTAATGACGGGCAGCAGCGTCAACGGAGCGAGGAGCTACGGCCTGCGGTAGCCAGCCCGCCTGCCCAGTGTGGCGATTATAGGTAAAGCCTCCTGGTGTGATAGTCCAAAGTGACATACATCCATCATCATCATCATCAGCCTATTGCAGTCCACTGCTGGACATAGGCCTCTCCAGCTTTTCGCCACCTAGGGCAAACTTCTACTACGACATACATCCGGAGAGGCCTATGTCCAGCAGTGGACTGCGATAGCAGATAAGCTATACAAATGCAAGCCTTGATTATATCTACTCGTACATCCAAACAAGAATTAATTAGGAAAAAATCAGAATCGACTTAGTTACTTGCGGGTGTGTCAGTCGTTGTCAACATAGGGTCAGACCAGGCGAGGCGTGCGCGGGCGCAACGCAAGCGCGCTTGCCCACCATTACTCTTGTTAGGTAACGACTATAACGTAAGACTTATTATATTCTTAGAAAGCCAGAAAACGAAACGTGTTTCAAAATTGTTAAAATGGCGTATGGGAGGATTAGTTAAGAATTATGTGTTGCACTGGAATTTTTGAAAGTGCACCTTGCTTAGTTAAGAGTTACTAAAAATGTAAACCTACAAATGCGAGTATTTCATACGAAATGGATTCGCAATTATTTCGTGTCTCTGACCGATTAGAAGACAAATGATACTACACAGGTTGTCCATTATTTTGAATGTGACCTTCCAAAAAACAAATGTTACCTACTTTTATAGATATTTGTTTGTGTCTTATAGAGACTAGAGACAACTTATGCTTCGTAGATGAACAGCTTAGTGCTGTCCGCTTATCATCCGCGGCTGTTTGTCAGCAGGTAGGCAGGGAACCGGCAGTTTCTTTGGCGCGACCCGTATTCCTGGCATACACACGTCAGGGTTTGTAGGCAAGCTACACGGCATGCGTAACCATTCACAACTTTTGTATAGGTAGTTGTACTATAGCAGTCGGGGCTGGATGCGGACAACTTAAGACTTTCCTTAACTTAACTCCTACGGCTACCCTTACTTAAGGGTCGTAGGAGCCGTTTTCATCCGTTTGAAGTCCACTGCAGGGCTTGCTACGATCAGATATACTTACCTACGTTCAAAAGAATGAATGAATACAGACGCTCCGCTAATAACGCTTCTGTTACAATATGGTTGCGTCTTTGAAGATCAGATATGTGGGTGGTTTGCGTGCAACAAAATGTTAAATTTGCGCAATCCGCCAGTTACTTCCTAAGCATGCAGTTGGGCAACTGCTATGATGAGGTGCATATTATCGGACTGGCCTAGACCTCCGTGGCAAATACTCTGAGAATCACGGACAAGCCAATTAAGTCCCACTAACTGTTCACTTTGTTTATAACTCTTTGTTTTGAAACCGAATAACATTAAAAGTCGGATAATTCAATATGTATGAATAAACCGCTCCAATTAATGTTATGACATGATATGGAAATGGCATTGTGTAATTTATACAGTGAGATGTGAGTTAAGTAGGTATAATTATATAGGTAGTTGGCAGTGACATTGCATTTCGAGTTATTCTAGACCAGTGTTCGGCATAATTTAATATTCAAGATAAAGCTACAATGCTAGATTTTTTAAGACGCTTGTGCCGTAATGAAATTGCCTGGTTGCTGATGTGTAGTATGTATGGTTTTTCTACATAAATCTTGGGTAATAATGGCAAGATTTCGCGACATTCTAGACATTTTTTGAGCTCCGTCGCAATTCCTAGTAGGTACTTATTATAAGTATAAAAATAAAGCACCGACTTTTTGATGTACTATTTAGGTACATGCAGTTAATTATTCTATGTACTTTATTCACAAATATTGACTGTATTATTGTTAATTAAGTGACGATTTTGTAAAATAAAAATCATGTTATGAATTCCTTAAGAACATTATTTATTCATGGAAGTTTAGTTAATCTTATGAATTATTTGACTTCTTTTATTGTGTACTTGTATTTATTAGTCAATAGGATGAATGGGTCAACGATAAAGTTCACGATAACGGGACGCTCGACAAAGGTCAAAGTCTGTAACGTACCTACTATCATTGGGGACAATAACATTTTTAAATGTTTGTTTACAGTTATTCAAATACCGGCGAGTATTATTGATTGCTAAATAATATATGTGCCTAAGGTATATGAAAGCGCCAGGCGTGTAAGAACAAAACCCGATATTTTTTTTAAAATCGATATTTTTTTAAATTAATATTTAGTAACGATAAGGATCGTTAGGAACCCGTAAATAATAAAAGTTTAATGCAAAAAAATCACTCTTGAATACCATATTTTTGTAATTTAAATAGACAAATATCCGATACCTATCTATATAGTTATCCGATACCTATATACATAGTTTATAGTTTGTCATATTAGAGTAAAAGTTGAATTCTGGTTTGCACGGATGGATGATAGATTCATGAAATTATTATCTTCATTAATATGTTTGCTTTAATGTTACTATTAAAAAAACTACCTTACCTATTTACAAGTTAATTAGATATACATATTTCTTATTGGCTAAAAGCTACTATAAATTATGAAGGTAATAATAATATTAGGTAGGTATTATATTAATTTTAAAACAGAGAGTAAAATACCCTTATAGACCCCATTCTCACGGCTCTTACGGAATCGGTCTCGTACAAAAATGCCGATGCGACATGCAATGAACGTTGAACGATGCTTCCTGTCATTTATTCTATCATTTTGATTGATGCCGGTAAATATTGTTGGTTTTAAGTTCACGCTTTTGTTTGACACTGCTTATTCTGAACCATGTCTGTTTATCGATTACTCTATTTAGAGCGGAAAGTTTATTAGACATCGTTGCAACAGTCCTTATTTCTCTTTGGTGCGTGAAAATAGCTTTATTATCGGATAGACTTGTAAGTGTTTGATAACGAACATAATTCGCACTTAGGTACGGTTTGTTTACTATATTTCCCTGGAGTTGTTAACCATATTCAATAAACATCTATACCTATTTAGAAATTTAGAGGAAAATTCGTGTTTTGGGAATATCATTTGGTTTACATATCATATTATTTGGTAAACGCCTCTTAATGACCTGAGAAAGTGAACGTTCAGCAGTGGACGGACTAGGGATTTCATCATCATCATCATCAGCCTATTGCAGTAGGCCTCTCCAGTTGGCGATCGCAGGGCTTAGCTTCTCGTTCCGGTGACGCTGTTGCCCGTCATCGGCCTGTGATATTTAGCAATGCCTTCAATTATGATGGTTATACCGCCACCAGTCAGTTACTAGCGCCTCGTCTGTTGGGGATGCACCACGGGCAGGTGAGGTTGGCTTGGAGCGAAAAGATGATAGGTCGCTCCCTTACATCTCACTAGGGATTTGTTCGGTGTTTAAATGTTTTTCGAACCAAATTTGTTATAAATTCACGGCGAATCTCCAGTCAATATCCTTTCGACATAGTTTTGATAACGCTAACGTAATATAACGAATAAGTAGGTATTCTGATCGACATAACAACTGTTTGTTCTCATTACTACAGATAAAGAACAATGCTATCTTGTTGTTGGCTGTACCGCGGTTTTGTCTCAACATTAAAATACGAGTGTTATTAATAATTTTATTACTAATCTTTAGTTATTTATTAATGGTTCTTGCTTAACTTCGTGTTTCTAGATGAAGTTTTTTATTTAGTTTCTATTTTCTTATGAAACCTTTAGTTGTTTGTTTTGTTTCAATTAGTAAGGAGGTTCTAGATGAACTATTAACTGGTCAGTTGAATAAGGTGGATAAGCACTTGTTATTATTTGCGGCGTCTCAGGCTATCTGGAGGTCGTCGCATTATGATTTTCTTTATCTTTCGCATCCTGGGTTGTCATCGAGTTGCTTACAATTCCATGTTTTATCTTCCTATTTCAAGTTTAAGTTTTCCAAATATTCTCCAGAGCTAATCGAAAAATCGACTTGGATACATTTTTTGAGCGTTCGTTAATATTTAGGTAACGTTCGTAGTGCAGTCAATGAAGCATTATAGGTCCGAATTTTTTTACTGTGAACCGAATTGCATACAATTTTGGGATTAGGTTCATCTTACCATTAACTTCAAAAGTGAAAATGATTTGAACTCCGCCACCACCATGGGGGTGGTTGCCACCCCTTCTCGGGGGTCAATGGTTGTTTTTTCAAAATAACCTCGGATATCGATTGAAGATCTAATTTTAAGCAAAAAAGTTTCTATAAAGTTTCTCGAAAAATCTAATACTTTTCAAGTTATTGGCAATTGAAAATTCGCAGATTTTTCACGATTTTCATCAGTTTTTTTCAAATATCTCCAAAAATATACGTTTTATCGAAAATTTTATAAGGAACGAAACTGTAGCAGGTAAAAAAATGAACAATTTGGTTTTTTACAAAGTATTCTAAGTGCAATATTAAGCTAGATATTAAAGACCAAAGCCGTTTTTTATTTTATCTGAAATTTCATCGATGTAGTCAATGCCATCTAGCAGCGAGCAAATGCATTTTATGCTTTCTAATCGAAAAGGGTTTTATAGTGCTTGAAATAAGCTTTAAAATGAGCTTTATCAAAAGTCTTTTGCACGTAAAATAAGTGAGCTATATTGCAAATAAGCGGAGCATCGAATGTTTTTTCTTTTCAATCAATGGGTTTAAATAAGTGCCATTTCCACCAAAACTAAAATTAATCATATTCCGCCTAGAATTAACTTTATTATGAAGAGTTTTATAGATTGTATTAGTTTGGCTGCTTTAGGACACATAGTTTTCAAAAAAGTCACGATTGAAAAAAAATCGAGAATTTCAAATTTTTAAAAATCCCACCCCTTTTTCATAATATCTCAAAAATGACGACAGATACGTATAAAAGTGTAGGGATAAAAAATTTAGGTATTTTTCTGACAAACAATTTGGTGTTTTTGTTTTTTCTATCAAATAAAAATTGACGGAGATATGATTGTTTAAAGAGCGCGTGGCAGCGCAATCACAGCCTCCCTTAATCGTGACTTTTTTGAAAACTATGTGTCCTAAAGCAGCCAAACTAATACAATCTATAAAACTCTTCATAATAAAGTTAATTCTAGGCGGAATATGATTAATTTTAGTTTTGGTGGAAATGGCACTTATTTAAACCCATTGATTGAAAAGAAAAAACATTCGATGCTCCGCTTATTTGCAATATAGCTCACTTATTTTACGTGCAAAAGACTTTTGATAAAGCTCATTTTAAAGCTTATTTCAAGCACTACAAAACCCTTTTCGATTAGAAAGCATAAAATGCATTTGCTCGCTGCTAGATGGCATTGACTACATCGATGAAATTTCAGATAAAATAAAAAACGGCTTTGATCTTTCATATCTAGCTTAATATGGCACTTAGAATACTTTGTAAAAAACCAAATTGTTCATTTTTTTACCTGCTACAGTTTCGTTCCTTATAAAATTTTCGATAAAACGTATATTTTTGGAGATATTTGAAAAAAACTGATGAAAATCGTGAAAAATTTGCGAATTTTCAATTGCCAATAACTTGAAAAGTATTAGATTTTTCGAGAAACTTTATAGAAACTTTTTTGCTTAAAATTAGATCTTCAATCGATATCCGAGGTTATTTTGAAAAAACAACCATTGACCCCCGAGAAGGGGTGGCAACCACCCCCATGGTGGTGGCGGAGTTCAAATCATTTTCACTTTTGAAGTTAATGGTAAGATGAGCCTAATTCCAAAATTTCATGCAAATCGGATCACAGTAAAAAAATTCGGAGGTTAGCCCGTATTTTTCGCTTCATTGACTGCACTATCGTTTTTGGAAATCCTGTTCATGTGTCATCTTACATTTCGGATCGAATACAACCGTTTTTCCATCCAGGTATATATGTAGAATAAACCCACTTAATAATCATAGTTTCAATCTACTGATTGCGTCGCCGGCAAGCTGTCTCTTACAAGTATGCAGTACCTACGAGCATAATAAACGGTCTGACTGGAAGCCATTTGTTTCTTTATACGCAAACACGTTAATCCGTGTTGACATTCAAATCGTACTTCTTGTGGCCTCTCAATAGACTAATGAAATTGGACACTTGTATTAATTCTAGTGCTGCTATTGCTAGAATTAATATAACGATATGTGTAATTGACATATCTGTTTACACCTAGATACCAACGGAGATGTAGGTACGTACTCGTCGGTATAGATGGAGTGACGATAGAGAGGGGAAATGTTAAAGATCATGTTTATCGAGTATGTTATCGATATTCGCTTTGCTGTCGCTTGACGCACAAGCTATGTAACTTTAAAGTTTAATATTTTACGACCAGTTTGATCCAGTGTCTGTAAACGCTGCCTCTGAAACAAAAGCCGCTGGTTTGATACCGCACAGTATAAACCGTTGTGCGCATGAACTTGTCTGTTTGCATTAGTCTGGGTGTTTGCTATGTTTAATATTTACAAAAAAAAGTATCTAAGTAAGTTTATTAGTGTTCTTACCCACACTAGAGATGTTTAGGTTTTTGCCCCAGCGTGACATATCTTTGGTCATCGGTTTACTTGGCTATGAAAATATTTTACACATGGAAGGAAATAGAACTTATAATATGATAGGTAACGATAACTCCCTAGAATCATCACATTTCATTAAAAATAACGTATCTGCAGCATTAAGCGCCTAAGCGGACGATCCGAAAGTGCCAGGTTGGATTCCGTTCGAGTCAATTTGGGAAATGAATTTATTAAAATGATGACTAGAGTAGGTAACTTAGAGACAACCTCAAAAGCTGAGTCTTCATCTGGCAATCATTGTACAAGAGTAAACCTTAGTTTCAGACCAGATGGTTGGTGTGAATTTTCTGCCATAGATGCGGCGATATTATTTAAAATACACTTGTGGCATGAGATCTTGGTGCTAGTTCCATTTGTACCTTGCCGTTTTATTTTTTGTTCATGACAAACAGACCTCTATTCGAGGTCTATTTCCGCGAATGTTATGTGCACAGGTCAGGCACAGGTGTGATTGACGTAATTTTAACAATGTAACTCAGATGTTTAGTGTTTTATCGCTTTAATGTACGTATTTTATAGAGGCTACTTCCCGTAAGCAAGTGTTTAAATAAAGTTGAGCAAAAAGCGAGTACCTAGTTCATATAGCCGAATAATAGAAGGCAAAAGCTAACGTTTTACTTGTATTCCCATCGCGTGGATGTCGGGTTTCAAGTTTTAAGTTAAGCCCTCTAGCAATGTATTCGTGAAAACCGGATTCAATTCCATGCAGTAGTTTTTGCGTGACGCGCGATCAAACATACAGATAAAAATTTCTCCCGTTTTCCCGATACTTCCCATAATTGCTCTGCTCCTATTGATTGTAGCGTGATAAAAAGTATACTAAGGTACATGAGGGTATTAAGGCCTGTCGGCTAATAAGGCCTAAACTTCAAAAACCTTGTATAGAATACGATTTTGCGCTCAATGTTGCACTCACACATGCATATAACAAGTACAATGCGCCACACGGCGGCACACGCGGATACCTCACCCCCTCCCGTCAGTGGCAAGTTAAACGTGGTCGTGAGTAGGCGCACGTCACGATTTTATAAATATTGGCTCCGGTAAAAGGTATGTATTTACTATATTATTATGCTTTTCTACTTGCAATTACTTTCTGTATTAGTGTTAACTTACGCTTGTCCCATATCTACTTATTAATTAACGTGATACAGTTCAAATTGTATTTATTTCGGTTTCCATAAATACTTAGTCCATGGGTAATAAGGCCTGTAAAATTTTGTAGTAGGCCTTATTATACTTCTGGGTTTTATTCATACCATTTACAGTTATTTTTTAAGTGAATTTTATTTCGTTCGTTTGTCGTATATTTATAACCTACGGATAATAAATAATTACGGATATTGAAAAAAAATGTGCAATTGGCTTTATTATACTTGTATTTGTTTGCAGTTCCTACGATCACAATGCCTCCTAAACGAGCATTGTATTTACAAGATAACCTGGTCTCAGCTGTTCGCGCAGTACAGAGAGGAATTTAATGAGTTCGTATGCGGCTGCCAGTAGCAAATTATGTGACTTAAGTTAATTATCTAAGAAGTTTAAGCAGTAGGCCTTATTACCCTACCTAGTTTTAATAAGGCCTATTGAGAGTGTTTTAAAAAATGTTTAATTTCATTTAAGTTTTATGCAGAAGTTGCTATTTTTTGTTATAATTTTGTAGTTCCTTAATTGAACGACTGATTACCTAATAAATATAGTTGATTACATTAAATGTATTTATTTTATGAACAATTTCCCTTAGCTAGGCCTTAATACCCTCATGTACCTTATAACTTGCCCAGGAGTATGAAAAATAATCATACCTACCAAGTTTGGTTAAAATCCGTTGAGTTAGTTCGTTTCTATAACAAACATACAGACACACTGACGGATGGACGGACAGACAGACTAAAATTTTACTGATTGTATATTTATTTTGAAAACATACATATTATATTCAATGTACAGAATTGACTTCTCTAAAGATTTATTAAAAGTAGAAGATGAATTAATGTTAATATAGTTTCGTGCGGTGACGGAGAAGAAAGACATTTTTAGAGATTTAAGCGTCTCAGCCGCTGGTAGAGTTCACCCGCATATCTGAAAACCACTGTACATCCGCCTAAACACCCGTGAAGTGACTGAGGTCACGTTTCAACATTGGTGTATTGCTACGAGTAGAAAAATCTTATAGGCCAGTATGGCGAACAAGTGTTTAATTGGGTTATTTGTCCGCTGCTGCAGCGTCTTGGGTCTCTTCTTTTCTTTCCACCCGGCGACGGGAAGCCATTATTCTGTACTACTATATAAAAAAAGTTAACGTATTTTGCCCCATATTGATTGACTACTTCCACTTTTAAAGACTTAATTAATTACGCTGATAAAGTCCAACATAATGCGAAATAATAAGTATCTACCTACTTACACATTGTCTACAATTTGTCAGAATTTAAATATAGCGTTCAAGTTTATGTGCAGTGGTCAGTGCGAAACGGGCGTTTCGACTTTGTTTACTTATGTAAATCAGCAAACGGGTCGCTTGGAGCGGGCACAATGTCAACCGAGTCTGTTTATCGCGCCTATAAACAAGTATAAAACTGGTATCGCGGTATAATTGATATAAAACATCCAGTATTCGAAATATGTATGCAATGTTGTTCTGCTACTTACAGTTTCTTTTTGTTGCAAACATTCTCTACATTGATGTCTATGCTTTGAGACAGGCATAAAGATGCAATAGCTATCTTTAAACGGAAAGAAGCAGAAGAATCATCTTAGTGACTTGCTTAAATCATCAAATATTAACATAAAGGTCTCTGCCCACTACACCGTATCATACCATGGCCGTGCTATGAACGTGTCAAGCACGGAAGGAAATACGATACGGCTTGCTTAGCCCACTGAAACGAGTCGACGGCGTTTAATGCCCGTATGATGCCCGTATGATGCCCGTATGATGCCCGTATGATGCCGGTATGGTGTCCGTATGCAACCCGTATGATGCCCGTATGATGCCGGTATGGTGTCCGTATGCAACCCGTATGTATGGAACTAACATGGTATAACCCAGGTAAATTGAAATGATATAAGCTCTTATGTGTGCATCTAAATATTTGTGTACAATTAAATTTGCTAAGCCCAGAGAAGGCATTTGAGACGCGTTTCTAACGGTCCTTATACGCGGTTATAACCCGTATTATCACCGTTTTGCTGCCGGCACTCATCGGTTTGGCACCGTCGCGTGCCGTGCGCGGAGCGTACCGCCACCGGCAAAATATTCTCGCCGACAATTCTGAACTGTCCGTGCATGGCACGCGACGGTGTTGGTCGGTGACGGAACGGTCTAATGGGCATCGTCTCATAGTTTTCAATACAAAGAATACTTTTTTGTCTGACACGTTCATAGCACGGCCATGGTATGATACGGTGTAGTGGGCAGACTCCTTAAGGCGCAAACAATCAAAGCAATCGAATTAGGAAACAAACTTTAATACAATAGTATGGATTGGGTGTTCTAAGAGACACCTCCTTATAATCATCATCTGTTACCTAGTACCTACTTATAAGGAAAGTGTTTTGTATGCATAGCAAAGGGCGTCATATTGTCTGTTCCTTATTTATTTTTCGTTCTTCGGGTTTCCCAATCTAAAGGGTTACCTTGTCAGGTACTAACCGACCTGTAACTAAGTGAATTTTGGCTACCAAATCAAAAGGTGATCCGGTGCCTCGCGAATTTACTATAATCGCCTTGTCATAAGATCAACTTTAAGGATCTCTTCTTGTCTACGTAGCTGCTACTAAGGTGCAGCACAGACGGCACACTTTTTGTGCGATAGGGTCTGCGTCTGAGACATTTAAAAAGAGCGTCTAGGTCTGCCGACAGAATATTCGAAGATGTGCGTCGGGTGCGTTGAGTCTGTGACTACTGCATAGATATAATTGCAAAAAAATGCGTCACGGATAGTCTGTCGTCTGCGCTGCCCATAAGTGTTTTTTGACAAAAAATCCAGTTAAAATTTTGGCCTGACCCGGGTTTCGAACCAGGGACCTGTCCACTCGACCAACGCGGCAGTCAGGGCGCAAGGATTTATTGACTATGCGGATATAGCCAAGGCGCCGGCGCCGCTTATGCATTCAGCTGCCGTCCGATGGTGAAATATGGACAGTTCGCTGCAAGCGTGCCATTGTAAAATTAACACATTTAACATTGATTTTTACTATTAAAGGAAAATTTACAATGACATTGCTCTTCATTATGTGTGTCCGAATTACACGCATATTTCACCCTATCGTTTTGAAAATAGATAGGTAATCGGCCTATGTACCAATTTATGAAAAGACTGTACAACATATTTGGTGGCATATTACGGAGTAAGGATTTTAACATGTTTAAACATTTCTTGAATTTTTCTAAAGTTTCACTTTTCAGGATGACCTTAGAGTTTGTTGTTTTGACCCACTATATTCTTTTGTTTTACACGCAAAAAAAATCAATCAACTATGCGTAAGCACATTTATTAGTGAAAACAGTAATTATGACTTTGGCATGTGTAAAAAAAAATATATGCAAAATAATGATAATGATTGTTAAAGCAATATTTCTGTCTGCCGTTACATATCTATTACGGGTAGGTATAGACAGTTTTAAATCGATTGTTACTCATTACTCATTAATATAAAAATCTCATCATTTTGCTTATTTCCTAATTATTTCACGTGCCATACTTTGAACATTTGATTTGATTCATCACTTAAAACAAGGTTACCTACTAAGTTAATCATTCTCAAGTAATATTTACTATGTTTCTTATATTGTTGGAAAAGTCTTACCTACTTGTGCGTTATATAATTTTAAAACTATGTACCTTAATAAAATACTGACCTATTTTCGTAGTCAGACTTGTTTCAGTCACTTATATTGAGTTCCAGGTTTACCTTGAACATGGTCTACATTTTGATTAGATGTTCATTCTGACATAACTATAATATTATGTCAAAATATTTGTCTACTCGTATATATATAATAACAAAATAGAGACATACCAACAGGCTTAAGATGTATTATTTCAGCTTAGGTACTTTTACAGTCAATATGGATAATTATTATAGTTAATAGTACCCAGTTTTACTGATTCAGGATTCGTGGCGATCAAACACAATACTAATAGGGTTACGCCGGCATGGCGGTGGCAACTGACAGGTAACTGACCAGTTACTTGCCCGTTGTCACAACGACTTGGGCTTCTCTTTCGCTTTCCATCAGGCGTAGGGAAACCTGCTGCTATAAAAAAATACATAAAATGTATAGGACTATTCATGGTTGTTGCCTAATACCGTGTTCCTCCTGCCAATGCGTATTCTACCTAGTATTTTGCTCTCAAATTATTGTCGCAATTAGATAGGACCAGCGGGGGTACCGTGGAATTTGGGGATGTTGAAGAGATTACAGAGAAGAATATTTTTTGTTTCTCGATGCACCAGTGATTGTCCGCTCCGATCGCGCTGTGTTTGTTAAACAGTCCATGTTGTTGCACGCATCACGCGGAAGATTCGTAATAGGAGCCAGTAGTTGTTATAAAACGTTGGAGAAAACCTCCTTTCAAGGCCGTGCGGCATGAGCGCGAATAATTCATACGATCGCTTTGTTCTGCGCTGCGCTAGGCGCTAGGCGCGGTAGGCGTAGGGATTAATTGATTAAAAGGATATTATTGTAACTCAATTACCTTTAAACACTATATGATTTATCGCATTTGAATTTGTACTGATTTTTTTATAAGTATCCTACTAATTACTAGTTGTATCCAACGATTGTGGCCAATGACTGTACTCTAAAAGATATACTAGTTTTCCCAAGAAAACAGTAAACTTAAAAATATATTTGACATGCTAATAGTCGGTCCGCGAGTAATACTCGTAGTTGTATGGTAATATTTTCTGATATTTATAATTAACTAGCTGTGCCAGCGGCGTCGCTCGCGTGGATAGCGGGTTTCAAAAATAACGGACTTCCATATAATACCCATCTATACCTTGTGCCTAAGTTTTAAGTTAGACCTCTAGCAATACATTGGTGAAAACCGCATTCAATTCTATGCAGTAGTTTTCGCGTAATGCGCGTTCAAACATACAGGTTTAAATTTCTCGCGTTTTCCCAACACTTCCCGTCACTGCTCCGCTCCTATTGATTGTAGCGTGATGAAAAGTATCCTATAACCTGCCCAGGAGTATGAAGAATAATTGTACCAAGTTTCGTCAAAATCTGTTCAGTAGTTTTTTTTTCTATAAAGAACATACAGACAGACAGACAGACAGACAGACAGACAGACAGACAAAAATTTTACTGATTGCATTTTTGGTATCAGTATCGATCACTTATCACCCCCTGATAGTTATTTTGAAAAAATATTTTATGTACAGAATTGACCTCTCTACAGATTTATTATAAGTATAGATAATACTGTTCGCTTTCGAGTTCCAAGTTATTTACTAAATACACTTATAGATATTTAAATATCAGTCGAATGAGATTTGTATTGGCACGGATTTCTAAAAAGCGTAGTTATGTAGTATTGTAGTACAATCATTATCCTGGGCTTTGTAGAATTTTTTTAGGCAGGCATTTTACATCACTTGGTCAATAATTTTGTATTTATAAACCGACTTCGAAAAAAACACAAACGACCAAAACTAAAAAGCGATAAATAACGTAAGTAATTCCATCCTTAATACATAATTATTTAAATATTACAATTATCACTTATTTTTGAAGTCGGTGCCAGCCTCTCGGTACCTAACGTAGACTGTTGTTGTATGACGCGCGCGGCCGGCAAACACTACAATATATTTATTTGTTTGGCACCGACTTCAAAAATAAGTGATAATTGTAATATTTAAATAATTATGTATTAAGGATGGAATTACTTACGTTATTTATCGCTTTTTAGTTTTGGTCGTTTGTGTTTTTTTCGAAGTCGGTTTAATTTTTTTTTTAAAAATAATTTTATTTCTCTATTTTTAGTTGCGTTAATGTGCTGTGAACTTGAATAAAGGCTAATTAATGTCCTTAAGAGTTTTACTTAGGAATGAAAAATTTAGCTTTAAGTCAAGTGAAGACTTTGCGATCTAGAATCAAGCAAATCACTTGTCCAAATCACCTGCCCTATTAGCCCTGCATAAGTACATACTACTACCTACTTTAATATCGACCAATGTCAGTACTGTCCCCTAACTCCTAACCGTTAAGGAGTTCTGTGGCTTCATCATCAGCACCAGATGTTGACGCCCGGAGCATATACCTGAGTAAAATATAATTACGTAACAAAAACACCAAATGAGCATACAATTTTCGGTTATTGCCCTCAATTTATCCAGGATCCCATCATCAGATCCTGACTTGGTGATAATGGGACCACCTCGGAAGTGTCCTCTGTCGAACTGTCGAAAAATTTTTGAAATCCATCCATAATTGACGGAAATATCGGTGAACAAACATAAAAAAAAAAAAAAAAATATTATACATACAGACGAATTGAGAACCTCCTCCTTTTTCGAAGTCGGTTAAAAACTAGCTGACCCAGCGTACTAAGTATCCCCATGTTTTTTAAACTAATTTTATAATTATTTTTATATTGCACAAACCTTGCCCTAACAATAACGAAAACATAAAATCATCCAATTTAGTACAGTCGTTCGGAAGCTCGTAGTATACATTTTAAAGATCCATTTTATTTATATATGTACTTTAAGTGAATGATATCATCATTGCTATTAGGTATCGATACTATCAATGAATTTCTAAATCGGGACCTTGGTGTATCGGGCAGAGGGCGCCTCGTCCGGCGCTGCGCCCGCGCCGCTTATCGGCATAGCGACCCGGATGCATCACGCCCCGTGACGGTACAGCTGTATCTATCTGTAAACAAAGCTAATTGAGTGTAAATAAAACAATTACAAATCACTAAGTGCCAATTAGATGGGCCTGAAGGTTTTCCGGGGAGCAATATCTATTGTTACAGTGCTCATAGATGTGGTGACTCTATATGAATTTTATGGTATGTTATTACTTATTAGGTTTAATGTTGTTCGTAAACTAATCAATTGTACAAAAAGAAAAGGTTTCTTATTCGTATGACCTAGACAAACAACACATCAACCACCAGGTCTAAAAGTAAGACTTTCCTTTGTAGTATTACTGAACGATGGCAGAGAGCGTCTACCAGAACACCAATAGCCAAAACAATTTAGAAATGCCTTCTTTCTAAATTGACCCGACCGGGAATTGAACTTTCGTTCCTTCGTATCGTCCGCGTTTTAGGTGTGAACCGTCTAACCGTCGTCATCCATACATTTAATCTTTTTAATGGGTCTAAAGAATCCGTTTTTTACGTGTCATCTTCCAAAAACACAAACTAATTGATGGTAAATATGTAAGTGTAGTTTAGTATAGTTTATACATATTGACATATTAATAGTTAAAGTACTGTTGTTGTAAATTCCACGCCATGGACTGCAAAGGTTGTATTGTGACATTCGGTGATAAATCTTAGATACCATCTCTGGGACTTTATGACTTGAGATGAAATCTATGAACATTAGCATTGTACAATATCTAAGTACTTACCTCCTTTTAAGCAGAACTTGATTTCATTCAGGCATCTTCATTTGGTTGTTATAATAATGAAATTGGATTATTTTTGTGATTCAGTGTCTGGTAGAGTCAACCTGTTAATGCAGGCACTGATACTTTCTTTGATAAAATTTTTTCGCTTGTACGTATTTATTCTCGTTATTTTTTATAACATAAAAGCCTAGTGTCTTAAGAAATCGTAACCTTCGTTTATAGTTCTACGAGTATATGAATAATATATGAGCTTATTATAATGGTAAACAACTTTACATACATTGATCTGATCTTAAATGAGGTAAATCTTAGTTCTAACTTGGCTTCAAACCGGCCATTAAGCAGGCTGAGTTGTCAATATATATTATGCCTGTAACTATGATGCTGTATATTTTACTCAGCTCCTGTCACTCTTTCGGGGACATAAAACTCCCACTGACGTTATAACTACAAAACTTCTATTATGTCTAGCTTTGAGTCCCGAAACATGCTAAGCTCGAACTCAACCTCGCTCGTTACAGTCAGCAGGCGACGTTGACTAATGTCTTACGAATTCAGCGGTAGCACCCATCTGTCGCGCTGACGGTACGTGCTCTTTTGTACATTCGCAATCAGTCGTTAACCCGCCACTCTACATGACTGCTACTTGTGCAAGCGCCCAATTAAATGCTGGCCGAGTCCCTCACCTAACCACCTCTGCCATTCAATTTTAACCTCTACCTCATTCAAAATAAGGCAGCACAAGACGACGCCACTTCACCGTAACATTATTATGAAATTAAGATATGTTAGAAGAGGTCAAGTTGATAGCACCGACAAAGGAATGAAATAATTTTTAATAAGGTTGCATTTGTAACGTAATTACAATAATCGGCTGGTCTTACAACATTATTTATACTTGGAGGAAACCGTCCTTCCCGTGGCTGCCTGTGAATCTAGCCATCAAACTGTGACTAAGATTTAATCAAATGTGTTATTATGAAATGAAGTTGTTGCCACGGTAATTTAATTTCAAAGTATGTTTTTAATATTTTTAATTAACGTCTATTTTTTATGTTTTATTTTACTTTCCAAAACGTCAGTGAAAAATCAAAATAAGAAAGAATCGTTTATAACTTATACCTACTTAGATATAAAATAAATAGCTTGATTTTGTTTAAACTCTTTTGGACAAGTATCCAATCTCATGAGGTTTTGACGAGCCTTATTTACCCACAACTGTGCAAAGGCCTTCCTATGATTCCCAACATCAGCTCTCTTCATCAAATTCTATGACTAGCTGTCTAAAACATCACGCAATCCTTTCTTTGACCTATCTACTTCATTGACGCAATCGAACAATCGACTCATCTTTCCAATAATTAGGTATAAATGTATTTTTCATGCACTTAATGTTGAAAATGCTAATTTACATAAAACATTGTACGTAAGGACTAATGAACATTTTAGCTAGACTATTGTTTTAAATTAAAAATACTTGTAGCGTTAACAGGTCAGGATGTGTTTACATGCCTTTGGATGACTCAGTCATGTCCGTTTACCATTAGCTTGTCTTTTGAGCTAAACATAAACAATATTAGCTATATTTTGTAAGGACATTTTAACCTATAATTTCGTATACAATAAATAAATAACCCAAGACATGCCACGCTGGGCCACACAGCGCCACCTAGCACCAAACTAAGCCGAAGCTTGTACTATGGGTACTAGACAATTGATAAACTTACTTAGATACATTTTTTTTGTAAATAAATACATATTAAGTATACATAGAAAACACCCAGACCAATACAAACAGACATGTTCATGAACACAAATGTTTGTACTGTGCGGGAATCGAACCCACGACCCTTGGCTCAGAGGGCAGAGGTCACTACCAAATGAGCCACCGAGCCTGTCAATGTCATCATACATGTAGATGGATGTATTTCACCGCATTAATTTCTAAAAAAATGTAAGGTCTATAAATGGTAGATTCAAATACAAGTAATAGGTACTTGAATTTTTATCTGGAGAAGGTGTGAAGTGTGGAATTCACACCTCGCAGAAGGAGAGGCGTCCTACTTAAGCACCCTGTGACGCCAGTGGGCATCAATGGGCAGTATTCATTTGTCTTTTTTTTTATGCGAGAGGCGGCAGACGAGCAAGTGTGATGCCTGATGGTAAGCAGTCGACACCGCCCATGGACACCCCGCAGCTCTAACCGAGTTTAGGGTCGCTGCCGGCCTTTTAAATATGAATACGCTCGTTTCTTGAAGGTTCCCAAGTCGTAGCTGTTCGGAAAGACTGTCGCAGGAAGTTGGTTCCACAAAACCGAGGCGCGAGGCAAGAAGTTCCTCATAATTTTATAGAGTACGTATAATATATCATGATTTTGACAATCTTTGATTAGAATGGAAGGAATGAGATGCTCGTCTCAAATTGCACGTATTTGTTTTGATTACAGTAATTCGACAATATGTAGTATTATCGAAACTACCTATGTAATAGAGACCATTGTGTTCCTCGGATAATGTAAACGTCGCCACTATTATGATAACAAGTTGTCATTACGTATATTGTTAGTATGTAGATGTTTTCACTTAACATGTGCATGTCTCTAGTTTCTTAAATTGGCTCGTATATTCTGCGAAATGGTTAAATTACCCAGACAAATAGAAAAGCTTTTACGGACTTTTATACGTTTTTAACAATGTTAAATATTCTTAGTTAACTACCTACAACGAGGATGTTACATCTTAATTTGTCTGGTTTAAGTGGTTCCTGATAGAGTTTCCCATATTAACATTTACTTATTATGTACTAACAAAAAACGGAAATCGGTTTTGTTCTATGAATAAAGTTACTACATAGTTTGGGAATTATTGAATACTAGCTTTTGCCCGCGGCTTCGCTCGCGTTAAATTCGGGGTGAATGCTTCATACAAACTTCCACCTCCCATTTTAGGGAAGTGGGGGGTTAGAAAAGGGCAAAAAGTAACTTATGTTACTCTCCATCCCTTCAACAATCTCCATGTAAAAAATCACGTCAATTCGTCGCTCCGTTTTGCCATGAAAGAAAGACAAACATACAGGCACACTTTCCCATTTATAATATTAATACATATATACTCGTAGTATAGTATGGACTAGCTGTGCCAGCGACTTCGTCCGCGTGGAATAGTTTCTTGGGTAGTGATTTTAATGACCCCCAGTGCCTGGCAGCTGGCAGCGGCGCGGCGCAGATCTCGGCACGCTTTATGTACCCGCGCAAACGTACAGCAGGCTCGACGTGATTAGTTAAATGGGCGTAACTTTTTTATTTATGGAATGTGTTTGTTTCATGTTACCGATGTTAATCGGTAACATGAAACAAACACTAAATGTTAAGGGAAGCTTTCAGCAATATATTAGTGAAAACCGCATCTTAATCGGATACGCGGTTTCTGAGATTAGCGTGCACAAACATACAGACAAACAGACAAACAGACAAACCGACAAACAGACAAAAATTCCAAAAATCATTGTTTTGGGTACTATTGCATTAATAAAGGCCTCCCATAATATTTTTTCACATATATCTTCCATGTACAGACAGCGATTCGTTACATTTTTATTATATGTATAGTATAGTATGGATTAAAGTTGTTCGATTCATTCGAAACGTCCAACCAAACTGCCGGAGTTAAGGTGATAGATTGAGCAGGTGACTAACCCGTGTCAATCACTACATAGTATAAAATGAAGTTGCTTTTCTTTCTGTCTGTCCGTGTGTATGCTTAGATCTTAAAAACTACACAACGGATTTTCATGCGGGTTTTGCTTGGTGTGTGTTTTAGTGATCCAAGAGGAAGGTTTAAATATTTATACTTGAGAAATAATTTTATCTTAAATACCCGAAGCGAAGCGTGGACGGGTCACTAGTTTTCATATAATTTAACATGCTAAATGCTTAATATAACAGCTTTCATGTATTGAACTTTTAAAAAGTTATCTCTACCTTCCATATACATAATTATGGCTAGTTCAACACCAGTTTGTCCTCTGGCGGCGAAATCTGCCCGCTTAGACTCGGCTGTATAATTAAGTAATAACGTTTCCTTCGTGAAATTGTAATTGCTTCTAGGGAAACATGTTTAACTAAGATTATACTTAGGTAGAATTTATTTTTAATAACTCTCTCTTAACTTTATCATATTTATTTGCTTCAAAAATTAAAACAATTCGTACCTGTTTAAAAAAATACTGTTCTAAAATCCGATCAAGGATATAATACTCTACAGAGTAGAATTTCTGACTGGACTGGCTGCCTGAGTCAAGGGTCGTGGGTGCGATCCCCACTTTCCCCACCCGGTACAAACATTCGTGTTATTCACATTTATGTTTGTTACGTGTCTGGGTGGTCATATTTCTATTTATGTATGGGTATCTTTGTTGTTCTGATACTTATAACACAGGTAGTAAAGCTACTTACTTTGGGATCGGAGCACCGTATATGATGTTGTCTGCTTTTTTTTACTTTTCAATGGATTTATGTGGACGGTTAGGCTGAAATGGAACTGTTTTATTAAAGTTTGAGAAAGTTCTTTTGATGATAAAAATATTATTTTCAGATGCGTCGGACCGCCCAGTTCAGACTAGACCACAGTAATGTGCTGGACGACTTGACTCCTGACAAGGAGATGGATGGGTTCATCAACAACAGAATTGCCAACGTGTTGAAAGACCGGGACCACTTGGGCAGGAGAATACTCATTGTCAACTGTGGAGGTAAAATCAATATCAACACTGTATTAGTTTATTTAGATATTAATATTCGAATCGTTAACCGTTGGGGTAAACGAGTTCTTGAGTGGGGACCACGTATCGGCAAACTTAATGTAGGACGTCCTCAGGCTGGAGTGACGATTTGCGCAGGATAGCTGGCAAGTGCGCATCCAGCACTTGCCCAGGACCGAACATAAATAAATAAATAATAACCCAACACATGCCACGCTGGGCCACACAGAGCCATCTAGCCCCAAACTAAGCCGAAGCTTGTACTATGGGTACTAGACAACTGATAAACATAGGTACATAGATACATTTTTTTTTGTAAATAAATACATATTATACATAGAAAACACCCAGACCAATACAAACAGACATGTTCATGCACACAAATGTTGGTAATGTGTGGGGATCGAACCCATGACCCTTGGCTCAGAAGGCAGAGGTCACTACCAATTGAGCCACCGAGCCAGTCAATCATTGGGAAGAACATCAGGAAACATTGGGAAGGGCATATGTCCAGCGGTGGTCTGAAACGGGCTGATGATTTCCACAGCAGCCAATCTCCAGCGAATCTAGCTGAGTTCTCAGGTAGTAATAGTGCACAAGTGTGTAAGCATAGTCCAATGTGACGATGTCAAACGCACAGCCGGAAAGAGGTCAGGCGTAAAATCAACTGCCTGCCTGTGCTGATGGACCGCACACTTTCTAACTCTGCTGCTATTGAGAATTTTTTTGACAGAACAATCCAGTAACAATTTATGGCCCGATCTAGGATTCGAAACCGGTCTGAGTCCTTAGGTGGCGCCCATAATCAATAGGCCGACGATGCAGTCGTTAAATTAAATTTTTTAAACATTACTGTACAAAAAGCAAGCTACGAGCTATCTCCACAAAGCATCCTTTTTTTAACCGACTTCGAAAAAAGGAGGAGGTTCTCAATTTGTCTGTATGTATAATTTTTTTTATGCATGTTCACCGATATTTCCGTCAATTATGAATGGATTTCAAAAATTGTAAAAAAAGTATAATTATATCACTACGGGGGTGTCGCTATTTATGTTTCAGATTAGATAGCTTTATTTTTTTAATTTTAATTAGTATATTTATTATGATACATGTTTACAAGTATTTTTTGGGGTAATGCAGTATTTTTGGTAGATGTTTTTTTAGAAAACATTACAATATTGAGCATTTTGAATGTGTGAACGATATACGTGAAGAAGCATCTTATGGGCCGGCATGGCGGTGGCAACTGACAGGTAACTGGCTTGGTTACCTGCCCGTTGTCGCAGCGACTTGGGCTTCTCTCTCGCTTACCATCAGGCGTAGAGTGGCCATTATGCCGTGCTACTATAAAAAAAAAAAAAAACGTGTTTCCAGACCTTTAATTTAGTGAATTGTACTTTAAAAAATAAATATCTACATCTTCAGCTTTATACTACTACTATAATATACCTGTAACGTACTGTACATAATTATGTATTTTTGCTACTTATATGGTCTATTCAGGAAAGAAATTCGTACTAAGTAATTGGACCATCGCGCAATTCGCGCATCGTAAGATATATAGATGGAGCTTAGATTTGGCTTCGCTAGGTATATACTTTTATATACTCGTAGGTATGTAATTATGAGAAGATAGAAAATAAAATTCAGGCATTCATATTACATTTAATACATAACTTACTGTTACAATTTGGTTTCCGTTGACACCAAATTAAGAATGAGAGCAGTAGGTACTCGTATATGCATGAACGAATTTATTTTAATTATATGTAAGAATAAACTCGTTTGCGAATCCAATGCAACTTTCACTACTGCACATTATAGTTATGAAGATGTTTTATCAATATAGTGACGAAAAATAATATAAATCACTGGCCCATTTCTTCTCGTAGGTGTCGTAAAAGTCGACTACAGGACTTTTTGAGATTTCGTTTTCTCAGCTAGTGGTAGGTTTAAAGGTTAATATAGCACATTAAGGTAGGTAAGGTAAGCTCGCTGACAGCGAGCTGTCTTCTAATTTATGATGCAAATGTAAAATATTTAAAGCCCATATTTGAATTTTATTGTTTTACCGGTAATAATATGCTTATTACCTTTACCCACTGCCGACCACCGTACACTCGACGAAATACCCGTGAAGTGATTGCAGTCGCGTATTGAGATCAATTGGTGTATAGCCAGAAAAATCTCTTACGCTTTCCATTAGGCGGAAAGGAAGCCACTATCCAGTGATACTTCTTCTTTATCAATCTATACCTACTGTCCCACGGCTGGGCAAAGGTCTCCCCTAAACGTATTCGCTGTGATATTATAAAAAAAAATATACATAAGTATTATTTAGAGTCACCGTACAATGTTTGAAAGTGATCTTATTCCTTGATTGCCAGGTTTATGGGACCCAAAGAAGGTGAGCGTGGACCAGATGTTCAGGATCTTCCACCTCATCCACATCGCGTCGTTGCTGGAGGTGGAGTCGCAGATCAGGGGCAGCGTCATCATCATGGACTACAGCAACATGGGCTGGTCACAGGTCAGTAAGTAATATCTGAAAAATCATATAGATATGAATCGAGGACTCATGATCGTCAAAACAAATGATTCTATTAGGTTAAGAAATTGCTTCTATGGATAAGAACTGGATGCTTTAGACCTAGCACTAAGTTTTTTTTTCCACATGTACCAAAAACCAAAATAAAATTTACCCTTGATTCAAATTAGAAAAAATCGTATCATTCAGAACTAAACTACTAAATATATCAATGGCTGAAACGCAGTTTTTCAGATAATTAACAATTAATAGTGCATTGCCAAATAAAACAAAAAAAATAAAAATAAAAAAAAACAGTTAATACTACTAGACGATTAATTAATTGATTTTATATTCACGTTGCATTTTTACTCATATAAAAGATTTTTTATCGCCGTAATGAATGTTTTTGTTTGGTCGACTTAGTTCAATGATCCTGAATTACGGAAGTAAGATCGCGTCCTTATTTTACCACCTGTCGATAAGAATGTGTTAAATTCTTTAGAATAACATTTTGCAAAATGAGTCTGGTACTACGTTTTACTTTAATGCACTTATTTGTACAAGCAAAGTAAGACACTATATTGTACATACGTACTACCTCTATACAATAAGTTAAATGGATTCAACTTGTCATGTTGTGTAGACTAACCCAACCGCTAATACCTACAGCTGACAACACACATAATACTTATTAAACCAAAATAACATTTAATTTTAGTCATAGACTTTATAGACAAAGAATGTTATGCTTTTGGTTAGTTTTTTAAAAAGGACAGTCACTTACTTACTAATGGTATTTTGTGATATGATTAAATTTTGGCGCTTGTGACGTTAAGCGATTTAGATAATACTACTCGTAATTCGGTGTAGAGCGGTTCTTAAAATAAAAATATGGTCTTCAACTTTTGTTGATCACTGAATCAAGTTAAGCTTCCGATTCGTTGTTTCTATTTTAGTTCACATATAAGCCAACCTAAATAGATACTTCGCCATATAATACCTATCAATATGTTACATAAATTATTATACATTTACAGACAAGTCGTTGAAAGTGATGAAATTGATTCTAAAACTTTCTCGCCTCGCTAATGTGTTGTAAATTAATACATATATGTACCTACTTTCCGTTATATTATTTACCTAGTTAATTAAAAGTAAGTATGTACTGTTTTGTATTTTGATACCAATTCTATGTTCTGTGACTTAATCACTGATCTGTTAGCCTTAGACTGTAATTAGGGAGTTGTACTAATAACATTACTTTTTTAACATTAAATTGGTAGGTCTTCTGTGGCATGCTTAGCAAATCCACCTAAAGTACCTACGTAAGTAAAAATATTTGATAAAACTTTAGGGCTGACCCATATAAAATTTCACTACTACCTATCTGATAAATGGTTTCCCATAACTGTGACATAATCAGAGCACCTTATTGTCTATACAGTAGTGTACAGTCGTTATCGAAGTATGAAGGCTAAATTTTCATATCGACACGTGCCTCTAATGAAAACAACATACCTGCTTTGTGATACTTCAGGAAAACTAGTACAATAAGCATCGCGGCCGTTTACGCGCCAATGGACAGTATCGCCTTTGCAATAGAGGTCATAGCTACTTGCACAAGTGTCTTGGCAATGAGACAAAATGTTTGTCAGGAAATTATTGTGTAAAACAAACCAAAACTTGTAGTAGGTCATTGCTCTAGTATCACGAATAATAACATATTTAGCACAATACGAGTGCATTCTAGATATTCTCATATCGATATCGACGTCTTATTATCTGATATGTCTTTATGTTATTTAAACTGATTTGTTGTCATTGATTAGATGTAGGTACTCAATGTTTGTATTCCGGTTCTTATCAAGTCTTTGTTTTCATGCAAAAGGATTATTTGCCATTATGATGTACCTAATCTTTTATTAAGCCAATTTCAACTACCTTATCCTGTGCTTTTTTATACTTAGGTACTGTATTAGGGTGCGTTCCCACAAAAGCGGGTTACGCGAAGTAAAATTGACCAATGATTTACTCAAATCACACATCTCATCTGCGCTCCACTTTCATGGAACGATATCATTGTTCAATATAGTTTGATAGCTTCGACTTAAATCTGCGCAGCGCTTCTGTGGAAACGCACCCATATAGGAACAGGTGTAAAGTATGTATAATTAAGAAAACTGCGCACAAACTGGGAAAATGTTATAAAAGAAAACAATTACATACCTTCGCGCCTTATTTACATGTGTATGTCGTTAAAAGCAATACGACCGCCTAAATTATACAACAAATGTCTGTTATGCCTAGTTTTAAGTCATGTGTATGATGTGCAAATAATGAATACCTATCTATCTAGTTGTTCGCTGAGGACATAATTTAACAAATCTAAGTTTCACGCGTCTGATAGTTCCAAACAAATCAGTGCGACCAAAACTAATGTAGACGAAGTGTCAGACTTAGACAGACTGATTTTCAATATGGATTACACCTTATGTGATCACTCTCTCCATGCATGAGCGATCACGCAGTGCTGAATGCCTTTGTTAATAGTGAAATGCTGACTTCTGAACACTTAAAAATGACTTATAATTAGTTTCATTAATTTGTTTACTGGCTCAAATACCTACTAATTTTACTAAACCTCGGTGGCACAATGATTAAAGCGTAAGTCTAAGAGCCGAGGTACGGGTCAATTTAGGAAGATGATGATGAGAAAGAATGATGATGATGATGATGATGATTATTCTTTCGAATAAAACACAATTTATGTTTTCATTGTTTCAAGTTTCTGATTATTAGCTAACGGTTTAGTGCCTAAATAAATAAAAGTATCAAACGACATACATTGATACAACCCCATATCTTAGACTCGTGGTATGTAAATGAGAACAATGAAACTACCACAAATATAAACTTGAAAACCATAAGCCTCTTTCACTTGAATGTATGTCACGGGTGGGATTTGAACCCACGACCTTAGGTTCAGAGGGTCACTATTTAATGAGCCACCAGATCAACAGTCTAATGAACAGCGGGAGAGAGTTCACGGTCACCAAATATTAATTTAATAATACATTACATGTTTGAATAATGCAACGTGTGGTCACTCGTATGACTCAACAGCTCCTGTGTTGAAATATAATTTAGTTAGGTATAATCCAAAGTACAATAAAATAAAGTGACAAATGTGTATAATAGTATGCAACTATCTATATGTGTATTGTTCACAACAAAGAGCCCGAAGGACAAAGTCTGCTGCGCGTTTCATCGCCCCCTTTCCATTGTCTCTTTATCTTTGTTCGTACGCGTTACGAAATCGTCATTGCATTTTCAATATTGACATAAATAAAACACAGGATTAATTAACGCGTTTTTTGTTATTAAATTTAGAATCTCCAGTGTAATACTATTTTTTTATTGTAGATTCAGAAGCTACTTTTTTAAAAGCTTTACACGTAATACGTTTCTAAGATTAACTGAAAGTAATCGTTACACGAAGTAAAAAATGGGTTTGGTTTATTTTATATTATGATTGGCTACGTGTGTGTATGTGCTAAAGAGGATCGTATTGATCAACTGAATGCACTTTGATGATCTAAGTTTCAAACTGTGTCCATCACACAGTGTGAAACTTAAAGCATGGAAGGACCGAAGACTTCTGTTCCGATTCCCGATCGAATTAAGAAACTAACTAATTTGAGTTTTAGAAATTATACCAATTTCAGTGTCTGGATGTACTGATAGATGTCCCATTACTCCCTTTTACAGTCATCATCTCGTACAACGTAGGACTTATTTAAAACTTTGAGTGCTACAGATGACATGTGCAACGTGGTATTGTTATTAAAAACTGTTAAACTAATATACTTATCCAAGTTAATTTATAAGGAATTTCCTCTCTTACTATGGGGAAGTGCAAAGTAGCAAGATATTCTAATTGTCGTCGCTACAAGTCAACTCACGATTCCAACGAAAGGTCAAAGCTAGAGAAACCGAACGAATCGACTTAGTTTGCGCGTCACGTCCTCCCTTGTTGTTAGGTCATTATCGAATTATCCGAGGATAGGCAAATATTTACTCACTTAGTTCCTGATCGTGTTTTTGCTTCGTGATATCGAAATAAAATGGGTCCGAAGGAAAACCCTGTTGTACGCCAGGGTTTCATTTCAAGGGGCGTCACGTTCGAGGCGAACGCTTGTTTATTCAGGAGATGCAAGTGTGAATAAGCTGTGGTGTGTTCACAAGCCAAGTTCAAATGCATAAAAATCAACAAGTACTGAGGAAATATTGTTTTTGTAGTGAACTGGTATGTCTTCGTTATGGTTTTTGTGGTATTCAAGTCAGTCTAGTATAAATTATACAGAAACTTTGTATGTGGACTATAATGCTCCCATATACATAATATGTTTTAAGTACATATATCTTATATCTTAATGATAGGTCAGGTAGCTGGCGTGTGTCTGGATTTATTTGTTTATTAAGAAACTTTTGTCTAAATGATTTCACTTTTGTTTATTAAGCTTATATGAAAATTATTTATAGCTGTTAGAACTGTTGCAAGCTTATTAATTATTATAAGACGCAATGCCTCAGAACTTGATCAGTTTGGTTCAAGACAATAGCCTTAACATTACAATGTTTGTTGAAGATAAACTTATTGACAGGACAAGCGATTAAGAGTCGCTCAACTCGTAATATTCGAATGGTCATAGAGATAACTTAATAAGGAAACGATATCTAATCATATTTGAGTATCGTTGACCGTACTAACATTATAGTTGACAAAAGGAGGTAAACAGCCGCATTTTGGAACTTAGGGGCTACTTTGAAGTAAACCAACGACGTTTCGACTCTTTTTGACTAATTCTGCACATTGATTTTGGTCCTAAAACTTTAATATAAAGCATTGTCTTTGTATGGTTCGGAACAAAAGCTTAATAGGTATACACTATCAAATAACATTAGGTGCAAGATTTCGGAATAGTATGTGGCAGACCGAAACATCGGTAACGCACGTCCGAGTAGGCCTACATATCTGTATTGTTTTTCATTTTCGAACTCATTAGCCCTCAGTGTAGATCAATATTATGAGCACATATCCGCTCTTTGCGAGACAAAGGGAAGTTGATTTTCCTTACGACTTTGAGGACAAATCAGGCGTAAACAAACATGGGCGGCAAATAAGAGGTTACATGTAGGTTTGCTAGCTTTATTAGAAATGTAACCTGGACAGCTATATTTTTTCTTAATAGCGAATGAGAAAAAAGAACAAGTTAGCAGCATATGTATGAGAGCACAGTTTACTGTAGGTAAGTTGTCATTGTTATAAAGATTTATTTAAAGGACCAGTTAGAAGTTACTCAACCTTATGGGATCTTCAAAATTATGCCCAAACTTAAGTGAGCATTTCATTACTACTCTACCGAGCCTAATTTCCCTGTCAGATGATAATTAGAAAAATAAATCCAAGAAATATGAACGACCCTTAAAACAGCGCTTTGTCAATAGCTTAGATTACGATACAAGGATTTCCAAAAGCATCACTTGAAGAAATGCAACATAGAGCCTTCTCAAAGGTAACCCTTGCTTGGTAGCATAGCGGCTAGTTTCGTGCAAAATCATCAACAGCCAATTAAGCAACCAATTAATCTGCTGCCATGATTTGGCAGGTCAGATCGACGAGCATTGCGTGTCCTCAATCTGCACGGATTAAACCCTCGACTAATGGTTCAGATGCAGTCTTCAGTACTACTGCACCAAACTGTTAACAGTTGGATATGTTTTGTGAACTTAGTACATACGTAATATATATAGGTAGGTATGTGTTGTTTCAACCATGACATCTCAGTTCTACCCGAGTCCTCGCGCTCTTCGCCGTTGACCTCTGTGGCGTAGTGGTTAGCCGCAATCAGGTTCACCTAACAAGCTCTTTTAATAGGCTGGAGTAAATATCCAGTGAATCAAGTTTTGTGTTAAATAAAAAATATGAAACGTAATGTTCAAGTTAAATAAAGAAAATTTAGTCTATGCATGCATAATATAGTAAAAAAACACTGATAATTTCATCATCATCATCAGCCTATCGCAGTCCACTGCAGGACATAGGCCTCTCTAGTAGTTCGCCGCTTTGGGCAAACAACTGGATTTACCCATTATCGCCCCACTGGGCGGGTGATCGCAGGGCGCTTCTCGCTCCGGTGACGCTGCTGCCCGTCATAGGCCTGTGGCATTTAGCTACGCCTTCATTAGTGATGGATACCAGTCGGTTGCCAGAGCCTGGTCTGTTATTTAGCACGATGCACCACGGGCAGGTGAGGGTGGCTTGGAGCTATGATGAAGGGATGTCGTGATCTTCCCGAAGCTAAGCGAGGGCAGGCCGCTAGTAAAAATTAAAACAATACTCAACCGCATTCTGTACCTATTTCCAGGCTATGGCGTTCACTCCGTCGTCCTCCAAGCGTCTTTTGACGTACATCCAGGATGCTATGCCGCTCCGGCTGAAGGAGGTGCACTTCATCAAGCAGCCCATGGTGTTCAACGTCGTCTGGAACATGTTCAAGCCCTTCATCAGGGAAAAGCTTAGGAATAGAGTGAGTACATGTTATAATAATAGTGTTATGGAAAATGGTACTCGTATATAAAGTTTTTCAACTAGGCGTGTTTTGACTAACGTTATCAATCGTTATACCTTTAGAGGTCAAAATTAGAAACAACCACAACTTTGAGCGCTTTAAGAATCGGCAGGTCCTAAATTAGATTGTCGGTCGGATCAATTGAGAATTCGTTCATTTAGATTTCGTGAATGGTACTATTAGCTAAAACAACCCTTTCCTCTCTTACTTGCTTTTTTAAAAGGTAAATAAATTCATTCATTCAAAAGTAATAAATTCATTCATTCATTCACTTCCAGATCTTCTTCCACGGCTCGAAGATGCCCTCTCTCCACAAGCACATCCCGGCGAGCCACCTACCGAGCGACTACGGCGGTGAGCTCCCCGCCGTCGACTACAGCTCAGCCGACTGGTTCCCCGTCCTCAAGGAGTGCGAACAGTTCATTGAGACCTACGGCACTTACGGCTTCGCTAAGAAGACATAATGCTGTTAATATGCTACTAGTACCAAATTTCTTCTTTCACTCCACATTTATGTTAGCTAGCTCGCAATAGACTGTCTTTTATAACTTTTAAACTATCGTGTTGCATCATAAGATATGAAATGTTTGGGATTTAACGCGCACGTATCTTTCTTAAACCCGACGTTTTGGCCGTGTTACAACGGTCAATCTTTCCCGTGACCACGTTAAACCCCAAATATTTATTATCAAATTATCAAACTGCCTTTTGATTTTGAGCACTAATTTCGTAGCACTTATGGCTCGTTCGTCGTTCATCGGAAGGTCTCCCTACTTCGCCGTATTCTTATTTTCAGCGGCAAGCTGTGACACTCCGCTTCTTCTTAATCGAGGCCTTACAATTCAATAAAACATTAATTACGTTTCACGCCAGCCAGATCTTTGTAATGCGTTGTGCTCTTCATTTACTGTTAGGCTTTCATTGATGTTGATGCGTGTTCAAAGTGTTACGCTTCTTGCTGAATAACCGAGTACTTTTATTCTTTTTACAAGCTTTTTAGATGGATAGCTGTATAGGTGTATTATTTATATTTAGCGTAATCTGAGCACCAGTAGTATAAGATGTTTTATACCAAAAAAGACCATGTTGTCTAATATTAAAATCGCAACAATAATCAAAAAGAATCAAAAGTTGTAAAATTAAAATGCAATTTTGAAAAACGTATAATATTGGATTGAAATTGTGTGTTTTCTTGAGCCAAAAGAGTAGCTGTTTATGTATGAATTTCATAATCCATGTTAATAGATTTATTTATTTAAGGTAGGACTAGATTAGGGTTAATAGATAAGAACTGTTGCGTATAACTGTGGGACTATGAGCGGAACTCATGACATGATGCAGGTGACAACTTTAAGTAGGTAATTGATTTGCATTCAATAGAGGTGTACTTTGTACACTTGGTACACTTTGTATGTTGCTCTAATTAAGATACATCTTTACTGGCAAAATAATTAAATTCTTACTGAATTATTGAAATTTGAATTGTATTTTTTTTCGAGGTCTTATGCTGTCAATGCCGGGTGAATATTAACTTTGTCAAAGTATTCTTTGACAAAGTTACAATACAACTGAGTGTTATCGCTATCGTGAATTCTTTGGAAATTACACATCCCGTCAGCCGGTTTCGGTACAAAGAAGTTGTCCACGCGAGGGAATACCCTTTAAAAACCAATTAAAAGTCTGTCATGCCTAAATAGTAGTATTCAATCAATCCTCTATTGAATGCGTATGCAATTGTATTCATATGGTAACTTAGCATTGCGGCTGTGAATGTTTTATGCTGTGCCAGATATGTACCATTTTGTGTAATCTCATAACTACATTCACCAGTTGTTCATAAATAAGTTTTAAGTTGTATGTGTTTTGATATTTTTACTAATGAGAAAAATGTAGAACATACTATCCTGCATTTACCACAACAAATACAAAATGATGTGCAATGATAATAATATAAATATATTTTTATTTTTACAAAAATAGTGTATCTAGATCTACTAATTGAAATGGTTATTGGGAATATTACAAAAGTAGTGTATAATGTGAACTTTTGACAATAAATTCTTCGACAACGACATATCTCTCTGTGCCTTATCTATAGTTACGTCGATATAGTTGCGTTCCAGGAATGATACATTCCAATTTTTTATATTGTATAATATTATATTTTTATGTTTATTGTTTTTATACGTGAACATTTTAAACATGGTTCGACGTATTTAATTATTGTAAGTGTTATTAATACTGAACGGAAACACTAAAATGTTTACTAAACAATACCTGAATTGCTCAAGTAGGTAGTGATTTATAGAACCTGTTTTGATAAAATTTTAAGTAAAGGTCACGTGTAATCATTTGATTCGTTTTTTTTAATCCTTCCCTGAAAGTACATCCTATTATTATTTGATAACGAAGCATGTTTAGGTACCAGTACTGAACAGTGATAATCAAATTTAGCGCCTGTGGCGATACATAGTGCAAATAGTCGTATGTGCTGATTGGACACTACGTTTAATTCCGGATGATATCTTATTACTATATGTTATAAAGACTGACATTCTATCAATAAGTTGATCAGTTTCGATCAGTGGTAGCGATCATTGCCTCCGACACAGTGGGCGCTAGTTCGGCCTCCGTACAGTACAAACATTTGTATGCATGACATGTCTGTTTGTATTCCTCTGGGTTTTTCCTATGTACATATAAAAATTACGTATACCTATCTACCTACCTATTTAGTTACAAAATAAAAGAAGTTACCCATAGTACAAACTTCTGCTTAGTTTTGGAATACCTAGGTGATGTTATGTGGCCTAGCGTGGCTTGTCTTGGGTTATTCATTTATTCTTAATGTTCTACAAGTAACTGCGTTAGGTACTGCATTGTTTATCGCCAAATCGGGATTTGAATACTTTTAGTAAAAAGAAGGATTCTGTCGGAAACGAGTTATAGTGACAAAACGTATAACCTATACCTACCTACGTCTTTTATCGCGTGTACTAGTGACTCCTATTCACATCGGGACTTCTGGCAACATTACGAAGTAGGTACCTACTTTCGATCTGAGTAGTTTTATTGGGGATGTGTACTTACTGTCAAGTCAATTGACATACTTTTATGTAGCTGTCAAAACATGATTACTTCTTATGGCAAAGACAAAAACGTGTCATCACGAAATTGCTACTCAACTATCATCATCATCATCATCAGCCTATTGCAGTCCACTGCTGGACATAGGCCTCTCCAGTTGTTCGCCACCTAGGGCAAACATCTGGAGGATATACCCATAATCGCCACGCTGGGCAGGCGGGTTGGCGATCGCAGGGCGTAGCTTCTCGCTCCGGTGACGCTGCTGCCCGTCATCCGCCTGTGGTGTTTAGCTACGCCTTCTATCGTGATAGTTACCGCCACCAGTCGGTTTGCCAGAGCCTCGTTTGTTGTTCGGCAGGATGCACCACGGGCAGGTGAGGATGGCTTGGAGGGAAAAGGTGAAAGGTCGCTCCCTTACATCCTTACCCAACTAACTGCATATTAATTTTAATGAAATTAAAAATGCAAATTGCAGATATCATCAAGCAACTAAAGTGTACCGTTAAACGATATTCTCTTTTACTATAGTGGCCACACCCCAATATGTTTAATTAATACAAGACCTTTCGTTCAGGTAGTGTTGTACCTTACCTATCTTCAATGTGCCATCAAACGGGTTATACATTTATTGAACGATATCGGTTGTTAAGTAGTTAATCAAATACATTGTAGGGATGTTCATAAAATGAGTGCTACTAAGTAGTTAATAAAGTACCTAACTATAAATTTACCGATTTGTGATATTCATAAATGTAATTTTAAATATAGGGTAACTTGTTGCACCTAGCTTACTCATTAGTTAGTTATGCATTATTTTTTGTAGGTACATAAGTGTGATAACAAATATTGCTGTTTTGTCTACTAAATAAATAAATTCTTACACATGGACCTACGCCATATCCTTTAACTAGCTGTGCTCGCGACTTCGTCCGCGTGGAATAGTTATTTTTTCCCCGTTTTTTTTACATTTTCCATTATTTCTTCGCTCCTAATAGTTGCAGCGTGATGTTATATAGCCTAAAGCCTTCCTCGATAAATGGTCTATTCAACACAAAAAGATTTTTTTAATTCGGACCAGTAGTTCCTGAGATTAGCGCGTTCAAACAAACAAACAAACAAACATACAAACAAACAAACAAACTCTTCAGCTTAATAATATTAGTTATAGTTATTATTAGTTAAGATCAGACACTTGGTTAAGAACTAGTGCATTTATTTGACAGCATCTGTCAATAGGAGGCAGATATGTATGGCCGTCTGTATTGCAGCTGTTTGAGGATAGTAAAACTGTAGTTGTGTTTGAGATTTGCAAAAGCACCTCAGTTGGTGTTAGATACTGATTTAATTTTAATAATTCATCATCATTCAGTCGGCAGTCCACTGCGGGACGTAGGCCACTCCCAAGATGTGCCAATCTGTTCGATAAGCAGCTTATACCTACTTATACTCAAGCCGGCCGCCTTACGCAGGTTGTCGCTCTATCCAGCTGTTTGAGGATAGTAAAACTGTAGTTATGTTTGAGATTTGCGAAAGTACCTCAGTTGGTGTTAGATACTGATTTAATTTTAATAATTCATCATCATTCAGTCGGCAGTCCACTGCGGGACGTAGGCCACTCCCAAGATGTGCCAATCTGTTCGATAAGCAGCTTATACTTATACTCAATGCCGGCCGCCTTACGCAGGTTCAGGTTTCAGGCCTTGTCGCTCTATCCAGCTGAGGTGCGTCCAACACTACGCTTGTTTGTTGTTAAGGTATGTAAGTAGGTACTTGTCACTTCATAGCACCTCAAACATGCCTAGAGAAAACACATTTTAATTGAGTTTAAAGTTAGATATAAGAATAATCTGTAAAATAATTAGGAAGTTGTTACAGTTCATAGGTTACACGACCCTGTTATTAAATTGGTTATCTACCTAAATAATTATTACTAACTAAGATAACCAAGTCACAATTTCTTTTTTTTATTTGACCTTAAATTTAGCTGTCCTACTGTTGTCAACGTGGTGACAGAGACGTGGCTATCCACATCAATTAACCGACTCGTGGTTAGCAATGTGGTCAGGGCGTTATTCAATTAAAGGGTTGTAATTATGCGGCTATAGGTATGATGTATTATTGCACAGGTCAGCTTGATTAGTACCTATTACCTACCTACATAAGAAAGTTGTACTTCTGTGGGTACTGACGAAAACTATTAATTATGTACTTTTATTAAGGCCATGCTCTTTTACTGAATTTCGCAATTACTAATATAAGTAAGTAAACTTTGTTACCTACTAACGATAAATGGATGAAGTTATCTGATCAAGTTACCTATTAATTATTATTTTCAGGGTTCCGTACACAAAGGGTAAAAACGGGATAGTATGTTGCCCCTATATATTGACTTAGGTACCTACATTTAGTACTTAAGTCGGACTCCCATATAATAAATGTGATTTTAACGCCGTTTGTTGCTCGATAATTAAGAACAGAATTAGGTAGATACGTATCTACTTAACTTATTCACAGGTATTAATCTCAAAAGATAAATCACTTAATCAAAATTAGACCATTAAATGTCTTATCAACTTTAAGGGAGGGCTCCTTTGAAAATTGTTTTACCAAATATTGATACGAGACGGGACCCTTCGTCATTGAGTATGACGTATTTGAGCGGTTTACCTACTTTATTTTATATCGCAAATGTTGTTTTGATTGAAGGTTCTTTTTGTTTAAACGCATCCAGGTAGGTGCAATAAATCTTTGTTCAATTAATTCGGTAGGTTCATTTATTGGATGCGAATTTATGTAGGTATGTATGTTTTACCTACTTAGTACGGAATAACATGTAAGTAGAGGCCAATATTGTGTTTGAAATTGTTGTAGGTGTTTTTGTTATGCGTTGTTGAGTACCTACGAGTAGGTACATGTTATTCGTAACATGCAACGTTACTCGATTCAAACAATGGTATTGTTTTCTTAGTAAATAAAAGTTAAAAGAAATAGGTAGGTATTTGAGATTATATGTAACCAAAAATTTATAAATTGGATTTTTCTTTTTTTTTCCGACTTTTGAAACGACATTAACTTTTGAAATTAGTTGTAGGTAGGCATGGAAGTCATAAGTAGGTACTACGAGTATATAATTGTAGTAGTATATAATACTTCCACGGTTGTAGGTAAATGACAAAAGTCAAACTTGAGTTGAATTAACATGCGATAAAGTTTTCATTTCCGAGCGGCAATAGGCCAATGCTTACCAGTTGCCAGTAGAGTATTTCCGATTTTACATTCTCATGCTATTCGGAAATGTATTCGATCGAATGTTAAAAATTTTTGCCATCCTAAGAACTCTCAGAAATGTTTTCGATGAGAATTGTCAAATTTCTCCGAGATTTCTGCTGTCTCACCTTTCCGAGAGAAATCTCTCCGAATGTATTTGTGAATAACCATAGGACATGGAGACATATAAGTAGATGTCTTCAGTCGTATTGCGCGGGTCTAATAGCATAGTCTATCATAGATATGAGTTGTAAAACGAACCCTGGGCTTTGGATGAAATGGAAATAAAAGTTGCCTAAATGATGAATGAGTGACGCAGATGGCAGGTTGGAAAGGTCATAGTGCGTTATCTGCTCCCCGTTTGCCGCTGGAGCCTGCCTTCGCGCTACAGGCGAGCAGTGGTGGGATACCGTTACCAGATGCGCGCGCGCCGGCCCAGTCCGATTCGCACTCCGTTGCGCGCGCACAACTGATAATGTCACAGCGATTTTACACACGCTGCCAGCTACAACGCCTTGGAGCTTTCTAAACACAGTCGGAGAGAGTGTTTCTGGTCCCTACAATAGATCAACCTTCGTTTCTTAGTCCGTCAGCAGCGTTTTAAGACGAGTGTCGTGTTTGGTTTAAAGAAGTGAAGGGCCTTAGATTGACGGCTGAGATAAATGCTAATGTTGCAGTTCACTGCACACCAAAATAAACAGTTTTAAGACTTAAATAAAAACAAGATATAAATTAAAAACAATGGATATTAAGTACGACAACGATGGATCTCCTTATATTATGTGGGACAATAATAAAATATGTTTGGAAAATGGACCCTTGACTGAAAAAAAAGATAGAGAAAAGGCTGAACAGGAGCTACGGGAAACACCGGAGAATATAGAGTCTGGTTTGACGGAGCTCAGGAAACTACTGAGAGGTGAGAATTTGTGAACATTTAATTTCTAAAACTGGAACATCAACTAATGCGTAAAAAGCTAACGGTAGCAAAATCTGTGTTACGCGCTGTTAGATCGATCTTTTTTGTTAATATAAACAATTTCAACTGCTGATCTGTTTACGTCTGGTAGAGACCTACATCTATTAGGTAACTTTGTCTAGTAAAATTGTCATGTTAACTGATAGACTGGTAAATAAATTTACTTACATTGAACACAGACAAATCGAAACAATAACAAATAAGTAACTCCGTGTTCAGCTATTATTAAATAAGTTAATTAATTCTATGGTGAATAGGTATTATTACATTCATTTATCTCAAAAATCTATAATCTTACATTGAATCAGAATGTTTTGTACACATATAAATCGATTAGATTATATTTCATGGTTTTACTATGAGAACCCGTATGACCGGCTTTCCATCTCTAAAGCAGAACTTTTACATAGGTAGGTATTTGTAATTATTTAAGATAAGATTTTGTTTTGTTGTTAGGTAAACCTAACTTGCTTAAGTTATATCACAATGATAAGCTAAACCAGAACTGTAATTTATTAATAATCGTGGTTATCATAATACCTACCCACCTTAGATTGCAAATAATTATTTAAGTAGATACAAGATACATAATATTTATGACATCATCATTGATAGGATTTACTTTCATACGATAATAATATCTACATACTACTTACAGGTTCTTTTTTTTTCTTAAAAGAGCGTTCAGGATTCTTCCAGGACTTCACTCCACCTGATGGTAAGCGGTCGTGAGGTCCAAATGTTAGGTCGACAGGCACATCAGGGCAAACACACCTTCTTAAGATATTTGGGATTCGAGCAATGTACAAAGTTTTGTTTGATAAGATTTTTTGCGTAAACTAAGAACGAAGTATGGTACTTATTAACAACAACTCTATAGATTTGAATAAATCCTTTATTTAAATATTCCTACTTATAATTTATTATCCGACTTGGCAACTGATAAACTATCTTACATTCAATAATGCCCATTTTTGTCATTAAATTTTTCGCATGTCATTTGTGATTAGCGTGCGATAAGAAAAAAAAAGTAACATAGATTGAAAGTAATTCTGTAAGTAATTAGGTACGTCTGTTGCAGTGTTTGTAGATAATCCAATGATATTTTTCTTACACACAAACAATCTGTTTTATAACAACTATACATAAAATTGTATCGAAATTAGATAAATAATGTAAATAGTCAAATAACTATAAATATTTGTTAAACATTAGAAGAATCCAGATAGCTGTTTTAATTATAAAGTTCTACTATACAGACTATCTGCCCAATTAAGAGACCGCTTAAATAAGAGTTAATTATTGTGGAAAATTATGCTCAAACGGTTTGCTAAACATGATCATATCTTATCTACACAGTTTTCCATCATAATAGATAATTGTGATTTTATTCTTGAAAACACTGTCCGTAATTAATTATAATTACAGTATAAATGGCTCGATTGACGTTACGTAGAATTGAAGATGTGGTTCATTGTAATAAATTGTGTGCAACAATGGATAATGGCAGTGTACACAACACTAAAAGGGTTCCGTACCTTTTAAGTACCTGGGTATTATTCTGCAAGATCACCGATTGTTGTGACTGTGACTATCGATGATCCAGAATGCAAAAATCTGGAGGATATACCCATAATCGCCACGCTGGGCAGGCGGGTTGGCGATCACAGGGCTTCTCGCTCCAGTGACGCTGCTGCCCGTCATCTGTCTGTGGTATTTAGCTACGCCTTCAATCGTGATGGTTATACCGCCACCAGTCGTTCGCCAGCGTCTCGTTTGTTATTCGGCAGGATGCACCATGAGCAGGTGAGGTTGGCTTGAAGCGAAAATATTATAGGTAGCTCCCTTACCGTTACCCTTACAATTATTTTAGGAATCAAAATATAAAAGAAAACGTTGCAATAAGTAGGTATTATAGCAAGCTATGTCTGGACGACTGTTAATTTGATACAGCATACCTATTACATGCCTATCTAATAAAGTACCAGGCCAGTAGTTCAATAAAGAACTAGAGCACATCTAAATGACTTGACGCCAATTACAGCTCTATGAGGACAAAATGATCTTTGAATCTTAAGAACGGCCTCTTTGCGTACTTTGTACTTAGTAGATATTATAATCGCATATAGAAGACAATCAATGAGTTGTTGGGAAGAGGTCGTGAGTTCCAGAGACAAATGACTGTTGTCAGAGTAATTCAGGGCATCGGTCAAGCGAATGAGTTATTATTCTAATTGCTTACATTAAGCTAATAGCTACACAAAGATATAGTCTTTCTTGCGTAGTAGAAGTAATAAGAGCATAAAGGGCATTAAAGTTTTGATTGTGTTTGTTTTGTGTCTGGATATTGCTAAGTATGGTTAAAGAGCGTTTCAAAAGTGATTCGACACATTACACGTTAATGGAGAAAATGCTGGTATTCGCCGCGATTTCGAAGTGAATTCGATGAAGTGAAATTGATTGGAAATTGCACACTAAATAAGTAAATCGTAGACGATTAGAAATAATAAATATTTTGTTCAACCATCAATTAAGCCAATAAAATAACACAGATTACGTCACTTGTAAATACGATTATCATCATGACAATGCGTCTACTTTATTACTCAATAATAATGGTACACACCCATAAACACATACAGAGTGCAATTCGATCACCTTCAAATTTGGTAATAGATATGTACGAGTACAGGTAGTAGAGCCTTAGGTAGGTAGAGCCCTCTCTGGGAGAGGATCTAGGATCCAGGTCGACTTTCCTTGGAAAAGCAATAAAAGGCTCGTGAACCTGCTGTCATAATTTGCCATTATCAGCACGGTATTCTTAGGTACGTGCCCTTAATGAGCAATGTGAAGATAGGCTATATATCTATCGATATCTATCTTCGAGTGCACGAACGTCTGATGATGAATGAAACCCCATAAAAAACCTTCAGCCCCGTTCACTGTTACAACATCAAAGTAGATAAAGGTAAACCTAGTAGGTAAACCTACCTCTTTATTCTCAACAGATGAACCATTAATAAATCTAAGCAACCGTTTAATAACATTTTTCATTAGGTCTCCTGAACTAATCGGAACATCATGTCGTATATGACAATTATTATTATTTACGTAATCAGTTTATTATCAATACTAATACTAAAATTGTTTTCGTCTATCTGATAAAGAGGGTTTTAAAACTGTGATTAATCTGAATGCACCATTAGGTTTTTAATCGTAAAATGAATCTAATTATAATAATTACTGTATCTGAAAATAAATAGGTAGAGCATCAGTGATTTGAAACACAATGTTAGGGGAATTCCTTGATATTTCCATGTCATCTGATTCTAGGCAAGTTAAAAAATTTAGTTCCCTAAATGAGTCCGGTAAAAACCGAACCTGCAACCCGAAAACGGCTAGACTAAAATGCATCTAGGTGCATCGCTTTTGAGAACGATGCGTGAAATTAGAGTGCTAAAGCCACATAGCGATAAGAAAAAAGTGGTAATGTAATTTCGTAAAACAACGCGTACCTACCTTGAATGCAATAAAGTAATTATGTAGAGATTATATACAGTTAATTTAGAATTGTTTTTATTTAAATAAATCCGATTCGCTAATCCGGATTCATATCTAATCGACGGTTGGTCCGGTGGCTCATCTGATAATGGCCAGTGCTTCTGAACCGAGGATCGTGGGATCGATCCCAACAAACATTCATGTGAACATTTGTATTTATTAGGTACGTGTCTAGATGTTTGTTTATATTTGGATTTAAGTATATATTTTTGGCTTCGTTGTTCTGATATCCATATCCTAGATAGCTCAAAATCGGAATCTCGTTCTCGAAGTGCCTAAATTGAGAGCGGAACAATGTACATGTGATGTTGTTCAATATTTATTTATTTATAAATTATTAATTATGTTTGCTTAGTAGGTAACCAGTAAGTCTATTTTACATTAATAAAACTTGAGCACTAGGAAATTAACCTCACATAAAGCAGTCTTTATGATACAATTTTGTATTAACTACTGACCTCTAAGCATAAACTGAGGTTAAGATCTAGACAAAATTATCATAGTATTATGTATAAGAAAATAAAACCAGTTGAATAACATTATATTATTATGTTTATTGATAACTAAGATTAACGTAATGGTTACCTGATGCAAGATGCACCCATCAATGAAATTCATTTATAGAGAAGGATAAATACGGTGCGGCCAGACACAGTCATACAAACCTATCAAAACCAAATCAAGCAGCCCGTTGCTTGCTTGTAAGAAGTAGCTGTGTTTGCGAAAGCCTTCTTTTTGTGTTTTGTAATATCGTGGGATGGCATCTACGATGAATGCATTGAAAATTTTCCGTTACTTCAAGAGTAGCCAACAGTCGGTAGTTCAAAAAGGTTCAACTCTGACGTAAGTAAAAATTGACCCACAAGCCCGCGATTTTTTTATATGACGTAACCAGATTTGTGACTTCTCGTCAGAGCGATGACACTCAATTACATCTTAATTGCCATTTATGATTCATTAACATGTTTTTTTGTTATACCATTTTACTGTAGTTGAAATAAATAAGTACATGTTGTGTTTTTATTATGATACGAACGGCCAAATTGCGGCTATAAAATATCTGGTATTACAGTTGTGTCGAAACCTTGGAACAAGTGCCGTGTCATTGGTAGTTGTAACTCTACGTTATGCTACGATTAATTACTCGACTGGTAGTTAGTGATGTAAAAATGAATATATTCGTGTACCTATAGATAGACTTCTGCCATGTGAGATATGATTTTAATAGCAAGTATTTCTGTATTTCCGGTAGAGAAGACGACATTTAGTGCAATTAGTTTAGGTATTATGAGACCCAACAACTGTCATTTTGTATGATCGGCTGGGATATTGAGGACTATTTCTTACTAATAATTATAATAGGGTAGACGTGGGGTCTGAGAAATAAAGTAATTGTACTATTTGAGCCCTGTGGTAAAAATCATCAGATGTTTGCTGGATGTGTAAGAAAAAAAAAGAACAAGACGTTGATATTCTCTTCTGAACAGGCGATTCGGCAAATTGCCCCGGGCCCACTACGCCTTACTGAAAACAACAAAGCTTAAGACGTTAGTTAGTTTAGTGGCAGTGGACAGGGCGGACAGCAAGAAGACAAAATATCTAAGTTCTTCGATAAGAAACAAAAAACCTACTTTTATTTTATAAGTTTATAAATTGTATTATACCTACATAAGGTGAATTTTGAAATTTTGAAGAAACTATGGAGTTACGTCAGCAAACATAATATTGAGATGGCAAGAGCGTCACAAACTTTCACTTTTATAAAGTTATACGTTTTGTGCTTAGAGCTTTTATAATACTTATTTAAGTTTTGATCCAAAATCGTCAGATCATCATTAACTTTCACTCCAATAAAAGTACTTATACAATTTATGCTTGATTAAAGTAACGTTAAGTAAATAAAACTAACGCTTAGCTCCAGAATATAAAACGAACTCCAGAAGTTACGAGAGGTCCGAACTTCTTGAGGTCCGTACATCAATAGAAATTTATTATAAATAAACTTTAACTTTAAGAGCCACAATAATTGTTTCGTTTATTGCCCATCAAACGCATGTCCAGTGCGTGTTGCAAACTAAATGCACCTATTGCGTGAATTAGATTGCAACATTGTGCGCTACGGAGATACACACAACATTTTGTCCAGTAATACTTTAGGTGTAACTAGCTGTGCCGGCGGCGTCGCACGCGTGGATATCGGGTTTCGAAAATAACGGACTTCTATAAAATGGTACCTAAAACTTCCACTTAGACTTCTATAAATTCAGGTAGAATTTTAAGTTAGACCTCTAGCAACACATTGGTGAAAACCGCATTTAATTCCATACAGTAGTTTTCGCATGATGCGCGATCTAATATACAAATAAAAAATTCTCCCGTTTTCCCAACACTTCCCGTCACTGCTCTGCTCCTATTAATTATAGCGTGATGAAAAGTACACTATAACCTGCCCAGGAGTATGAAGAACAAATGTACCAAGTTTCGTCAAAATCCGTCTAGTAGTTTTTTTTTCTATAACGAACATACAGACAGACTTTAAAACTTTTTTTACTGATTGCATTTTTGGCATCAGTATCGATCACTAATCACCCCCTGATAGTTATTTTGAAAATATATTTCATGTACAGAATTGACTTCTCTACAGATTTATTATAAGTATAGATATAGATGTTGAAAATCACTAAATGAAACAATTAAAGCTATTGAAAATTAATTTTTCTTGTTTCAGACGAAACAAACTTGTTTGTGCCCATAGACAACGACGATTTTCTGCTAAAATTCTTGAGGCCATGCAAGTTTTATGCAGATAGCGCATTCAATAGGGTAAGTACCATAGTTATAATCCTAAGCAAGGCATGATTCGTAAAACGCAAAATAACGACCTATCAAAATGATCACTTAATATAATATTAAGGTCGCTATTTTATAAAGAGTACGTATGATATATTATCTCAGGGCTGCTACATATTATGTCTTTCGTGTAAGAGTCCAAGCGTTGCTATGACTCCGATATAAGTACCTCGGCTGTACTTTACTAGTTTTAGTCTAAAATTTAATACCTGTATCAAAGGTCGTACCTACAACAAAGTGACTGCTATTATGACCTCGGAACCTGATAGGGCACCACACATGTTGGAAGACTTGCACAATCATTTATCATACACGAAGGTACCACCGCTAAAATATCAAATACTTACCTATAACAGATTACTTGATATGTTTATGTGCGCCCGGAGCGTAAAGGCAGCGGGATATTCGAAGATGTAATACTTACTTACTTAAATATCTAAAAGCGGGACTGTATCAGTCAAGTTCCAGTCAAGAGAACTGGTGACTCGAACCACTTTTAACCCATTTATGAAATATTGACATCTTTAACACGGAATAATTATAATAATAATGTATCTAATCGAATCAGCATACAGATATGTATCTCGAGTGGGATTTGAACCTCATTTAAGGGGATCTGTTGTTGATAATATCATCTGTTCAGAAATCGGAGTCACTACAAAATTAAATACAGAGTTTAGACTTTCTCGCGAAATCGTATAGAGTTGTAAAATGACGTGGAGTAAATGATGAATGTAGAATTAAAAAACCGGCCAAGTGCGAGTCGGACTCGCGCACGTAGGGTTCCGTACCACTGATTGAATAAAAAAATTAAGTAATTTGATTTATGACGTTTAAAAAAAAACTACTGTCTAGATTTCATTCAAACCAAATTTCGTTAGTAGTTTTTATAGTAATACACATTATATATTTTTTTCAGTTTTATCATGCCCATATTTTAGAAGTTACAGGGGGGGGGGGGACGGGACACATTTTACCACTTTGGAAGAGTCTCTCGCGCAAACTATTCAGTTTAGAAAAAAATGTTGTTAGAAACCTCAATCAACATCATCATCATCATTCAAATACCTATCCATAGATAGCCCACACGTATAGGTTTTGATGAAAAAAAAAATTTTTGACTTTCAGTTCTCTATGTATGGGGAACCCCAAAAATTTTGGTTTTATTTTCACATCTTAATGCCGTTTACATAATACATCTACATACCAAATTTCAATAATGTAGCTCTTATAGTTTCGGAATAAACTGGCTGTGACATACTGACGGACGGACAGACAGACAGACAGACATGACGAATCTATAAGGGTCCCTTTTGCCATTTTGGCTACGGAACCCTAAAAAGGGATGTTATTATAATGTAGGGCACAGTTTAAGTTTTAACAAGTAGAGCTTGATCCGCTAACCGTATACACGTGTGGTTTGACAACGACCTCCGAAGAAGAGGCCAAGCTGTCTACCAAAAAAGATATTGCCTAGGAACAATGACTCATTGTTCCTAGGATATTGCTTATCGTATAATTTCCGAATTAAACTATTAAGTAAGCGAGATTCACACTAAACTCGTTTTATTCGGATCTCTCGGTAACGATCTGGGTGATGCTACCCATTTGTTGTAGTGCCCTAACACGCTTTCCTATAGGTCTATTTGTCCATCCATTTCAAAAATGTACTTACATTCTATAGTGCCAAACCGCAAGCTGAGCATTTCAAATGGGCTGCCTCGTCGGCTGCCGTGCTCTGGTACTCAGTGTAATTCATCCATTAGACCTATTGTTTTGTTTGGCCCGTTGGCTCATTCCGTCAACAATCTTATGAACATTTGCGTCTGTCGTGTGTCTAGACACACAGGTTGCACATATCTGTATATACATCTAGATGTCAGTTGTGTATTTGTAACCTATGTACCATATCGAGCCAAGTTTTTAAATTTATTTAAATATCTATCACAATTGCTTTGTTTATGGACTTACTTCGGGATCGCTTAAAATTATGTGAAATAATTTTACCATGGACTCACGCCCGTATTCGCTACGGCGAGTTCAGTGTAGGTCACGCTTTAGAGGAAATTGATTAAATAATATTTGGACGATAACAGCTGGTATATGGTATATGGATATGGTATTTGTTATGGTTCGGTAGGTCATCGAGTTATTTATTAAAGAATAGAATAGAATAGAATTTGGTACTTACATTTACATACAAAAATCCAGGCGAAGATCCAGGGCAAATATCGCTTTTAACTGTTTTAATTCTTAATTTATACAGAAAAATCATAAATACAATACGCAGAAATAATAAAATTTTATTTTCATTTTCATTACAAATTAGGTTATAGATTTAGGACAATACTGAACTTAATGAATAATTCTGGTTTTCGAATAGAATCGATTGAACGTCAAGGAAAAGTCATTCCATTTGGACGTTTAGGCCGAGGTTCCGTAGCTGTGTTCGTTTTTCCCCAAGTTCTTTGGCGTTCAGGTCAAGGCATACATTTGTACTACCAACCGTATACTTAGTGGGTCGAGTGAAGGCGACGATTTGTATGATAAATGGTGGTTCATGCTAAACCATTAATAGGTACATAACGTGGACAGCGAAATGTCCTTGACAGTAACAAATTAATGACTGTTGGAAACGTTCTATTACATCACAACTAAAACCCTGCCATGGTCAACAAAGTTGAAAATCAGTTGAATTTAACAATAAACCTTAATGCACTTTCCTTAACCAGTGACAGCATGATTTGGATGCTGAGACTATAGCTTAATCATTGCACCTATAAATCATTAATTAGCTGATAAATTATGGAATAAACTAATAAAGATGATCAAAAGTGAAAAAAAAATTAGACAATAAAAGGCATACAATATTAGCAAAATTAAATTACTTTAAATGAGATTAGAAAGAAATCTGGCATGATTCGTGACGAATTTTCCGAACGACGGCAAAGTCACGCCTATTTTTTTGTGATTTGAAGTACTTGCAATTTTTACGTTTAAGCAAGATATAAAAAAACCTTATGTAGTTACATACATGATATGGAAAATGTATGGTCTTTACGAGTATTACACCCGTATTCACAAACGATACTGTGAGGTCTCACAGTGCGCGCGGACGCACAGGTACCCTAAAACCTATTCATAAACGACACTTGAGGGGCGGTCGGCCCTGTGCGTCTCTTAAAATGAACGCATTGGTAAAATAGCTAGCGACCTATTTTACGCAACGCATAGGGTCAGTTTCTGCACAGATTAGGTACGTAAAAGTTTTGGTTTTGCTAAATTGAGGTTGTTTTTGTTCTAACGATGGATAATATTATGAAGAAGAGTTTGATAATTATATCAATGAGCAAGCAGAATAAACATAAGAAAAGTGATACGGGATTTTAAAGATCCTTTTGATTAGGTATTATTGCAAGTAGGTTTGAGTTTATGTAAACTTACAATAAATCTGTAGAGACTTAATTAATTAAATGTAATTCTGTACATGAAATATATTTTCAGTTAGTTTCAAATATCCATACTAATATTATAAATGGGAAAGTGTGTCTGTCTGTCGGTATGTTTGTCTTTCTTTCACGGCAAAACGGAGCGGAGCGACGAATTGACGTGATTTTTTTAAGTGGAGATAGTTGAAGGAATGGAGAGTAACATAGGCTACTTTTTGCCCCTTTCTAACCCCCTACTTCTCTAAATGAGGGGCAACGCGGGCGAAGCCGCGGGCACAGCTAGTATTCAATAAAACAAAAAATATTATTAGGTAAATGTTTTTATTTTCCAGTTTGTACCTATCTTTAACAATTCAATTTCAAGAACACTTTTTCAAATTGTAAATTATGTATCATATCTTCATATTCTAATAAATTATATTGTCTTGCAATCAAAACCTTCTCTCTTTGCATTCTCAACTGGTGCACCTCCTGGTCATGTTTCATATTTGTTGTGTTGCATTTTATTCTCACTCAAAACTACCTGAAAGCAAATATTTATAATCTTAAAAATCTCTCAATAATGTATTTTGTAGAAGGTACACACAGCCACAGTATGAACAAGATAGATAGATAGATAGAAACTCTTTATTGCACTAAAACACAGACATTACATGAAAATACATTATGGACAAACCAAAGTACACTTTAGGTGGTCTTATCCTTATAGCGATCTCATCTAGACAAATACATAAATATACCAAGTACCTAATATCATAATTCTATAAACATATATAAAACAATAAATATTCACTTAAATAAATTATACATAACACCATTATACATACATGTACAATAATATTTCAATACATATTAAAGACAAGTTAAATTAAATATAAGATTTTAAATATTACTTACTAGTGTATGATTTGAAATCATCATCTTCAGCCTATAGCAGTCCACTGCTGGACATAGGCCTGTCCAGTTGGTCGCGACTTAGGGGAAACATCTGGAGAATATACCCATAATGGTTTGAAATGTTTCTTAATATTAGTTGTAAATGGACCTCATTCTCATTGATTTCTTTCATATCATCTACAAAATAAAACATAAGTATATATTTTATATATTAATTAGAAACATTATCTCCTATTTGTTTTTATTTTAGTAAATTTAAAGTGTAAAATGTAAAAAATAAAACTTTGGGCATACTCTTTCTCTAGTACCAATTGGAGTCAATTACAATTACATTTATGAATGGACAAATTGTATGTATACAACATTATCCACCGTGAAGCCTTCTGGGGGTCCTCAACCAGTACGTTTCATGCTGAGGGATTCTTGGGAAAGCTCTTTTTTCCTCAGGGTTTTAATATTCTCCCAGCATCTTTTTAACTGATAAGCGGGCCATTGTGACACATGATTGCGAGTTGTAGGCCACTGCGAGATCCTTCCAAGCCTTCTTCTTTAACTCATGGCAGCTTCATGGAACTGTAATATAAGTATACGCATTTTTAAAACTATTTACTACACAATGTTTTCATAATGAATGTTAATTAGTGAATTCATCTAACCTGATAGTTGAGTTTGGCGTAATTATATCCTTATTCATTATGACCACAAATACGCAACAATTACTGCAAAATCACCACAAAACACAAACTAAAACCAATTCTCACTTTTCCGACACTATTTTGTTGAGCCCGATTGAGGTTATAAAAAATGAAATGTCAAATGTCAGTCAAGGAAGTGAAGTGTGCAACAACAAATGAACCAATCACGGGGCTCTATTTTACGCTGTGCGTTTGCTTATTCAAGTGCCGCTTAAGTATTGTTTATGAATTGAAAGGCTCGCCATGTTCAACGCACTGATAAATGCCTCCCTTAACTTAGCGTTGCTGGTCTCCTTAGACAAGTATCGTTTGTGAATACGGGCCTTATTCTCTTTATTTAACGCAATGAATTCAGACAATTTGATTCTCATCAAAGTTTTCCAAGCAATGGTACCGTAGCTATCAATAGATTAATTAATATATACCTAGTACATGCTTACTTTTAACTTTAGGCACTGTATGCATGTCAGTGAGTATCTATAATATATATAACTCAAAGGTGTCTGACTCACTGACAAAGTGATCTATCAACGCACAGCCCAAACCACTGGGCGGATCGGGCTGAAAGCACGCCGGTAGATGTTATAAAGTAGGCATCCGCTAAGAAAGGAGTGTGATCAATTCTACACCCAAGGGGATAGGGGATGAAATTGATGGATCTATTCCACGCGATATTCATGAAGTTGCGGGCACAGCTAGCAATTAATAAATAACAAATACCTATACCGACAGCTTTTGTACCTAGCTAGCCTAGCTAGCTTGCTAGAACCTAGTAGTTCTAACGTGATCGATGTAACAAGATCCGATTGTATAGTATACGGTAGAACGGATCATGCACATTTTGTGCATTTGACTAGAAGTAAACACGCAGAAAACCTGTTCTTCCACAATTTTCCTTATACTAAGATCTTGAGAAAAATTTTAACCGGAGCTAATGGTTACTTACTTCAGTCCGGAAACGTGTTATTGTCTATGAGATTTGAGTTTCAGACAGGAAAGAATTAGTGAGGAGTTTAAGATCATTTTGATGTAATTTCAGATAAAAGCATACTACAAGTTCCGATCGAGCCACCGGGATCATTGCTACGACTTGACCCCGTCCGCCGTCCGCATCACATTCGACCACTCCATCGTGGCTGTTCTCTCTCCACGGGACCAGCATGGTCGAAGGAGCATGGTCGTTGAGTCAGGTATTATATGTTTGAAGGTTTAAGTAATTTTCTTATTGTTCATTTTTAGTTACGTTTCTTGCCAACAGATGACGACACTGTTTACACCAGCCTACAGCCGATTGTCTGACTCGCGGTATAGAGATTTTTTTACAAATATAGACCTTCCGCCCATACTTTTGGTAAAGTTGACTTGGGAATATACCGCATTATAATAATATAATTATAATTATTATAATATTATAATTATATATATATATATTATATTATATTATATTATATTATATATTATTATTATTATGTTGTCTCCATTTGGATATCACGGGAAGGTGTTACCCCTCCCGGTCCTTTGGAAGGCTTGCGTGGGGGCACAGGCCCAACACGTAGAGGCCCCTTGAGACAGTTTAATATGTATATGTGAGATGGGATACACAGGCCGGGCACTACTTCTGAGTGCCCCAAGATGATGCACTCAATAGTAATACCCGGCGAGTGATTTATCGTATATTATTATCTCCATCTTAGATGATGGGTATCTTACTGTTATGCGGGCCTTAACCAAACATAACAGCGGTAGTGTCAGTAGATAGGAATTTTCTTGTGAGGCGGCATGTGTTAAGGATGATGGCTTTTTGTAGGAGGTGTGATATTTTGGTGGGAATATTTAGAACTTCCAAATTTTTATACAGAACTGTAGGGATTACCCCTGTTGACGATATAACGATGGGTACTATGTAGACAGAGGTTGCTTGCCATTGCTTTTTGATTTCTATTGCGAGATCGTGGTATTTGGTTATTTTTTCCGACACTGTCGATTGAACATTGTGGGTATTTGGGACTGCTATATCGATCAAATAAACTGTTTTATTTATTTTGTCGTGCATTGTGATATCCGGTCTATTAAAATGAACTGTCCTATCGGTTATTATAGTCCTGTCCCAATAAAGTTTTATGCTGCTATTTTCGTGTATAGTAGATGGGGAGTATTTGTAGTAAGGCTGTTTCTGCGATATAAATTTGTGGGTAAACGCTAGGTGTTGGTGAATTATGGAGGCAACTTGATCATGCCGATGTTTGTAGTCTGACTGAACTAAGGTCTTACAGGCCCCAGTGATGTGCTGGATGGTTTCTGGAGCACTACTACAACGCCGGCATAGATCATTCGTTAACTCTTTCGTAATGTGCTTCCGGTAATTACGTGTAGCGATTACTTGGTCCTGAATCGCAAGCATAATGGTCCTGAATCGCAAGCATAATTATTATTATTATTTTATAATTATATTATATTATATTACTGTGAAAGTGGTTTTTTATTGCCTGCATGGCAGTGTTGCCAGATCAGTTTTTTTTTTTTGTAATTCCGTAGGGTCAGGCTAAAAAATCCGTAGAATTCCGTATAAGTATTATGTCTAAAGAAATCCGTAGATCTAAGGATTTTTTTTTGTAAAGATTTATTTGACTGTGTTTAAGTTTAATTCAGTCGAATAATGTTGAGGTTAAGCATGTTATTTGTATCACCTATGTATTTTAAGCAAATAAACTTTTTGTTATTGTTATTGTTAACCTTTAAAAATTGTCCAAAGTTAACAATCAAGAGTTAAATACGAGAAAAATCAATAAAAATCTTACATTGTTACTAGTGTCACTATCGTCAGTTGTCTGTCCGTCTTTTTTATAGGTAGATATACATTTTAAAGTTAAGTAACTTTATATGGTCATTGTGCGTCCCCCCCTTTTTAAATGCTGTTATATCTGAGGCATTACGGTGTAAAATGCAATCGCATTTTGTTATTTGTGGAAAAATTGTGTTTAATTTTTATTTTATTGTAAGTTTCATGAACAAATAAGGTAGGTAAGGCCATATGGCCTAAAATCCGTAGATCTACAGACTTTTCCGTAGATCTGGCAACGCTGCTACATGGTAAAGTCCGTATTGGAGTACCTACGGCATTGTACATAATATGTATATTATGATATGATGATGATCCCACTACTGTATTTTAAGGCTGTTCTTTTATAAATGGCACAATACATTAGTTTAATTTCTTGTTTTTTATAGTAGCATAGTATAGTGGGCTCGTTGCTTGAATGAAAGCGACAGAAAGGCCTAAATCGTCGCGGCAACGGACAAGATACCTTAAACAATTGTCTGTTGCCATCGCACTGCTGATCTATAGGATTAATCTACCGACTGATCCCAAAACGTGTCTGAAGACACTTCACAGTTCAGTTTATTTTTGTTTGGAAGGCGGTTTCGTGGATAATGTTCTTAGATTTCCCTGCTGTCCCTTCTCAGTTGTCTAGTTACCCATAGTACAAGCTTTGGCTTAGTTTGGAACTAGATGGCGCTGTGTAGGCCACAGCGCCATCTAGTTCCAAACTAAGCGTGGCATGTTTTGGGTTACCTATTTATTATTAAGTTACCCATAATACAAGCTTTAGCTTAGTTTGAGACTAGATGGCGCTGTGTAGTCCAGTATGGCATGTCTTAGGTCACCTATTTTTATTATTTTATCTGTTACAGCGAACTGGAACCCCCGCGACGTGACTGTGACTGAACTGTTTCGAGGGGTCCAATTGGCTCTAGAAGCCGCCATTGCCGAGCCCAGCACCCAGGTCAACGGCGTCGTGACCATCCTGGACATGAGTGGACTGACCTTCAGCCAGATCATGCAGTTCACGCCATCGTTTGCTAAACTTATGGTTGACTGGATTCAGGTGCGTGTACCTGCCTAGTTGTTTTAAGGTGGTCTATATCGCTCTGGTAGAGATCGTTTAATCTAAAATGACGCGCCCCATCACCCGCGCACACAAACAAATTTCCAAGATGAACACAATACATATAAACATGCAGTTACAATTGGTCGTTCAGTTGACCTTTAGATTCAATCTTTGGAATAGCGCAATTATCGGATTTGTTGTCTTACTAAATAAAATAATTAAGTAGTGGGGCGCTTCATTTAGTTTAGACTATCTCTAGCAGATAAACAGTTTATTTCCATATATCATGAGACTACAGGTTTGTGCTTTTTGCACACAAACAAGCATAACTACGGAACATTATTGAGGTTGGAAAGGGTTAGATAAATCCGACAGCGCAGTAAGCGCTTGATGGCCGATCGTATCACACATATTGTGTGGTTTATCGGTTTACACGATATCTGAAATAAAGCCTTGAATTAATGAAATCTTCACACGTTCCATCCGGATTATGTTCTTAGAGATATTGATTCATGAGCGAAAGTTGTTAATCTCATAAATTGCTAATTCGATGTTGTTCGGAAAGTAAATTCGAGTAAGTATAGGGTAGGTATTGTATACAAATACAAGAAGGAACTTTCTGAACGACAAAACATAATTTAAAGGCGCTTTTAATTGACCTAAATATTAATTTTGCGTTTCCCCAAACAATGACCTATGAATAAGAGATCAATGACAGCTGTAAATTAAAACAGCCTATATTATTCAAGTAGTGTCGGGGCGTGCGTCACGTCTATATAATTGTGCCAAGATTAACAATGAGTACCTATCTACTGTTTCTCATTGAGAACCAACTTGTTAGAGACCTAATTACTTTGAACTAAGTATAGCTGTCGATACATCTAATTTGTAACATCAGGGCCCCACCACCAGTCCACCACTACCACAATGAACGATCTTTTTCGATTTCGGTGGTAGGGACCAGAGGCCCTACTACAGAAAACGAAAACGATCGTTCGTTGAACGGATCGCGTATTTTTTGCCCCATAAATCCCTCTCATTTGTCCCTCCCGTGTTCTAATATATCAATTAAATTGTTGAAAATCGACGTTGACGAATTTTAGTTTGTATATTCGAACACGGGAGGGACAAATGAGAGGGATTTATGGGGCAAAAAATACGCGATCCGTTCAACGAACGATCGTTTTCGTTTTCTGTAGTAGGGCCCCTGGCGCGGATCCAACGCTTAGAAAAGGTTGTGGTCATACCTACCCGAAAATCGGCCAAGTACTAACTAGCTATCATAAGTAGATATCGTTCGTAAACTTTTGAATTTGACTATTTCTTTTCTTTTGCACATTAGGAAGTCCTACTGTGGAGGAAGTCGGACCCGATTAGATAGATACGTGAAATTAAATAGTCAAAAAATGTTGACAATTTAGTTAGTCTATTAAGCCACAGCCTTAATGCCCATGCATGCCCATCGTGCCCACAATTGAAGGCGTAGCTAAATACAGGCCGATGACGGGCCGCAGCGTCACCGGTGCGAGAATCTGCGCCCTGCGATCGCCAACCCGCCTGCCTAGCGTGGCGTTTATGGGTATAGGCTGACTGGAGAGAACGAATCACTCGCAGAGGCCTTTGTCAGCAGTGGACTGCGATAGGCTGATGATGTACTTGACAGATTACTATAATAATTTCTTCTTCGATTCCAGGACTGTGTCCCGATCCGTTTAAAAGAGGTGCATATAATAAACCAGCCGTTCATCTTCAACATGCTGTTCACGATCTTCAAGCCGTTCCTGCGGCCTAAGCTGCGTTCTCGGCTGCATTTCCACGGCACCAACAGAGAGGCTCTGGTCGCCAGCATCGGCCCCAACGCGCTCAGAAAACGACACGGGGGCACTTTGTCGGAGCCGGATATACCTGGCCAGGCACTCTTGAGTATGCTGATGCATTATGAAGAGGACTTCAAAGGTAAGTACATTTTGTAAACCTTAGGCCGCAAACTGGACGGCTGCGGGAGAGGGAGCGGGGCCGACCGCGGTGCATCGCGCGGCTCGCGCGTTTTGATATTTATGCCTAGTTTGTATTACTCGTTTTGGAGGGCCGCGGCGCGGGCGGCGATTGCCCGCCTTGCCGCCCCCGCGCCGCTGTCGCCCCCGCTCCCGCTCCCGCGGCCGTCCAGTTTGCTGCCTTAAGGTTGCCTGTCCATTGAAGCGAAGCGAGCTTGTGGAGCGGAGAAACTTAGAAATAGTAACCAATAGGATTGCATAAATATTTCTCTGTTTCTCCGCAAGATCTCTCCGCTGTTGTAAGTAGCTTACGGCTCTAACATATGAACAGCACATTGGCAGAAATGAGATGTGAAGGCAGACTTCGGTCACGTTTCAGAATTAGTCGGTGTCAACTGACAAGTGATTGATTTGTCCGTTGACGCAGTGGCTTGGGTCTATTACTTATAAATAAAAAATAAGAGCCGTTAATTTTTAACTTGTGTCTTGTAATTTTTATATGGTACCTACTTGAAGTACAATGGAATCTAAGTTGGTTACAAATCTGCTACTATAGGTAATAGGTATGTCTTTAAATGCTGACGTAGTCAAATTAACCTAAATTCAAATATTCATTTTTTTGTTTTTATATTTTCAGTGGCAAATTCTTATGGCTATGCCAAGGATGATGAAAAGAAGAAATGAGCGAAACCTTTTAAATACAGCTTGTCTAAAAGGCGCTCGGACAAAAGGATCCAAGTTCTTTTGCAAATCGGTGATAATTAGTTATTAAGGAAAGTAAATTATTCCATTATCATACTCAGCCATTCCTTTTTTACTTTTGTGTACAACTAGCGTGTTCCTAGAATTACATGTAACTAGTATTTAAGACTATCAAAAATCTATTGAAGTTATCCGTTTCGACTGCCCTAAATATGAAACTAATTGACTTGTCAGTCAAATACCGTATCTTATTTTTTACTTATTGATGACTTAGTTTTTGTTTTCTTTTTGCTTTACCTTTAGTTTTTGTTCTTTTTTTGCTTTACCACTAGAAATTCCATGAAAATCTATTGAAGTTATCCGTTTCGACTGCTCTAAATATAAAACTAATTGACTTGTCAGTCAAATACCGTATCGTATTTTTTACTTATGACTTAGTTTTTGATTTTGCTTTACCTTTTTGCTTTTTGAAATCTATAATATTGACAATATTCGAATAATAACGAAAGTGTGCTTTGTTTAAAAATACAGTGAATTAAAAATTGTCCTCGTATACATGGGTTTGATAGTACTCATAGTATAGCGAAAGCTTTAATTTAAAATCCTATGATCAGTTCTCAAGAATATGTCTTCGAGTATTTAAATACAAAATATCATGTGATCCTGGCATTTACGGTGACATAAAATATAATTTCTTTATAGATATTTTCAACCTTACTATGCTATTTAATTAAGCATATAGAATAGCCCTTACTCAAAAATAGTATTCTGGAAACCAAATTTTTCTCTCTATATCTTGTTAAGTATCGTTTAAAGATATTTAATACCTGGTTCAATGTAGGTACTTACTTAATATTCGTTTCGGCTTAGATATCCAAGAGTTCTAAATTATATCAAAGTAAAGGCATATTAATACCATGAGTAGGTATGTGTGTTTTTTAAATAATCTGTTGTGCTCTCTGTACAATTTGGCGTTTGAGGTTTTGGTAATATTGTATGTATCAAAGTAATTGTACATGTAAATGTTATTGTACAAAATAGTTATTAGAATGGAGTCGTACGGTTGTAAAGTCTAACAAAGCAAGCTTCTATGTGCTCTAAAGTTATTCTTAGGGATAAACTTAGTATGTATTTTTAACAGCTATTTCAATTATAAAAACTTGGTACACAAAATATACTAACAAGGCATTGTTTCTTTAGACTGTACGTACATACGCGGCTGGTTGTGGATATTATGAAATAAGAAAATAAAAAAAAAGTTTTTTACTAATATTTTATTTTAATTGTAAATAAAGTTTTTGTTTTAAAACTATGGCTATTCAATACATATAGGTATTTAGTTTTAAAAAATAACGATGTTACCCGTATCTTTAGAACAAAAAGATAGGTACGAGTATTTATATGAATTAAATGAACTATTAAATATTAAGGTTCGTTGAATAATTTTAGACAGTTTAATTTCTGTATACTTAAGTATCTAAACATATATTATCATATCACATATTTTAATGACAGGCAGACATGCCAATTGCCTAGTATTTTTGTACATTACACATTAGTTATATAAAATGCTGATTTTATATTGGTTGTGATGCTATAAGGTATAAGTAGTAAAAGAAATTGGTGTAGTGGTTTGTACATTTGTCAATGTAAATATAAGTGTACGGCAATAAGTAATTCTCGTAACATATTATCTTAGATTTAGGGTAAATGATACTAAAATTAACACATCTACAATTTGAGCTAATAAAAGGTAAACCTGCAAGTGTGACTAATAACAATAACAAAAAGCATATTTATAGATAGATAGCCGTTATTGACATTAGACCATATCAGAGGCAGCGAGAGTGCTCCCGCCAAATCGAGCTAAAAGTATACGTCTAATATCTTTCAATATAAGGACTACCTAATATCAAACAATGCCTAAAAATAAGATTCTAATTTCGAATGAATATCAATGCAATAATGAATAATATCACAGCCGTCTAATTTTTAAAAAGAGAGCCAAATGTTTAACAACATCCAAATTCAGTAAAGTAACACATTGTTAGGGTTTATTAGATGGGAAAAATACGCATAGACATGTGTAAAAGGTATAAAATATAAATGACATTGGTTCATAAATATTTATTATGTAGGTGTACCTAAGCGTATTTTCGAATGATGGGTGTATAATTTAAAATTCTGTTAATAAAATAGGTTCCTGCCCATTTTGCTACTTACCTACTTGTTTTATAGCACACACGAGGCATTATTTCTAGTAATGGCAATAACTACAATAAACAACATCAAATTGAACAAAATACAATAGCTACGAAGGTGATATTAAAAAAATAGTTTGGTTACTTGAACTACATACCTATTTACTTTTGTAGTTATATACAAAAGAAAAGTAAACTAAACATTAATAAAAAAGGCGTTAAAAGTAAGATTATTACTAATACAATGTTGGAATGTATAAGACTGATGGTTGACTGCTTAAATCACATTATGCTTTTATGAACCACGAACTTCCTTTAGAAGGAGTTTGATATTTAATTCTGAAGTCCCCAATTCATGTTCTCAATAAAGGTTCCTTGAAATTCTAGATGGGACCACATATGTGACAGGTGATTAGTCCATTTTATTTGAAGTGCAATTTTTGACTTTTGACATTTAAAATTGATGCCAACCTTTACGTCACTTGGCAAATTTTAAAATCGAGTAAAGGACTCGCTTGCTAAAGGCTTTTGAAGTTATACTTCTAATAAAATGCCTGCTCACTTTCAAGCAAACTTCATGTTGAGACAATTTTAATTTCGCTACAATCGTAAATGTTTTTTTTATAAAAAATAAGTAAGTAGGGACTTGGACTTCGCAATCCGTGCGTGCTCATTTGTAGTTACTATTATAATAAAATTGTGCGTATCGAACACACCTTATTTACAGTTTTAATCTTGATATGTTTTGATATAAGCGCTGAATGAGTTGCTTCGCAAATAGTGATCATTTCTTCTTATATCCATAGGAATTGATTGCTGGAAAGAGATAATAAACATGGTTAAATATCAGACAACTGCAGGTTCTAACGACTTTGGAGACTTGAGGTAATTTTATAAATATAGATAAGATATACCTAATCTACCACCACCCCTTGAAATCAAATTATAGCAAGGCTTTTTATCACGTCAGTAACATAAGAAGGTCCAAACGATCGGTAGTCGATCGACGACAGCGATCGATGGAAGAATCAATTTGTCCATGTCGATCGATAGTAGGTATCTTCCATACTAATCGCCTTCAAGCAATTGATCCTCCATCGACCGACACCATTGATTGAAGACCGATTGATGGTCTAGTAACACTGTAAAGAAGCCAGCATGCAACGTATTTTAAAGGCTGTCAGGAGTATAAATTCTGCCATGAGAGTGTTATTTAAGGCTACATCTACAAGTAATAGATTTGCCTCTATAGTTCTGGGTAATACCCACAACCTCCGGTTCAAAAGGCATGCTCACTTTACTAAAGGACCCAGTTTTAGAGTTAGTAAAAGTTCGAAGTGTTACCAAACCAAGCGATCGATTTTAGATTGGGCGCCTTCGATCGATAGATTATTCCATACTGATCACTATCGATCGATGTCGACCACATTCTTCCATCGATCGATTTGTCTGGTAGCACTCTAAGATCGCAATGAGACAAATTGTCATGATAACGAAACTTGAACTAATGTTTTCTGAAAGTATAACTCGTACAAAGCGCTTCTTCTACATTCATAGTGCGAACGGCTAAGCTATGGAACTTTTTACCGGAGTCCTTGTTCCTCGAGAGATATAACCTTCAGATTTTCAATCATCATCATCATCAGCCTATAGCAATCAGTCCACTGCTGGATATAGGCTTCTCCCAATGTTCGCCACTTTGATCGATCCTTCTCGCATCAACAGATTTTCAAGGCGAGTGTGAATCGGTTTTTGATGGGTGAGCGAGCGCGCTCTACCTTAGACTCTACATCACGCGAGTTGGGATCAAGCGCTACTCATTTAACTATAAAAAAAGTATCTTACCATTAAACTCTTGGTCACACATGAGGAGTAGCTCCAGCCACTGGGGGCCGGTGACCCGCGGGATGTTGAGAGTGCCGCCGTAGCACGCAGGCAGGCATTTGGGACTGATGTACTTGTGGAGGCCTTCGGTGTCGCTGCCGATGAAGATGATGCGCGAACGCAGCTTCTCCTTCAAGAACGGCTTGAACAGTTGGAACACCATGTTGAAGATGTACGGCTGGTTGATTATGTACAGGCCCTTTACTCGGACTGGTATGCTTTCCTGGAAAATTAATAGAGATATTCTTAACTAAATATGATGAATAATAATCATGAACATAATTCTTCACTACATAGTAGAAAAACAAAGTCGCTTTTGTTTTCTGTCCGTCCCTATGTATGCTTATACCTTTAAAACTACGCAACGGAATTTGATGCGTTTACTTTTAAGTATTGCATCCGTGAGAAGCCGGGACGGGTCGCTAGTTTATAAGAAAAATAAGTTGGTGTGTCCGAGGTCTGGCGCTTTTTCAATGATACGTTGTAAAGGTTTAATAGGGTTTAGGAAAATTGTATTCACCCCCTTATAAAATTAAGGTTTGCATTTTATATCTCATCTAGGGATGATGTTACCAAAATTTACTTTGATTTGCAACGTAAGTATGTAGTACAAATTAACATGGAAATACTCAGCTGTAGGACGTAGTTTCGTAAATACCGAATAAATATTATAACTTCCAATCTCCAGTCCGTGTAAAGCAAGTAATCGTAATTACTATCAGCCATTATGAAACCGCTAGATACCTCTCACTGTGTTCAATGACAAACCTACGCTAGCTTCTCGCTAGGACTACTCGCGAAACTTACGTACATGCGAATTTCGGAACTCCTTGAGATTAATATGCAATTATTTCGGCTATGTTAACTGCTACCGTGACGAAATCGATTTTGACCGTGCTCGCCTAAGCATACCTGAATATTTAGTTGTTAAATCATAACTATTTAAATGGAATGAAAGACCTTCGGTAGAACTACCAATGAGACAGCATTATATGTTATGGAGCCTAAACGGGAAGATTTTAGAAGACGACTTTTACTTTCAAATATTGAAAGAATAGTGGTGCCAGCGGGATTGAACGGATTATTCGAAACTACCGGAGAGATTTTAGGTGTACGAGCAATATGCTTTTCGATGCTCAATGTTTATCATCGTCAACTTTCCAAACCCAAAAATACTAAGTAATTTATTCTGAATGAAAAAAAATCTGTAGAAAACGAGTTTTGGTTTATCTCGGTTTTCACACCATTTAATATACCTTTACACGAAGTTTATTTCAACCGTAGTAGCTACCAACTTCAAGTTAACATACATCCTGTTCTCGTTCTTGTGATAACAAGTATCGCCTATGGACCATAAGGACCCGGGTTCGAATCCCTGATAGGACGGGTACTTGTTAAGTCTCCTTGAAGATTGGCCGCAGTAACCGAAATTTGGTCAGGAGAGTGTCATTAGCTCACCTGCAACCAGTCGACGATTCTCTTAGCAAACGGCGGCGTGAACTGCCACACTTGCTGCATGGAGAGGCCTTCCATGTCGAAGATGACCACCGCGCCGCAGATCTGCGTCTCAGGCTCCAGCATGGCCGCCTCCAGGAACAGGACGCAGCCCTTGAATACCTCGTCAAGGGAGCATTTGCTGTGGTTCCAGTGTTCTGAGATAGTGAACGGTGTAAGGTTGGTAGTCACAATTTACGTATCAGCAATACAGAATCGGAGCTCGTGCTGCATCGGCAGCCGGGGTTAGGGAGGGCAACGCGCGTGATGACCCAAGCTTTGCAGATGTCCATAGGTTAGGGTAACTGCTTAAAATCAGGTATAAGAAAAGAATCAACGTAAAATCTATTGCTTCATGTCAATATTCGCTACGGTTCATCGTTACGACCGATCGTAACAATCAATCGCTTCAAATCAGTCGTTTCAGATCATCAGATTGATCGAGAAGTCACGACGAATCGGCAGTGTATGTCAAAATCGTGAACAAAACTAGTAGTAGTAGATATGTCAATTGTATGTGCCTTACATGGGTAATTGATATATTTGTGTGAAAATTGGTATACGACTTAGGGTTTTATTTCATAAACAATGCTCTGAGACTTGTTAACAATAATTCTCACTTTACACAACACCTATTAGCTAAATAAGTTTATTGCTATGCTATATGGTTTTCTAGCGCGATAAACATGCAAGCTATTAAGTACTTTATAGCGCCGTATTGTATCATAATGACTTTATATGACCCCGTATCTAAACCACAACCTTTATCTAACAATTGTATTGTAATAAAGTCCTTTACATAGCAGTGTTAGCCGTTAAAGTCATGACCACAAGACAAACAAGTAGTTATGTGTGACGTTTTGCAATAAAAGTACTAATGATACACTATTTAATGCCTACCCACGATCATTGTACCTTACAGTTCTTGTGTATTAAGTATAAAGTTATTTGCGAAACATTTTCCGGTTTCTGATATGTAACTTATGATTTGCTGAAAAATAACATACCTCCATTATATTCACCATTTAAGACTATGTACTAATTTAAACATAGGTGACATTTATTACGCGCCTTTCAAGTCGAACAATCTTCATCAAAAAAGGTGTGGACTCAATGTCAATGTTTAACTACTACTAGTGGGTAAACCCTACCTGGTACTAAGCTGAAGTTCCAAGAAGTCCTTTACTTACTTAGGTACTACACTTAGGTACAATTGTATTCTTTATCCGTCGGAACAGAATACGCTTAAGGATCAATGCATGTTATGTAGGTAGGTATACTGTTTGTTTAATGACTTGGTTTTTTTAATGACAGAGAAATTGTGTGACGGATGATGTGGTTGAAATGGAAGAATATGACAACCACGGCAGATAGGAAAGAAGGTGACCCAAGACATCTTGAAAGCATGGCAGGCGCATGATAATGGAAGTTCTATAGCTAAGATCATCATCATCATCAGCCTATTGCAGTCCATTGCTGGACACAGGCCTCTCCAGTTGTTCGCCACTTAGGGCAAACATCTGGAGGATATACCCATAATCGCCACGCCGGGCAGGCGGGTTGGCGATCGCAGGGCGTAGCTTCTCGCCCCGGTGACGCTGCTGCCCATCATCGGTCTGTGGTAATTAGCTATGCCTTCAATTGTGATGGTTACACCGCCACCAGTCATTTGCCAGCGCCTCGTTTGCTATTCGGCAGGATGCACCATGGGCAGGTGAGGTTGGCTTGAAGCGAAAAGAGGATAGGCCGCTCCCTTACATCCCTATGCTATGATAGTGCTGTACTACTCACTGCCAAGTTCGAGTACCAGCACCCTCCTGCCGAGCTGGTCTCTATTGGGCAGCACTGTGAGGATGTTCTGATTGAAGATGTTGGTCTCCTTGCTTGGCACCAGCCCGTCGTAATGCTTGTGGTGCTTCACTTTGAATGCGTAGTATCGTTTGATCTGGAACATAGGATTCGGTCATTTTATTAAGTGTCAGATTATGCACAGTACTGTCTGAGGTCCTAAGGTGTAAAAAGAGTAATTTTAATCTTAACTAGGGTTGCCATCCATCCGGGTTCCCCGGATTTGTCCTAGTTTGAAGGGCGTCCGGGGTCCGTCTGGCCGGGGCTTTTAAAAGTGAAAAAGGGTAAAATCCAGACACTTTTGAAATCGAACCCAATTTCTTATAGATAAGCGATAAATCCACAATCAAGAAGGCACGGCAAAATAATAAAAAAATAATGAAAAAATTCTGAAGTGTCCGGGGAAAAAGCCATATTTCGCCCAAATGTCCGGAATTTTTGCCGTGATATCCGGCGCCGGCAATTTAGGTGAGTGCAACCCTAATCTTAACCATATACCTCTACAGACAAATATAATTTTTTTTTGATTTTAGTACTTCATGGTCCGGTTCATTTGTAAGTAAGTAACACTGTTTTTCTTATACCACAATGGTGACGAACAAGCCCATGGCCCGCCTGATGTTAAGCGTAAGCGGTTACCGCAGCATGTCGCAATCATATCAATCACATCTGCAACATCGTGGCATCACACGTGCGTTGCCTTCCCTAACTCCCCGGCTACCGATGCAGCACTTAACCCACGAGCTTCGTAAACCCTACTCACCGGCAGAAACAAGGCCCGGAACGGGCGGCTCAATTCGAGCGAAGATTCGTTCTACCAGCTGGACCGAAACACAGCGAATCCCGGAACAAATTATTGTGTTTGTTCCATGTCTGGATAATATTAAAGTACTAATAATATAAAATGTATGCTTCCACAATTATACAACCAGGCAAAAAACAATTTGAGCACTACCAGTCTTGTAACTAGGAAAAAAAGTCGTTAATGTAAAGACTACTAAGCGTTTTTTCATTTATTGAAAGAACTTAGTCATTGCAATGACGCAAATGACTAATGACTGTATTGCTGTGAAGATGCATCTTAATTTACAACCAAAGTTTCTGAAGCTACTATTTATATAAACTTACCAGATCGTGGGCACTTTCGGGGTAGAACTTGCATGGCCTCAGGAATCTGATCAGCCACGCGTCGCTGTCCAGAGGCACGAACAAGTCTTTGTCATCTGTAAACATAGGAGAACAGGGTATTTTACTTTATTAATGGTCTCCAAGGGTCATCTTAATCCCTCTAAATGTCGTCCAAAAGCAGTACTACTCCTAAGGGGCCAATTAAGATTCTCGTGAGGGATCTTAGGAGTAATTCAGTAATCAGATCAGTTCTCCTGTTGATAAATACTTGATTGTTATCCTACAGAGAACTCCATAAACTCTTTTATTATAGAATAAGTCAAGAAAGCGTCTACCCACAAACTTCACGAACAACAACAATTTTAACAATCTTTGTTAGAAGCTTTTGTGCGCGCCCCGGACGCGACACGCAATGTTTTTTTGTTTGTTTTGTATATTTCTTAAAGCTCTCCATTTACAATCCGCAACGAACGAACGAACTAACATCGAACGCATCGGACGGACGGCATTTGTGAGCATGACAAACCCATAAGATACAATGTGTGATCTGCGTAGAGTCCGACATTGGCTGGCTAATGAACGCGTAATTTAACCTACGAAAAAATATGATACCTACTTGTAACTCTACTACATCCTTCAGGTGAATAGTTCTATATTAAAAAAATATACCTACTTAGACATTCTCAGAAAATCAACACAAACTCAAATGAGTAAAAAACATGGACGTCTTAACACATTTTTTACTCCTTTGCGTAGGTAATTATGTAAACCTTTGAGAACCCATTTTTGTCATTAGATGTTATCATTAGTTGTACGAGTATTAACGTCATAAGGATTTTCCCTAATTGACCATTAATTAAATCAGTGAGCAATGGGGTGGTCAGGCTTTTAAAACATGTACTCGTATGTAGGATTACATTAGGCTAATAAATATGATTGTATTATCTTGTCTGTATACGAGTATAACGCAAATACGCAACAATTTCGACTACCTACTAAATAGGAAAAATGTTGGTGCGATCACCAACATTTTTCCCCGATGGGAATGGAAACTAGAATCTTTACACCCCCCTAATTTTTAGACTAATAAGTGTGATGGAGCAAGTAGCTATAACCTAAATGCTTATCTTAAAGGTGCGCGTTGATGTTTTTTTTAAAACTTGTGTAATTTATACGAGTTAAACATGGACTAACTAAATGTCAACAGTCAACAGGTACCTCAATGGAGTGGGAATAAAGATGTTAATCGAACTATATTGTATCTATTAACCGACTTTTTGCATCTAGCATTTTTGTGGTATTACGATTGCGTTGTTACCTTGGTTCAAAACCTAAATAGATCAAGTAAGCAAAATATGATTCAGCAGAGTACTTAGTCGAGGAGTTCTGAGTCGAATACGCTGAGATGTACTTCAATACAGTGTACATTATTGTCGAAACACCTCTAAAAACCTTAATCCGATTATCACTATAATACCTAAGCACTAGTATGTATAGGTATATACATACTAGTGCTTAGGTATTCCTCATCTTAGCGAGTCATTCACCGCACGTCGTCGAGTGCTCAGACTAGGCTCCGACGGCAACAAAACATTTGTTTTGTTTTGTTTACCTTGGTCTGAGTGATTATGATAATGAGACGACCGTCTTGGCCCCGAGATCGAGTCAAGAGCTGGTATAATCGTCGCAGTCACACCGTGTCACCCCATTAGACAGCATTATGATGAAGACAAATTAATATATGGCACTAAAATGGCGACAGTGATTTTTTACTTCGAGCGGGAAACCACATTATCATTTATAAATTACAGTACTAATAAACGCGTAAATCAGACAATCGTACAACAAAAAGTAGGTACGGTCTCGAACAACTCCATATAACATTAATGTTAATAGGTAAATGTTAATATCCTAGAATCTATCGTGTTCAGACATCTGTTGCCTGATCGTGTTCAGACATCTGTTGCCTGTGGTAATATACCCCATAATTTTATTCATAAAAATACCCGAATTTTGGGCCGCAGCAGCCATTCTTCAAGTAATTAGCTAAGTACGAAGGAGATATAAAGTGCACAAGGTGTACTCCACCCTCGTATTTCAACGGGACGATATTTCGACACGATAGCCCGCACTAACGTACTTTCCCATAGACGGGGGTGTATCACCACCAATTTCGAGATTCCGCAGTTGCTATTAGAGTACACATATAGGTACATTATGAACGTCATAGCTAGGGATATAAACGCCAGGAATTTTCCACTTTTAATATCCACCACGTTCGCTGACCTCTCGGTATAAAAACCCAGTCGTATCTTCTTTTTTTGTCTGACCACGGCACAGCACATACATATTGTGTAAGGTCCGAATTTATTTTTGGAACCATGAGTAATAATTATTGCAAGGCGAATCATCATCATCATCATCAGCCTATCGCAGTCCACTGCTGGACATAGGCCTCTCCAGTTGTTAGCTACTTAGGGCAAGGCGAATTGCTGTATATAATTAATAGAATTATTTAACATTAATAAATATTGATTCTTCATCTAGTCTAGTAGGATTTGTTAGTTTATATTAAAAATTGACACTTTTCTTGTTCTATAAAAAAAACTGGATGCAGCCTAAATTTTACACCTTAGTTTAACAAGTAGATGGTATCTCGTGAATCTCAATAATCGGCACGATTATCTGCTTCGATCATAGCGACTGGCGATGCGAGAATGCACGACTGAAATCGGTGGAATCACATCGCATTAACTTATAATTTGATAGTTTGAAACCAATCGTTGCTTTTTATGCAGCAGTGGTAAAATTTTCAAAAAATGTTTACTACCTACCTACATTAAATGAATGAACCTATGCGATATTTCTTTATTCATTAACACGTTCACTGCGTTACGGGAAGTATTTGGTCGTAACCGAGTTCCGCTCAGTGCGGCACCTAGTTGTCCTTGTCTTACTCTCCGTGCGGAGGTGATTTTTTCAAGTTTTCGTACAAATAAAAAAGAGACACCTATATTGCCGGTATTCTTGCTTGAAGTGTATTATAATTTACTAATAAAAATGTACGGGAATTATTTTGTCGTAACGCACAGGAAAGTAATTATTTTACAATAGTGCGATACGGGAACTATTTGGCCGTATTCTAAACCGTACCGCACTGGCGGGCGCGCGCGCGGCGCTTCAGTTAGCCGTAGTGATGTGCCCAGTTCAAACGTTTTTTTAGAACGCGATATTTTATTCGTCACACATAAGTAGGTAAATTGTACATAAACAATGAAACGTTCCCGTAAAAAGCTCATTATGGGGAAAGGAGTAAAGACAGAAGGTGAACACCAGTGAAGTTAACTGTTCCAGTTTATCGAATCCCAAACCATCTACATAGTACAAAAAAACGTACCTAGATTATGTTTTGTAATTTTTTAAGTACCTAAAACAAATAATATTGTTACTGTTTTTGTTAAAGTAGTAAACTTTTGTTAAAAATAAAAAACAGTTTCCGTTTATTGTGTACGTGGTCGTCGAAACAATTAATCCGAAACAGAAAAATATCTTACATCTTACACCCCCATCACTAGCAATATGACTGGGAAAATACTGGTCGTGCCGCATACGCACGAGCAGTATTTTCCCGTAAAATCAACCATTTCCAAAAATACCTGTAACTTTTAAGATATTACTTAGAACCCCGCGCGACAGCTGTGTATATGTTATGGACCAAGTAATAAATGTAGCATTATACATAATGCCCGGGCATTATCATAAATGGCCAATATGAGAAGGCAATTTGATAACAATTATTCAAATAATCAAATTGACCAGGCATTATACATGTTGTTTATCACCTTTTGGGCAGAGTAATAAAATAACTATTTCGTATTCTCCATTTGGAGTGTTACCCCTCCCGGTCCTCTGGAAAGCTTGGAAAGGCCCAACGCTATAGCTATAGATATAGCGTTAGATAGAATATAGATAAACTAGATAGAATATAGAATAATAAAAATAAACAAAATAAATGTACAAAGGGGGCTTCTATACAACACATGCGTTTTTTGCTCGTATCAGAGGCTTTTTTTATTAAAAAGCATGTCCTACCTGATGTTAAGCAAACGACCAAGTACTTGTACTTTATAGTACGAGTGCTGATTGACTGCACAGTATTTTCATGGCATCTCAAACCTGCACACGTAGTTTTCTTTAGAAAAGGAGAGGGAGGGACAATATCAAAGAGTTCTTCAGAGCCTTCACCGTGATGTATACGGCAAAAATGCTAAGTGACGCTACGTCTCTACGCAGCTGCAGATCCTTAAGATATCCAGTGACATCAGCATTACCAATTACATATTCGGATAGCTCGCATTTCTAACCTGTCGAGTGCATCCTTTAGGTACTTAGCGGATCCATCCTAAAGGTGAGAGTAGTATTCCACACTGGAGCGACCTTGGGTCTTATACAAGAGACAGCGCTGTTCCGGCGTGAAATATCCCTTCACCTTGTTCAGGACACCTAGTATACGGGATACCATAGTAATGACCCCGTCGATGTAACCCTTAGGATTCAGGTCACGGCTCAGTATGGAACCTTCGTGTGCGAGCGACGCTGACTCGCACTTGGCCGGTTTTTTATTATAATTGTTATTTAACTTTTTTTATATTAGCTCGACATAATGGCTCCCTTGACATAATCCCTATGCCTGATGGAAAGCGAAAGAGAAGCCCAATTAGCCCAAGACCGCTGTGAAAACGGGCAAGTAACTTGAATCAAACTTGATGTTAAACAATTTAGATAGTGAAACTGATTATTGGGATTAATGACCAAGGTAGACCTCTAGGTAAAAGTGGATAAAAAAATATGTGTATTTACGACATTCTAATGTGTATTATTTTAAAACGCTGGCTGAATCCAATCTGATAGATCAAAAAATATTTCTACTACACTGTAGGTACTGTAGTACCATACCACCATAAGTCGCATCGGCAAACATTGTCCATAAACCTATTATAGATTAGTTAAAAAGTGCCTACTTTTATATATGGATGACCTGAGATATGAGAGGCACGCCCGTGCCTCCCTCCCCCTTACTTTATTATCAAATTGCCTAGGTAATTGTCAAGTAGCAATACAATAATGACGGGGCAATGTGATAAATAATGAAGTTTAGATAGTAATATCAGTTTGCCCAATAGAGTTCGACATTATTTATAATGCCCTCGCATTATAAATAATGCCCATTAATCACTTGGTCCATAACATATACAAGAGGATGTAACCTATTGATTGGTACCATAAAAAAAGTGGATGGATGTGGATTTTCCATGTCTCTGTAGAAGTTTGAAGTCAGGACTGCGTACGGGAAAATAGAGGTCGTAACGCATATCAGGCAATATTGATACGGGAAGTATTTGACTCGTACAGCATTGGCGGTAAGTCTTGATTTCGAGCAGCCGCAGTGAACGTGTTAATAAAGAACCATATCATCCCACATACAAGGATTGCGTTGTTGAAAAGTACTTACGCAGTCATTTAATAAATGGTAAATTCCATCCGGGCATTTTTTGCCTATAGTGATTACAACATTACAAGGCAACAATTACAGTGCAATATTTGTTATTGTATACTATTATCGAATTTGTAAAACACACGTTAAAGGTAAGGTCACAGATATCTCCAATAGATACCGCACTTAAGATATCACGCGAGAGGTAATACATCAGTGCAATGCAGGCGCGAAATACGCATGCGCTTAAAGTGCGTCAGTACCACGGTCAGTACTGACCAGAAGTCAGACCCGTGTGTATCGGAGACACTTTTAATAGTTTGTAGAACATAAACGTATGAATCTTAGTATTGAACTCCTTGGCGCCGGAGCTCAAGTTACGATGGAAAATATTTGACAGATGTTAGCTCGCGTTGATGTCTTTTTTCATGATCCCTTTCTTTCATTACCAATTTCACTATTTTTATCCCTTTCTAGCATAGACACGTTTGACAATAGTGTTACAATGTATTACTTTCAAGTATATCGATAATGCAAGATGAGAAAAATTTTAGTGTTTCTACTTTAGATTTCCAAAGTGTCCTGAGAGAACATTAAAATGGACAAATGCCGCACCCTGCTGTTAGAGACATTTACATAGGATAGTATTCAATGTATGAAGGATAGAAGACGAGTAAATGAAAACTGCTGTGATTACTTCACCTAACCATATTTATAACTATACTCATTTGAATTTTTTTTTCCCAAGACATGCCACGCTGGGCCACACAGCGCCACCTAGCCCCAAACTAAGCCGAAGCTTGTACTATGGGTACTAGACAACTGATAAACTTACTTAGATACATTTAAATATACTTATAATGTCAAAACGGCAGTTGAAATGTATTATTTAACGTATGTATTTTAGTAAATTGATCATTTTACGGGATCTTGCCGTAAAATCATCCGACGAAGGTGAGGTGAACGTTGATTGGTTCAATGGCTCACGTGGCGTTATCCCGGCAACCAATCAGGGAACAGTGTATTAAGTTACGGGTAATAGTGCACCGTTAAATAGTACATTGAGCAACGATTGGCCCATTTGAGGACGATTTTACTTGTGTCAAAATCGTAAATTATTAAATGACTGTCAGGCTACCGTAAGTTGATTAACTAACTGAAATCCATTGCGTTAAATAATACATTTCCACTACCGTTTGTTATATTCCCAAAGATAATCAACTACCTAGGAAATTGATCAACTTACGATTCTTGCTATTTTCCGGTGACATGTTATATAAACATATATTTATATACATACATAGATAAATATCCAGTATTGCACAAAATACTGAAAAGGTGATACAGACATAATCTAGTCTAATATACGTGATTGGTAATTTTTCGATAAAATTATCGACATTGCACAATACAAATGTACATCACTTGAGAAATGAGTTACGTCCCCCGCACACCCTTCCATACCACCTGAAATTGACTCGCGAAACTCAAAGCAAAATGCCGAACATGCGGTATCTATTGGGGGTAATCTGTGAGGTAAGGTATTATGTAGTTTGGACTTGAATCGGAGGTCATGCGCATAGAGGTACTCGTATAACACAAGAGGGTTATATCCGCGCCCTGTTTGAAAAAATCTTACTTTTGACTTCCTTCTAGCAAAATGAAGGAACACAAGTACCGGAGTTTTCGTACACAAGTGTGTGTACTATAATGTCTCCTTTTTTTTTTTCTACATGACTACGATGATGGCCAGGGCGGCCTTGTCATCATCACCGGACTGTTGGGGGAGCGGAAGGCTCTCACCCCTAAGATTTAAGCAACGTTGCTGAGGGCGCCCCCTGTGGGGCTCGAGCCTCGGCTCAGGGCGTTGCTGGGAGATGCCCTACGGACGTATGTTTGGGGGGAAAAGCGACCAAGCGCGGGCCGGTATCGAGAAAAGGGCGCGAAAGCTGGGGGGCGACGCGACGAGAGTCCCCGCCGGCGGGGACGGAATGACGGTTGACTTGAAGTGTTATTTGTCGCGAGTTGTTCGGCGGCGGTCATGGCGAGACTTGAAGTGTTATTTGTCGCGAGTTGTTCGGCGGCGGTCATTGTCTCCCGCGTTTTCTCGGAGATTAGCACGGCTTCCGATCTGTATAAGTAAGTAAGTTACGGAAGTTGCTTTGTCCGTCAGTCTGTTACCTTTTCACAGACCAACCGATTTCCCGAGTTTAATAGAATTTTAATGCCATATGGTTAAATTCCGTAATGCGGTGGTCGATATAGCTCACCGGATTATCAAAATGTACTGGCAGTGGGATGGTCATATCAGCCGCTGAACCGACAACTGTTGGAGTAATTACACGTTCTGAATTACATGCCGTTTCTCGGCAAACGAAGTATGGGACGCCCTCAGGTCAGGTAGATAGCCAATTTACGAAAGAAAAGCTCCAAGATAGAGTACAGTGGCGAACAATTGGAAAGGTTTATATCCAGCTTCTAGACTTCATAAGCTGATGTTGAACCAGTACGGCTGATCCGTGGGCTACAGCTAGTATTTAATAAATCTTTGGATTGCGCATTTACACAAAGTCCAATTCCGATTGTAAATATGCCATAAATAATCTCTCTTTAGGTGCTAACTATAGAAAAGCTGCAAATACATTTCGCGTCTCATTTACGTCAAGACATGTAATCGTGAACAACCAACAATTTAATAAACCGGCCAAGTGCGAGTCGGACTCGCGTACGTAGTTCCGTACCACTATACAGCTAAATAAATGTTTTTCTTTATTTTTTATTATATTGGAGTTGTTTTAATGAAAAAAATTAGGTAATTTGATTACAAAACTACTGTCTAGATCTCATTCAAACCAATTTTCGTTAGTAGTTTGCATATTAATACACATCATATATTTTTTTCAGTTTTATCATGCCCTGTCCATATTTTAGAAGTTACGGGGGGGGGGGGGGGGATACATTTTACCACTTTGGAAGAGTCTGTCGCGCAAACTATTTAGTTTAGAAAAAAATGAAACCTCAACATCATTTTAAAATACCTATCCATAGATACCCCACACGTATAGGTACGGACGGACGGACAGACAGACAGACAAGACGAATCTATAAGGGTCCCGTTTTTGCCATTTGGCTACGGAACCCTAAAAACCGACAACAACTTTGTCTTATTATTACAAATACGTCATTACATTACATTAGTTAAAGACTTGCGTCGACTCGAATTCTTTATAGTAAGTGGTTGGATTTTGAATTTTTTTATTGATTATTCATTTATTTAGACCAAACCTGGAATAATCCATGGCTGTAGTTGTACCCTAGTCTATAACCTTTAGCAACCCAGACTACACTTGTATACTCTGTATTTTGTTCTAAGTATATTATGTAACCATGATCCAATCGGTCTGATACAACTACGACTTGTGGATATCAGATGGCAATTGCTCCATCGTACTAAACAAAACCTGCTTTATCTTGGCACATGTTTGTATCGAACACTAGATTAGGAGCCTAAGATTGAACCTAACGGAAAGCGTGACACGTAGCGGGACCGCCCACAATCGTGATAACGATGATAGCAAAATTTCTAATATTAGCTTTGGGTCCTAGAAAATGTTAAGTAGAACGTTAGGGGTAATCCCGGAAGCTGTGATGTGTTTGAATAGACGCGACTTGAAAAAGAGTTTGCAAGAATAGTTTCTCTTTTGTGCTGTGAGATTAATGTCCAACACTGTATTGAAGCTCTAGGTGATTATGTGCCTCTTATGTCCCTATACCTACACTAACTGGAAGGAAGATGACATCACGAAGGGGATAAAGGCTAGGTGAAAATACCTTTTAGCAGTTTTCTAAGCTCCTCAACAGCTGTCTTCACGGTTTCAGGGGTCTCCCTCAGCTCTCTCCTGGCTATTTCCTGTACGGAGTCGCGTGGTTCATCCAGCTCAAACTGCAGCAGAAAATCGCCGAGCTGCACTCCGGGCAGCTTCTCGATGTCCGATAGCATGTGCTGAGATACTGAAACAAAGTAATATACCGAATTGTAGAAATAATTCCAAATTGTTACTATGATGATGGTCTTGAAATCATAGCCGAACAAATGGAGATGTTGTATGGCTCCTTCTACCATACATAGGTACTTCTAGAAATTATGATCCTGAGCGCACAAAGAATTTGTCCTTTAGAAGTATAAGTGTTTGGAGAAAGAAGAGTTCAGTATGTGTCGGTAATGGTTGTAGAGCGGTTAAACTAGAAATCTGTGTGACTCAAATTTGAAGCCATAAGTAATTCACAGCAATAGTGCTTACCAATAATGATTGCATCCTGTACCTACACATGGGTTGTAATTTAAATAATGTTTCGATAAATGTATAGCTAAGAGGTCAGGTAAGTATAATTTTGTAAACGGGCTCAAAATTACCCTTGACTCGGGTATGTTAATTTTGCCATAGGCCCTACAAGCACTGATGATTTTTGTGCCTTTTTAAAAAAAAGTAAGTGCTAATGTTTCTGAGAAGTGACACAAGAAAGGCAGCCGTGATTGGGAAATTTTACTTTAGCTTATTTAAACAGGGGTCTGTTTAAGGCTCTCCTACATTTGTTTGTAGGTCAGGAAACCTCAGGATAGCATTATGCGGTAAAACGACCTCTACCTACATTTTATCGGTTTCAAAATAAAGCTTTCACTAGTTTTTTTACTTTATATAAATATGTAACAGGATGCAAAGTCATCAACCCGTCCCATCTACCTACAATGGCAAACAATTTGACATTCTCCTTGCAATTTGGCATACAAACATAAGTTCTATGTACTTAAATTGGGGTCAGATTAATGTATAAATAAATGGTATATAAAATAGTTTAAAAGTATTTTGTAACGGATAAATTTGCGGGTCTGGAGTTTGCAATCAATGTAACGTTGTACCGGTTTGCCCGATTCGCGCCGATTCGAATGTTTCAAGTGGAGCCGGTTTTTATACAAAGGGTTGACGGTACAGTTATAGCTTTAGTTAGATATACTGTTCTTTTAGAGTAAGTAGTTCTTGATAAATGGTAGCAGCTTTAATTACGTTATAAAGCTCGGCGCTATTTCGTAAAACAATATTATTTTAAGATCGAAATTCATTTAAAATCAGTTTTGACAATAACCATATTGTCAATACTGGTTGTATTTAATATTATTTTACCTACTTTTAGTTTTTTTTATCGGTATGCGGAAAACAGTGTGGGAGTGCCCTAATGACTCAAACAAAACTCGGTAATTGATATTTGCACTACGTTTTCTTAAACAAGTCTTAAGAAAATATATCTCTGTTCGTTTCCTTTGTGATTTTAGTTGCTCATCATGATGACCAAGGATGGCGGCTTTCAAGTCAGCTGATGTGGGTACTTTGTAAACGATTACGTCATAGATTTGGTCTGAAATGAAATGAAATGAAAAATATCTTTATTCAAGTAGGCTCATGACGAGCACTTATGAATCGTCAAATAATGCAAGTACAAACAATGAATCTACCACCGGATTCGGAAGGTCGTTTTCTACCGAGAAGAACCGGCAAGAAACTCGATAGTTACTCTTTTTCATCGCCAAAATTCTTACAATTTTTGTATTACAACGTTTATAAATAAGAAAATCTGACTGTACTACAGGTATACCTTTCCAATTATATTGTCTGAATATGTACCGCCTACGCTTGTATCAACGGAGTTAAGATTCGTGTTCTATAGTCAGTCTGCACTTAGGTTCACATTCTAGGCACGTTGAATCGAGGAACTATAATTCTACCAAGTGTAATAATTATTTATTATATTCAATTGGATTGTTCAACAAACTGTTTGTTTGATTGATCAACAAATCAAGATGCTTGCTAAGTTGCTTTAAATACTATTATATAAATAATTGCAATTAAATGTAAGACAAAATAATAATAGTAAGGAAACCAAATAATTTGTAATTTATCTCAATAGGCCGAATGCGTTTTACTGTTAACTTAATTGTCTTTTAAAGAGTTAACGACTAAGATCAATTCTAATGGAATTCCATAATAAAATAATCAAATTAAAGTCTTATCTTAATCGCTTAAATAATTATAACTGGGACATTATAATCAACGAAAATCATATTTATTTGTCATTTAATTCCATTTTTAATATAAAATGGCGATCACTGTTTTCCTTGCTGCGTTGATATTTTTTATTAGGGCTGCTTGATTAACCGATCCCCGATGGACAAAATTTAAATATCACGTAGGGAGGTAAATTGATCGTGTAAGGAATTCTTATCAATTTAATCTGGCAACATTTTGTAAATTTAGCCTGTGCCCCACTAGGTAGGCCTAGATATATCTGGATAGTTAAGAACATAGTCATATCACGTATTGGGTCTTGGCATTGATAACTATGGCGATATTTATCTAGGTATTGTTACAACCATGTATGTTTTATCTAACGCGAGGAGAATTTTTAATATACGTCTAGGTACTATCGGGTATTATACTCAGTCTACACATGCATTATAACATGGAACAGTTTATTATAGATATTTGTCTATGTTTCGTTCGGTACATACTACTGGGCTGTTGGTCTTCCAAATAAAATCCTTTTAATTTCGAAAGTTAATTAGTTACCGTGGATAAAAACCATTATGTACGGACTGTATTACTCCATCATCAAAATGTAGGTAGGTCCGACAAAAAATAAGTAGGTACCTACCTGCCTAATTAACCTAGCCTATTATCTATTTCAAATCCAAACTCCACTCTCTAACTATTGTGTCTTGGAGTATGGGCGTTAAGGTCCTACTCCTTGATTGCTGATTAATCAAAACGTTTACCAAATACATTATTTCATTGGCTCATTGTATGATTCGTTCGCAAAAACGTGCCGTGACTCATTTTTCTCACTGTATTGGGTATCTGTAGACAATTCTTATTATTATACACTATGCCACTATTAAGGTAGCTGTAATTAATGAATTGCGTAATATAAACCGATACTATTACCTACCTACTAAGTTTAGAATACTGTCTTTTAATTGAATGGAATGTAAATATATACCATTTCAGTTCAATAAATATACTGAATAACAAATAATAATATAAAACATTGTCTAAATATTAAAAAGTCTTCATCATAAATTGACGAAATGTTACAGATTATGTACCCACATTTTAATACATTGTGTTAAGAATAGATCATTAGAAAATTATAATTAATTTTATACTTAGATATTCCTCAAAATTACTCACTTTTTCCCATTATTATAAAGGTTTAGTGCTATTGATCGATAGTAGTTTATTTTCACAATGACACCGGGATCACGGATCACTAAATGAGCGGCCCGAGCGAGCGCACGAGACTGCGCCGGCGCACCGCAACATTTCATTTATATTAGGAAAGCAATACGCGGCCGCGTGGTGCCCGTCCGTAATTTGTGACGTCACTGCTCGGCTCAAGTTCAATGGTCACATTAATTAGATGAAATTGCACGATAATGCGTTTACAATTAGCCGTTTTTGCGGAAGTTGTGCAAAAACAATGGTTAATGTCAAAGGGCTCGACGAGAGTACAACATACGAGTACATAATGCTTGTACTAGATGTTTACATTACTCATGATCAACTAGACGTTTGATTTTTCCAATGTTAAGTGTGGATTAAGTAAATATTTCTTTTGTACAGTCAGTGGCTTTAACCATAAATATTATATAGCAAATTTACTTAAGCACAAAGGCTGGTGATTCTGTATTACGTTTTTGCTGATAGGAAAAAAGCTAATGCTTATTTAGATAATGTAGGAATATTAGCAGATTTGAGTATTGGTTGTATGAAGGACGTTTGAAGTTTTGTTTGCTATCCGACTGTATCTTTTTGCGAATCTCTAATAAGGCATTACAAAAGTCAAAGAATAAGTGGCAATATGAGGTATACATTGTGGAAGTAGACTTTGGATATATTTTGATCATGTAAATAATTTTATAGCAGTATTTTACAAGAGAAAAAGTAAATGTTTGCCAATTGACAGAGCAAGAACGCCCGTTACTGTTCGGTCCACGAGTTATTTTGTTAACTGAATCATTACTTGACCGAATTTCCGATACATTCTAGGTATTTTACATAAGCTTACAAAAACGGCATATGAAACCGTACCGCCCGTTATGAACTTGATACACTTACTTGATCGTGGTAGGTGCGCGTTTATTTCAAGCAATTGGGATGTGGACTGTCAAGTCAGTTGAAATACTTTAATGTAGCTATCACTTCATATATTCTGTAGGGCTTTAGGAAACTGCGGCGTCACGAACTTTGTTAGTCAATTGACTAAAGATTAATCGGTTTTTATGAACTAAACAAATATAAGTAAATTATAAATAAACTAGCTGCGCCAGCGGGTTTCGAAATAACGGACTTCCATAAAATGGTGCCTCAATTTAAGTTAGACCTCTAGCAATACATTGGCGAAAACCCCATTCAATTGCAAGCAGTAGTTTTGGTGTGATACGCATTCAAACATACCTACAGACAAAAATTTCTCCCGTTTTCCCAACACTTCCCTTCACTGCTCTGCTCCTATTAATTGTAGCGTGATGAAAAGTATACTATGACCCGCCCAGGAGTATAAAAATAATAATACCAAGTTTCGTTTAAATCCATCGATAGTTTTTGTTTGTATACAGAACATATATACATACAGACAGTCATACAGACAAATTTACTGATTGTATTTTTGGCATCAGAATCGATCACGAATCACCCCCTGATAGTTATTTTGAAAATATATTTCATGTGCAGAACTGACCTCTCTACATATTTATTATAAGTATATAGATTAGGAGTAAGTATTACGAGTATTACGGTAACCAATGTGTACTAATATTATACGATGTCCTTGTAACAGAATGGTATGATTTTAGAATTTATTACGGCGGATCACATCCCTATTGATTTCAATGTTTTTTTAAGTGTTTAATAGTATTTAGAATCTCGCCTATAACAATGTTGATGACAGATCCGTTTTCTAAGACAACTTATCATATTTGGTCATGTGATTTTTAGTGGGTACATGGCCTAAAATTAGCCAATCAAGTGAATGTATTAAGCGAGGTAGATAGGTGATAATAATTTAAGTTTTACTACGAATTAACGGTGTGGTTAAAGTATTTCGTCATGATTGTTTTAAACCTATTAGTTTCATTGACAGATGGTGCTAATTATTACAAGCTTTTATTTAACTTGCAATGTAGGTATGTTTGTTCGGGTGAAATCTTACAACTCAATTTTAAGGCACTTGCCCTCAACCAATTGAGCTGAAATTTGGTGTGCACGTTCAGTTCGGATGACAATGCATAATAGCATTGTTTTTAAAAAGGATTTTTTAAAAAGTCTATCTTTTATGTGAATTTAAAACGGTACGAGCAGGACATACATACATATTAACATGGTAGGCGTCGCGTCAGCGCATAATATACAACTATTACATGGCTAATAAATAATAATTCAAAATAGATGCATATTAATTAGCAAGTAGCTGCAGTGAATGTTTGCAGGCTGATGATGATGATAAAGCAAATGGCACTCTACGAGCGTTTGCTCTCGTATCCAAGCTCGGTAACTGATTTTAGCCATCAAGACCTTTCCCTAAATAAAACCCAAGATACTTTTAACACTTCTATATTTTCATGAAGCGAACAATAGTTACTCTATCTAGGACCTCATGTAAATCTAAAATTTTCATATGTTCTAAAAACACTTGTGAGTTGTTAAAACTATCACTGGTGCGGAATGCAGTACCTATTATGTCGAGAAGAAATCGGTAGAAAACTCGTGCTGTAAGTAGTTCTTTTCAAATTAATAAAAAATGGTTTTTTTTAATTATTATTAGCCTCGTCATACAGTTCAAGGCCTTCTCTGAGACCTGACGAAATGAGACTACATTAACAGGAATAAAGAAATCACGATCACAGATAATAGAAATGAAGTCTCCACGCGAGGGGTACAAAATTTGTAAAGATGTTGGGAGGTAAGTTATTTGAAACCCCTCTTAATCCTTTGTCAATTAACGTGGAAGAATTATATGGTCACCAAAAGCTTTATAGTGCTTTCATTATTAAGCCAAAAGTTTGAGAAAACGATTTTGAACGAATGACCTCCCGTAGTGCTTACCTATTACAAGTTCCGAAAACTAGATTCGTGTTCTACTGATTAAAAGTTAAAAGCTTCACCGTTTTATTTGCACCAATTTATAAATAGCCGTAGGGCCGAATTTGGAAGCGAAACAATAACTTTTTGACATATTTGAAGTGAGTACCAAATTTGTATTGCTAGATTATAACACAAGCTTGCGTAGTTGTTACTCAACTGACTAAAAACACTGCAATTTATCTTATCTACAGTTTCCTATCCTGCAAACATTATTTCCACACAGCTGATCTCATTGCCATTTCCGACGTCAGTGATGACATGACAAATGGCTGGCATAAATATTGTGGTAGTCCTTGATATTGTGTCCTAAATTGTAATCATGCAGTGTACACGCTTGTAGTCAACGACCAGAGCGATCCTACCTAAAAGTAGCCCGCAGCCAAATAACCTCCGGGTCGTGTGTCTGCCGGTGAGTAGGGTTTCCGGAGCTCGTGGGGGGGTTAGGGTTGGGCAGGCATGGCGGTGGCAACTGACAGGTAGCTGACCAGTTACTTGGCCGTTGTTACAGCGACCCGGGCTTCTCTTTCGTTTTCCATCGGGGGGGAAATGTATACGTACCTATCATACCTATTTCAACATTATTATACATCCTTCGAATATACCTATTAATAAGTTTATTTTACCACACGTTCATGGACTTTCCTAAGACTATAAATAATTAATGTGTTGTGGTTGGGTCGCAGACGGGAAAATCCAATCAAAAAAATACAAATGAAAGTTTCTCGTATGCAAACACGTCACTTGAGAATGAATGGGTCAATTAGAATAATATCTTTTTAATGTTTACATTAACTCTCATATGTTTTTTGTTTGGTGGTTAAATTGTCGTTTTTATGGTAAGATAATTTTAAAACATGTCATATACTATATGTGTATGGCGTATGCTTAAAGGGACCCCTGAAGATTAAAAAACAAAATCAGTCAGTGTACATATGTCAACACACTTGTTGTAGGTAGATAATTTTTATTTCTAAAGGTTCCAGTTCAAAAATTGTATTTTTTGCTATTATTTGAAAGGGCACGAGTGCATGTTTTTTGCTGGTTTCTTCTCGGTAGAATATTTTATTTATTCCGAACCGGTGCAGTGCTAGATTGACGATTTGTGATAATTGTTTTTTGAAAACTTGTACGAACAAGAGTTATCTAATATGAATTTGTTTGTAAAATGTGTTTAAAATACCTGATTCTATTCGGAACACCATGCGAGCTTTCCGACTCGTACCTACTTCTTTCAGTTTATGTGAGTAACCTCAAGCCCAAAACGTTTATTATCTGTTAGGTATTGATACTCGTGCCATCTATCAGTCGCCGTTTACATTAAAACAATCTTCACATTATTGCGCCGCCGCTGAATCGAAACTAGTTTCAACATCAAGTTTATTTAGTAACTCTGATCGGCTCATATAGATGGCATCACTATAGATAATATGTAGTTGGTGAGACTTGTTGTTTTTACTAGGTACCTAATTAAAGGAAGGTATTTAAATTTATAAATAAATCAAAATTTGTTTTAATTTACCAAACATTTTTTTAGGTAATAGTATATACCTTTTTTACTGGTCTGTTGATCAATGATGAAAATGATTCATATTTCAAGGAAGCCAATTTATTGATCGCGAGGGGCGAGGGTCACTGCCATTTGAACTTGTTGGAATGTGATATCGTGAACTAATTTCACGGGATATAAATTGTTAATAGTTTTTTTTTGAACACGTGGGTGGACTGTGACATACGACTATAATGGCGCAAAGCTTATTCTACCTACTTAGTAGGTATATCCGAATACAGGTCGGTTATTTCTAAATGCACCAATACAATTTAGCTGTGGTATCATCTCTCAGAATATTCCGACTTGAGACAATTTCAGTTCCTTCATTTGTCCGACCGGAAATCGATCATGGAATCTTCGGAGCATCCGCATTTTTGAAGCTTAACCAAAAGTCACGATTGATCCAGAAGAGATAATATTAGATAGACAACTACACAATTGATGCAACAAGAAATAATATTAAATATGTTACCTATCTTAGATTTTATCAGCTCTTACAGAAAGGCTAAGGCTTCAATTTGATTCCAGATGACCGTATTCATTCTTTGAAGGAGTTAATAGTTCTTTAGATAATATTTTCAATTTCATCACAAATTGCGCTTGTCTAGACAACTACAATCTTAATTTTTGTGTGATGGCAGCCAATTTACAGGGCGATGCAAAAACTGTATGAACTACCTCAGTTAAACGGTAGGTGTATAATGAACCGGAAACCCATTATACAACATTATGCCTTAACAAATAGGTATAGTGACTGAAAGAGACACTCAGTTGAGTACGCTGAGACAATATTAAGTCCGTAATAGTCGTGCTCGTGATGACGAGATTTAATAAGACCAGCCTCAACTGTTGACTGGTCCGGTGGCTCATTCACAGGCACCCCCTCTGAACCAAGGGTCAAACCTGACCGAATTCAGAATTTCAGACCCACACTAAACTCGGTCAAATGTTACATCGACTAAATAATACGTCAGTGGTTGGTGAAATGGACTTCGGTAAAAAAAAATCTGTGAATCGTTATATCGACAGGCTCGGTGGCTCATTTGGTAGTGACCTCTGCCTTCTGAGCCAAGGGTCGTGGGTTCGATTCCCACACAGTACAAACATTTGTGTTCATGAACATGTCTGTTTGTATTGGTCTGGGTGTTTTCAATCTATAATATGTATTTATTTACAAAAAAAAAATGTATCTAAGTAAGTTTATCAGTTGTCTAGTAAAAAAATGTATCTAAGTAAGTTTATCAGGTGGCGCTGTGTGGCCCAGCGTGGCATGTCTTGGCTTATTTATTTATTTATTTATTTATTTATTTATCGGAGAATTAAAGCCTCGTTGATGTGATACATCGGTCCATTGAGTGTTCGATCAATAGTTTTCGATAAAATAAAAATCGTGTGAATCGGATTTCGAAGTAAAATGGAGAGATCTAAAATGGGAGATATTATGGAAATAGCAAGCCACAACTGAATTTTGACAGCCGAACAGGGATAATGGGGGAAGACGATAATATTATGTTAGTACATATATTAATTCCAGTTTTCATACTTAGGTACCTACTTATCCTACTTACGTTCTTTGGAATCTTGATTTTGTATTGTGTTTGGAATGCAGGAACGCGAAGGTAAGTAGGTATTAATAGAAAGTTTACGATGATCTATAGATGTGGTGTGTTACTTTTCTACGAATGCAATGTGCATCTCACAGCTGCATGTAATGCGATCATTTGTGGATATTATTGCAATATTGCTACTTCGTGTTCAAAACACTATAGTTGGGTACTTCTCTCGTTTAGATACTTTCTATATTCAAGCGGATTCTGGTTTTGCGGCAAGTCTTGATGAATTCTTTTATAGAAAATGACACTTTTTGGTACAAGACAATGCCATCACAGTAAAGAAATCTTAATTTTGTTACAAGTAAACGGTTTTTCACACAAAGCTGTGATGTTTGCATGAATCATCATGACACAAGAAATGTAACCGTAGAATATAAAAATAGTATTCTTATAGATTTAATTCTATGGAAAAAGGTCGCGAGGTTTTATTTGTATTTACACAATATTGAATTTACACAATAAGACGCGTGTCGATTATTTTTGATTCTTTCTTTGATACCTACATTTAGAAACAGAAATGTACCACCGGTTTTTGCAATACATCGAAAATTATATTATTCAAGCCATTATTATGTGATTAGGTATGACTAAGGAGACAGGTTAGATACCTATAGACCTTTGTTGACTTCAGATTCTCATTAGAATGAAAAAATATGCAAGCTTACTTAAACCAAGTAAAACTTTTACAGTAGCGTAATTTCAAACTTTTTTCACTACAAAGATCTTTCGCTGCAGCATCATTCGCCACAATGTAACCCTTTTCAAGGGTAATGTTCTTGCTTAACACTTAGTTGCGATAAAAGCTATTAAGATTTCGAGTCACTTTGTTGACGTTGTACTCGTACCTTCGTTAAATACTGTTTCTAAAAGGTATCAACTGGTAATGGTTAGACAGCGAAAGGATTCAGTGTTTATTTTTACAGTGCTCTTCTACGGAACACTAAAGTAGAGAAAACATGAAATACGTTTTAAAAAATGTAATTTTGAAAGCGATCGCGGCAGACGTCAGAGTTACATAGTTAGAATATAAAAAATATCATGCTTATATAGTTTTGAAATCTCTATGATGTATCTAAAGAGTCTAAATATACTGCGTTAACATTGTAACAAGAAAGCAGATTACTTTCTACGCAAGCAAGGCGTCATTCAGAGGAACGTGTGAAGTTTCATGCGCCCTACCGCGCCGCCCTTCGTGGGCGACAAGTAATTTGGACAAACACAGTGCCAGAATTGCGTTGTGATGACGATTGCCTTTAAAATATACAATGTATTGTGACAATTTTCATTAGCAGCTGCACATCTTGCCGCGTACACAAAGAAACAAGCTATTTCGATAGAAGTTACATTCTGAATTCACCGGCAGAAGTGCTTTTCTTAAGTCTATACAACTAAGGATCAATTAGGTTCAGCGCAGACGACATACTGTTTGTGCGATAGAGTCTGCGTCTGAGACATTTAAAAAGAGCATCTAGGTCCCTACAGCTCTGCCGACAGAATGATCGAAGATGAGCGTTGAGTCTGTGAAATATCCGCGACAGATTTTTGCGCGTCGTGTGCGTTACTGCATATAATTGCATCACAGAATAAAAAGTGCGTCACGGACAGTCTGTCGTCTGCCCTGTGCTGCCCCTTAGAATCATTTATAGTTAAGGTATGCTGACCAATAGTGTCAACCCTTAATTTTAATATGTTCATTCATTTACTCGTAAATCTCTTTGTACCTCTTGCACATAGGTAGGCCATAACTTTTTCTCTATAAATAAGGACGTGTGTAGCCCTCTCTCCCAGGGGAAAACTGTATTGTTGTATCCGAAAGTATGTACCAAAATAGTATAATATTTGTCATGGACACTGAATATGTAAGAAATGTATAAGTATGAGATGCTCGTTAAAACATTACCTACTCGTATATATGTATACCTAGTACCTAACTAAGTGTAATTTTAGAAATTTGTATAATAAAGATTATTTATTGTAGTAGTGTGCCATTGATATATTTAACATTAGCATGTAATTATTTGATGTCACTTTCGTGATTTGTTTATTATTATTCTAGAGAGATCGTTATTGTCGTGAGAATAAGTTTCACTGTATAGTCGTCGTCATAATGATACTAAGAGAATGCTGATATCATCTTTGTTATTGTTGCCACAACTCAGAAATAATTGTTTGAAAGCAGCCAATTTCTGAGCAAAGCTTTCTTATTGCTTTATTTTAAAATGTAGCCAAAATCTGTGACCTTGTTAAAAATATCTAATTGAGAAATGTTAAGATTTGATTTTTTATTACTCGATAAAGTATAGCAGAGCTGACTAAATTTGAGGCGATCTTTTGCAATACAAGTCATGTCGTTCAGCTGGAACAAAATGGAGATAAATGATCACCTGTTTTAATTTATTATACCCAATATGTTAAAATTTACATAAGGTACTTTGAATGCGTTTTACATCTAGGTTAGTATTACCTCGGTATGATTAGAAACGAAAAACGTATGAATTTAAAAATATATTTGCAACAATGTTACATTTACGTCAAGCAACACGGAGCATCAACAAATATTTTGGATCGATAATAAATGAAAGTTACCTGTTAGAATAAAGAAGTTGGGACTTTGAACTCGCTGTGCTCACTTTTCCCTGTAGGGAAAGCGAAAACGCTCTTGATTCTCGGCCACATGTTTGGAAAAGAGCCAAATGCGGGTTATTGGACGATTACACGTGGATTGTTGCAGTAATAAAATCTGGTTGCCATCGTTATTGCATGAAAAATATTATTGGAGTATTATTAATGAGAACCGCGTTTGTCAGAAAGTTCACCTTTATCAGTAAGGCAAATGCTATAAACTGTGGTGACTAGGTGTCTGGTGTACCGATTGAATTAAATTAAAAATTAAAACATATATTATGAGCGACCTAAGCGAAATAAGCTAAACATGCGTCTAGATTCCTTTAGCCTACGAGTTTTGCTTGTTAGAAAAACACAGTATCCTGTTTTCGGCCCATCCCAGGTTTCAAACCTTGAGAGCGCGCGACCAATAGGTCAACGGGGCGGTTATCATACATTATTTAAATCTTCATCGTCCTTGTGCTTTAAAACTCACCGTCGAAGATTTTTTTGAGATAATATACGGTACGAATTTGGCATTGTTTTATTGCTAATGAGCTAATGACCTCTCTTCGAGGTCTATTTCTGCGAATGACCATTAAAAATGGACTGTATTTAGCAATATCGTTTTTTTTTATGTATTTTTGGACGTTAAAATTTATAACGTCCGTACGCAAAAAAGCTTTCCGTAGACCAGGTTTCTAGCCAAGACAAGTTACATGACATTCGGTGCCAGCTCCAAGCAACTATAAGGATAATTTTGGAAAGATAGCATCAAAGTCGTGTATCTGCTGGTGAGTAGGGTTTCCGGAGTTTAGGGTTAGGGTTAAGGTTGGGCCGGCATGGCGGCGGCAACTGACAGGTAACCAGACCAGTTACTTGCCCGTTGTCACAGCGACTTGGGCTTCTCTTTCGTTTTCCATAAGGCGTAGGAAAGCCATTATGTCGAGTCGAGATACTATAAAAAAATGGAACACACAACTTAAATCTAGGTATAATTCACATGTTTTGTTGTAGATAGGTACAATTTAGGTGGTCTTATCGATGAAAGCGATCTCTTCCAACAAGCAGCAACCGATAACCTATTTTTTATATTTAGAGAATCTGTTAGAGATTATAAACTACTATAACCCACTTGAATAAATAAGTATTAATATAAATACTAATCTGTTTATTAATAAGGTTTCTTAATTATGGAAAGCCAAAACCAGAAGCATAAATAAGTACATACATTAAATTCTTAAGACAATGTAAGAAGGTCTACATTTGAATACCCTAAAGTAAATTTTACCATTTGCTCGTAGAGATGTGTTTGTTAATCGTTATATTTTATGAATTCTTTACTTTAGTTGATAAGTAATGTTACATTTATAGGTGTATTATGTTAATGTTACACGATATTTGTGTACTGTGCTTGAAATTAGCCTACCAATTTTGCTTCATTTGATTTTTTGCTGAAAGTATTTTTTAAACTTAATACTATTGAACACTACTCAATGTCATTTTTAATAGAACTTCCGCTTTCGGTTTTTTTGGAAGTGATTTCCTTACATTATCACATCTACCTACTTGTGAATGATTAACTGGTCATAACTATTTACGTAATTACTTAAATTTTAAAAAATTGCACAAATTTTTCAACCGTACTTTTTTAGCTGCAAAGCATTACTTTGTATAATATTTGCCCTGTAGTAAATCTTACATAGGTTTTTGTTCTCGTTCTAAAATATAAATAATGTCTTTGGCTAATTAGTACCTAACTACTACAATTTGACTGGCTGGATTCCTAAGGTTTACCCAAATCGGACAAAATATTTAATTTGATAATGTATTTTATGCATTGGACATCCGAAAAAAAGAGATGGCCGTTTCCAAATATAACTTTTTAGTTATAAGAAAGTTTCATTTTTTCTTTTATAAATGACTACGATGCTATCATTGTCATCATCCAAGGTGGCCCTGTGATCATGACCTGGCTGAAGGGGAAGCAGCTGTCATCCCAAAATTTATAATGCCCACTTTAACTTATTTATACATATTATACATATATTGATAAAGTTTAGACAAAAGTAATCACACATTAGCTCAGCTATACAAGCCCTTAGTAACTGGCTGTGGTTTCTAGATTGAGAAACAAGAGGTCATGGTATTGTGTTAGTTTCATTTCGTTGAGTTGGTTGGTTTACGTTTTGTAATTCCTAAACTGTTAAAATACACGTTATGTAGTTGCAAGATTTTTGTAGATAGGCCCCCGCCTCCGTGAAGTTTCAAAATACAACTGCACTAAATGAGAACTAGCTATAGGAAACTATGTCAGTGGGCAGAATGAGTACCACCCACTGCTCGTTACAGCGCTGATTAAATTTAATAAATCGATTAAAAGCATCGAGTTTGATTCGGAATATCGAATGCTTTATTGGATATTCGATACCACAATGGAGGGATATGGTACAGTGTAGTCTCGATTAATGGGTGAGATCTCGAAGCCAATCGTGCTAAATTACGATATGATCGTTAGCAATATGGCCTTCAACTTATGAACGTTTTCGTATCGGCTATTTGGACATCTAGTTGATATGCATCACGTAACTTCAGTTAATCCGTCAAAAGTAAGAATATTTTCCTGACTGAATTTCTGCTACAGCGGCCATTCTTCAAGGCGACTAGCCATGTACATAGGAGATACCATAGCAGAAATGTGTGCTCAAAGAAGGTTTGCACCAACGGCTGAACGTGCTTTTGGGTGGGACTCCGAAGCTTCTACTGAGCATTTTCTTATCGGAAAGATCCAGTAACATTTTTTTGCCCGACCTGGAGTTCAAACCCGAGACCTTTTGGTATTTCGGAGGTATTTGCTACCAAGAGATAGATATAGATCAAGGTGACAGTCAATCCCTGATACTAACGCCCTAGTTTTATTTTGAGTTATTTAAATTATTGCAATATTTCGAATCGAGAGAAAAATATTAGAACGGGGCTTGCGATTGCGAAGTAAATAAGAGGCGTCTGTTAGCGCGATTACTATTTTGACAGTACTGTAAATATCAGGCAACAGATTGTATTATGTACACACTTGCAGGACGCAATTTGCAGTAATTTTTGTCGTCAGACAGTTATCCCCACATTTTTTTATGTTAGGATGTACCTACTCTGCTTGAGATATACCTACGAGTAGGTAGGCTTAATCCTTGAACAGGAAAAAATTAGGAGATTTTTCTGTTTATGAATTACCTACTTTTTTATAGTAGCTCGACAAATGACATAAACGAAAGAGAAGCCCAAGTCGCTGTGACAACGGGCAAGTAACTAGTCTATGCTGCAACTTTATTTGCGAATTGACTGATGTTTCAGGTGTGGTATAGGTATAATTTCATGCAACTTTAAGTGCACGGAACAGTTCAATATTCGAAGATGGCATTCGGTCAGCCGTACGCAACAATTGGATCGCTACTAATGCGTGCCAGTTTGTTGGAAAATTAATGAAATTATTCGTTTAAAATTACGTTATCGTTCTTATTGCCCCGTTTGTTGTACTACTTATTTTTACACAAAGTGGATCACGTCTTGAATTAACAGAGATATGTTTTAAATAAGATTACAATAATGGGATCCTGTTTTATCTTTGGGACGACGATGCTTCAATTAAATTAAAAATTAACGTAAATTACACAACGTAAATTATAGTTTACAAAAAATGGCATCGCCTTCAGGAATACGTAATATTAAGGTGAGGTTATATATATACCTATATTTATTTGAAGACCTGGATGGACGGAAGGACGCCTAAGGGTGCGTTTCAACGTTTGCCTGTATTGGGCGGTAGTTGACATATAGATATAATTTGATCAATGTCATTGGTTAATTTTTATGAGTCTGAGCCCCTCGACACGGTAAAAAACCTAATATTCTAAGCCCTAAGACTTCTCTAATTGACAGTTATATAACAACATAATGAGTAGGCCTATATCAGTCCTTGATGAGAGCTATCATAGTCGAATCGTCCTAGCATTGACATCGATTACATTTTATTTATACATCGGAGACAATGGCGGTCGTGACATTTGCTCGGTACGTGTCGACGTGACATAACGTGGTTATTGTCCCGGTGGCAATAACCCATCGCTATCAATTATTGCAGGAGTAGATAAGCCATACCTACAGTACCTATATTATACCAACTTGAAGTGTGTTTTATCGATCTGAAGATGGTTGCGCAAAACGATATCAAATGAGATTTTTGTCTCTTTCTCAGATTATATTTATTAGTGACATTTAACAATATCGGCCTTTAACTTAAGCGGATATTGAATTGCCCATAATGTAGAGTATGAATTCCCAAAAAAGTTGATACTGTCGAAAATGCTGTACAAGGTAAGATTTCCTTAGTTTACTACAGTTTACCTAATTGAAGGAAAAAGAAGGTTGACGACAGTCGTAGTCATGGTCAAATATAATAACAAGGAAGTATCCCGAGTGTCCGGTTTTGTAGTATGAATGGTGTATTTAGGGGTAAATGGTTAGTCCTAGTATAGTTCGCAGTTACCTAATATTAATTGCTTTTTGACCCATAATTTTCACATTATTCAACACAAGCGATAAGACCGCTTAAATTGTACTATATTCGTCTGTATTATGTCTTTCTGTAATGTCTGTGTTTTGTGCAATAAAGAGTATCTATCTATCTATTATTATTTTATGGGTTAAAATTATAGTCACGAGGCAGCATAATAAGACTCCAATAAAAAAGTTTGTGTTAATATATGCAATAATTAATCAGATACTATTACATAATTATTGATTAATGCAATGAGCTGAATTAATTTACGATTAAACACGTCCTTATACACATCTGTCAATATGGTCAATGCTATATAGAGGAAACAGTATTTTAAATTTTGCGAAATGCCGAGTTCATATTGTAAAACATCCTTGACCGAAAAACTGCGTGATGTAATCTAGTGATATAATGAAAGTTCCATACATAGGCGTAAAACCAGTTCATAGCTGATATCGGGCGGTGCTATCAACCTCTCGTTATGAATAAATATTTGTTATCAGTAGAATCTGGCCATCACTTGTGAGATTAAAATAGGTATAATAATTGCTATTTTTTTAATATTTTTTTAATTGGCATATTTTGCAGTTTATAAAAAAAAAACACTTTCTCAGATTTGTTTTATTACATATTATCAAAAAGTCAATAACCAAAGTAAACATCTTTAAACTTAAGCAACAGTAAGTGAGCATCGTCCTCCTTTTCGAACATTGGGCAATATGTTGCTCGTCAAATTTTGCCAGATGGATAAGGATTTTACGGATGGCACAGCTGCCAAATGGTGGATGCTAGAAGACCAGGATAGAGCGAAGTGGCGAACAATTACAGATGCCTATATCCAGCAGTGGACTGCGAAGGACTGATGATGGTGGAAATCAATTAGGTAAGTATCCTTGCCTCTTGCCACGGAAATTTGTTTTGGGTAGGGATTCCGCTTAATTTCAGACCAAAGGGAACCACTATACTTTACTACTAAATTGGACAGCATAATTATTACTTCTAGTTTCAAAAGCTTTTCCTGTTCAAAATGTTGGCAACTACTTAATTTATTAATAACATAATGGAATAGGTTCTTCTTTTATACTTGGTTAATATTATCAGGTTGAACATTGCACTTATTTATCATCGGCCAGTCACCGTTTTGTCGGTTGACCTATTTTCCGATTTGTAGTTAGAACAGAGCACATCTAATTGTGTAGGCAGAATCACTTTTTATCTGAATATAATTGTGTCATGTTTAATTAACATCGACGCAATTGGGCGATAAAAAATACAACAACACAGTGAACTACATATTTAGCAATAACATAGCCTTCTTGTATTTAGATAAGAATGTTTTGTTCCGTTATGATAAATTGTACTTTAATAAATAATATTAATCCCCGTTTTATTATTTGTTGATGAGATGTAGGTTATAAGTAACAAATCTTCCAGATAATCCTTTTTTATGGGCGAATGATGAATTCAGTTCCTATATAAATAAATATCAGACAACATCACATAGCGTATCGGAAAACGAAATGTATGCGAGATGATAGGTGCTGGATGCGAGAAGTCAAAAACCGACCTAAGTGGCGAACATTAGGAGAGGCCTATGTCCAGCAGTGGACTGACACGGGCTGATGATGATCACACAACATTCCTCCTAACTTTCCTCCAAAGTAAAAAGCTTGAGATAAGCACGAATACATACTTAACTACACACGCGGACACAATGTTTACCACATGAATGGTTGTCCTGTTATTATGATCAAATATATGGATCGAACCTACAATATAGTAGGCAATAGGCATCTCATGTTATAACAAATTATGAACATTTATCAAGTGCAGCCGACTTGATGGTAACATAAGTAAAGTATCGTGTTACATTACAAGCCATTAATATTATCATTCTTCGAATGTTATTACTCGGATGTAAGAGTATAATCTATTATGCAAACATTTATCACCTGCGTCCATTGTGCATCGACTGTTTACAGTTTAACATTACAATTATGATACCATGATAAGTATTAATCAATCAATCAGCCCATTGCCGTCCTCTACTGAATATAGCCCCCCCCCCCCCCCCCCTCCCCCCAGAGAAAGTCAACCATCCAACCATCCCATTTGTTTTGATTCCGCAGTGAGTCGGCCAGCCATCGTTCCAAAGTCATCATCACATCGTCATGTTGGAGGGCTCACTCTTCATTTACTAAAACAAATTGTCCCTTCTAACACCTTATTCTACGTCATCATTCATTGGAGCGCAAGCAGACGATGATTGATTGATTACTTCTTTTCAGCTAATTGATACAGAATCGTAAGTTTTTAGATATTTAGATGTAAGGGAGCGACCTATCATCTTTTCGCTCCAAGCCAACCTCACCTGCCCGTGGTGCATCCTGCCGAATAACAAACGAGGCGCTGGCAACCGACCGGTGGCGGTATAACCATCACATTTGAAGGCGTAGCTAAAAACCACAGGCCGATGATGGGCAGCGTCGCCGGAGTAAGAAGCTACGCCCTGCGATCGCCAACCCGCCTGCCCAGCGTGGCGATTATGGGTATATCCTCCAGATATTTGCCCTAAGAGGCGAACAGCTGGAGAGGCCTATGTCCAGTTGTGGACTGTAATAGGTTTATGATGATGATAGATATTTAGAAACGGATGGATTAGATATATGGGAGCTTATGAAATGTATACCTACACACCATTAAACTCCAGAAACAATGTCGTGGCAAACATGTTATTATTTAAATATAAACTGTATACTAAATATTGACTGTGATGGCTAGGCGTGTACATTTCATGTTTTTAAAGTGACATTTGAATGGACTACAATGAAAATATGCAAGTATGAATATTCAATATCTACCTTTAGAAGGTCTAATTTTTTTCGAGTTCTAAATAGTACCTTCTACTTGGGAAGAGCATTTGTTGAGTTCAAAAATAAAATTATTGTTATGCGAACATTTCGATCATTCTTTCTATAATATCAACTCTATGGTACGTAATAATTTAATAATGATATCCTCCGAGAGCAATCCACGGTGCATTATTTTCTATAAGTATAATATAGATAATATTATTCGAACAGCATGTTACGGTAAGGCAGAATACTAGAAGAAGTGCCACGCTCTGGGGGACATCGTCGCCCTTGCAACGAGTTTTGCTATGCCGATTGCCAATGCCGATGTTTATATAAGCCGATGTTTCTGTTTATTGTTTCGGGATTTGTAGCGGAGCTGGTCACAATGCGTTTTTCCGCTTTAATACAAAAACTTTTAGATGCGTTTATACAAATTTGATAATAGTCAAGTACCTATAACGAATGTCAAATTTTATTTAGGTATGTTCATTCCATCCAAGTTAATGTATCCGAGTTAAAAATGGTAATGTGTACATGGCTATGTACAGGTACAGTACAGGTTGATACTGGAGAAGACTTCCAGATTGAGGACTATCATCATTTCCGATTCAATCGGTAGCTCACCTTACCATGTCTTTTTAACTATCCTCTACCCTAAGGTTGTCTGGAAGAGATGGCTTATAGGGATAAGGTCACCTATATTGTACAACAAATGTCCGTTATTATACCTAGTTTTAAGTCAATTGTATGTGTAATAACTATAATTTATCTATCTTAGGAGCGTATAGAGACAATGGATTTTAAATTATATCTGTATTATTTTTTAAATGAAAGTGGACTTGTGCTTAGTACCTATACAATCGTAGGTAAGTAAATCACCTTAGCTAGGGCATTGGACGGGAACACTTGCGTGTGGAAATCACTCGCTGTGCGGCATTTTTGAAGAACACAAACATATTATAATTGGAACTAGGCTTAGTTTTAACGAAATAGTAGATAAGTAGCTACAATTTTTCAATAATTTTCAATAAATTGGATTAAGAAATTGCAATTGATCAATCAAGGCGTGGATAAGACAATTGTTGCAACTTAGCTCTACAAGACACGCTACGCAATTAATGCAGACAATAGTGGGTATTAGCTGGCCATTGCTAAACTGTGTAACTAGTTAAAGTAAGTAAACAGTTTTGAGTCATAATTGACGTAAGATGTTATTATAGATTTTTTGTAAATGATACGTTTAATGACGATGACTGAAAATCACCATTAAAAGAATTTAGCAATCTTCTGGTCTTTTAATACAATAACACAATTACAGTAAGAACATCGCAGTACTGCGGTCGTGAATCATAGCGATTCAACGCACGATCGCCAGTCGTCATTGGCCTTTGATTTTAATTGCGTATAAATAATACAAATTACATTGCAAATTTTCATACATATCTAGAGTACCTATAAGCGTTACGAATAGAAAGTGCAAAGATAGTTGTGCTTTTTTCGATAAGGTCGACTACAATTTTATTGACGTAAACAAAAACAAAGTTACATTCACAAATAGCTTTGTGGGTTGTACAGTATGCAGTATAATTATTTCCGAGTATCGATCTTGTAATGATTCATAACTTAACTTTAGGTTTGACTTAATATAGAAAATTTACATAAAGCGGTGTTCAACTTTTTGAAAGAGGGTTTATTTTACCAAAGCTCGCAAAAGTCTTTGAATAAAAAATTATGACGTTAGAAATTAGGAAATTAACGTCTATTGTTTTAGTGACATAATTTTGATAAGTAAACACTTACTCTCCGGCGTTACTTGGCGGGGCACTATCCTGGTTTCCATTTGGGCCGGCATTGTCGCTTTGTATCTACGTCTGCTGCACTCGCGAAAGCTTTCACAGTTCGAAACTGGCTCACTTGTCGTAAAAGGTTAGTGCATATGTTACCAGCTCGTGTGTTATTGTTTGTGTTTCATTTATATTTAGTGCGAGTGTTGAACAGCTGTGGTGACGCGAGAGGGCGCGTGCGGTCCGCGCCTCAGCTGTGGAGAGACTGCTGTGTAGCTTCAGCTTAGACATGCTATGTAACGGCTAAACGATAATATCGATGTTGATAACTTGGCCTTAATATCAAAATATAGGTAGGTATAATAGGAAAAACTAAATCCTACTGATATTACAAAAGCGAATGACTGACGTTAAATGAAACTTAAGAATAATATGTGTAGTGTATCTTTATTTTTATACACCAGATTAATAATAAGATAATTATAACTTATGAAGTAATGATTTATAAGGAAAATTATAATTTTGCATATGAAAAATATTCCGTGGGAAATGCCACGGGCACAATAAATTCAAATAAATGGGAGTACTAGTTTACTGGTTGCATAATATCAATCGTTCATTTATGTATATCTATGATCTTATGATATTACCAGTATACACCAATGTATATCGTGTTACTTTAGCGTAGTCATTTTCTAAAGGATTTATTCTAGCGTTTATCCCTCTATTGGAAGGAACCAGATTTCCTGCTCATTCTTTTGGTAAGCTCTACATTCCGAACAATAGGTGGAGTACAAGACATTAGTGCATTAAAAAACATATGCATAATGACTTTTACTATATGAATAAAAAAAATTGTTTATTCGAAGTTGAGTATAAAATTTTGTAGGTAAATACTATCTTGAAGTCAAAAATAATGCATGCAATCGTTATATCAAATGCAAAATAGACAACAAAAGCTAATTAACATTTGTCAATTGACAAAATCACTTATCGGGAGTAACTGAACATCGATATTTTTATCGACGTCGGTACACTTTGCGTCCTTAGTCGTGCTCGTAGTAGCATAAGGTAGTTCGGTAGTATGCACGATCTCTATACTTGTAACGGTGAATGGACATACTCGGACGTGGGTTTCGTTGTCTTGATGGTTTGTGCTCAAACATTGGAACAGTTTCTTATATAGGGCATGAAATTACAACGTTTTGCTTAGGCAGACATAGTATTCTAACTTACTTTTATTGTTGTTCTTAATATTTTATGTGTGTAAAGAAATATAAGTAAACTGATAAATAAGAATATTCTTTTTACTGTCAAAAATATAATGACAAAGAATTGTGGACTACATAATATAACTTATCATCACTGATCAATATCTTACAGGCATTCTTCAGAGCTAGTTAAAAAAGAAACAAAATAAATTAATAAATTAGAGAGTTAATAAGTGGTCAATTAATTTTGTAACGTTTAGAAGATTAAATAGTTAAGTATCAACAATAGTGTTATATGAAACCTCTTATAAAGGTAGGTACTTGTGTTTTATATTACCATACTAGAGCTCTATTAACTTCATATTATTTTGCTGAAAGAATTTTCCTGAATTTTCCTGATAGAAAAGTTCTGCATTCTTATTTGTATTTTCTATGTAGTTATGTAATATAAAAAATAAGAAATTGAGATGTCGAAGATTAACTCCACATATTTAATGAACTCTATGTAATTTTTTTATTAGGTAAACTTGAAACAATGCAAATGTCACTTCATTTGTATTGTAACTAACTAAGACCTGTTGAAAAAATGTAAACAAATAAATAAATTTACTACAGCGCCATCTGTAAGCATGCGGTTACATTATTTTTTGCGTTTGTCTCTTGCCTTTACTTAACTCTCCGGAATATTTCAACCAGAAAGCGACTCTACAGGCTTAACTACTCTGATCTGTAATAGATGTCGCTGTAATAGTAAAAATAAGCCTGGTGTATTTCTGGAGGGGAATTCGTTATGCACCTTATCCTCACCACTTACTACACCAGGGCAAATACCCCTACCCTCAGCCAGACAGGAATGGAGTGCACCCAGGAAAAAAGAAGAATGAGAGTATTTAAAAGTGAAAATATAGGTATGTAAGTAAATATAATAATTATGTATATCACTACATAGTATAAAACAAAATCGCTTTTGTTTTCTGTCTGTCCCTATGTATACTTATCTCTTTAAAACTACGCAATTGATTTTGATGCGGTTTTTTAATAGATAAAGCGATTCAAGAGAAAGTTATAAGTGCATATACATATATGCATAGAGTATTGCCCCCGTACGAAGCCGGGGCGGGTCGCTAGTGTAATATAAAGATGCCGCCATCCGCCATGAGGTCAACTTATAACATTCCTATTCAAGTATGACAGTAACTAGCCTCTTACCGAATACAACTGGCGCATAAAACTTATTCAATACTAGCTGTGCCCGCGTTCATGTAGGTGTGTCACAGAAGAGTTTCTTCATCCCTTTTTTCGCCTTACTCAGGGTCTAAAGATTGTCTGTGCCAAATTTCATCAAAATCGGTTGAGAGGTTTGAGCGGGAAAGCGTAGGTAATAGACAGATCCCAGAGAGTCTCACGGTCCTATAGGACCGTGAGTTATGATGTGTCGTGCGTCTTGGCCAGCACCCCGCCCTGGGAACTCGAAGCCCAGGTACTGGCCAAGGTGTACTGGTGGACGGCCGAGCAGAGGGCGAACGGGGATCGTCCTGCTCCGGCCGAGAGAGGTGCGGTACGGAGAGTGGCTCATCAAGACCTGCTCCAGCAGTGGGCCGAGGGTATTGCCTCCGTCACATATGGACGGCGCTTTTTAGACGCCGTGGGTCCGGTGCTGCAGCCGTGGCTGGAGCGGCCGCATGGATTCCTCACATTCCGATTGGTGCAGATATTATCCGGACATGGCTGTTTCGGAAAGTATCTGCATCAAATCGGGCGGGAGGAATCTACTGCGTGCTGCGAGTGTGGGGCGGGGTGTGACACAGCCGATCACACCCTAGCTGTTTGTCCGGCGTTTGCGGTACAAAGAGCCGGTCTGATCGGCTCGCTCGGACCAGATCTGTCGCTCCCCGCAGTCGTGTCGGCGATGCTGGGGAGCCGCACAGCCTGGACGGCTATGGCCTCCTTCTGCGAGACGGTCATGTCCCAGAAGGAGGCCGCGGAACGGGAGCGGGAAAACGACCCGAATGCTCCTCCGCTCCGCAGACGCAGAGGCGGTCGAACACGGCGGCAATTCCGTCGCCTGATGCCGCCTGACGGGGCCCAGCGGGTGGTTGGTGCGGGGGCACCTCCACCTGCCTTGCACGGGCCCCCGTCTCTGTCGGACGGGAGTGGGCTGTCCCTTCGGGCCCCTCCCGTCGCTCCCCCCTAGGGGGGTGAGCTTGTGGGTTCTGCCGCTTAGGGCAGACAGCGCTGGCGGTGTCATGGTCGTATGGGTCACCCCAGGCCCCTTGACACCGCCCCCATAGGCGCACGACGATGGGTCCGGTGTTTTTAGTGGGTATTTCCCGCCTCATTTCCATCTCCCCGAGGCGGGATGAGTCCCACATACGCCGCCGCTCCCCCGAGTAGCGGCCATGCCTAAACGCATTTTCACCGGATTAAAAAAAAAAAAAGGTAATAGACAGACAGACAGAGTTACTTTTGCATTTTTAATAATAGTACAAATAAACTGTAGGTCTGTACTGTGGTCTGTACCTACCTACAAAGTTCAATACTACTATGGAGATCGTTAATGCCCAAAAAGGCGTACCGTCAGACAAAAAAGTTAATTCAGTTTTCTGGTTATTTCAATCTGTGCATGGAGGTCTTCAAGTAACTTTTCGCCGATTAACAAATATTTTATAATCATCTGCTAATTTAAGGGTGTTCCTAATTAGCCTTCATAACTCACATCTTAATCAATTGATAAACTCATTCAAGCTTTCAATGCGTAAAAACAAATAATTAATGTAGTGATATGTAGTAAACGAACTAAAGGCATTGATGAAGAATTTACAAATGAGAGTAATTATATCATTATTTGAAGGTAAAGCCAATCAATTTTTGTTTTTTAAAGACCCTCCCTACAAAAAAAATTATAGGTCACATAATTTAAATTTGGTTTCACTATTAACTTTATTTGGGTTACATCAGAAAGTTTGTAGAGATTTCTTGTAAACGCATACCTACTCGTAAATACAATTGTAATTAGTGCAGCAGGTATGTACTTGGAAGAAACAGATAAAAAAACGATTGCAAGTATCAAACGATTTCAGATGCGGTATAAAAGTGAGTTGCAAAATCTTTACATTAATTGAAGAGTTGTATTGTTAGAATATGAATTAAAGATCCTTAATAAGTGCTAAATAGAAAGGAGGGAAGTTAAAAATTTGACCTTTATTTGGTCTGAGTCGGTGCATTTGCTGCAACCTTGTAACTTTTTAATGCTAAAACAAGAATATTCGTAAAAATGCCTACCTAAAAGCACTAGATACCTACTGAATACATACTAAACGCAGAATTAGTCCACGTTTGCTATGAGTGACAATCAGTTCGGGAGAATTTAGACAACATTTTCCAAATCGACTCTCTTATATAGGTAGGTACCCCATCGAGATGGTCAAGCGTCTAAAAGGTTGAAATGGTAAACTATACTAAAAGACTACATGTTTTTGGTGAAATTCTTATAGGTATGCTACTATAATATAAATGTGAAAGTTTGTTTGGATGGATCGATATTTTGTTACTCCTTTACGCGAAGAGTATCTACCTACTGAAGGGAAACTTTGGAGTAATGTAACTTATACTCGTACATCAGATTAACATAGAGGCTATAAATTTTAATGATATTTCACATATCACCGATATTTATACGGGCAAAACTGCGGGCTTTAGCTAGTGCTGTGTAAATGTATATTTAATGTAAAAAATCCAAATAAACAGGTAATGGATATAGCATGCATGTACATTGAACACGAACGTCATAGAAATAATGAATTATCTATATCGCATCACCGGCACACTCAGATTGAAAATAATCTGCCCTGCGTGCATTGACTAAGTAGATGTTCTCTAATATAAGTAATGAGCTTGTAAATAAACAGGTATAATAATTATTATAATTATAACATTGCTGCGCGGTGCTCAGCTAGGAGGGAGTGCGGTTTTTAGTAATCTTTATGCAGCCAGAAATGCTAGACTGTGTGGGTTTTCGATTCTAAATAATCAATATACTTATTTTGCAAAGATAGAATTATATTAAATTATTTTTGCCATTTTGATTTTCTTTTTTTTACATGACTATTTAAAAGATTTGTTGCTAAACTACCTAACTGATAGAGATATTAATAGAGATATAAAATTTTCACACGTGCTTCTTATGAACTTGTGAACATCTTTAAAACGAAGGATATAGTCGCTACGTTTCAATTCATACATACGATGGTATCTTGGTGCTGTGCCACAGTTGATTGTTTCCCAACGTACTATATTACACTTTCAAATAAATAAAATCACGAAATTAAATCCTTGATTGTAAATTGGTTTGAGGAAATCTGTCAAGAGCAAGTTGAAAATTATCTTTGAGGTCCTGGAACACACTCGCGATTAAATATCTCATTAGCTCACTTACTTTTCCTTAATAAAACGATATTTCCGTGTAGCGCGAATAAAACCTAATTAATCTTCTTCTAAATTATTAGCTGATAATTTTAACTAGGGTAAGTATACGAATTTGCGCACTTTGATGTCGGAGGCCAAGAACCACTTCGGATCGAGCCAGTGAAGAAAGTAAGTACACGAACTTCATTGTGGTGTATATCAATTATTTGGACTGAGTTAGAAATAAATAATACATGACAATATGATCAAATACAGATAATAAAAACACTTGAGACGTATAAATAAATATGTTCAGTAGTAGACTGCGAGAGACTGATGATGGACATACTTTTGTATCGTATGTTACAAAAATATGTCAAAGATATATTCTTTCCTTTGAGGGGGAGAGAGAGACAGAGTGGACTGATAGAAATCTGCAAACAAATCTCTTTATACTTACTAAAATTATGTACAATGGGACAATAAAACAGTCGCCTACGCTCAAAGTAAACTCTATGCAAAATGATTAATGAATTCGTTTAGAATTGAGGCACGGAACCCCACGTAGAGAGCTGTAGCATATTTTACTTAGCGAAAACGAAACACTCGTGAATGTAGTATTTCAGTGTAATCTGATAAGGTCATCCCTGTCGCGTGTGTCCGCAGGATGGAGGGCACTATAAACTGGACGTGCCAACAGCTCGCATTGGCTGTCCTGATAAATAGGTATACTTGTTACGATATGAGATGAAAACTCAGTGGCATAGTGGTTAAACTCTGCCTTTCAGACGAGAGGCAGCGGTTGACACCTGCTACGTACCAATGTGTATAAGAAACTCTATGACATGATTATGATAAAAATAACATGATTATACTCGCTGATTAAAAAGGATTTGTAAAAATGAGTAGGTAGGACTTTGTTATATCTAATATTGACTTATGAAAATACGAATTGTTTTTTTGTGGTAACTGATGACGGCAGAAACAGTGGGATTGACGCATAATGTTTGTTGTGCTAACATACGGTAAGTATCTGATAATTATATTGTGAAAAAATACAGATGACCACATCTTTATACGGACAGAATTAGTTAGTATACTTACCTAACTTTTTGTAAAATATTATACGTTATTTGTATCCTCTATTAGCTAGGTAGATTATGTTTTCTCTTTTTATTGGAATTTTAGGTATATGTTGATTATTATAATATTTCTGTTACAATATCTGATTATCATAACAGAATTAACATTTCAGAAGTAACGAACTTCTGAAATCACTGTGTAGTGTTGCATAGGTGGGATCGATTCTAGGATTCGTTCATGCTCTAAAGATCAGTGGTATCACTTCACGTCAAATTAAATTATAATTATAGAATCAAGTGAATAAATTGTCTCCAATGAATCCATGATAAATAATAGGTACTCTAAATACCGGAGTTGCAATGTAACTTTGTCAAAGGAAATTTTCATTCGGTATTGGCAGAAACGGTCATCGCAAGGAGGTCGGTTGCCAATAATTAATTATTGGTTTTTGTTTGGGTCAATTTAGGAAAAAAATTTTTTTAATAATTCGGGTTTGGTCCGATACCAGTAAACGCTCGCACTAGATAGAGATTAGTTATTTGCGTTACTACTTAATGTAGGAATTTATTATGACGGATATCAAAATGCCTCACAAATTAACTTATAGTGTTTAGAATAACGGTAAAATGTGTTACCAAATAAACCATTTTTCTTTCTTTCTTTCAAATTGCATAAAAGCTGCCCTACTTGCAAGAATGATTTAAAATATTAACTTTCAAGTATCCAGCACATCTCATACAAATAAGCACCAACATTACCGAGATATTTGTTTACTTTTTCTATTAAGCACACCAGTAGTGATGAATGAAGTAGCTGTCATTTTTAAGCGTTGGCAGAACTTTCAAAACTTCGACGTAGTAGTAAGCTCTTACACAATACGTGCTTTAAGCTCTTATGGTTGTTTCTATTGCATAATACAATATAGAAATTTTTAAATATAGTATAGTAACGCTTAGTTTGATAAAAAAAAAGTTCATCACATTAAAAGGCGGGGATTATGACATTTGCTTTTATCAGTGTAATTTGATTAACCACCTAATCTAAATAGAAAATTTGTGTTACTACTCGTATATTAAAAACATTTTTTTAAGCTAGGCATTGAGTCTTAGACATTCCGTCACCGGTAACACTACCATAAATGAGGTGCTATACTATGCTATACTAGTAGGTTCCGTCGCCTGCCAATCAAAGTCAGACTAATATTTATGTAATTTTTACCGGAGCGAGAAGCTACGCCCTGCGATCGCCAACCCGCCTGCCCAGCGTGGCGATTATGGGTATATCCTCCGGATGTTTGGCCTAAGTGGCGAACATCTGGAGGGGCCTATGTCCAGCAGTGGACTGCAATAGGCTGATGATGATGAATTTTTTCTATAAATATGGTATTAAAATAACAAGAATAATCGCACATTTTGCTGACATGCACTAAGCAAATGTTAGTATTATCTAATTGTCATGGAAATCGAGATTATCCATCCATTATCTATATAACGGGTCACAAACATTAACCTTTACACAGAAGATGAGGCTCATATTTATCTTACCTAATAACCCGAAAATATGAGAGAACCAATATTTAAAAAAATGTGACGAAATTTAAATATTTTTTAAAATGCAGGAAAGCGTGAGTACAGAGTGAGTAGGCGAGGGGAATGTAGGCGAAATGTCTGCTGAAAATTTGAATAAGCCCGACGAAAGAGGGTTAAAATATTATGGCTATCTCAAAATATTCCCCTAACAGATGGCGAGAATTAAATGAAAAAGGTTGAGATTATTAAGAAAAATACAGTAGCAATAATTTGGTTGAATCCAGAAATTTCTTAGTTTTAAAGCAGCATTTGCAACCATTAAATTAAATGAAGACATAATGTTTTTGCAGCATAAACTTTTGTTTTCTACATAATGTTTTATCTTTGACCTACTTAGTTACTACTACTATCAACGTAGATTTGTTATGATTCTTACCTTTCTATACAATGTGTTCAATCTTATCATGATAAACCATTGATTTGAGATTGATCAGCATTCACCTGTTTAATTTATCGACGGCCTTGGTAGGATAGACTTCGATTGTGTAGGTACCAATGATTTTCGCCGGAAGAGTTTAAGTTTTGACTATCCAGGGTCCATCCCCGATCGGGTCAATTACACTGATGTCGGTAATAAGAAACCTTTGTTGTTCTGGGTTGTTCGTATACATGGCACAGTATTAATAGTTATTTATCATTATTTTATTTTGTGGCTTCACCCTTAACCAAATTCCAATAGAATTTCTTCTATTGGGACGTAATGATTCAAGAGACATCCCTAATATCTTATTTTTCAACTCTATGAGTTCCAGATGATAACTAGTAAGAGTTTATTAAAGAAGAAGCATCTCGCGGGCAATATGACTATTGAAATTGATGAAAATATATGGATGCCTGCCATTGTTACGGTGATTCGGTTCATTTTCTCATTTAGCATCAGGTGAAAAGCTACTATAAAACAAAATCAAAAGCAACACGAAAACAATGGATTCAACATAAGTTACAAAAAGGCGTCACTGATGCGTTTCAAACATTTAATGAGTTGTTTTCACGACTTAAAGGAAAATAACCGGCTGCCTGCTACTCGTAAACCCGGCTTTAGCCCTTAATCCTTGACGTTGAGCTGGCTACCAGCCACTCGGCGTGCGCGGGCGCTCCGCCGCGCTCAGTCCACGCCGGGGCGTGATACTCGCCGCGTGTGCGCAAGCGACTATAACACATCTTTTATTGAGCTTACATATACGGTAAGCATATTTTCATTTCTCTGTTACTTTAATCATTCCATAGAAAATATTTTTTTTTTGTAGATGTGCATCTATTTTTATGATGAGGGATTTTTTTTCTCTTTTGTTCACGTAATTTTGATAACAGGTATGAATTTGTTTGATTTAGGTGCCTACTTAATTTTTTTTCCTAAAGCCGAAAAGATTTCGTGGGAAATTTGGTTTAGTTTTTAAAAAGTTCAATTTCTTTTTATTGATAAGGTATCGACAATTTTTCGTAATTCATTGAAGCTTTTACAAGTTTGATGTATGAAATTAAAACAGTTTAACTGAAATTTAATAGGGATCATTTATTTAAAATGAATATAAAAAGTTTAATAATAAAATGTAGAGTCACTGGGACAAGGCTACAGCTGCCTACATTGTACCCTAATTACATACCTATTTGCAGGCACGTCCTGTTTTATCTATGTAGTACACCTATATTATTATTTTAAATGGACCATCTTTACGTACTGTTATCAGTAATCACTAACGCTGCTTTGTTATACTTGTGTCAGAAGGTTGACTCCTAACAAGCTAACTTTGGTAAGTACGTAGGTATGATTTTTAAAGAAAAATAAACTCCAACTTACGTATAATTCGTTCGATATGTCACATGAACGAGATCATAGATTTTAAGTGTTTACTTACCTACTTTTCAAGATTTTTTTTTTATATTGCCAAAACATCTTTGGTTCTAATCCAGTCGTCCGGTCTAACACATAATTCGAGCTAAAATTTCAAGTTGCAATTTTCAACATACAACATTTTGCTTGCGACGTATCGTGATTGATCCTAAGGCTCATTGCCGGCGATGCCATAGATGTTGCAATGACCCTGTACAGTCACCCGCACATGTGCATAATGGCTGTCGGTGTCCACCGGACATCGATCGAATGCATCATTCATACCTACGCGGTACACAATGCCCTTACCTACCTTGCGTTTTGTATCTCCTTCGTCGTTACACTTCTCACTGGGTGGTCGCGGTTGCCGATAATATGCAGGTCTGTTTCAATATTTTTTCCTATTTTCCGTTATCAGTTTCGTATATTTTGAAAATATGGTTGTATATTTTGAATAAATTAAAATATTGGTAGGTCTGTATGTATATGTACTCGTATATAGAAGAAGAATAATAAATGAAACGGATTACTCGTACTAGATCGCACTAGAATAATATGTAACTTGCACACCCCGGTATGTCACATTTCGGAAAAAAGTATTCTTTTTATATTAAAAACAAAATTGTATATTTTTGTAGGTCTACCTCTCTTTCTGATAAGTTATTTTTTCACCGCTAAAGGGATTCAGTAGCCGAGTAGTAAATAGAATGAAATCCGTTCGTCTATTATTATCTATGTATGTATGTATCAAAAATGTCAATACCTGTCTGTCAAACTTTTTGTAGGCTGAATATTTAATTTAGTTAGACGAAATATGTTAAAATTACCATTACCTATACCAATTATACGAGTACTATAAAGTAGCTGAAACTTCTGAAAGTCTTTTGAAAAATTATTTTACAAATATATTAAAATTGTATTAATAAATTAGACAATTTCTTACTATTTATACCTATCCAAATAAGTACTTTTTATACTGAGTAGGTACTAAATGGAATACGTCAAGAATACTCAAATATTTTTATTAAATAATTTAAGCCGATTCAAATGCAGTATTTACTCGTAATATTAATTGTCGGCAACTTATGTAATTCTCAAGGTCCTGCGCATTTGAAGTTACAGTAATGCCATTGGTTATAGCTAATAATATTAATAACTTCTCAAATAACCCTGCAACCTGCATCGCAGCAGTCTGTACAAATCGATAGCTTGCAAATTGTCTTGATTGCTGAAGATATCTAGGACATCGTAATTCGAATGTGCTGGGGTCTTAGAGTCGTCTCTATATAGAACTGTGGTTACAAAATAGATTTTATCGTTCGTAGATAACTAAACGTGTTTTGTTTTTGGAAGATTACAGATTTGTAGTCGGCTGATTGTGTTTTGTTTTTAGAAAATATAGTAAAAAGAGACACGATGTTCTGAACATCAAAAAATCTATTAAGTATTCAGATATTGATCGAACTACATACCTACCTAAGTGGTATGACCATAAGAAAGTAAGCTCTTGTTTACTTCTTATACTTTCCTTACCTCACTTGTTTACATGACGGGATATGGGTACAATTTCCTATAATATCCATTCCCGATCGAGTCAATTTAGGAAACACATTTCCTAATTTGACCTAAGTAGTCAATGATGATGATCAGGTCTTCAAAACATCAGTTAATTATTTACAATAAAACATTGCTTACTTATCAGACACGTTTATAATTTACGTTTCAGGCGTCTACAGGACGCATTTAAATACGTATGCCAATTTACACATACAACTGTCAAGACGAAGTTTGTTTGTTTGTACGAGTACCTACTTATATGCATAATGTATTTGCTTTCAGTAGCCAAGTCGACATTTCCAATAGTGGACTAACTAGATTCCCTATATGCCGTTTCGAGGGTAGAATACTTTACTCGTTCTTGTGTGTTAAATTGAGCAGAGTAACAAATGGACTATAAATTGCGTTCTCTGCGACCGTCCACGCAGCGCGTGACCTTCGGGTCGCACGTGGTCAGCGGACATCCACTGGTATAAGAAATTCAAACAAATGTAATTTATTTTCTCAGTGACGGCTGTACTGTACCGAATTCGGCCGCGAAAGAATAAAGTTTCTATTGTGTATAATACAAGCATTTGAAGTGCTACTTTTTATCACTAGGAAAAATGTTGAAGTACATTTTGCTTGCTGATGTGATTTCGCGGATCTTGCTCTCGATACTAGGAGTGAAAAAAGTCTGAATTGGATTAGAGCCACAATATTTTAATTATATCCAAACTTTGTTTGTAGTAGGTAAGTATATCCAGTTGATTTTTTTTTATCGTAGCTCGACATAATGGCTTCCCTACGCCTGACGGAAAGCCAAAGAGAAGCCCAAGTCGCTGTGACAACTGGCAAGTAGCTGGCACAAAAGCCTAGTAATGTTACCGTATTAAATAATGCTTGCTTAAACCAATTTTTACGTTGAATCCGATATCGAAATGAGCTAGATTTATCACATTATTAAAATCTACGTCGTACATAAATAATATGTTTTTAGGTAACGGTTTTGATAGCTCTATCTTTGTTTTATTATTTATCAGACGATAATTAAATATCGTTAGTGTATGTTACATATATAAGTTTTCTTCATTATTTATTTATTCTCAACTGCACAAAGTAATTTATGTAATATATAAACAACAACGATAATATTCATCAAAATTATGACAAAAATGAATTATTCTTTATTTCCATGAACTAGTAAACATACTAGTTCATGGAAATAAAGAATAATTCATTTTTGTCATAATTTTGATGATGACTCATCTGGAGTCGCCCATCCACTAGAGAAACATCTCTAGTGGATGGGCGACTCCAGATGAGTCAGTAACATAATCAGCATTCACGGATCGGAGCGTTGCTTGTTAGTAAATACAATACTATGGTATTGTATGCAACGGACGCCACAAAGCATTGTTGTTCACTTTTTTGTTTAAAACCCTTTTCTTCTATACAATGGACAAGTAATTTACTAAAATTATCTTATATAAGTACGATATATAATGACAAACATTTGCCAAGGGTAGAGAAAACATTGAATGCATAACAAAGAGTCTTATTAGTATACATAAATAATAATGTTTTATCTAATTTCTGTATGTTTTGAAATATTACCACTAATTAGGTAGGCAGATAACAGGTGCTTATTTTTCGTTTTTCTATCTAACGAAAAATAAGCACCTGTTATAATAAAGAGTATCTATCTAGATAGATACTCTTTATTGCACAAAACACAGACATTACAGGAAAACATAATACAAACAAAACATAGTACAATTTAGACGGTCTTATCGCTTGTAGCGATCTCTTCCAGACAACCTTCAGGCAGAGGAAACCAGTTTCACTAAAGAGTTGGGTATCTTGGTGCGAAACTATCAACTGTTAAACTGTAACTGTACTTTCGTTTTCCTAAAACGAAAGTACTTAATAAGTACTTTCGTTTTAGGAAAACGAAAGTAGTATCTTAGAGAAACCACTACCAATGCTTAATAATTAATGCAAAATATTCAAGTCAGTTTCAAAAACGTCAGAGTTAAATTCTTGTTTACTCGTACATCCAATTGGACATTAAAGGTCAAACGTAGGTGCACCAAATAATAATAACAAACGATGTACAACAAAGACTACTTCTGTTACAATATAGATTAGACCTTGCTCTGATGCAAGTCCATTGTTAGTAAATCATCTAGTTTTAGTAGCAAAGTAGGCGGTTTGTATTAAGCGAATGCTTATGCAAATCTTTTGTTTGTACTTTTAAGCTTTGACGTCTAACAAAATTTTGTCATTTATATTGATAGCATACTTACATTTAAATGATATTATCTGGATATAACAATACGTCTCTACCCTGTAATAGAGTAAAAAAAGTATGTTTCCTCAGTGTTAATCATTGTAGTTCCTGAACTAATACTATGACCATGCAAACATGTTAAAGGATGACTGACCCGGTGGCTGATCACCCTGCTTTCTCAACCGAGAACCATGGGTTCGATTTCCCGGCGAGTGATTTATTCATGTGACATTTCTGTTTGTTTAGTTATAAAGTTAGTAGAGTCAAATTGAACAATAGTTTTAGTAAACGCGCGTATCGCACCTCTATCATCATGTTCATTATAAAAACAGCTTAGAGTTATTTTTTTTAAGAAGTCACCTGATGGTAAGCGACACTTCAGTCCGTAGACATCGCAACTCCAAGGGAATCACAGATGCATTGCCTTCCCTTGAGAGAGTTGTATGCTCGCTTCTTGAAGGTCCCTAAGTCATTTCTATCCTTATATCATTTGCAGAGGCCTATGTCCAGCAGTGGTCAGTGAAAAGCTGATGACGAAGTCCGTTTCGAATATCCATTCGAAAGAGTCGCTGCTAGAAGCATGAAAGGTTTAAAACAAACAAAATGTCCTAATTAGTTCTCGAAGAACAAATTAATGCATTCGCAATCGCAGCGAATCGTCAATAATGGGATCGAGGGCACATTGCCACTGAACACAGCCACTAATACATGTACTATTACATAATATACCTACGTTATCTGCAGTATCGCATTGCTATGCGTCACCGGGCCTGCGGCGCTCAGAATATTCGCGTAGAGATAACGAATGAACTGCATTTCCAGTGTACCGTGCCTATGTAATTGTATAATGCGTTATTGCACTGTATGTGTGCTTTTCATTGGTGAATAGTCTTTGTTTTCTAACTATGAAACTCTCCAATTATTCGCCACTTTAGGTACTCGATCATATGGGCTTTTCGCATCCTACACTTGCCAGATATCTTGCGCAAATCGTCATTTCACCTGGGCTGAGGGCGTACGTTTATCGTACAGGGAGCTACTTAAAATATAGAGGAATTGTGAAAATGTATAAACAGGTTAGTAGCTAATGAGATTTAATACAAGTCCGTTGGCAGGATAATAGTCATCCTCCTGTGTGGGTTTAATGCCATCAAACACAATGATACATTATGTGTGTGATCAATATTTTTAATATACTAGAATTAGCGTCCCGTGACGTGTTTTACTAGGCAAAAGTTGGGTGGGAGAGAATGACAACATTGCTTTTTAGCACCTTTAAATGTTGCATTAATATAAGTTAGAAATAATTACAATACCTACTCGTAATTTCAGAATAGGCCTACACAAAGGCGGTAACGATATAGTAGGTGCCTACCTAATGAGATTTGTTAGTTGTTTTTCCTAAATTAGCTCCCAAACATGTAGTAGTATATTACCGTCTTAGTATCGCAATGGTTAGATCGGTGGTTAACAGGGATGAACCAGAGATTCCGGATTCGTGTCTTTGGGTCTGGATGTTCTGAGAGACCCCCAGTCATTACCTATCTGGTATTCATAATACAAAAGAAAATCTTAGTTTGAGACCGGGTGGTAAGTGTGGACTATCTGTTGCATTTATTTTTTTATCACTACATAGTATAAAACAAAGTCGTTTTTTCTGTCCCTATATCACTAAATCCCCATGTGCGCTTAAATCTTTAAAACTACGCAACGGATTTTGATGCGGCTTTTTTAATAGATAGAGTGATTCAAGAGGAAGGCTTATGTATAATGAAATACCAGAAGCGTAGCGAGGGCGGGTGTGCTTCAAGCTGGAATCCTCATCTCTGAAACCTGCATGAAAACGAATTTTGACTATGCCAAAAAATAGTCATGAAATAGTCATAAATAGTCGCCAAGTAAAAAAAATAGTCGCATTATAGTTTCGGAGTTATAGCTATAGGTTGGTGAGGATTCTAGCTTGACGTTCAAGCTGTAATCCTCACCTCTGATGCAAGCAAACGGCAAAGTCTATCGAATTGGTTTATGTTCCAAAAAATAGTCATGAAATAGTCGCAACGGCATACCAAATTTCAGAATTAGTCGTTAAGAGATTCCAGAGATATAAGGGTAGGTTGGTGAGGATTCTAGCTTGAACATTTGAAAACTTCAAATATCTCCGAAACGGCTACGATTTTCGATTTGAGATTTTGCCAAAAAATAGTCGTGAAATAGTCGTCTCCAACGGAAATAAGTTTGAGCTGATTTAATTAGAAAATAAAAAGTTATAATTTTCCCTACAATAGATAGATAGATAGATAGATACTCTTTATTGCACCAAAATAAAATGTACAGGAAAAAGATGTTATACAGATATAGTAGTACAATGTAGGCGGTCTTATCGCCGAAAGCGATCTCTTCCAGACAACCTTCAGGTAGAGGATATATGCTGAAGAGAGGGGTAAAGTAGTGCAGAACTGATTACAATTAAGATAAATAATATTTTAAATAAATAAATGATGGAAGTAAATAGAATATATTAATACATATTTAATATAAACATAATAACTAAATATTACATATAATACTATGGACTCGGTAAAACTAAACAGCTTGAAGGAAATCGGAAAGTAAAAAGAAGATACTAGATAGAAGAGTAAAGGACAGAGATGTTACAGGGACAGGAAATAACTTTTAACACGAGACTTGAACGCTGGAAGTGTTTGGGATTGTCTGATAGAAAGGGGTAAGGAGTTCCAAAGTCGTATAGAATGTACAGTGAAAGATTGGGAATAGGATTTTGTAATGTGTTTGTACAATTTTGGAGGTACAGTTGTATACAAAATGTTTTACTTCATTTCATATTATTGTGAAATGTTCTGCTTAAAATATAATATTTCGTTCAATTAGGTATTTTCCATGGCAGCTGTTATGATTAAACAAAAAAAAACAAACATTTTTATGTAGCTATTTTTATTTATTATAATATAAAGTTTGCATATTAGTACAAAACTTGTTTAAATCTGAAATCAGTACATATAATACACAATTACCGACCTGTTCCCACCCAGCAAAAAGAATAACTATGAGCTTTAATTATTGATCTTTACATATATTTCACATTTACCTTTAATGTTAATATCACAGCAATGCGTTTTTAAAATGGTTAGAGCTAGTTCCACAACACTTACTAGATGGCGTGACTGTCAAGCAAAATACTCAAGTCAATGAAATGTCCGCGACGATGATTGTGGGAAGACACTAATGGTGCTCCCACACTGCCGCGCCGTTAGAAAATGTTTAGCAACGTTAGCAGACATTTAATCACATGTCATTGTGTAAAAATTATTTCATGTTAGAAAATGTTTCGTAACTGAGTAAACATTTTATAACAAGTTATCTTCTATCCATACTTATAATAAACTAGCAGTGCCCGCGACTTCGTCCGCGTGGAATAGTTTTCCCCTTTGTTTTTACATTGAAACATTGATAATTGTGAAGGGATTATATTCGGAGCGCGTGGCAGCTGCGTCTGCGTCCGAGTTCCGTCGTCGACTCCGCTTCCCGGCGTCCCAGTGCTTCAGGCGGCTGAGAGGGGGCGGTGCGGGGCAGCGCGGGGCATCGCGGTCGCCGATCGTTTCCCCCCGCCCCCCGCGTTGACTAACACTCCGCGCTCACCTTGCGCGCGAACATATATTTTCCATTATATCTTCACTCCTAATAATTGCAGCGTGATGTTATATAGTCTAAAGCCTTCCTCGATAAATGGTCTATTAAACACAAAAAGAATTTTTCAATTCGGACCAGTAGTTCCTGAGATTAGCGCGTTCAAACAAACAAACAAACAAACAAACATACAAACAAACAAACAAACTCTTCAGCTTTATAATATTAGTTAAGATTAAGATATGTAGAGAAGTCAATTCTGTACATTAAATATATTTTCAAAATAACTATAAGGGAGTCATTAGTGATCGATATTGATGCCAAAAATGCAATCAGTAAAATTGTTGTCTGTCTGTCTGTATGTTCGTTATAGAAAAAAAACTACTAGACGGATTTTAACGAAACTTTGTACGATTATTCTTCATATTCCTGGGCAGGTTATAGTATACTTTCATCACGCTACAATTAATAGGAGCAGAGCAATGGCGGGAAGTGTTGGGGAAACGGGAGAAATTTTTATCTGTATGTTTGATCGCGCCTCACGCGAAAACTACTGCTTGGAATTAAATGCGGTTTCACCAATGTATTGCTAGCAATCCAACAACCTCTAGAGGTCTAACTTAAAATCTGGGTACCATTTTGTAGAAGTCGGTTATTTTTGAAACCCCATATCCACGCGTGGGACGCCGCTGGCACAGCTAGTAACAAAATAAAATAAGTGTTATATTTTGTTTGGCGCATCCAATAAGATCGCTTCTTCTTTTGTAAACAAAACTAAAAGCTATTCTAATGGGCAATTCTTCTTCCATTTTTGTATAGACACTCCCTCAGAACGCAAAACCAAGTAAGCAAATGCCAGATTTAAATGTTAGTAAACATTTTTCATCAGTGTACGGGCACTTATAACATGTGACACTTCCTAACAAAATGTAACAATTGACAACATCTGTTAGTAATTTTTTTTTTATTTAATCTTTATTGCACAATAGAAATAGTGCACAAAAGGCGGATCGAATGCCGTGTAGGCATTCTCTACCGGTCAACTATTGGGCTAAGCAGAAACAGATGTATGTAGGTAGAGTGTTGCAAAGTGGGATAGGATTAAACAGGAATTAAAATATTAAATAACTTAATAGATACATACATAATATAGAGTAAATAAAATAAAATATAAATGTATGCTAGAAAATGTTTACAAATATTATCTAACGGCAGTGCGGGGGCACCATAAAGGACGGAGACTATGAGGCCGAGCGCTCCCGAAGCTAGCATGGAAATGCCCGAACGGCATACCTATTATTCGGTAGTGATATAAACATTATATTTAGTTATTTTTAATTTAAACATGTTATGTACGCCTTTTCAAGCTTTAAATTGTACTAAATAAAAATAGCTACAAAAATTATAAATGTTTGTTTTTATTTGTTTAATCATAATAGCACTCGGTCTAGTCACTAGTCTTGGAAAACACCTAATTTGACGAAATATTATAGTTCAAGCGAAATATTTTACAATAGTATAAAATGAAGTAAACATTTTGTACACGACTGTACCTCCATAGAAATGTAGGGAAAAATTAACACTTTTTAATTTCAAATTAAATCAGCTCAAATTTATTTCCGTTGGAGACGACTATTACATGACTATTTTTTGGCAAAACTCAAATCGAAAATCGTAGCCGTTTCGGAGATATTTGAAGTTTTCAAATGTTCAAGCTAGAATCCTCACCAACCTACCCTTATATCTCTGGAATCTCTTAACGACTAATTCTGAAATTTGGTATGCCGTTGCGACTATTTCATGACTATTTTTTGGAACATAAACCAATTCGATAGACTTTGCCGTTTGCTTGCATCAGAGGTGAGGATTACAGCTTGAACGTCAAGCCAGAATCCTCACCAACCTATAGCTATAACTCCGAAACTATAATGCGACTATTTTTTTTACTTGGCGACTATTTATGACTATTTCATGACTATTTTTTGGCATAGTCAAAATTCGTTTTCATGCAGGTTTCAGAGATGAGGATTCCAGCTTGAAGCACACGAGGGCGGGTCGCTAGTTAAATACATAAGGGCTTCGAATATGGCGTCGATTAGGTACATGGAGAACGTAGTGTTATAGATCTAAGATCATGCTAACTATGCCTGTAGGGAACCGTTAGATGAACACTTCTATACCGTCAACGATATAATTATGTATATCCGTGTTAATGCTTGTGTTACCGTATCCAATCAACAACCATCTATTCGCGTGTAGAATACAAGTGTAAGCAATCATCAGATAAAATCTCCGCTAAGCTTTGCAGTGAGCGTTAACTTGGCGCATGTTTCGTTTAATTAAATTGGTTTATTACCCGATGTCTATCTCGGGGGCATGTGTTTGCATTGTTGTAAAAACTCAGCGGTATGTACAAATGGTTGTACCGCAACTCTGTAACGCGTAGTCGTATATGTGTAGACGACGGGGCTTTGCATCTAACCCTGTTCTTATAACATTAGCAAGAAGGTCCCATTTCGTGTCGATATCTTTGTTCCTGATCGGTTAGGTTAGATGTGGCGGAATTAGGGTTGGTAGGGGAATCGAACTAAAATGTATTGACTACCTATCTACATTAACATTAAACATAGATGTTGCTTACGTTTTCTTTTAAAATGATGGAAATTACTTTTAGTGAAACATTATAAGACAACAAATTGAAAATTAAGTTTACCTATTAAATGACTATGAAACTGAATGTACCAAGATACACATATAGACACATTTATGGGTAGGTGTCCTTATATATTGTAAGGAACTTGCATACGAAAATGTCTTACGTAGGTAAGTGATGCTCTGACACAAATCTAACTGTAGGTTAAGAAAAATAAAAATAAGAGAGTACCTAAAACGATCATACTGAAATTATTTCCACTATATAAAAACTGTTCTAAGATAGAAGGTATTTATGACAGTATCATGTCTCTTGACATTCATCGAAAGCTCATCTTTGTCCCTATCGAGGGACACCGAGCTGCCCTAAATTAGGGCGATAAGGCCTTAGTCGACCACACTGGCCAAATGGGGGTCGGTCGACTTAACACAACCTGAGAATTTATTCACAGATGTGCAAGTTTCCTCACGATGATTTCCTTCACCGTGAGAGCGTGTATATCGTGACAATTTAGAAAAATTACTTCGATTAATTCGACGGCGTCGTCCACGATAAATCTTGGTTGGTATATGTGACTATCTGAGAAATAATACAAACTACCTAGGTAGTCTATCGGAGATAAATTGCTGGCACCCCTACAAGGTACATGTACTGCCGCTTCGAGTCTTTACTCTTTTTGCCTTTGTCTCGGCAAAACTGGTTCTGGAACACTCCTGCCGCGGGCAGAGCTTGCCGAAAGCAATGCGAAGGTCAAATCTTTAACCAAAGTTATACGTGTTTAATCCTATTTAGGTATAATTATATTGTTTATGGAAATGAATACATTTTCCGCTTAGCGGTTTTACGTCGACAAGTTATAAGAAGTAGACTAGCTAAGCAGGTACAAATGTGTTCACACACTGTTCCATGGGCATATAATGGGATGACCGAAGATACGACCACAGATATCAGGTACCAATATACTAAACAGAAAAAAATGACCACTACTTTGGCCTGGATTGTGATTTCTATAAAAAAATATGTTGAACTATATTAAACTGTATAATACTCGTATTTATCGATACCATTTTTACTTTAATTTTCCATGTACTGTGTGTGCTTTGCACCAAATAAAGTTCTTAACTTTTCTTCGTACTGTGTTTCGTAATCCCAATTTTACTGTAGTAAGTAATCTCAAATACTTAATAAGCTTACGTGTCCTATGATATGAGTAGTCTGAGAGACACGATCAGTTTTTCACTTTATTGAAGTAAAGAAGATAATAATATTAATAAACTACGTCAGAATAAGCAAACGCTGCTACTGGTAGTGGAAGCTTAGTCTAGCACATGATTTTAATTAGAAGAATTTAATTAATAGGACTATCGAGTTCTTACGTACCTATACCGGGTTATCTATGTAGTGGATTAATGAATATATCATAAGATTTATCTAAGAATCTATAGCTTTTCACACAGGTATGACCCAATTTTGGGTCAATGTACCTTCTTATTTTAATGTGACTTCAACATTATGGACCATGTCAAAAGAATTCTGAAAGTATTGTATTAAATGATTAGATTGTGTTCTGTTAGGCAACGTCATATATTATCCACTTTAATCCATTCCCAAAGATGTTTTTATATAGATTACAAATTAATTCCTTACAATATTCAGCTGTAAATATGTAAATTGCGTTTTTCTTGGCAATTATATTCATATTTATTCGGACAAATTATGCAAATTTCTAACCGAAAATACCATTGTATTGTTTTCGTCAACATGTTTCTTAAAACTTACGATGTTGTGTAGAAGTTTATTATTATTTCTTCAAAGATACCATAACAAAATACTGGACTTACTAAATTTTGGATCACGTACCATTTATATTATGTACATGTGTACCAAATAAAGTATTTTCCCCCTCCCCTCCGGACATCTGAGGCGATCAGACGTGTTAAATATTAACTCTGTATTAGTTAAAAATTGTTTTTAAATCAATAATTTAAACCAAAAATCAAGAGCGAAATAATAGGAGCTCATATTTGTGCGGGAGTCAAACGTTGGATACGCGTGAGTGAACATTACATCCTTAATACTTTCAACGTGGTCAGAGGTCTACTTAAAGTGGACGGAAAGTCAATTAGTACTAAATCGTCGCGACCGACCAACTTAAGCTGACCCCTCTCGAGTAAAGCTGTGGTGCTTGCTCCTTTAAACTTATTGAGCCCTGGTACTTCGGACGTCTCGTATCCGTCATGCCGCTGCGTCACTCCCCGCCCGCTAAAGCCGCTTGCGGGTCGCATGAGGATATAAATGTGTCCGTTCAATTGGCGGGAAAGGTTGAAACGCACGTAGAACAAAGTGTGACAGGAACAGACGAAAAGTGTTCAGCCGATGATGCACCGAATTACAATGTGACACAACGTCAAAAACGTAAGCGAACTAGTACATCAGAGACGCTATCGAATTTCATGGTAGAAGTAAAGGGTATGATATCCGACATGCAAGGTCAGCATGACACAAAAATGGAAAAATTGTACACAGCTATTGATGAAATAAGAAACCAAAACACAGAGATCAGAGCTTCTATTGAATTTTTGTCTAACAAATACGATTCCCTTATTGAACGAGTCGGTGAGATCAAAGAAGAAAATAAGAAACAACTCTGTTATATCCAGCTGCTTGAAAATAGGCTAGAAAACTTTGAAAGAAGCGCTCGGTCAACCTGCATAGAAATTAAAAATATTCCCGTTACCAAACCTGAGTCAAAGTCAAGTCTCATTGAAACTGTCGGAAAAATTGGTGAAATTCTGAAAGTAAACCTACAGCATAATGATTTCAAGGACATTTTTCGCATAAATAATAAAAGTACTGAAAACAAAACCGTGATAGTCGACTTTATTAGTGTTATCAAGAAGAACACTTTACTTAAAGGCTACAAGGACTATAATAGGGGTAGCACCAAGCTTAACACCGAGAACTTGAGAATTAGTGGCACGCCGAAACCTATCTTCATCTCAGAGAACCTCACAGCAAAAATGAAGAGACTCTTTTATCTTGCACGTGTCTTCGCGAATAGCAACGAGTATAAGTACTGCTGGTGCACAAATGGAAAGATATTTATTAGAGAAAGAGATGGCTCTCCATTCTTTTGGATAAGAGAAGAAGAAGATCTGAAAAAGTTAGTGAAATCCCAATGACTGAAAGTGTTGCTTACTCCTTGTTTGAAAGTGTTTATTACGAATATTCCTCTAAAAATATGTGTTAAGGGTCCGTTACTATTTGAGATTCTTTTGTTTTTCGACAAGCTACTTTATGCTACTTTAGATTTTAATGTTGGTTGGGGAGCCAATGCATATATACAAACTTTTTCACAGAAGTACCCGTACTTGCTATCCAAATCAAAGCGAACATATCCTAGCTATCAGATTATCTTTGTCCTTAAATGTAAAACCTGGGTGTCCTTGTGTCTGACACAGAAGTGTATAATAAGTGAAATTAACAGTCCATTTTCATTTAATGTTTCTCTCTGGTTCGTGAATTTTTGTAAGCCATGTCTGGTTCAAATATGGATGATCACCTAAGAATAACATCTGAAATTGATAACATAACTGTTGGTGAATCTCACTCTTGTTCTCCGGAAAATACCTCAAAATATATTGAAAATCCACTGCATCATCTTAAGGTATTTCATGCGAATATTAGAAGCATTGGTAACACTGCCAATTTTGGAAATCTTGAAATTGTACTCAAAAGAATAAATATCGCCATGGATTTAATTGTACTGTCGGAGTGTTGGTTACAAAAATGTTCTTATATACCTAAATTACCTGGCTATCAAGCTCATATCTCTAAGCATTGTAATCAAAACGATGGAGTAGTTGTTTACATTAAGGAAAACATAGTAGCAAGAGTTGATGAACCTAGTATAAGTGATGCAAACTGTCTGACTATAAAATTATCAGACAGTGTAGCTATTCTCGCCATGTATCGTTCACCGTCTTGTAAAAGTATTGAACGTTTTTCCAATACTCTAGATGATGTTCTAACGTCACTTAGATCTTTCAAAACAATTGCTCTAATTGGTGATTTGAATATTAACATAGGTCAGGATACTGTAGATCTAAACTCAAATTCATATCTTAATTTGTTAGCCTCGCATTCCATGTTACCAGCTCATTTAATACCAACTCGAAATAGTAATTGCCTTGATCATGTAATACTCAAAGGCGAAAACAGCTCAGTAACTCTAGTCTTGGACTCATTGTTCACAGATCACTCTCCCCTAATATTCTCCTATAAAATGAGTGCCGGAGTTTGTCAGACGCCGTGTCGCATACTAAAGCGTATTGATATACAGGCATGTGTGGCAGCGCTTGAAACCTTAGATTTCTCTGAAATTATAAATAATCAAAATGCTGAACAAGCAGCAACTCGTTTGACTGACATTTTATCCTTAGTAATTGAAAATAATACGCGATTTATAACTATATCCAGTAGAAAAAAGATTATAAAGCCCTGGATCACGCCTGGCTTACTTCGTTGTATCCGACATAGGGATAAACTTTACCTCAAAACTAAAAAACAATCCCATAATGAATTTCTAATCATAACTTATAATCGCTACAAAAACTTTTGTAATAATCTACTAAAAAAAATCAAAAGAGAGTATGAACGGTCCGAATTTGAAAAACATAAGAAAAACCCAAAAGAATTGTGGAAAGTTATTAAAAAAGTTTCTAACCTAAACCAACGGGCTTCTTCCTCTGATGACCTATTGTCAGTTTCTTGTGATCCCCAAACTGCTACAAACGCAATGAATAGTTTTTTCGCCAGAATTGGTAGTGAACTTGCGTCTAAGATGAGCAATTGCTCCCAAGAAGAGGTATCCCCCACTCAATCGGTGGAGTCTGATATCTCCGAGTTGGACTCTATGGCTTTGTTGGACACTGACCATAACGAAATAGAAGGCATTATACTAGCACTTAAGCAGAACAGCGCAACTGGTTGTGACTTTATTCCAACCTCTTTAATTAAAGAAGCAAGACATATTCTAATACCGGTCCTAACTTATGTGTTTAATCTATGCCTCGCCACGGGAACTTTTCCGTCGGTGTTTAAAAAGGCCTTAGTACATCCGATTTACAAGAGTGGAGACAGATGCAGTGTCAATAACTACAGACCCATATCAGTCCTACCTGTCCTGTCAAAGATTTTAGAGAAACTGTTAAACAAAAGACTAATAAACTACTTAGACTCTAATAATCTTATTGCCCCTAATCAATATGGCTTCAGGTCTAGAAAGTCAACAGAAGATGCAGTTCTGGATTTAACCAACACAGTAGTTAACCAATTAAATAGTAAGTTAAATTCATTATGTATATTTTTAGATCTCACAAAAGCATTTGACACTGTATCTGTCCCCATCCTTCTTTCAAAACTACAACGGATTGGAGTTAGGGGCATTACTTTGGAGATTTTTAAAAACTATTTGATTGATCGATCGCAGTGTGTCACGGTCGGTAATTACACAAGTCGTCCTGAATCGATAACATACGGTGTGCCGCAGGGAAGTGTCCTCGGCCCAACTCTGTTTCTGATATATATAAATGACCTGTGTCGTCTAAGGTTACCAAATAGTAAAATTGTAACATATGCAGACGACACAGCGATTGTGATTTATGGCCAGAGCTGGGAGGAGGCGCGTTCCTATGCGGAATCAGCATTGCGTCAGGTTGGGGTGTGGTTAACACGAAATTTGCTTACGTTGAATCTGAATAAAACAAAATTTATCACATTCGCTCCTAAACTCGTGTCTCAGCCTGACTCATCATTTACAATATCGGCTCACAATTGTGGTATGCTCCCTTGTGCCTGCCCGAGTATATCACGTACACACAGTATTAAGTATCTTGGTGTCATTGTCGATAGTGTTATGTCTTGGAGCGAACACATAAAGTGTCTAACTTCGAGAATACGTAAACTCATTTTTGTCTTTAGTAAATTAAGAACCGGTGCTGACTTGACCACTCTGAGAACTGCTTATTTTGCCCTAGCTCAATCAGTTATTTCTTATTGCATCACTATCTGGGGTGGAACTGGGAAAACTAACCTACTACAACTCGAAAGAGCACAGAGGGCAGTCCTCAAAGTTATGGCATACAAACCTATCAGATATCCGACTACTCTCATTTATGGTTTCTGGGAAGTATTGTCTGTACGGAAATTGTTTATTTTGAACACAGTCCTTCGTAAACATAAAACCCTTACTTATGATCCTAGCCTCTTCGTCACGAAGCGAAGGAAAGACAGAATATGTAGTACAGTGGGATATAGGCTTGTGCTGGCGAAACATCATTATAGCTTCTTGGCTCCTCTTTTATATAATAAAATAAATAAGGAATTAGATATATACGGGGTTACTTTATACAAATGTAAAATAATTTTAAGCGAATGGCTCCTAAACCTAGATTACGATAGTGTGGAAGCCATTATGAAGTAGTGGCTTCCAAACTATTGTAACTTTTCTACTTATAAAAATAGTTAGTTTTAATTTATGTAATCTTGTGTCTGAAACGCCCTGTCCCCTTTTGAGGTGGGCGCTAGCATCTGCGACACAGTCCTTGACTACTGCAGGTGTTAACGCAAACCATGTTTTTGTGAAATGCGTTTTAAGTTTCAATAAAGATTTTTATTATTAAAAAAAAAAAAAAATTTCTTATTCTTATCCTTATCGCCGGCATACTTAGGATCCCAATGTTTTTGAAATAATTTTTTTTTTGTAATTTTTGTATTATACAAACTTTGTCCTGACAACGAATAAATACGAGTATAAGCAAGAATCATCCAATTTGGTGCAGTCGTTCGAAAGTAATACATTTCAAAGATCGATTTTTATTTGAATAGAAGATTGATTTTGCCATACGAAATATTTTTCATTAAGCTTGAGTTTTTCATCAGATTCGATGCTCAATGTTGATTTCGCGAGCCAGTTCGATCGCGACCGGTAGTGGCTGGAACAAAAACCAGAGTCAAGGTCAGCGCGTGGTTTTACGGTCAAGACTACATCGTCACCGTACCGATTGAGTGTTTATTTACCTGCTCAGCCCTAAAGTACAAAATAAGTATAAACTTCTTCATAATTTCTGTATAAATTCACTTCGCGTACTATTATTAGATTATTAGAGTTTTCCGCCAAATAGTAACAAACAATTTGAAGAAACTTCCGCGTTGTTTATTAGTGGGCAGATAATTTATACCTATCATCTATCTTCTTCTATCTATCTATACTTATAATAAATCTGTGGAGAGGTCAATTCTGTACATTAAATATATTTTCAAAATAACTATCAGGGGATGATTAGTGATCGATACTGATGCCTAAAATGCAATCAGTAAAATTTATGTCTGTCTGTCTGTCTGTATGTTCGTTATAGAAACAAAAAGTAGGTACTGAACGGATTTTAACGAAACTTGGTACAAATATTCTTCATACTCCTGGGCAGGTTATAGTATACTTTTTATCACGCTACGATTAATAAGAGCAGAGCAGTGAAGGGAAATGTTTCGGAAACGGGAGAAAATTTTATCTGTATGTTTGAACGCGCATCACGCGAAAACTACTGCATGGAATTAAATGCGGTTTTCACCAATGTATTGCTAGAGGTTTAACTTAAAATTTAGGCACCATTTTATGGAAGTCCGTTATTTTTGAAAACCGTTATCCACGCGTACGACGCCGCTGGCACAGCTAGTCCATAATGATCCGACTAAATTATTAACGTTTTAAAGTTTGAACTTAATTTTTTGCCTCCGATCTATTAAAACTATGATCAATTGAATGTAAATATCAGTTGGCCTACTTTTAATTTGATTTTATGTTTAAACGATTAATATATTTTTTAAAACAAATGAGTTTTCTTTTTCAATAGTAATTGAAAGACGTTAATCAAAGTGGCAGTTGGTAGAAGTTATCGAGAGGTTTGTGATACAGGGTTGCCAAGGCTTAGTCTCACTTTTCGAGCAAAAAGTGTATCTGGATGAAATTGTGATAGGTATCTAAAATATTCAAATGGTTCTTACATCATTTCTATGAAACGTGCTTCATCGTAAATTCTCTACTATTATAAGCTATAAGGTAGGTACGGTAGTTGAAGACGTAATTTATGTGCATAGAAAAATATGTAAAGATTGATGTGTTCTGTGAAATAATATTGAAATAATTGTTCTGAAGCATAGTTTTTTATTATGGTTGTGTTCAAAGATTACGTTTTTCTACTTGTACTTATAATGTTTTATATTAAATTCAGACCATAAATTACTCTTACATGCAGAAGTACAATTTTATTCACGATATTTGATATGAACACAGTCAGACTTCTTGTGACCAGAATATGTATTAGCATCCCTTATATTCCACATACAAGGCTGGAGATATTTAAGGGAAGGGATATTCTGTGAGACATATTTTACAGAGTAGAAATTCAAATTTAACTGGCTGTTATACATATAACGACGAACCCAAATATCGTCCCACGTATGTACGAATAGTACCTACATTATCGGTAATATTGCGGAGGTGTTGAAATAGGAGCGGTGACATTTAATATCTTTTGAATTGGTACAATTTCATTGTACGTTCGTTCAGTAAAGCCTCTAAGTACACAAAAGCTTTAAATGAAGTGAAGTTGTATAATTATGACACTGGTGGCATCGTATCAAGCGTTCGCGTCTTACTCATAAAATTTCAACTTCGATTTAAGTTTGGAAACACTTTATTTCCTAAGAATTCGGTGAATTAGGAAGTCTTTGTTTGGTTGGCAACAGGTTTAGGTAATATGGATTGTTTGTCATGTTCATGTATTTTGTTATATCCTATCCTACTTTGTTATAGTATTATAAATGCGATTGTTGGGATGGACAGACGAAACGGATCTTAATTACAGTAATATAGCTCAAACATCAGATTAATATAAATGTGTTAAGCTTCACAGGCTCCATAGGTTATTATTATATATACCTAATAATTTTCAAGCAGACAGAGTCATGGGCTACAGCTAGTTATTAATATATCAATATTTGTTATCACACTATACCTACTTTTCGCCATCCATAATTCTAATTAAGCCGACGCGCAGTGTTTGCGTTTTAAGCGAACTCATACCACCATGCCAAAGATATTTCGTAAAGAATTTCTTTCTTCATAATAAGAAACATTAAGTTCCTTGCTATCTGAATCTACAAGCTGTTGCATATTTTCTGTAATTTGAACTATCTTTGTGGTTAAGTAACATTCGTCGGGTAATTCTCATTCTTACTAAGTAATATTACACAATAACTATCATTTAGGGCCACCAGAATTGCGACTGTTTTACAATCTAAGTGTTTTGTGTACGTGTAAATGTTACGACGTACTGTGAGCTACCATTAGGAAGCACTTTTAGAAATAGGATAATGCCATGTATGCGCGTAGTGTTTTCTAACACAGTAAAATTTATTCGTTTCCTGATGTACATATTACACCGACTGATACTAATAGTGCTAAGTGCATGTTTATGTTAGTGCTACATTTTACTTTTAGGTAATTGCAAGAAGAATTGGAGAAATAGTTACGGAGGAAACTAATTTAAGTTGAATCGCTGGAGTGACGCTATTACGACCGCCTGTTTTTTTTTAAATAATAAGAGCGTTCAAGGTGACCTCACTCCACCTGATAGGAAGCGGCAAGCCTGTTTCGGTATCAACCTTTTGAACAATTCATATGACCCATCAAGCCGAGACCCCGCACGCACCAGGCGTGTGGTTGAAATCTATAAGAGTCAGCGCAGACGACAGACTATCCGTGACGCACTTTTTTGCAATTATATGCAGTAACGCACACGACGCGCAAAAATCTGTCGCGGATATTTCACAGACTCAACGGACACGACGCACATCTTCGATCATTCTGTCGGCAGACCTAGACGCTCTTTTTAAATGTCTCAGACGCAGACTCTATCGCACAAAAAGTGTGCCGTCTGTGCTACCCCTTAGTGCTTTTACTAGTATTTAAAAAATATAAAATAAATATGCGCTCGGTAGTACCTACTTTAAAGAAGCTTGCGAAGTTATACTCGTAAAACCATATTATTATGACAAAAAGGTCTCCAACTCGTAAGTATCTAATTACAGAAAATTATTATGATATCGTTCGCGTTATTTTCATCGTAAGGCACAAAGCTTTTATCAAATGACCCAGAGCAACATTTTAAAAGACAAAAATAGAACAATATCCTGTCCTTTCTCTTTTACAGCCCTTATATTGTGCCCTTTTCATTGTAACTTTTATCTTTGGCGGAAAACACAAACAACACGTTTTGTTTACCTATTATTTAGAAATAACACATAAAATTCAGAATCTGTCCACTGTCCATTGTATAGAAACAACAAATAACGAATCATACTAATAACACTCCTGACCAAATTTCGCTCAGAACGGCTAATCTCCAAGGAGGCTGCCACGTATGCAGGATATAAGTGCACAAGTGTAAGCCCAAACATAGATGCACTTTCTTTATTTCTTTATCTTCTATCTATACTTATAATAAATCTGTAGAGAGGTCATTACTGTACATTAAATATATTTTAAAAATAACTATCAGGGGGTGATTAGTGATCGATACTGATGCTAAAAATGCAATCAGTAAAATTTTTGTCTGTCTGTCTGTCTGTATGTTCGTTATAGAAACAAAAACTACTGAACGGATTTTAACGAAACTTGTTACACTTATTATTCATACTCCTGGGCAGGTTATAGTATACTTTTCATTACGCTACAATCAATAGGAGCAGAGCAGTGAAGGGAAGGGTTGGGAAAACGGGAGAATTTTTTATCTGTATGTTTAAACGCGCGTCACGTAAAAACTATTGCATGGAATTGAATGCGGTTATCACCAATGTATAGTTAAAAGTCTAACTTAAAATTTAGGTACCATTTTATGGAAGTCCGTTTTTTTGAAACACGATATACACGCGTGGGACGCCGCCGGCACAGCTAGTTCTCATAATAAAATGGGTCTATAGTTCAACATGACCAGAGAGAGACCAGGTGCAGGACCAACGGCTTAACGTGCTTATGAAAAGAATACTTACCTAATAATAATTTATTGACTAGGGAACTTGTTAAGATTGCTTATTTTAATATTATGTTGTATGATATAGATTGAAAGTTAAGCTTCGTTCTCTGCAATATCTTGACTATATTTATCAAGAAGATAAATAGTTTACATAAAAGTGACGTGAAATGTAATTAAATCTTTCCTTTCGCTAAACAAACACCGGTTTGGCGCAGGGCTGTCTCAATCACATTTGAAAGGACACTAAACTCAATGATGTAATGAGTTTCAGTAAAATCATTTTAAAAAAATAAGAAATTTTCATTACCCACACACAAGACACAACAATACATCAAACGTTAAAACCCGAAATACACACAATAATATACAAAAAAAAAGAAGAAAAAAGGAATAATCCTATTACAGCATTTTTTAACAAAAAGAAATCGCCTTAAATATGGGAACAACTAGGAAGCCTTATAAACAAAACAATTATTTTTCAAATCGATTCACAATTATCAGAGGTATGTGGTAACATACATACCTACCTATAACAACAAAACGACGGTCCCTACGTATAAAAGGTCATGTCGAAAATGGCCAATTTTTTTTATTACATATATGGCTTCAGATTGTCCATACGCTCATATCAATACATGATTTTTTTTAAAATTGTATGTATTTTACTACATACACAAACCGTATATGAGAACAAGTATCATAATTTCATGGAATTGGTGCCGTAGACGCGGATATGTATACTTGTCATTTAGTACTACGTTTTAAAATGCGCGCCAATCGGTGCAAACGCGGTCATGTCAAACTTAACGTCATTTACGGGAGATTCCCCGGCAGAGACGTGTTGATACGTGCTCGCGCGACGAAATTAATTTTGATATACAGTATGGAGATATATTATATGGTTATAAGTGTTCTAACTATTACTATTCTATTATAAACATGAATAACAATAGATCCAAATTATTGGTGGATATTGCAATCTCCAGACATAATGTTTTAAGCGTCTCGGAAGCACAGGAATTAATTAATTATATCTATAAAGTTAATGAAGGTAAGTGACGATTTTTATTAGTATATTTTGTGCTATAAATAATTATAAAATACAGTTAAGAGTTTTACTAACCTATAAGACTGAAATATCAAAGTAGAAACGGTCATATCCGACATGTCTTCTTATACTATGTTAAATTAATTTCCTTTTTTTACGAATTAATTAATCATTATTTGCTATATTTTTTAAATATAAGTCATTTGTACAAAGAAAATATAAAATTTATTTTTATAGAAGTACATCCAGTCATGACGTACATGTGTGTATATACGTCTTAATATAATTATAGTTTTACGGATTTGTTATCATTTACTCGTAACTGTTTTTGTTGTCTGGCCCGTTGGTGCAATTAATAATAGTCCTGTTTTGTGCGCTATGGGTGCACTTACTTACAAAAGTTGGAATCCCACCCATTAATAATATTTTTGGTACAAATATCTTTTTTTTTGTTCTATCCTTGCAAGTTAAATTATAATGTAAGTCAATAAATAAGTCTTTCAATTTAAATAATAATATTGACCACTATCCCACCGACTAGTTCAGGGGCAGGTAATGTTTTTGAAGATGTCAAATATTAATGTTGTTTAATTCATTGTTTCTTATAAACTTTTTACTTTTTAGAGATACATGCACATGGAGAAGGATATGTCGCTGGACTATGAAGACCAGGCTTTAGAAGTTGCTGACAGCGTTAGATAAGCTCCCGAAATACATAATGATAAAGAAAAAAATAATACATTTGATATACTATCGCAGACCGATTTAAATTATATAACTGAGACAGTCGGTGAAATTTCAAATGATGAAATTTTACATTGTATGATTAACTAAAATTTGATAGATTCTTATTCTTTTGCTCCTACACCAATGCCTTACCTCCATATGGTTTTTGGAGGCAGTGATAATAATTATTCTGATTTTTTAAGCGATTGTAATGTTGTTATAATATATTTCTTTAGGAACAAGCCCGTTAGGTTCTAGTGAAATGTCTGGTTCATCAACACCGCAAAGAAAAAGGGTTCACCTTAAGCAGTCGAAGAAGTAGACCAAAACTTCGTTTTCGATTTCAAAACTTGGCTACTTTCTAAGAACCGGCTTAAAGATACAACTTCAGATAAAGTATTGCGGAATAAAATTAAAGAAAATTTATTCTTAGCTATGTCCTTACATTTTTTCAACAGTGCTTTGTTATAAATGGTTAAATGCTCGTTAACGTAAATGGGCTTGGAATCTCCATGTATGTCAATGTCTTTCGTGGTGATACGGCATTTACGAGTACACGAGATAATGCTGTCCCTTGCCAAACGTGATTTCATTTTTGCTATAATGACCCTAGGTCTGCCGTGTAACTTGTTTCTAGAAGAGACTCTGTTAGCCTGTACTATTTCAGACGATACTACACTTGCGACACACTTTGTCGCGATTTTTAACACCATTTGTCGCGATTTTTAACAAAGAAGTAAAAATTCAAGAGATGCATCCATATTTAACATGAGAAGAGGTAGAAAAAAGAAAGAGCAAGATATAATACTAGAGAAGATGTACAAAGGGCCTCTTCCAATTGCTGAAGTAAAATACAAAGACTTGATTAGTGTTTGCGATACAATGATTATGCCAAAAAAAGTATCACTATTTCTATAGTGATACTTTTTCTGTAAAAAATATAATTAGTCCGTCCGTTGATTGTTAAAAAATAAAACACACGTATTTTTTCATTTCTAAATTAGACCAAAAACAACAAAGATCTAACCCGTTAACGAGTGGGAGTTTTTTCGCCACTGAGTGACGTCAAAGACCCTCACTCCTAAATTTGAATGCCTTGTATCTTTGTTATATTTTGTTTAAATAAAAAAAGGAAAAATACGTGTCCAATATATTTTTTTATTCTAAAATGCGGACTAAATATAATGTAATTATTTTGACCCTGGAAGCATCCCTATTGAGTTACTTGTTGTAATAAAAATTGTTAATTTTGTATTAGTTCATTTCCTATTGTACAAATAATAATTCATAACAATGAATCAGTCTGAATAAAGCTGTGATTATAATAATTAAAATATATTATGTAAAATAATATCCAATAAACTATATTAGATACTATTATTTAGATTGTTAAGCCACCATAATTAAGTTTTTGCCAAAAAGAATTATAATTTTCAATAGTAGACAAAGCTGTGATTTTTATGTTTAGTTCTTAATTTAATAAGACTACTTACAAAAAAACAATAGTCATTTATAGAAGACGATTACCGTTAAATTAATATTTTATTCAAGATACACAAAACTTATTTAACTATCAAAATAAACCCGAATAATATTCATAATAGAAGACATGACTGTTTTTACATTGCAAGGAATTGTTCTTCCGACCGGATGAAGCAAAACCAAGTATAAAGAGATATGTCTTCATTAATTTATTTTTTATATTATTGCTTAAAGATCTAGAGATGTTCAAGGTACCATTGTAAACAAATAATTATATGTTTCTTTTTATACAAGTAATACTAGCATTTTACCATAAAAAATGGCATTATTTCTTCCTACGTACAAACGGTTATCTAAGACTTGTCCGATGTGGCTTTATTTCAATAACGGTGTAAAAACGGTCATCTGTCTGTTTTTTATAGAAAATGTACATAAATTTAATATCTTTAAAAACATTTAAAAATGTCTAACTATAATAACACATTACGCAAACAATATATTCAAAGTTTAAAGTATTTTTATTTCTAGAGCGATTTGAACTTTCATTTCGCTCTCCTGTAAACCTTAGTTTTAGACTTATCCTCTTATTCGTAGGGACCGTCGAAAAAAACAGTTGAATTGAGAACCTTCTCCTTTTTTGAAGTCGGTTAATAACTAGAAGACCATTCATGATAATATGTGCCTACTTCGAATTTGTATCTTTGAAGATCTTATACCTACTTATAGTTATTTTATTACAAGAAGAAAACCATTTGTAACCCGATACCCGGTGGGAAATTTAACAAAATTGTAGGTTTCTTTATGGGGAATAGTATTATGTATGTGAATTCAATAAGAAGCAAGCATTTCTTTGTTTCAAAAAGTTCTTTGTCGTTACTTTTGTATGTGACAGCTGTAGTTTCCTGCGCCAGGTGCAGGGTAATGTCCGATTGTCATTAGTGAGTCACTAAAACAGTTTTATGCACCAGTGTCGGTACCTACTTAAAAATATGTCCATTAGTAATGGACCTAGAAAACTGAATATAGGTTACAGTTTTGAAACCTAAAAAGACTTCCTTACATCATTAGCTTTAAGACAGCCCTAGACTAGTGGAAAGCCATTCCCACGTAGAAACAGGCATATCGTGACCAGTCTAAGCCTGTTCCTAGTCAGTACTTAACCAGCCTGCGCCAGGTTTCACTGCACTTTCTCCGCTACCCTGCCTACCCTAAAGCGATTAAATGCACCGATTGCAACTAATAGTAAAGTCGTGAGCTGTGTTTTTCCAATTACCAGCGTTCACGCAACTTCCAGCTACTATAGCAAGGGTATGACACTCTCCGCTTATTGGTTGCATAATGACCATGAATGTTTCTTTTGTAATTTTCTGAATTTAAAAGATCAATAAAATTAGTGTAGACAGTCTACTAAGATATTGTTAGGTATTGACTGCCTTGTATACTTGGCATTATGCCACCTGCCTGACAACCGAGAGGCCCAGGTTTCTTTGTTAGGTACTAGGTTTTTCCTGTACAAAATTACTCAGTAGAAGCGCCGGTATCAGGAAGTTGGGTAATACTCCCCTGCATCGTAAAGATCTCTTATCGGCACGATAAGCCGTTGGTCCTCCACGTCAAACTATCGTCACATCGGATTATGAGAGTAACACACTTTAATATCTCCGGCGTACTTGGCTAGTTTCTTTGGAGTCTGGCGGTGACTGGAATTCTGTCAGGAGAGAGTCTTCTGTCGGAATATATTGTCTCTACATATAAATTCTCGATAAAATCTGAAATGTTTTGTAAGACGCTCTTGATCATTGTCATAATTTTGTAGCAACTACATGTAGTTTCTATCACATCACTTAAACGGACAACCTTTAGGTGGAAGATTATAAAACTGGGCTAAAGCTTATCAACTGTTGTCAATTGGATTTTCTATTTTATTTCATATCTACATCTACTACCATATTCTTATTATTCACCTCCTTACTATAAAGCGTCATACGAAAATTGATGATAGGAACTAAGGAAATTGAAAGTCATTAATTGTAAACTGTGCAACCACAAAACTAACGTCGAGCCTAGCCATTAAATGAGCATTTAGTGCTTTAGCAAGCTCATCACAATGTTTGCTAGCATTATTATCTGCCGGCATGGAACCGGGACGCTTATGCAACCGCAACATAACCGCTATTGTGATTCATTGTTTGATTTACTCTCCTTGGTATAGCGGTGATCGTTTCCTTCATTATGTGACATTTCTTTCTATACAGCCGTCGTAATAAGCGTACAATACCGGATGAGTGGCTATCATTTGTACGGCTGGCTGGTAGTCGCGACTTCGTCTACCTGTAAGGGCTGTGGTGCACTAAGAAATGAACAAATTATTTTTTTGATACATGGACCAACATTGCGTCATTTTGCGTGTGCTCGCTATCAGATAGGCGTGAAGTTTCAATAAGTACTTATGTTATTTCCCATTTTTGGGTAAGCAATATGGATGCATTAATAAACCTATACGATTTTTTTAGTGGAAACTTCTTTATAGCTGTATAAAGAAGTAGAAAACTTGAAATAAATGAAATCGTTAGAATCATTCCCAATAATACATTTTTTGTATATGCAGGTATATAAGAAAAACAGATCTTTACGAAATCTCCAAGCATGTTGCGTGTGTCTTCAAGCAATGGAACATTAAGGCATACATGTTAAATGTATTTAAAAACATGCTATAGACTCATCCAAGTTTGCCAACATCAAGAGGGGATCGGGTTCGCATCCCGGTTATAAATTTCATTAGGTGATATAATTTCACAAGTGGACCATTTAAGAGCACATTTGAACATTTACGACTCCTAGCAAATAAGGCTCTATGTAGTGACACTAATTGTCAGTTTATTTTAAAGGGCATGATACCGAAAACCATTCTTTTTAATTAACAAATTCAATGAAATTAAGTTTAAAAATTACTTTACCCCACAACAGTCCCCACTTAATGGTCGAGTGGTAGAAAATAGTTGACACTAAGTCACAATATGTACATAATCCTTGAACTAAAACGTATTAATTAACAAATCGGCTCCATTATATGCCAATTGGAAACAATTAAGATGGCATCCATTAATCACGAAGACAAACAGTGCCACGAATGTGTGTCACGTCAAAGAACTGGTCTTTCATTAAGCCGGTCTGACATGAGTGGTTATATGACTTTGTTATGCCGATTGCCAATTAAGCAATGCATTGGTAATTTAATCAAAGGTGGTACGTAGTTCAATGGGCCTAAGTTCAATCAGACTTGATTCATCAAGGAAATATAAGTAACAACAAAATCTTTTAAGCTTGCACAAAAGATGAGCCGATGAAAACTGTTGACGCGTATCACTACATATTATAAAACAAAGTTAAATACAAGAAGAGAGGTAGGGCATAGCGAATCTTCGCTCGAATTGAGCCGCCCGTCCGGGGAAGGACCTCCACCCTATAGAATACCGCAGTCAAATGACCTCTGGGTCGTGTTTCTGCCGGTGAGTAGGGTTTCCGGAGCTCGTGGGGGGTTAGGGTTGGGCCGGCATGGCGGTGGCAACTGACAGGTAACTGACCAGTTACTTGCCCGTTGTCACAGCGACTTGGGCTTCTCTTTCGCTTTCCATCAGGTGTAGGGAAGCCATTATGTCGAGCCACTATAAAAAAAAAAAAAAAAAAAAAGTCGCTTTTCATGTCTGTCCCTATGTATCCATAGTTTGATGCGGGTTTTTAGGGTTCCGTAGCCGAATGTTAAAAAAGGGAACCCTTATGGTTACGTCATGCCTGTCCGTCTGTCTGTCCGTATGTCACTTTATTCCGTAACTATAATAGATATACTGTGGAAATTTGGTATTAATAAAAATGGAATAAAAAACAATACATTTTTGGGGTTCACCATACATGTATAGAACTGAAACTCAATATTTTTTTTCATTAAAGCCATACATGTGGTGTGTCTATGGATATGGATAGGTCGTCAAAAATTATATTGAGGTTTGCGCGAGAAACGCTTCCAAATTGGAAAAAAAGTTGACATGGTTTAATTTTTTTATTTTGTTATTATAAACTGCGTTTACTTAACTTTGGCTTTCACACTTCAGATAAACCTTATATGCTAAGGCGATTACACAAAGTTTACTTTTAAAATCAGACCAAAATCGTTTCGTAAGCCGTTCTTGATCGGTTGCTATTGTTTATACGTTCTTTTTATTTATATGATTGTTATTTTTAAAAGGGCATAATAATATCAAAAATATCATTGTTTAGCTCATCATATTGTTCAATCAATAGCTAAATTGTATTTTATATTCAATTCTAAGATGCAGGAAATACATCTTCTATACATATAATAAAAATGTAACGAATCGCTGTCTGTACATGGAAGATATATGTGAAAAAATATTATGGGAGGCCTTTATTAATCCAATAGTACCCAAAACAATGATTTTTGGAATTTTTGTCTGTTTGTCGGTTTGTCTGTTTGTCTGTATGTTTGTACACGCTAATCTCAGAAACCGCGTATCCAATTAAGATGCAGTTTCACTAATATATTGCTGGAAGCTTCCCTTAACATTTAGTGTTTGTTTCATGTTAATCGGTCCATAAATAAAAAAGTTACGCCCATTTAACTAATCACGTCGAGCCTGCTGTACGTTTGCGCGGGTATATAAAGCGCGCCGAGATCTGCGCTGCCAGCCGCCAGGCACTGGGGGTCATTAAAATCACTACCCAAGAAACTATTCCACGCGGACGAAGTCGCTGGCACAGCTAGTAGTATAATAAAAACTAAATTAATAAACTGACTTTGCTCTGCAAACAAAAATAAATAGTTAAATAAATAGGAAACATTGTCTTATTTAAGCTTGTACACGATATTAATTTGTATAAGTAGCAAAACAATATCGAATTATGTAATTGAATCTAAATGCTTGTACCAAGCACAACAACAACACGCCGTTAAGTATGTATGTTATAAGGCGCTTATGAAGCTTACTAAACTATTCAGGGCACAAAAGTCAAACTAAGTTAGCCGATCGATGTGGCTAGGCTATTTTAGTACAACTTATAAAAGGGTAAAGTTGGTTCTACCCTACACATAACTAGAAATTAGACTTGCTAACTTTGAAAAGTTGCAATAACAAACCTACCTTGCAAATATTATAATAATAGAGTGTAATTAAATGACGCTTTATTTTAGAACTAGCTGTGGCAGGGGCGTCGCATTCGTGGATATCGGGTTTCAAAAATAACGGACTTCCATAAAATGGTGCTTAAGTTTTAAGTTAGACCTCTAGCAATACATTGGTGAAAACCGTATTCAATTCCATGCAGTAGTTTGCGCGTAACTAGATCTACCCGCGATATCTTGTACATAGAACTAGCATTGCACTATCATAGTAGATGGGATAATAGGCTGATACTGAAAAGGCTTAATAAAGTAAAGCCCCCCCCCCCGACACTGTCACGGTCGGACGTGTTGTCTTTGCTCCGGCAGTTTTAATTCTAAAAGTAGTGGATTAAATTTATATTCCCTCTTCAAATTATCGCAAACTGAACATTCAAGACTCCAGGCCGTGAATCAGCAAATAAGCACAACATTCTACTATAATTTAACCAGTTTTCAACATCGAAATAGAAACAAACCGGTGAGTGTCAACAATAGCGCTCATTTCCAAATTACCCTACGATGTTTTAATATGGATCTCCGTGCAAGCGAACACTATACCCGAACATAGCCGAAGCGGATGGTTCGGGTCACACTTAGTCTACTAACCTGATACTTCGTCCGCTTTCGCAAGCAGCTTCGTGGCTTAATGCGGAAGCGCGACTGTACGTCGATCCAGTAAAGCGGGGATACGACGGTTCAAATCTCGGAATACTCAATTAAGTTTTTATAAATTATTATTGTTTTGGTTTCTTTTGTTTACTTCTTACAAACATATCTTGTAAGAAAAAGCTATCGAAAAAAAAAGAAACAAACAAAATATATATACATACCTTGGAAATGCCACTTAAACGTACACCTCCACCAAAAAGCGTTCCGTCCGACACTGACGTAGATGACGCTGGAGGAAGCTTAACGAACTCCGACACCCAGTTTCAACATGTTAACCTGGGCAGATTCAAACGTAAGCGAAGTAGCGATACCCATGACTTTATGGAGCATATGAAAAGAATGTTCTCCACATTTGTAGCGGAACAAAATGACAGGTTAAACGCCTTACAGTCATCATTAGATGACATAAAAAAACAAAATAACGACACTCTTTCCTTGATGGATGTGCTATCCTCAAAACACGAAGAACTTACAAGGGAATTGGAAGCGCTTAGACAAGAACGTAAAGACCACCTTATCTATATAAACCAATTGGAGAGAAAAGTCGAAGGATTGGAAAGACACTCGTGCTCAGCGAAAATTGAGGTGAGAAATGTTGCCAGCTCTCATAGAGAGGATAAAGACGATTTGTTGAGAATAGTCAAGTGCATCGGGACCGCACTCGGACAAGAGATAGAGAACTACGATATAAGAGATGTCCACCGAGGTTACTCTAAACCGGAGAGCGTTAAACCGATCGTGGTTGAGTTTACTTCTGTCGTGAATAAGGAGCGGTTTTTGAAAAATTTTAAGAGCTTCAATAAGAGCCAAAATAGATTAACCACTGCTCATTTGAAACTTGCTGGACAAGCGAAACCGATCTTTATATCAGAACAACTTACCACCAGAGGGAGAAGACTATATTTTCAGGCCCGTGACTTCGCGAAAACTCATCACTTTGTTTACTGCTGGACATCCTACGGCAAAATATACTTACGAAAGAAAGAAGGTTCTCCCCTCCATCGCATCGACGACGAAGCCGATCTCTCAAAATTGCTAAAAGAGGCATGACTATATATCAACTTCTTAACCTTTAATATAGTACCGATAACTAACATCATCATTGTATTCTACTTAATATTTAATTTTTGCTTGGTTTTATTTTATTTTTACTGCTCTATACAACACACAAACACATTACATTACAAATACTCAATCAATATAAAACACACACAAGTAATAACATACTACACTATAATATACATTTATCTCTACTCAAGTAAAAGGTGTAATGAAAAAACAATACACGGAGGTTGTGATTTCTTGGTTGTTAACACTTCCGTCCAAACACTGGGATTTTTAATTAATGTAAATACCTTTCTTTCTATCATGTATCTGAAATCAATGCAACATGAAAAACAACGTCACGGCGCATTTCCAAATCAATTATGTACCGACGTTCACATACGAGTAAGTTTCGATAAGCTCCTATTTTTAGAAAATAAATAACAAATTAGATTTTATCAATAAAGTAGATAATATAACTATATGTACCTCCTCAATTTGTGACCCGCCAGATGTTCGTTCTATGCATCATACTTTTATGTCTAAGGGGTCACTTAAGGTGCTAACGCAAAATATCCGGAGTATAGCGGCCAATTTTGATAATTTTACTACATTATTGAGTAGCATTAATGTTGAACTAGACATAATTGTCCTCACAGAGTGCTGGCTTCTCAGTGACCCTGTCATCCCTAATCTTGATGGCTTCTCGTACCACTCATCATCTAATCCTGCTAATCAAAATGATGGTGTTGTAGTATATTATAACAGCTCGCTCAACAAAGTCTTAATTTCGGATCCTAACATCTCAGATGCTAGCAGCCTACTTTTAAAGATAAAAGACGAAACAGTGGTTCTAGCAATATATCGGCCCTGCGCCTACCGTAATGCACATAACTTTATACAATCTCTGAACTCGACATTGACTTCGCTTAAAACATACAAGAATGTAATAATCATTGGTGATATAAATATCAATATAGCCACTTCTAGTCCTGATCATGACACTGAGGATTATCTAAACATGCTAGCCTTTCATGGTCTGCTTCCAGCACACACCCTTCCCACCCGCAACATGGCCTGTCTTGACCATATTATTGTTAAAACTTCATTAAAGGCACATTCCCTAGTACTTGATTCTTCTGTTACGGACCATTGTGCTGTTCTTTTCTCACTAAGCATAAAAAAAGAATCCCACGCACTTAAATCGATCACGAAAATTGACTACCCCAACCTTCACGAAACATTGAAGAAAATTGACTTTTCTTGCATACTTAAGCTTACTGATCCCAACCAAGCCACCGATTTATTCATTCGGAAACTCCAATCAGCTTTACTGGAACACACCAAATCGCAAGCAATATCACGGCGTCATAGAATAATAAAACCGTGGATCACTCCTGGTCTGTTGAGGTGTATACGTAACAGAGACAGCATGCATAAAAAACTTAAAAAAGACCCCAAAAATAATGTTCTAAAGACAACTTATACCCGTTACCGAAATTTTTGCAACTCCTTGTTGAGAAGGGTTAGGATTGCCTACGAGAGGGAACTTATTAGGAAGGCTGGGAAAAACAACAAAAAGCTGTGGAACGCAATAAAAGATGTTACCAATTTCAAAAAGCAACGTTCCGATTCAAATGATCTTTTAACCTGTATGGACACACCGATACAAGCCGTAAACCATGTAAACGCATTCTTCGTGAGTGTTGGGAATAGCCTGTCTGAACAGATTACGAGGCCCCATTCTCCCACCTCAATTCCCGTTAGCCACTCTCCGAAATCTTTTGTCCTTCTAAATACCACGCCATCAGAGGTTATCACAGTAATCTCATCCTTGAAGGAGGACAGCGCTGTGGGTTGGGACGGTATCTCCACGGCTGTGTTAAAGCGATACAAGGATCTTCTCGCTCCATCCATCACACATATTTGTAACCTGTGTTTTTCTTCAGGCAGCTTTCCAGATGCTTTCAAGAAAGCATTGGTGCACCCTATACATAAGGCGGGAGATCGGAATTGTGTTAACAATTATCGCCCTATCTCCGTCTTATCAGCTTTGTCCAAAATTATGGAGAGACTTATAAATAACCAGCTGATAAAATTCTTCGAGAATATGAACCTTCTCTCCCCCGGTCAACATGGTTTTAGATCAGGGAGATCTACGGCTGATGCGGTTCATGAACTCACGGACCATGTGGCCAGAACGCTGGATCAGGGAAGAAAGTGCATAACAATCTTCCTTGATTTAGCTAAGGCCTTTGACACGGTTTCGATTCCTATATTGTTGGTTAAACTGGAGCGAATGGGTGTCAGGGGAAAGCCTCTCTCTCTGTTCCGTAGTTATTTCTTGAATCGCACTCAGTCTGTCATCTTGAACGGTATCTCAAGCTCCGATCTTCCCTTGCAGCATGGTGTCCCTCAGGGGAGCATTCTTGGTCCTACGCTTTTCTTGGCATACATTAATGACCTATGCTCTCTCAATATCCCGAATAGCAGAATAATTTCATTTGCTGATGATACAGCCCTTGTGTTTTCTGCTGATTCTTGGGAGGAAACCTTCAACCTTGCCCAGTCGGGACTTGACTTGGTTTCACAATGGCTCCGTTCAAATCTTCTCACCCTAAATATAAAGAAAACTCAATATGTTACATTCTCTATGAAGAATATCCCCCCCGTATCCATACAGAACCTTCGCCTCATCGCTCACACACACGCTGTCAAACCTGGTCTGGCATGTAATTGTCCCCCCTTAACACAGGTTGAATTCGTACGATATCTGGGAGTTATTATTGACAATAGATTGACCTTTCAACCCCACATCAACCTGACAGCAAATAGACTTCGCAAGCTCATGTTTGTTTTCAAGCATCTTCGACAAGTAGCAGACCCCAGCCTAGTCAAAGCAGTTTATTTGTCTCTATGTCAGTGCCTCTTAACCTATTGCATAACTTCGTGGGGTGGTGCCTCAAAATCAATTCTACTTCGTTTGGAAAGAGCTCAGCGGGCTGTCCTTAAGGTGTGCACCTTCAAACCATTTATATTTCCGACCTACGACTTATACCAATACTGCGAAGTTCTTACTGTTCGACAACTCTTTATCATGTCAACAGTTTTAAAACAACACAAAATCTGCGTTTACGAGCCCTCTGCGTCATTATCCCGTGGAAACCGCCTAATTTTAAATTCACATTTATTTAAGACATCTTTCTCACATCGATTTTTCTGTTTTCTGGGCCCATTTCTATATAGGAAACTACATAATAAATTAAAAATCTATTCCTTAACCTTTCGATTTTGTAAATCAAAATTATCGAAATACCTACAAGCCTTATCATACTCTGACACTGAAAGGATAATATCTCCAGCTAGTTAATCTATGCCTTTTATGTAAGATAAATCACTAACTCACAACGTTTACACACGCACCTACACACACACACACGCACACACACTCACTCTCGCACACACACACACACACACACACACACACTCTCGGACACTCACACACAACTTAGATACTATTAATATTAACAATTATTACTCTAAATATTGCATGCATGTAATAAATAGTCATTAATTTTTCTCCGGAAACAAATCAATGTTCTCAATTGCCTTAAAATGTAAAAGGGCCTGGTGATCTGTAATACAGGCCTCTGCCTAGCTCAGACACCAGTCTCTCACAATCTACATTGTATTTATAATACGTTTGTAAGTTATAAATAGTACATTCAATGATTGTAGAGAAAATAAATAATTATCTTATCTTATCTTATCTAAAGAAAGTTACTTGCGGAAGCTTGAAGTTTAATTACATTCCATTTTACCCGTTTTTTTCATAATCTTATTGTGAATGGCTGAATTCGGACTTGCATGGTTTGATTTTATCGTAATAAAACCGGCCAAGTGAGAGTCGGACTCGCGCACGTAGGGTTCCGTACCACTGATTGAAAAAAAAAATTAAACCGACTACAAAAAAACACAAACGACCAAAACTAAAAAGCGATAAATAACGTAAGTAAATATCCTTAATACATATTATATGTATAACTATAATTATTTATAGTTCATTCGCGTTAAGAAAATAGTGACTGACAGGTCACTGACAGGCCACTAGCCAATTAAAACGCTAGAAATTTAATTTCTTAAACGAAACTATTTTCTTAACGCGAATGAACTATAAATATTACAATTATCACTTATTTTTGGAGTCGGTGCCAGCCTCTTGTACCTTACGTAGACTGTTGTTGTAGGACGCGCGCGGCCGACAAATCCACACGACATATACCTACTTTTAGAAACCAGAAGTGAGGTTTGTTTTAAATGGTTAACGATAAAATATTAGGCAAGAATTCAACAACAAAATAAAGATCATCCGTCCAGGACAACCACAAACCACCCAGGAATCATATCTACGACAATTCCTGGTCTTCAATCCGATATTCCCATCTTTTCAAGGCTCGAGACAAGTTATCCTTCCACCCGCCAAACTCTCTTCAAACCAAATCGTTCCATAGACTGAACTAGACTTGCGTCTATCACAGATGCAGAAACCATAGAGCCAAGGAATCGGTAACACGGCCGTTCCTGACAGCTGCACGTCCTCGTCAGCGTAGTTTTCTTCAACTTGGACTTCGGCAACCAAGATGAAAACGCTTTCGTCTTCGGCAAATAGCTCTTCCTTGACTCAGCGCCAAGTCCTCGATCTATCTAGAACAGCCTACATAGAAAAACCTACATTTCGTCATTTATCATCATCAAAAAGCAAAATTAGAATGTCACACATCACATTATCATTTTAATACTTACATAGCCAAAATGTCGAGGCTAGAACAAAACCACACAAGCCATAGTGTCATAAATTATTAGATAAGCCATAACGTCAGGGTCATAACATAATACACAAGTCGCATTGTCGGTCCACCGAGTACAAAAACACATAATACACAATCCACATTGTCAGTGCTACATGAACACACAGTACATTAGCCAAATGATGGGGCCAAATTTATGTTTACACTTTTGCAATCATGGACTAACATAGATTAAGCTTTTTGTTACTTACCAATGGATCTGTATAAATGAATTCATCGTTATTATTATAAGAACACATAGTACATGGGCCAAATTGTCGGGCCATATATAAGTTTAGATTTTTGCAATTATGGACAAACATAGATTAAGCTAAATTTTGTTACTCACCAATGGATCTGTATAAATGAATTTATCGTTATTATTATAAGAACACATAGTACATAAGCCAAATTGTGGGGATCATATCAATGTTTACATTTTTGCAATTACTTATGTACTAACATAGATCAAGTCAAACTTTCGTTACTAACCACTGGGTTGGTATTACCTGAATAAATGAATTCATTATTATCATTATAAGAACACAGAACACATAGTAGGTACATAGTAGCCAAATTGTCGAGACTACAAGAACACAATACATGAGCCAAATTGTCGAGGCTACAAGAATACGTAATACATGAGCCAAATTGTCGAGGCATAAAGAACACGCAATACTTGAGCCAAATTGTCGAGGCATCAAGAACACGCAATACTTGAGCCAAATTGTCGAGGCATCAAGAACACGTAATACATGAGCCAAATTGTCGAGGCCCCAAGAACACGTATTACATGGGCCAAATTGTCGAGGCACCAAGAACACGTAATACATGAGCCAAATTGTCGAGGCCCAAAAAAACACGCAATACATGAGGCAAAATTAAATATGTCACCGATGTTGAGGGTGCGAGCACGGCGCGGCCGTCTCAGGCGCAGCCATGCGTATGGCGCGCCCTGAGAGCAGCCGTCGACACGGCGCGGCCGTCTCAGGCGCAGCCACGCGTATGGCGCGCCCTGAGAGCACCCGTCGACACGGCGCGGCCGTCTCAGGCGCAGCCCACGCGTATGGCGCGCCCTGAGCGAAGCCGCGAGCACGGCGCGCCTTCGGCGAAGCCGCGAGCACTGCGCGCCCTCGGCGTGGTGGCGAGCACAGCGCGCCCTCGGCACGGCCGCAAGCACAGCGCGACCTCAGCGCAGCCACGAGCATGGCGCGCACTCAGCACAGGCGCCGCCGCGAGCACAGCGCGCCCTGGGGCACTGCGCACCCTCGGCGCAGTTGCGAGTACAGCGCGCTCTCGGCGCAGTGGCGAGCACAGCGCGCCCACGGCGCGGCTGCGAGCACTGCGCGCCCTCGTCGCAGTGGCGAGCACAGCGCGTCCACGGCGCGGCTGCGAGCACTGCGCGCCCTCGTCGCAGTGGCGAGCACAGCGCGTCCACGGCGCGGCCGCGAGCACTGCGCAGACGCCTCCCAGACGCAGCCACGCACACGGCACAGCAACGCACACAGCACAGCCACGAGCACGGCACGCCCTCAGCTCTGGCGCAGCCCTGGATACGGCGCGACCGCCTCTCGGGCACAGCCATGCATATGGCGCGTCTGAATACGGCGACTCTAAGCAGCCGCACGTGCAACGCTTGTCTGTCGACACAGCCGCAAGTATGATTAGCAAAACACATTAAAATCCGACTCGGCCTTACCTGACCATGATCTCAATACACACTTACAAATAATCACAATAATAAGCACAACAAAAGATCATTTCCAGATCATATCAGCACACTCTCCACATCGTACGTACATCGTACACACGTATTGGGTGGAAATGTGGTGATTTGTATCACAATCAGACAATTACAATTTCAAACTAGGTAGGTAGGTGCCCATAAAATCACTTTTACGTCGATATTCGAGCAGAGATATCACGATCCCTAAACATATCTCTATAATCGACTAAAAGCAAACACGAAAACTGGTAAACTTATAAATCGTATGGCATAAGCGTTAAAACAGGGCAAGGTTTATCCCACTTCTGATTTTAGAAACCAGAAGTGAGGTTAGTTTTAAATGGTTAACGATAAAATATTAGGCAAGAATTCAACAACAAAATAAAGATCATCCGTCCAGGACAACCACAAACCACCCAGGAATCATATCTACGACAATTCCTGGTCTTCAATCCGATATTCCCATCTTTTCAAGGCTCGAGACAAGTTATCCTTCCACCCGCCAAACTCTCTTCAAACCAAATCGTTCCATAGACTGAACTAGACTTGCGTCTATCACAGATGCAGAAACCATAGAGCCAAGGAATCGGTAACACTACATTTATTTGTTTGGCTGGCACCGACTTCAAAAATAAGTGATAATTGTAATATTTAAATAATTATAGTTATACATATAATATGTATTAAGGATATTTACTTACGTTATTTATCGCTTTTTAGTTTTGGTCGTTTGTGTTTTTTTGAAGTCGGTTTAATTTATTTTTTTTAAATAATTTTATTTCTCAATTTTTAGTTGCGTTAATGTGCTGTGAATTTGAATAAAGACTAATTAATGTCCTTAAGAGTTTTACTTAGGAATGAAAAATTTTGCTTTAAGTCAAGTGAAGACTATTGCGATCTAGAATCAAGCAAATCACCTGCCCTATTAGCCCTGCATAAGTACATACTACTACCTAGTTTCTATCAACCAATGGCAGTACTGTCCCCTAACTCCTAACCGTTAAGGAGTTCTGTGGCTTCATCATCAGCACCAGCCAGCCATTTTGACGCCCGGAAGCATATACCTGAGTAAAATATGATTACGTAACAAAAACACCATATAAGCATACAATTTTCGGTTGTTGCCCTCAATTTCTCCAGGATCCCATCATCAGATCCTGACTTGGTGATAATGGGACCACCTCGGAAGTGCCCTCTGTCGAACTGTCGAAAAATTTTTGAAATCCATCCATAATTGACGGAAATATCGGTGAACATACATAAAAAAAAAAAAAAAAATTATACATACAGACGAATTGAGAACCTCCTCCTTTTTTCGAAGTCGGTTAATGAAAAAAATTAGGTAATTTGATTTATGATGTTTAAAAAAAAACTACTGTCTAGATTTCATTAAAACTAATTTAGTTAGTAGTTTACATAGTAATACACATCATATATTTTTTTCAGTTTTATAGTGCCCATATTTTAGAAGTTACGGGGGGGGGGGGGGGGGACACACATTTTACCACTTTGGAAGAGTCTCTCGCGCAAACTATTCATCTGGGAAAAAAATGATGTTAGAAACCTCAACATCATTGTCAAATACCTATCCATGGATACCCCACACGTATGGGTTTGATGAAAAAAAATTTTTTGAGTTTCAGTTCCATGTATGGGGAACCCCAAAAATTTTGGATTTTTTTCTGATTTTACTTTAAAATCTTAATGCGGTTAACAGAATACACCTACGTACCAAATTTTAATAATGTAGCTCTTATAGTTTCGGAATAAACTGGCTGTGACATACGGACAGACAGACAGACAGACATGACGAATCTATAAGGGTCCCGTTTTTGCCATTTTGGCTACGGAACCCTAAAAACTACCCCATTTTTCTTCTCGGTCTCTAACAAAACTTTAAGCGTATGAAGGACTGACAAATTCATGCAGTTTGATTGTTGAGTCGAGCACAAACTTATTTAAGTATATTAAACGTAACGTAGGTAATTACAAAATATTCGCACAGAGCTACAAGTGCTAACACATCGGAGGGCATTGCATTCGAAATGCAACAACTTAATTAATACGAGTATGGCATTATTGTTGAATTCAACAAACACAAATACAATCTCATTCCCATGGTTTATCTGATCTATTGTCTTGATGGCGTCACCAAATTTAAAATTGGGCAAGGTATTGTGTTTTATTTGTGTAATTTAAATAATACATAGAAGTAATCACAGTAACTTGCTTTCTGAAGGAAACGGATGTTTTCAACAAGCATGTGTCTTGTGTCGCTGTCTATTATCAGACAGACAATGCATTTTAATATTCAACTTAAGCAGGGCTTTGACAGTTCATCCAAATGTCGTTTCCCCTGACAAAAACAAGTTATATTTTTGATGTACTTCATTTTGGTAATCCTTCATCCTACTCTCTCATAAGTATGGTAACTTGATATGTATCAGGGGCATAGTTAGAGGAATAGGTAATACAGTATGCATGTAAGTATATTGGATTTGTCGAGTTGAGTCACCATGACTGTGTAGAATCAACTGGTCCAGTGCGCAAAGTTGTAACAATTTAAACTTTATAAAGGAATAATCATCAACAGCTCATTCATGTGTTCATCCGTAGGGCGATTTGGTTTTTTGTAAAACACTCTGGCCAAGTGAGGGTTGGTCTATTTCTTCACAGACGTGCAGCTTTACTTGTGATGTTTTACTTACAAGACAATTGAATAATGAAAATACATTCGTTTGGTGGCTTTGATTGGACCACTGCCTCCAGCCCGAGAGTCAACTTTTACTTAAAGAAACAAATAAATCACCATTAAAACCACTAGTTATCTCTAAGAGCATCCATACGGATCTTATACCGATTCTACGAGAATCGCAACGGCCTTACGCGTTTCGGTCAGTCACCTAAGCACTATCGAGGTCAAGTTGCATTCATTACATAAACAAAAAACGAGAGCATGGAAATAAAACTGGTTTAACATTTACGGAACTACGAAAAATATAAAAAATAAAATGTGCAATTGAACTTTTTCTGTACAATTATACTAATTGATGAAGAAAGGACAACCTCCTTACAACGTACTTTTTAGTAGTGCTTTCCCTGTAGAGAAAATGTCGTGTTTTGATAAAATGAATGAAATCGTTTTATTACAATAACAGCATTTATGAAAAAAACAATTTGAATATGATGACAATGCGATCAAATAGGTAATGCGATCAAAGGGTGTACCTTTCGAACAAAAAAGAATTTCCAAATTAGTTCACAATTCTCAGATATAGGTATGTGGTAACTAACATACATACAACAAAAAGAAAGTCGAATTAAGAACCTCCTCCTTTTTTTGTAGTCGGTTAAAACCGGCTGATTTATGTACCATATTAAAAGAACGATTGTTCTAATATTGTAATGCTATATTTTCCAGGTAGAAATGCCTACGCCAGACTACAGCGTCGATCTAGACCTGGGAGAGCCCCCACCGGAGCTTCAGGAGTACGCTCGCCAGCACTGCGGGGAGGACCCCAACACTCGTCTACAGGCCATCTATGAGCTCCGTGACCTCATATATGGTCAGTTTCCGATGCACCTATACAATATACAACCCTATTTTTAAGGGAGAAGGGCAGCCTCATACACTGGGGTACATACAGTGTTCATATTTCAAGGTTTGAGGTAGGTAAAAAAAAATAGTTGATTTCCAGCGTGCTTTACTTTAATTATGTATTAATAATTTAAATGGTAGCTTAATTAGGTACTTTTTTGCATATTACAATAAAAATATTGGCACTGTATGAATGTGCCTCACTATTTATAGCTACCCCCTTTTCCCTTTATATAGAATAGCTCAATACCGTTTAAAAATAACAGAATTGTGATACATATGTTAAATTATGAACACTTGCATCAATAAGCCGGTAGGGCAGGGTTTCTTAACCTTTTTGCAGTCACGGACCACTTTCACAATTTAAACTAATTTCACGGACCCCAGCCATAAATATTTTTGGAAATAAAAAAGTCTTAAATAAATATGTTTAGACTAACTGATCTACTGCGGACCCCTGACACACATGCTACGGACCCCTAAGGGGTCCATGGACCCCACGTTAAGAAACCCTGCGGTAGGGTATCTACGTTTGAGTGGGAAGAACGAAGTAAAGCAAAAAGTTTAAACTTCGTTAGAGATATCATGATATTTTATACTGATTCTTCTAGTGAAATATTCGACCCGTGTTTCTATTTTCGCTTAGTTTGTAGCAAGATGGCACTGTGTGACCCAGTGGGGGAACTTATATCTTGGGTTATTAAATTATTTCCTTTTTGTTCCTCAATTGAGGAATCCCAAAACGCAACTGTCGAACGAAACAAGACTTGCATAATATCGTTACCGTGAAAGTAGGCATATTATGCAGTTTATTATCTTATAGGTACCACGCTGATGCCAACAAACATTGCAAACGCATTCGGCTTTATTCGAACATTTAACTTAATTACTTCGCACTTATGCAACAGCTAAGAATATATTAATTATTATTAGCGCCTAAATATCGCAGTTTTTAAAGGTATAATATTAGCATATTAATCTATTAGGAAGCTATGTGACTTGGATAAAACCGGATAAAATTACGTAGTACCGTTATGTAGGTACTGCAAAAGTATTTATTTACGAAATTTGGAAGAATAAAATAAATGCTTCAGACAATGATCATTAACTTTCAGGACTCACATTAAAGCTATTATATATTCCTCAAGGTACACATTGGTATTAGACGATGTATTTTACTCGGAACACTAGACATGAGCCATTTGGAAATTTGTCTGGTTCCCCTTTCTGAGGGTTACGAAGGTCAGATGGCAGTCGCTTCAATGTAATAACCAGACTCGCTAAATCTAGGATCATGGTCAAAGCGGACTTTGGGCCTAGAGGCACAAACCGGGACAACGCTAAGGGTATGATGAGAGGATGATGTACAATATTGTTATTTTAAAGTCATCCTACGGTCGTTTTACTGTAGATGTCTATCAACTCCAAGTAAATGTCAGCGTAGATGATTTTCGATTTATGAAGAAACATGCATAGGTATTTCGTAGCCATAATGTCGTTTGATTGTCATGTTTTGCTTATGTGCAGTAAATTATTATCTATCCTCTAATCTAAAAATAATATATGTGTCACGAGAGTTACAAAACAATAAATGAAAATGTCAGAAAATCACGCTAGCCGTGCGTTATTAGCCTGGCGTCTTCCCGCGCAGTGACGGAAAAGAATACATATCGTTGCCCCATTTCTTCCCGTGTGTGTTCTAAGAATCGACTTCTTGAGATTTCAGGTTCAGTTAGGGCTTGCCGCTTGGTTGGCAACCACCGTGCATTCGGTCGTGCCTAGCCTGAAAAAAAAATGTATTTATTATTTTTAAATTTAGGTTTGATTTTATTTTTATTTATTTTGACATAATTATGTATTTTATTTGGATTTGTGTTTGGTTTCGTTTATTTTGACATGTTTTATTTGTAATTGTGTTTATTTAATTTTGATGTTTATGGATTAAATTCTGAAATAAATGGATCCTTATTATTATTATAAGCAAATGTGGCGATGGCAACCGACAAGGGAATTGATTTGGTTGCTAGTCCGTTGCCACAAATTTGTCAAATTTGGCAAATTTGTCAGCGAGTAGAAAAATGCAATTACAATGATAAATCAATCATTGTAATGTTACTGGGAAACAGCCTAAATAGTAGTAAAAAAGAGATTCTTAAAAGTTTCTTTATATTATTAAGTTTAAGTGTTAAAAAAATTATTTTATGTGCCTTCCCATTTTCTAAATATTATACATATGATCAAAATAACAGTATTCATATGCTGAATACCCTATTATACAATTTGACATGTAGTCATAAAGACAAGTTTGTGTTTTTTGACACAAATAAATTTATTAGTAATAGATATGTATCTGCAGGCAAACAGTTTTATTTGCCTTATAAAATTAAATTGAAATTGGCTAATTTATTAGCATATAATATTGATATAATAGTTAAGGAGACATTGGAACTCGTTCCAAGTAATTTAAATGTTCATCAAGGACAATAGAGGACGCCTCTAGCAATTTGATGACAAAAGAAAAGTATGGCTGCCTGAACCTTATTCACCAGAATATTCAGGGCTTTTCTGGCAAAGAATTAGGAATCGAATTGTTTTTACAAGAAACAAATGTTCATGTATTATGTGTCACTGAACATTGGTTAAAGCAGCATGAATCAATTCTTAATATTAATAATTATGTAGTCAGTAGTTTATATACTCGTCGATCAGCTATAAGGGGAGGATCTTTTATTTTATTACAAAATTCATTAAAATTCAAGGAACGGAAAGATATTGTGTCTCTTTCTGTGGAACGTACGATTGAGATAGCATGTGTAGAATTAGATCAGAATATCATTGTATGTGTTTATAGACCTCCTTCAGGTAATTATATTTCATTTGAATCTGTCATGGAAGAAATATTAAGAAAAATATGTGCATCTAGTAAAAAAGTAATAGTATGTGGAGATTTTAACATAAACATTTTAGAAGAACATCAAATTTGTACTAGGTTTTTAAATCTTTTTAGATCATTTAATTTGTATCAACTTTTCAACGAACCTACCAGAATCACCCCCACTACAGCCACATGTTTAGATAATATTTTTTGTGATTGTGTAGTAATTGAAAAATCTGTAATAAATTTTATAAATTCGGACCATAGCGGACAGAAGGCTGTTTTCGGGCGCCAGTATGTGCCCACTTCATTGAGCATCACTTGCAGGCCTATCACTTCTGCTCGTATAGTTAAGTTTAAGGATTCAGTGTGTAATAAGATAACATTACTGAACAAAAATAACATTGAAGTCGACCAGCAGTATGAAGGGTTATTTAATGTAATTGAAAGGGAGTTCAATACCATTTTCACTAAAAAGAACATAAAAATTGATAGTACCAAAGTAAAATTCAGTGACTGGGCAACTTTTGGCATTTACAAGAGCAGAAGGAGGTTATTTGAATTGTATGATCTGAAGGCTCATTCGAAAGATGCTTCAGTTATAGAATATGTAAAAGAATACTCGAGGCTATTTAAAAAAGTGTGTTCATGTGCTAAAAGCATGTACATAAAAGATAAAATAATGTCAGCTACTAATAAAACTAAAGCCACATGGAAAATTATAAATAAAGAGACTTGTAAAAACAAAATTCAACAAAACAAGATATCTCTTAATGTTAATGGAATCATGCTTGATTCCAATGCAGATGTGGCGAATGCATTTGAATCTTTCTTTTCAAACATTCCAATCACTACGACGAGTGGCTTGGGCTCCAGCCCGTGTCTTGCGGAGGCCCTGCTGAAATCACGTGTGAATAAATGTAAAACTCCATTTAATTTTTCTTACATTGGCATAGAGGATATTTTAAAAACTTTCAAAAGTCTAAATGTGAAAAGAACTGAAGACTGATGGGGCGTTTCCATAGATATTTTGAAAAACATAATCCATTTTATTGCGCCTCACCTAGCAAACATTTTTAATAAATGCATTGATAAGGGTCAGTTTCCTAACCTGATGAAACTAAGTAAAGTCATACCATTATACAAAGCAGGTGATAAAACTGACCCCTCTAATTATAGACCTATATCTATACTACCCGCACTTAGTAAAATTTTTGAAAAAATTATTTTCAATCAATTATTAGATCATTTTAATATTAACGATTTATTACATAGAAACCAATATGGATTTACCAAAGGGAAATCCACCACTGATGCGGGAGTGGAACTTATAAAACACGTGTTTAATGCATGGGAAACCAAGCGGGATGCAATTGGAGTTTTCTGCGACTTGTCCAAAGCTTTTGATTGCGTGAATCACGAAACTCTGCTGATGAAGTTGCGGCATTACGGGGTCGCGGGGGAATCACTTTGCCTGCTACAGTCTTACCTAAATGACAGGATTCAGAAAGTTCATATCAACGGAACGAATTCCTCGGGGGCCTCTTTGTCCTTAGGTGTGCCTCAGGGGTCAATATTAGGGCCTTTACTGTTTCTCATTTACATAAATGATCTTCCACACTATACACATGATTTATGTGAGACAGTATTATTCGCTGACGACACATCACTTATTTTTAAAGTAGACAGAAAGAAAACTGACTTTGAAGATATAAATTAAAATAAAATAAAATAAAATAAAATAAATTACGCTCTCAGTCAGATACTGCACTGGTTTACAAGTAATAATTTACTACTTAACGCCAAAAAAACCAAATGTGTAAAATTTACAATGCCTAATGTAAAGCAGGTTCCTACTAACATCATCATGAATAATGAACCTATTCAGTTAATAAATTCGACAGTATTTCTTGGCATCACTGTAGACTCTAATTTGCAATGGGGTCCTTATATCAGGACTCTGGCTGGAAGGCTTAGCTCAGCTGCATTCGCTGTAAGAAAAATCCGTCTTTTGACTGATGTTGAAACGGCAAGGCTGGTTTATTTCAGTTATTTTCATAGCATTATGTCTTATGGAATACTACTGTGGGGGTCCGCTGCTGATATACAGACAATATTTGTACTGCAGAAGAGGGCCATTCGTGCTATATATGGTTTAAAAACTCGCGATTCTCTTAGAGACCTCTTTAAGGAAATAAACATTCTTACAGTAGCATCACAGTATATTTTTGACTGTATCTTGTATGTGCGTAAACATTTAAATACATTTCGTAAAAATTGTGATAATCACAACATTAACACCAGAAATAAGCACAGGCTTGCCGTTCCACGTCTGAGGCTTCATAAAACTGGGAAGTCCTTCGTTGGATTAGGTATTAAATTATTCAATAAGCTACCAGAACATGTTGTTAGTTCAACATAAATTTAAAGCATATCTAAAATCATTACTAATGAAAGGGGCTTACTATAAAGTAGAAGACTTTTTGAACGACAACATTCCTTGGATTGCAGATTCTTAGTCAACACTCCTATTGAATTGTATAAACTCAATGTATAGCTTTGCATTGTATAAGTTTAAATTTTCTTATTTATAAACGTTGTAATACAAAAATTGTAAGAATTTTGGCGATGAAAAGAGTAACTATCTAGTTTCTTGCCGGTTCTTCTCGGTAGAAAACGACCTTCCGAATCCGGTGGTAGATTCATTGTTTGTACATGCATTATTTGACGATTCATAAGTGCTCGTCATGAGCCTACTTGAATAAAGATATTTTTCATTTTCATTTTCCACAATGACAAAAATTTTACGAGAGACCTATCTCCAAACATATTATACAATGCTCCATTGAGGTAGTTGAAATGTTGAATCGACTAACCTTAAATTTATTAATATTGTGCGGGGACCAGTTAGTATAATAATAAATAATAAATAAATAAGTAAGTAAGTTCTCAGTGTTATACATATTACACAGTATCTACCTACACAAAACAGTCGGTATGAATGATAATACTCATTTAGTATGCCTCGCATAAACAGTTTCTCCGAACGCCTGGTATCCCTTCCAAACAATGCCAGTTTGGGAATATTCTCTAACAAGGTATACTTAGTCGAAACTTGAAATAACGTAAAGCCCCTTGGGGGCTAAACACGGAGTATTTGCTCCGTGGGGCTAAAGGGTCAACGGGTTCATGTCGTAAGTCATTGGTCTACTTATACTCGTATACTTAGTATTCATAACCGCCAACTGACCAAAATTCGGATCAACAATAAGATAGTGGTCTTGTCGAAAATTATTACTGAGTTTTTTTTATCTTTAGCTGACCCAGCGTACTTAGTATCGCCATATTTTTTTTCGTAATTTTTATATAACACAAACCTTATCCTAGCAATGACAAATACATAAACGAATAGGTAATCATCCAATTTGGTGCAGTCGTTCGAAAGTTATGCGGTCACATACATTTCGAAGATCCATTTTCATTTATATAGAAGATTAGTCAGTGCCTGTCAGGATATAGAGGTAAAACATTGCAGTGTATAGGAAAGCATGCTAAAACTTTGACCCTGCATAATATAGTCTACCGCTGGTCGTGTCTAATTGCCATACTATATTTTTTAAAGTGACACAGGATAGTGAATATCTACCCATTGCCTGATGGAAAGCGAAAAAAAAAGCTTAGTAGCCGTGCCCGATCCGTATTTTATATTAATCATACCTGTAACAGGTTTTATCAAGGGACTAGTATTGACATCTTCTACAGGTTGTTTGGTGCATCGTGTGCCAAATTGAAATCAGTGATTGGGGGGGTCCTTGGCTTTATCTTCACGCCCCTTGAAAAAGTCTTGGCCAAACCAATTTTCTTTTTCGGAACTAAAACTAATTTGGGTGAAAATTTACGAAAATCCACACTTAAATTTTAATTTAAAAAAAAACTATTGAGTCTAGCCTAAATTTTCTTTTTCATCTTTTCGTTAGGTAGCAGAGGCAGTAATGTTCCATCATCATCATCATTTCAGCCACATCCACCCTCTGCAGAGTTTTTTTAAAGTACGAAAGTTGAGGTTCAAGTTTATACTTTTTACAAAAATAAACTTTGGTGGGCAATTAAAAAAAACTAGATGTGTGAGGTGAGTGATTTTGGTTTCGATAGAAGCGTACACTATTACAATTTAAAGATTAAAAAGAAAATTTAGGCTAGACTCAATAGTCTTTTTTTAAATTAAAATTTAAGTGTGGACTTTCGTAAATTTTCACCCAAATTAGTTTTAGTTCCGAAAAAAAAAATGAGTTGGGCCAAGACTTATTTAAGGGGCGTGAAGAGGTAGCCAAGGACCCCCCCAATCACTGATTTCAATTTGGCACACGATGCACCAAACATCTATACTTATAATAAATCTGTTGAGAGGTCAATTCTGTACATGAAATATATTTTCAAATACCTATCAGGGGGTGATTAGTGATCGATACTGATGCCAAAAATGCAATCAGTAAAATTTTTGTCTGACTGTCCGTCTGTCTGTCTGTATGTTCGTTATAGAAATAAAAACTACTTAAAGGATTTTAACGAAACTTGGTACAATTATTCTTCATACTCCTAGGCAGGTTATAGTATACTTTTCATCACGCTACGATCAATAGAAGCAGAACAGTAAAGGGAAGTGTTGGGAAAACGGGATAAGTTACTGCAGGGTGAAAAGTTATATGGAATTATCGTCAATTATCAAAACTAGAAACTTGAAACTTTTATTTTAGGCTGTTTATTCGATATTTGTAAATTAACTAGTCTAAATAATTAAAAGTTCTACCCAAAAACACGCGAACGAAGTCGCAGGCACAGCTAGTAAAAAATATAAATACTTCGGACAATGCATCCAATAAAATCAATATGATATTTAATGTTTGTACATATAGTTAAGTTTAGGTTTAGGTTTTAGGTATTTATTTATTTTTTATATATTACATGTAAAATATTCAAATATTGATGAATAAATAATTGATATGACAGTTGTCAATTCCAACTTCGGAATAATATGCGGAAGAAATTGTACTTGACATTAATATTTTAGTTTAAATCTACTTAAAATTGTTGTAGGTACATATAACGTTTTTTGAAAATAACTAAATTTCATCTTGCATACGAAATCATAATTTCCATTCACGATGACTTCGTTTTCAAACGTCTAGACAAAGTAACATTTCTCTAGACTACCTATTACCCAATTCCAGAGAAACACACACTAAGAATAAGTTTCTTTACAATTGAATAATAGTACTTACATAATTCCATTGTGAAGAAACTTATTTATTTGTCAACATCTGATATCCATGTGAAATCTAATTTGTTGAAAGATTTCACACAAAGATAATATTAATACCAAAGAAATGGAATAAGCTAGAGAAGCGTTATATTGTTCTTTTTATAATATGCACGTGAATATAACCTGGTCGGGAATTGTCGTGCGCCGTTCTGATAGCTCTGTAGCGACCAAGGGTAGCGACAAAACTTATAGCTGTTCATTTCACATAGGATGAGTACGATGACGCATTTTACGCAATTCGTATATGAAATGACAAATAATCTTGAAAATGGAAATAGTTTTACTTGAAATAACGAATGCTAACAGGAGACTTGTTTTAATTTGCATTTTAAACCATAAATCAAATTTTATCTTCTTCTTCTATATAAATCTACACTTATAATAAATCTGTAGAGAGTTCAATTCTATACATGAAATATATTTTAAAAACAACAATAAAGAGATGATTAGTGATCATCAATACTGATGCCAAAAATGCTAACTAAAATTTTTGTCTGTCTGTCTGTATGTTCGTTATAGAAACAAAAACTACTCAACGGATTTTAACGAAACTTGGTACGATTATTCTTCATACTCCTGGGCAGGTTATAGTATACTTTTGATCACGCTACAATCAACGCGCATCACGCGAAATCTACTGCATGAAACTGAACGCGGTTTTCATCAATGTATTGCTAGAGGTCTAACTTAAAATTAACGCACCAATTTATAAATCTGTTATTTTTGAAACCCGATATCCATTCGTGCGACGCGCCGGCACAGCTAGTTGTATATAATTACTGATATCTAAGCCACGAAATATTTTTATCAATGCTTGATGCGTAATTTGAAACGTATTTTCATAGGGTTTAAAAAATTTTGAGCTCCAAAAAATTTTAATCACTATCTGCGGGGGAGCGCTGGAGACCTGTAATACAGGCTTTTACTAATCCTACATCAGGCATAGGCCTCCTACAATGATGGGGTGGTTTAGCAGCACAATCTTTGAATTTATGTTTGTTTGTATTTTTATGCCCTTGTAATGATAAAGATTGATAGGGATGTAAAGGAGCGACCTATCATCTTTTCTTCTCTAAGCCATCCTCACCCTCACTGGTGCATCCTGCCGAATAGCGAACTAGGCTCTGGCGGCCAACTAGTGGCGGTATAACTTTTTTTTTTCTAGAGGGGAATGCATTAGGCACCGTCATGCCACCTCCGGGGGGAGGTGACATGGTGTGTGGGACTCACACCTCCCGAAATGGGAGGGTATACCCACTAAACCCCCCTCTGTCGCCAGCATACAGCCGCATCCCTGCATGCCCTGGCCAGCCGCAGATGACAAGCGGCCGGCACTCCTGGTCCGGGGAAGGCAAAACTATCACAACTAAAGGCGTAGCTAAATACCACAGGCCAATGACGGGCAGCAGTGTCACCGGAGCCCTGCGATCGCTAACCCGCCCAAAGCGTGGTGATTATGGGTAAATCCTCCACATGTTTGCCCAAAGTGGAGAACAACTGGAGTGGCCTATGTCCAGCAGTGGACTGCGATAGGCTGATGATGGTGATGATGATGATGTAATTTTGGTGGAAATAAATAAATTATTATTATTTATCTGATGACGATTTTTATAAGGTAGCGGACGATAAATAAATAAAAAAATTGATAAAACAATAACAATAATAGTGATGATAAGTGATAAAAATTTGCTATCAGAACTTAATATTAAAAAATAAATTTAAATATTTTTTATATTCAATTAATTAAATGATAACAATAAACTTAATATGCTGTGTTTCCAATGCAGAATTATGAGTAAAATGCACTAAATATCAGTATCTTAAGGTATTTTATATTTGACCACGTGAGTTTCGGTTTCGGTTTCAGTTTCGGCCGAAACTAAAGCGACGGCCGAACATTCGGTTTCGGTTTCGGTTTCGGCCGGAAAACCAGTTTCGGTCGGACACTAAATAATTTATTTGTTCATTATGCAATTTTCAGATATGAGCTAATTAATAGTAACAAACTAATAATCTAATGGTCTTACAAAATATAAGTAAAATAATAAGTATCTAATAATTGACTGTAATTTTACTAAAATGGCATGCTACATTCTAATAATTACAATAATAATAATAACTGAGTAGCAATGAGAAACATTGTTTATAGTTGTATTAATTATGTTTTGCGATATTTAAACAGCCTGATAAATTAAACAAAGCCGGATCATAAGATGGGTATTTAACTCAGTACGTCATTCGCATAATGAAATATATTAATAGGGTTTTGACATCGTTTGCTGACTTCTTCCATTGTCCGTCTCTAACATTGTTTTTACTTCAGGTTATGTATGCAAATTTATCATACCAACACAATGAGAGGCGTGTCAGAATTTGATAGATCCGATATTAAGGTCAAAAGTGAAATGTGATGCAATAAGTCACCTTGTAACTATAATGATTTTATTTATTTGCATTACAGAGCGCGGCGAGTGCACCCCGCATCGGATGGACGACGAGTTTCTGCTCAGATTTCTGCGCGCACGCAAGTTTATTCCTCAGCGAGCGCATAGACTGGTATGATAATATTTGATAACCATAGACAGACGCATTATGTAGGGTAGTTATCGTGACCTGTATTCAGATCTTAATAATGTAACTTGACTGCTTCGTTTGACTAGTGATAGTAAAAGTCCCAAGAGATCTCGGACGCGAATTCCGTCGGGATGAAAAAATTGGTACTTTTTCTTTCAAGAAATTACTCTTAGTTGCAGTCCTGCAGTCAAAAATTTGAGGGAGTTGGCGGTGGTACTACCTATGTATCAGAAAGCTCATTAGTCCAGCACCAGGGCCCGTAACACTAAAACCGAAAACGATCGTTCGTTGAACGGATTGCGTATTTATGCACCATCAATCCCTCCCATTTGTCCCTCCCGTGTTCGAATATATGAATTAAATAAATGAACGATCGTTTTCGATTTTGGTGGTAGGGGCCCTGATCTCTCTCCGGTCGTGCCGAACTATCGTCTCATCTTATGCTTTAAGAGTGGAGGAGTAGAGAGTGGACCTGCGTTTGCGCATATACTTGTGCACTTTAATATCTTATACGTACCTACTTGGCTAGTGTCCTCGGCGGTCGGCCGCTGCGACCGAAATTCGGCGAGAAAAGAGTATTCTAACTACTTGCTTTGTCTTTGCGAGTTTTTTTTATACTTATTATAAAAAGCAAAGTACTCACGTTTACGAAAAGTATAATTTTCGTGTTCGTCTTGACTTTTCGACTTCGAATATATTATTTTTACTATTGCAATCAGTCATCTTACCATCTTATCAGTCTTGGTATCTTTATCCAACAATTGAAAAATCCCATCTAAGTGAAGTAATGTTCATTAACATGTAAATTTATCTATGAAAATTAAAAAAATACAACGGTTCTCCATGTTCTCAAGATAAATGACGAAAACTTATTGCAAATATGTGTTACGTGAATTTTTAAGGGGCTAATTTTGTAACAAGTAATTTTACTGGTACCATGTTTTGGGTTTATGACAAAAGCTATTATGGTTTAAGGACACCATGCGGTTGAGGGTAGTGTATGTAGTAAACCATATGTCCATACCGTATGTGTGAGCCAATGGACTCGCACTCTTAAGTGAACATTTATTATACATAAAATAATATAAAATAGACAGACCATACAGAGATTTATATACTGGAACAACTATGTAAATAAATAATGAATGTAGAGTATTATTTACATAATATGATCAAATATTGTCGCGATAAATGTACTAGAAAAGTAGGAAAAATTGTGGAAACCACTAGAGAAAGTCCTTGATTCCACACTTTTAGATTCCAAAGGAAAGACAGCACTTATAATAGGTACCCTATGAACACTCATTGACGTTTATTTGAACTGAATCTAGGCCACTTTACAAATATTCCAAATTTCTCCATAAAATGTATGTGGACAATTGACTTTCTGTTTTGGACACTTGGTTGAAAATTGATGAATATATTTAACAAGAGATAGATAATATACCTTTCAAAACGGGGCGTGGGTTAGTGTGTGGCATTGTACACATTTTTAATTATTTTTTTTGCACCTGGTAGAATACCTAAGTAAAACCTAAAACTATGGTCTGATACTATATACTTACTGCTGTAAATTACTATCGTAATATTGTTGTAGACGTGTTAATTGCATAACCTTGAAATATTAATACCTTGAGTTTGCTCGAGCTCATTCAATGTGCTAAAAATAATAAGGAAATGTTGATTTTTTCTGTATTTACAAAATATATTTCCTTTAATATTAAATGCATTAGATTTCCTTATGTCCTTAGCCTTCACATAAGTGTTCAGTTTTGTTCTGAATAAAGTAAATAATACAGTGTGAAATATCTAACATGATCATGACACTACAGATAATAGTTTATAACAAATCATAAAATACTTTGAAATTACAAAACAAATAAAAAGTAAGCGTTTTTGTATTCAACTTTACAATTATGTATAGTAATCTATACTTATAATAAATCTGTAGAGAGGTCAATTCTGTACATAAAATATTTTTTCAAAATAACTATCAGGGGGTGATAAGTGATCGATACTGATACCAAAAATGCAATCAGTAAAATTTTTGTCTGTCTGTCTGTCTGTCTGTCTGTCTGTCTGTATGTTCGTTATAGAAAAAAAAACTACTGAACAGATTTTGACGAAACTTGGTACAATTATTCTTCATACTCCTGGGTGGGTTATAGGATACTTTTCATCACGCTACAATCAATAGGAGCGGAGCAGTGACGGGAAGTGTTGGGAAAACGCGAGAAATTTAAACCTGTATGTTTGAACGCGCATTACGCGAAAACTACTGCATAGAATTGAATGCGGTTTTCACCAATGTATTGCTAGAGGTCTAAGTTAAAACTTAGGCACAAGGTATAGATGGGTATTATATGGAAGTCCGTTATTTTTGAAACCCGATATCCACGCGAGCGACGCCGCTGGCACAGCTAGTACATAATAATATGGTAAAATGGTGGTGCTTGTAGTCTCATAACAACTAAACGGTTAATGAAACTGAATACTTATGTTAACACCAACCAATCCTCTGAAACTTCTGCTAGTATTAAATTAAATCAGTTCAATCAGTAACCAGAAATTTAACCCTGCAATCTTTTATCGCACAGACACACAAATATCAAAGAATTTTAAATTTTCTCATCTATTATCCGAGCTATAAAGCTTAATTAATTAGACAGCGATATCCGATGAGTGACATGACACATTACTCTAGCGCCGAATAACTTTAATAATTGCATGTAAGAGGGACTATCTTCTAGGACAGTGTGAGACAGTGTTGTGCTTTAGCCGAAAATTTTGCTTTACATGGTTTTTTCGTCAAATATTCAGCCAAACATGGCCTCTTCGTCAAATATTTAGCCAAACATGGCCTTTTCGTCAAATATTCAGCCAAAATTGGATGAATATTTGGCCCAATTTTGGCCAAATATTCATCTGAGCTAAATATTTGACGAAAAAGCCAGTCTCTTCCTCAGCCATTTCTCCAGTTCATTGCACATTTTTGTCTTATTTTTAAAACATTTTTTGTCTTATTTTTTAAGTAGGTAATTAAAAGTTAGTAAATATATGCATAATGTATATTCCCTATTAAACTGGCTGGAAATCAGAATGAGTGCAGAAACTGAGAGAGGCAAACGCTTACTGCTTTGCCTTTGCCCAGCAGTAAGCAGTAGGACAGTAGAGGCAATTAAAAAAAACCCTATTAAGGATTTCAAATAGTTGATTGTTTCTCTATCGAACATAGACAAGGGTAACATAAACTGCTCTTGTTTGATTTCAGATGGTCAATTATTACCAGTTTAGAGAAGACAACAGTGAACTCTTTGAAAACGTCTTTCCCATGGACCTACGGCAAATCGGCGATGCCCACGTCATCGCTGTGCCGCCATACCGTGACCAAGATGGCCGGCGCCTTATGTTCTTCAGAATTGGTAATTGTCACCATCATCAGCAGCCTATCGCCGTCCACTGCTGGATATAGGTGTACGCTACTTTCATCTGGAGACTTTGCCCATAATAACCATGCTGGGCCGGCCTGCGGCGGTCATCATCATCAGCCTATTGTAGCCCAATGCTGGAGATAGGCCTCTCCAGTTGTTCGCCATTTAGGGCCAACATCTGGAGGATATACCCATAATCGCCACCCTGGGCAGGCAGGTTGGCGATCGCAGGACGTAACTCCTCGCTCCGGTGAAAGGTGATCATGGACTTTTTTAAATTAAAGGCGATCGAGAAGTTATGTTGTAAAAGACACATCGTTGTTTGGTACCACTAATCACTACGAAATGCAACTACTATGTAAACTATTATCTACGATTTCTCTGCACTCTACTATTTTATTATTTTGCGACAGTCTTATTCTCGAAACTTCAAACTATTAATCAGAACTTCTACAAAAAGAGCCATAAAAATACCTAAAGAAAGAATTATAAGTTCTTGTTCTAAAGAAATTCCATTAATCTTCAATTAAATCTTTGTGCTTTATGAAAAGCGAAACCAAATATTTGTACCTGAATACAATATTGCACAGAGAACATACATACAGAACCAGGGCTCAGAAGGATTTATCTTTTAAATAATTTTGCATTCCAGGCTGCTGGGACCCAAAAACTATATCAATAGAAGACCTTTTCAAGGGGACAATCATGGCTCTCGAATTAAGTCTTCTGGAGCAAAGAACACAGATCCTGGGTGGAGTAGCGTTGTTTGATCTCGAAGACATTGGCACGCAGCATGCTTGGCAGATCACTCCTGCTGTTGCATCTCGGATAGTCAAATTGCTTGTGGTAAGTATTTTAAGTTTACCATAGCGGTTTATCATTATTTTTTGCAGCATATCAGTAGTCAAGTGCCTCCTATACATTTTAAATTAAGTGTAGTATCCACACAGCATTACTGTGGGCAGTTTGCGGCATATCTATTGCAGACTCATTCAGATAGAGATCAAATACACAAATTTACTGATTTTTCTCCACCATATCGCATTGTCACCATGAAAAATTCCTTTAATCCTTTTACATCCCCAATCAAATATCCCAGAAATAGTTAAGAATCTTGTTTTTTTTCTTATTACAGTCCAGTTTCCCATCGAACACCCACGCGATTCACATCATCAACCACTCGTGGCTGTTCGACAAAATCTACAATATCTTCAAACCTCTACTGAATGCGGACATGCGCTCCAGAATCTTCTTCCACGGCTACGATGCCTCATCCTTGCACAAGCATATTCACCCGGACCACTTGCCAGAAAGATACGGCGGTATATGGCCACAATATTCTTACACCATATGGCTTGAGTCACTGAAGAAAAACCTGGAGGTCGCCAAAGCGCTGATTGGTAGTGGATACAAGTTCAGAGAGGAAGAATTGTGTCCTACAGTGGTAAGAAAACTAAAAGAGGAAGGCATTAAACTGTCGTAAGCGTTTGTTATAAGTATCATAAACCTTTTGGACCAAGATATATATAATATACTTAATTGTTAGGTAGGATACAATTTTGGTTTTGGGACCAAAAACGAACAACTGAAAATATAGCAAATAACTATTACTCTATTGTAATAGCCGATGACTCTCAGTCGCTGACTCAGAATGCTAATACGTGGTATGTTGAATATTTGGTATATTTAGCAGATGAGAAATCTAGACGCATATTCCTAAGCATAAGCTAAGATCTTGCCTTTTGGTTGTTATTTTATTACTAAAGTGCCTTATAAAATACTAGGTCCTTATTTATATTTTGTTGTCCGTCGCTATAGTCACTCTAATTTAATTTTAATTTAAAACAGTCTAGAATTAACGAAGTACAAAGACTATAAACACATTTCAAATTAATTAAATTATTAGATCTATTAAAAGCTAGGGTATTAGGTATACTTATTCCAAGTTGGTGGAAGCCACGGTAAAAAGATGTTCTGTGAATTTCAGCAATGACACTAATACAGTCGAGTGTATTTAAATATGAATCTAAAGACATTTGGTAAATTGAATTTTAAAACATTTTCACTACAAATGTACTTAGGTATATCCTAAAATCATCTGCGCACTTGGCAACTTTACGTAGAAATGTATAAATACATATTTTCTGAAATAAATTACATATTTCTCCACTTGATTGTACCTACTAAACTTTTAGTAACTAAGTTAGGTAATAAAAAATAAACGATTCGTCAAAAACCTGTGATAGAAAGTAGCGTTCGTCTAATCGAACAAAATCTGTAGTTATTTAAGCTCTACAATATTTTATTAATACTTTTTGTTTTTATGTTAAATACATAATTAATTTTAATATTATTTTGTGGACTTTTGTCACAAGTTTTTATTGTAAGAAGAACATACTTATAAACAAGTCCCAATTTTAATACACTACATACATCTTAAGATACTTAATAAATATTTTTCTTTAAAATAATGCGGAATCTTTGCTTTTATTTAAAAACTAGCTGTGCCAGCGGCGTCGCGCGCGTGCATATCGGGTTTCAATAATAACGGACTTCCATAAATTGGTACCTATATTTTAAGTTAGACTTCTAGTAATACATTGGTGAAAACCGCATATAGTTCCGTCCAGTAGTTTACACGTGATGCGCGATCAAACATACAAATAAAATTTCTCCCGTTTTCCCAACACTGCTCTGCTCCTATTGATTGTAGCGTAATGAAAAGTATACTATAACCTGCCCAGGAGTATGAAGAATAACTGTACCAAGTTTCATCAAAATCCGTTTAGTAGTTACTTATAACTACTTTAATTAATAAAAGTACCTACGCTTAATAATTTTTAATTTGAACGAATATTTTACAATATAACAACAAAAGAAATTCAAATAAACTATTTAAACACTAAAAGTCGCGCTGATAAGCACGGTTTCTCAATATCAATTATTGTCTGTCAATAAGGTCAATCGCTCTGAACGCATCAACAGCCAAATATTGAATGAAGCTAGCTCTTTTTTTTTTTTTTTTTTTTTTTCTAAATGACTACGATGATGGCCAGGACGGCCTTGTCATCATCACCGGACTGTTGGGGGAGCGGAAGGCTCTCACCCCTAGGTAAGCTAAGCAGCACAGCTAAGGGCGCCCCCTAGTGGGGCTCGGGCCTCGGCTTAGGGCGCTGCTGGGAGGGTCCCTACGGACGATATTTTGAGGAGAGGGGCGACCGGTTGCGGGCCGGTTTCGCGGGCGGGACGCGGAAGCTAGGGGACGACGCGGCGCAGGACCCCGCCGGCGGGGTCGGAACGACGGGCGTGATGTGTTAGATTGTGTCGCGAGCTGTTCGGCGGCGGCCAGCATGGCGAGGGTGATAGGATCGTCATCGTCCAGGAGGACGTGACGGGGGCGACGTTTCCTACTATGGGGGGCTTCGGGAGGGACGTAGTCAGCGGCGGAGACCACTAACGGATTGGGGTGATGCGGAGCAGAGTCAAAATATTTAGTGGAGCATCGCTTAAGGTACTGCGCGATAGTCGGCAGTTCTAAGTCGATGTGAAGGTTTTCGTTCCTAAGGAACCAGGGGGCGCCTGTTGCCTTACGCAAGAAGCGGTTCTGAACGACTTGGAGTCGTTTGATATGTGACGGAGCGGCGTGTGCGAAGACAACGCTCGCGTACGTCATGATAGGGCGGATGCAAGTCGTGTAAAGTCGAACCTTATTTCTAAGGGACAGTTTACTACGCTTGTTCAGAAGGCAATGTAGGCGGCCGAGCGTAAAAGACGCTCGGTCGCGGACTGTCTTGATGTGATGTCGGAAGGTCAGTCCATTGTCCAGGTACACACCCAGGTAACGGACAACTCGTTCCCAAGGGATCGATTTGCCGAACATCGAAATCGGAAGGCTCCGCGGGAGTACCGCGTTCCTCCGGAACATGATGGCAGAGCTCTTGGCGGGATTGACTTCGATCCTCCATCGGACCTCCCGCCTTTTTATACCCTACCGCCGCCGCCGCGGCAACCGTTACACAAAAATAATCCTTATAGCATGATTCAGTATTCACGTGCGACGGCGCGATGGCTTATTTCATGTATAAGTTTGGTGTTTCTATACCGATTTCTATGATTCTTTTTTTTATTGAATAGGTAATAATGATAACTTTTTTAAATTAGGGATGAATGAGAGTATTATAAACGTAAGAGTAAACAAATATAATCAGAATGCTCCGAACTGCTAAGCTATCAGGAGTTACACGTGTTATTGTGAGTCAACCATAAAAGATAGACATATGCTGTTGCGGGATATTTTTAGTCAATTTTATGTAAAATATTTCTGTCATACATAATTTCTATGTAACTTTAACCATTAAGGCTGCACACGCGACGGAAGCTTAAAAAATGGAGTAACTTCTCCCGTTTTCCCAACATTTCCCTTCACTACTCTGCTCCTATTGATCGTAGCGTAATGAAAAGTATACTATAACCTGCCCAGAAGTATGAAGAATAATTGTACCAAGTTTCGTTAAAATCCGTCGAGTAGTTTTTGTTTCTATAAGGAACATACAGACAGACAGACAGACAGACAGACAGACAGACAGACAGACAGACAGACAAAAATTTTACTGATTGCATTTTTGGCATCAGTATCGATCACTAATCACCCCCTGATAGTTATTTTGAAAATATATTTCATGTACAGAATTGACCCCTCTACAGATTTATTATAAGTATAGATAAACTTTTTTATAAATATTTTTCAATTTTTTAATTACAAATTACTAGATTATTCTAACAATATCTTGTTTAATGAGGACGCAAATAGTTTTGGGTTTTGCTTCGGCTTCCCGGGTTTACAATAACTATAATACGAGTCATGTCAGTCCGTACGTAATCCTCTGGTTACTTTCCAAACTGCATGGATAGTCGACCAAGAACTAGAATAAAATCAGGAAATATATTATGTTTTTGGGGTACTTCCCCTTCACGTTACGTCACATCAGATGTTTTTATTTTACGTAACTTTCTTTTTTTTGTTTCACTGGGGGCAAATGCAGAGCGTGAGCATAGATAAATTCTTTTAAAAATATTAAGAGGTTGCTGGGAGCTTTTTGGTGTATAAAATAAAACATTTTGTATAACTTTTTCGTCAGAAATTGCTTTGTTAAGCTCCGCGACTCGTTTAATCTATATATATAAAAGGAGAAACTGACTGACTGACTGACTGACTGACTGACTGACATATCAACGCACAGCCCAAACGGCTAAACGTAGGCACTTGAAATTTGGAAGGGACGTAGCTTAGGTACCGTAGGGGTGCACTAAGAAAGGAATTCCCGAAATTCCCACGGGAACGGGAATTAGCGGGAAAATCCTTTTGTATGAAAAATCTAAACCGCTTAAGTTAGACGCTTGAAATTTGGCATGCAGGTACCTTAGTAAATATAAAGTTTAGTTATGGCTGTATTTTGAGAAATTCCCACGGGAACGGGAGTTAGCGGGAAAAACTTTTGTATGTATAAATTTAAACACGCGGACGAAGTCGCGGGCAAAAGCTAGTTTCGTATAAATCCTTTCATTAAACGGTTCACTTTCATCTGACTTGAACTCGGATAACCTTTGTTTAATATTGCGTGTTTTGTAAATATTATGCGCATTTTCATGAAACACGGAAGCTTCCATGTCAAATGCAAAACTTGAAGATCAAACTGGATAAGAAGTTTCACTTCGTAGCTTTTCTACATACTCGTACTTACCACCTTACAGATGGCATGCTCTTAATGTACCTAACGAATACATATATATAATTACTGTCAAAATGTATAGGTAATATACCAATTTCATCATCATCATCATCAGCCCGTGTCAGTCCACTGCTGGACATAGGCATCTCCTAATGTTCGCCACTTAGGTCGATTCTGGGCTTCTCGCATCCAGCACTTGCCAGCCGTCCCGTATACCAATTTGGTTATATTAAATTGGATAAAAAACCAGATTAGGTATTATGATTTATTTCAATCATCTTAAACCAAATCAAAAAATATCGAATATTTCAGAGAAATCACGTGGGGAGAAACCTAGCACCTTTCAACATTACAGGGTGCAAGATATCTATTACTTATTATATGAACCCCTAATTTATATTATGGGGATGCTTTAAGGGCAGGCCATAATATCAGAAAAAATGTACATGCAGAAAATTTTACATTTTAATCCCACTATCCCATCCCATCCCATCCCATCCCATCCCACTTATATATTATATATATATATATATATATATATATATTATATATATATATATATATATATATATATATATATATATATATTATATATATATATATATATATATATATATATATATATATAATATTATAAACGCGAAAGTTTGTTTGGATGGATAGATAGATGGATGGATGTTTGTTCCCTTTTCACGCAAAAACTACTGAACAGATCTTAGTGAAACTTTATACGAATATTGTTTATGCATCAGATTAACATATAGGCTATAAATTACAACGATTTATCAATTTTTTCATTTAGAATTTCGGGAAAATATGTTACGGAGTGATTAAGAACTTTTTGAATACACCATAGATACTGTCATTTCTTGACTTTGTCAGCGAAATCATCAATTTGACATGACAGGTACTGATATCGAGGTAAATACGGAAATTCGAAAATAATTAAAATTGTGCGGCTTATTTTCGGATTGAAATTCTTCGGAAAATACTATATGCAAACTGAACTAACTGAAAATACGACCAACGTAAAGGGATAACCACCGGCGTTGTCTACTAGAATATTGCTCAGTTTCAGAGGCACCTCATTCAGCAACAAATTGGAACAAACTTTAGGAATTGTGTACAGTCGAAACAGATCTACCATAACCCGTAAACAAGGCGACCTGCATCTGATAATGAATCACAGTTTAATGAAGATCCAAGAACCAAAAACCTTACTGCATTCTCAGAAGGCTCACAACGGGCCACATGTCTAGCTCAGATGCGACGAAACTACGATCAGTGTATGCTTAATAAATATTTTTCTTATCTAAATTGTAATTTCTGTCCTCAATACTAATATTATAACATTTCAGCCTCATAAAATCGTTTTATAATTACGCATGTCGGAAGAAAATAACGCTTTGAAGTAAGTTAAGATTCATACACCGGCCAAGTGGTCGCTTTTTGGTTGGCATGATACTTAAAATGTAGTAGGTACTAAGTAACATGTAGGTACATAGTTAGGTACCACCTATAAGCAAAAAATCTTTTTTATCGGTAAATAATTTTCACAGCATAATCTTAGGGACGCTCAGTATGAAATAAAGAAATATAAAAATAAAAGATAGTATTTTTAGCGTGGCTTCTCAAAATAATTATGTTCATACACAGGATATCCAGATTCTGCTTTAGGTGTATAAGTAGATATAAGATTATTAAACGCACTTATTTTCCATAAAGAACAAAATAAGTATCCGTATTTCTATATTAAGCAATTTTAAACGTAACGCGCCGGCGCCAGCCCTCTCCTGGCCGAAAATCGGCCACAATGACCATTCTCGAAGCAGACCAGGCAAGTACGCACGAGATATTGAAGTGTACATGTTTATGCCCATACACAAGTGCATTACGTGCGGTTGCTCTGTTTGAAATAATGAGAATTCACAGTAGTAACGGGATGTAAGGGAGCGGCATATCATCTTTTCGCTCCAAGCCAACCTCACCTGCCCGTGGTGCATCCTGCCGAATAACAAACGAGGCGCTGGTAACCGACTGGTGGCGGTATAACCATCACAATTGAAGGCGTAGCTAAATACTAAAGACCGGTGACGGGCAGCAGCGTCACCGGAGCAAGAAGCTACGCCCTGCGATCGCCAACCCGCCTGCCCAGCGTGGCGATTATGGGTATATCCTCCAGATGTTTGCTCTAAGTGGCGAACAACTGGAGAGGTCTATGTCCAGCAGTGGACTGTAATAGGCTGATGATGATGTTGATGATAGTAGTAACTAGGTAGGTACGTAGGTAAGCACCATTTTTGATACCGTAAAAAGACTAATTGACTCAAAAATAGTGCGGACGCGACATAACAATCTGATGACTGCTGACCCCAGTGGTGCATTATATCGGTTCCCGGTAGGATCAATGTAGAAAACGAACTTTTTTAGATAACTCGAATAATTCAGGGAGACGTCGCTCTAGATACGTCATCACCAGAACCTACAGTTAAGTGAACCATCGCTTGAGACCAGGTGATTCCTGAACAATGGGCCGCGGCTTCCAATGGCCAACCAGAGGCCAACAAGATGTACCTACATTGTGTTTGTCCTGTGACAACCTATGTTCAGATTTCTCAGCACTCGAATCGAATACCTGTATCTTCATCATCCTTTGAGCATCCATTCGTAAGCGCGTGTAAGAAATTAAGAGACAGACGCGTACATGATATAATTACAGAGTAGGTAAGCTCTTCATGACAAACCGATGTTCACGCAGGCAAAGCCGCGGGCAGCAGCTAGTAATCTATATTTCTGTAAATCTTTATGGGACGTTTTCTACAATTTCTATGCCCACACCCCACTAGGTAAACGTAGTAACTGCAAATTATGGGCTCGCCTACTAATTACTAATAGGAGTCCACGATCGCGACGATATTTCCGTCAAGTGTGGCAAAAGCCTTAAAAATGTGACCGCGATCTAAACGGTCGCCTCGGTGAGGTCAATCGGGAATTATTATAACAAGACTAGCATTATCTCAAACATCGGCAGCCCCAGCTAAGAACTTAATTATGTAGACGATAGCTGAGTGCTCGTTCCGCAATCATCGACCTAATGAGGTTGAGGTTGCTAACCCTGAAACCCTAAACGCTACCGGCGACATTTACAACTCGAAATGAATACGGCTTCACCTTATCTATACGACAGAACTTTCTCGAAAGGGCTGCAAACAAATAAAAAGCCCACAAACTAAGAAGATATTTCAGCTTAGGTTACTACACTTAATTTACTTGAGAATCAGTCCAGTTGCTACGCAGGCTTATAAACGTTGTTTACGTCAATATAGAAATGACTAAAATCTAAATTACCCATAATATTTCCAGCAGATCTAATTTGTCTACGACTTGTATAAACATTGTATTTTGTTGCGCTCAGAGTCTTGGATAAAATTATAGCCACTTGATTATGGATAATCAAAAGGAACGACTTTTACTCGGATCAACCACTAGTAAAAAGTTGGTTTCATCGTAATTGCATCATCAGTCCATTGCCGTCCACTGCTGGCCTCTTCAGTTGTTCGCCACTAAGGAGCAAACATTTGGAGGATATGACACATAATCGCCACGCTGGGCAGGCAGGTTGGCGATCGCAGAGCGTAGCTTCTGGCTCCGGTGACGCTGCTGCCCATCATCGGTCTGTCGTATTGTAGGCTACGCCTTCAATTGTGATGATTATACCACCACCGTTGCCAGCGCCACGGGCAGATGAGGTTGGCTTGGAGCGAAAATATGATAGGCTCTTAAATCCCTTTACATACTAATATAAAGTAGATACGAGTATACTTTACTACTGGGTAATTAGTTAATGAAAATAAAAAAACATTTGCAAGTAAATTTTCATTCAAATTTCTACATACAAATAAACAGCACTAAACTCTACCTAGAAACACGACTCCTTTTTGTATTCTCTAAAATAATACTGTTCCTACTCGACGTATTTACATCGCTTTTCATCGAATTAAGGACACTTTCGCTGGACTTTTCCTCCGGTATCTGAACTAAAGTAGACGAGTGAACGGTGCCCACCCTCTCACATCTAGGAAACTTGAAATTAGATATCGACTTAGAAATTTCTAACTCGTCCGAACTGTTTGCTTCACTCATGGAGAAACTTTGCCGGTACTTCCTGAAGGTATTTTTCATCCGATTGAAGAATCCTTCTTTGCTTGTTTTGGGGAAAGGCAGCACTTGGTGCATGGAAAGCGAGGGTCCAACTGTATTAATTTTAGAGCTTTGTGCCTCAACTGTATCCCTTGATATACCTTGGTTTGAACCTTTTAAACTACAGCAGCTCTGAGTTGATTCACGTGGTTTAGTTGTGTACGTTTTTTCTTTGAGTCTCTTATTGAGAAATTGCAGGCTGGCAGAGTAAAACAGCTCTTCGTCTTCAGGTTTTCTCAGTGCAATCTCCAAAGGACAATCGCTCTGAGGACTTTTAGAACGTGGTTTTATTGCATTTTGGCGTAGCATGCCTTGCCTGATAAATGTAGCGCTGCATGCATTTTCATTTAACCATTGATCGGTTATTAATTTTAAATAGTTGTTCGAGAATTGAAACGTTGGAAATTTTGATGTCACTTTTACAGCCAAAGAAAGATACAACAGTGCAGTTGACATATGTTGTGACAGATGCGGACAGTGGCATGTCACGGATTTACAAAAGTTTATTTCAAAAGAGGTTGAAATAATTTCCATGTTTTAATATAAACGACGGTAAATATAATAAGAAATAGACTAATAACATAAATTGACTTCAATATTTTTTTAGTAGTTTTCTAAGTATTTAAATAAAAATCACGGCTTTATTACCAAAAGTTATTAGAATTCATTACACAGTTCAAGTAGCAAAACAATATTAAAAAGGACGCTGACCTTTTTAATTCTGAAAACACGAACGTTGGTAATGTTAAATGTATTAAGGTAATACTGCCTGAGAAAATGGTGACCCTAATATTGAGACAAATCCATTAGTAGCTTCAACAATATTTAGATGTCCTTTTGAAGTTAAACTCTTTGTAGGAATAAATTCAAAAATATTGTTAAGTGTTTATTTACGATAATATATTTTGCATTTTATTTAGGTAATCTGACCTATTTCCAGTAGATTATTTTTAAGAATTTCATCACATTATGACTTTAACTTTAATTTGCTCGGCGGTGAGGGATAATATTTTGAAGTTGATGCGTTTATACCTTGATCTCGGATCTGAGGTCATGATTGTAATGATAACCAAAAAAAAGCCCGTACTCCGTAATTAAATTTTAGATGTGCCGGAGATAGTTTTGTATAATTACTGAAAAGAAGTAAGTAATTCTTTATGCCGTACAAAACTAAAAAATCACAACCAACATTCAAGTTAAGAATAATTTAGATCAATGTAAAAATCGATTTATGAAAACACCGATACCGAGTAGGTATATTGACAAACTGTTGACAGTACCTGCCTACTGTTTATTTCTTACACATATTTTACTTAAGTTGAGCGTTCACCTTAGGTGATAAACAAACAAATAAATAGCTACATTTACTCCCACGACAATAAGTAGGTAAGTGACCCGTGTTGCTAAGAAAATACACACTGAACAAAGACGTGACCTTTACTGAGGTACTCATTATGGTTTAATGGGCTTCGAATACCTATATGCGCACCACTTATGATAGGAGACAAGTTAAAGATTTTATTCATGACTCGTATTCGAAGCCATGGCTTTAAATACGAATGTTGATGCTTGATACAAGAAACTGGGTGTGCTTTATTAAGCCGCCCAGAAATACTACGACCGATCGTTTACAACTATATAGGTAAAGCACAGGTCCGGCCACATATGGAATACTCTTCCTATCTCTAGGCTGGAGCACCCCTGTATCAACTCCTTCCATTTGACCGAATCCAGCGTAGGGCTGCTCGTATTGTCGATGACTTGACCCTGTCTAGTGGACTCGACTCACTGGCATTGCGAAGAGACGTTGCATCCATGTGCGTGCTCTACCGCATCTATCACAGAGAATGTTCTAAAGAATTGTTTGGTTTACTGCCTGCAGCTAGGTTTCTTCACCGCACCACACGTAACTGATTGCAATTCCATCCTCATCATCTCGATTTTTTTGGACTTTTTCCACTTTTGTGGAACCAACTTCCTGCGACAGTCTTTTCGAACAACTACGACTTGGGAGACTTCATGAAACGAGCGTACACCTATTTAAAAGGCAGGCAGCGACCCCAGAACTCGATTTGAGTTTCCATGGGCGGTGTTGACTGCCTACCATCAGGCAACACATTTGCTCGTCTGCCGCATCTTGCAAAAAAAAAAACTCCTAAGTAAAAATATAGACACGGGCATCTAAGACTGCACTCTACCTGATCCAAAACAAACGATGATATCCTAGAAATATAGGTAGGTGAACTATATCGCACAGACGGTAATATGTGACTGTATGTGAGTGAGTGTCGGTATGCATAAATGGCTTTTAAAGGTCTTTTAAACGTGATGGACCCAAAGTTGGTTTCAAAGTAAGAAACATGCGTTGGAAGCGAGTTTTATTGCCGCAAAATTCTAATTCTATACTTTCCTAAAGGGACGCAAATGCTTTTGTACCCAAGGGCCCTGGTATAGTAAGAGACAGCCTGGAATGTCAGACACACCCTCCTCAGATTATTTTGCGTGAACCAATAAGGAAACCAATAAACAAAATGTAAGTGAGATGACGACATGTGTACGCGGTGGGGGCTAACACGGGTTAGAAATGACTTAGTTTTGGCTCTCATAAATTAGTCCGTAAACATACAGTAAGCACCACGAATAAGACACATATATCGGATTTCGTATCGCTCTTAAATCATACAAGATAAGGGATACGTGTCACCTACTGTACCTACATGTGTATTCATTCGGCACGTTTCAAATAAATGTTTCGAGGAAATGTAGGGTAAATGGTGGTAGCCAAATTGACCTATTTGACTGGCTAGCTTTAAGAAAAAATGCTTTATGTATTATAAACTTTATGTATACAAAACTATTAAACCTAATATTATACTTTCTAATAAAAATTATTGTCAGTCAACCTTGACGCTTCTACGGTGAAGGAAACATCGTGAAGAAACCTGCACACCTGTAAAGAAATTCTCAGTCTGTGTGAAGTCGATCAACTCGTAATTGGTCAGCATCTTCAGCCTTATCGCTATAGTTAGGATAGGTTCGAGCCTCGGTGGGGGCAAGCATGACCTATTGATGATGATGATAATTAATGATAGACGGTGGCTCATACTTATAGTGAGTAGAGAATCATTTACGCATCGCACGATATAGTACGCTACAGTTCAAACGACGTATGAAAGCCTAAAAAGCAATATAATATCTAAGTATATTAAACTCGTAAAGTTCTTCCACGTTTATCTGGAAAAAAATACATCGGTCACTGAACTTGGGTGTCGGGTGAAAATTCAAATTTAATATCACAATAACTCGGTAGAGCCTACTTCAAAGGGTGCGGTATCATCCTATCCTCGCTGCCGCAATTGACACGAAAGTAGGTCGGAAGTCGCAAATGTCATTGCTACCGAAACTTTATAGCAGTTCAAGTTTACAGGGATTCGTTTCTGGTGATCATCTCATCTGTTATTGTTATGATATGTACTTTGAGGCATTTCAAACTCTCTACATTAGGTAACTGTTAGGCCTACGGCTGTTTGGGTAGGACAGCTTTCTGTTGGATAGTTTTACGAATAATAAATTTATCGCCCCTCAAACATGGTATCTATACTGGCACTAGCAAGATCGAGAGTGGAAGAGTAGAAAAGAAAAAGTCAAGAAACTTTTATGTGTATGTAAATTATAGAACAAGCAAGATGCACCCGCCTGCACTCTGTGTTCATGTCAAACCTGCGGGGGATTGCACCCCATTTGAAATTTTTGTCATCTTCCACATACCTATACAAATATGAATTTTCGATTAAAAATAAAAGATTCTTGTCCATCTTTTACAATTTCTGACAACACGCCATAGTCCCGCAAACGCCTGACATTATGGAAACAACCTTTAGGGAAAAGAGCTACTACCCATGTTTCTTTACGATTTCTTCTCGGTAGAATACTTCTCTCCGAATCGGTGGTAGTTTGACGATAGATGGGTAGTTAGTATTTTTAAACAGTAAGTGTTTTTTTAAAACATATAGGAATAAGGTACCCGAGGTAAATAAGGCCCAGGGGGTAATAAGGCCCACATTTAAAATTTCGCGGAAATACATTTCTATGACACTTCATTGTTTACGCACACGTGGAAAATGTCGGTGTGAATGTTTCCACATTGGTCCGCAGTCGCTAGCGCCACCATCTTGCCAGTGGCGTGCGATGCGTTGATGAAGTGACTGGATACTGTGCAATTTTATAATTTTCATGACAAAAAACTGTAAGTGTTTTACGTTTTATTTAATAATTTGACTAATAACGCTATATTTATTATCTTAAGTATGTCTCGTACAATACAATGGATATGGATTTTGCTAACCAGAGAAAGTTTTTGTAGGTTTATTTGGTTATTTTTGTAAAAACGGCATGAGAATAATAAGGCCCATTATAACGGTGCTTGGGCCTTATTGGCCTCTTAATATTTGAGTATCAGATTGTATTTTTTGTTGTTTTCTAGGTCAATGTACCATGTGAATTTGGACAATATATGTGTAACATTGTTACAGATTTTGACTAAAATGCCTCCAAAGAGAGCTCAGTGGACAGAAAACAATTTAATATTGAGAGTGCAATGAGGCCCACGTTTAATAAATGAAGGAAAATGATTAAATAAGTAAAAAAACAACAATTTACTTTTATTTCAACTTATTTCTAGGTAAATTTAGGACGATTCACTGTAATAATAAAGCAAATTTGTATGTGGGCTTTAATATACTACCGTAGTAAAATAAGGCCCCTGAGAAACGTTTTTAAATAGTGTATTTTCATATTAAAAAATATGCTTTTCTTAGTTATTGTTTCTCACCATTTATACAGCAACATATAGAAGCTATGTAAACAATATGTTTTTGATATCCTATACGCATTATACTCAGATTTAAAGCCATTTTTTTTAGGTGGGTCTTAATTGCCACCGGTACCTTACGATTTTGATTTGACTTTGAACGGGTGCTTGCGAGGCCCATCCGTGCCTTATAGGTACCGCGCCCGCGCGTTCAACGTAATTATGCCTATAAGGCCGCCCATGACTGATGCAATATCAAACAAAAAATTTATTTAAAGTATAGATTTAATGTCCAACAGTCAACGTCTGCTACACGAGATGACTCTTGTCAGTTCTCATATTTGTGCATCCGGTAATAGGATTGTTTTACATAGGTACTCGTAACAGTCTCTCAAATTACTTGAATGAGTCAACTTCTCTATTGTACTGGCTACCCTGATTCAAACTCCCCTTAGAGGCCAATGAACACTTCATAATATTTTCAGTTAAATCCGTGCCACTCGCACCATCCGATCCGAGCCAATTTAGTTCACTTTGTAAATTGTACCAATGAAATACCAATGACGTTGAGTTCGTTAAATAGGAAAGGGATGGTTCGAATAAAAATTTTGGGCTAATAGGCGTTTCGCACTTGGTGAAGGTGAGCACTTTATCAATTTATGGCCTATTCCGAAATGTACTACCAAAGTTTACGGCTACAATGAAGCTGTAGCTGAATGCTGTATAGCATAACAGCGAATATCTAGTATTAGAGATATATTACCCATCATTATTGTACCAGATCTGATACAGAACATTCATACAAAAAGGTTATGGATAACGAAATGTTTGATGTTTGAATTAAATGTTTTAATTAGTAAAAATACAACAGAGTAGTATGCCTCTTGCCATTATTGATATCGAGCAAAAAAGGGTAAAAACGCCTTTTTTGTAAGATCACCTTAAATATTTAATTTATTTTGTTTTTAGTATTTGTTGTTATAGCGACTACAGAATATTAAAATTTCAACTGTCTAGTTATCGCGGTTCTTGAGATACGAGTACCTATAGCCTGGTTCACAAACCATCATAGACAGACAACGAAGTCTTAGTAATAGGGTTCCGTTTTTACCCCTCGGGTATGGAGCTATAAAAAGGTAATGCAATTAATAACAAAAGTCAAGATTTATTCAGTAATAAATACTATTAAAATTAAATGACATCCTGTCATAGGATATCTTGCCTTTTAACAGACCGTTAAAGTTTATTTGATCATTGGAAATTCAGATCTTAGTTGGAGATTTAAAAAAAACATAGGTAGGTACATTAAAGAATCACAATGATAAACGCTGTAAAAATTATGATAGTGTAGTTTTTTTGCGATTATAATGCTTTTCAGTGCCGGGGAGCTTCAAAATATCAAGCTGAATGTCACTTCTCGTTTTTTAGATTCATTCAATACTAGGGTATATATTGGGTTTATTGGACTGTCGTCTGTCGTAGCTTTGAGACACTGAATTTATTTATTACTCTCTCAGAAAACATAGGGTTTATTTAATGTCAATTTCAATTTTCTATCATCCAATATGATATTTCTTTTCAAAATAGATCTTGACAGGTGGACAGACATAAAGAGACAGTCGGCAAACTTATACACGTTGTATGTTCCTTCCGGTATGGAATCCTAAAAATACAGAGCAAATTTACCTGCGGCTTGTCGGTGAACCGATCTATCTCGGAGAGGGATCCTCAGCCTTTCGGGTCCCACCCCTGGAATGTTGGGGCGGGTTCAACGGCCGGCCTACATCGAGACCTTTCACCCCGGCTGCACTTGTTTGTCGCCCGTTTATCTGCGCGCCTATACCAGGGCATTTTATAGGAAATTATAATACTACTTTTCTGTTTAGCCTGACGTCACAGCGGTCGTCACGGAGAAGACTAGTGCAGCGATGCCAAGGCTCCGTAATCTTCAGTCCACTTCGTGTCTTACAATGCAACGTGAAAATTAAAAACAAGTAATAAATAAAGGGAGGCTTCGATTTTTTGCCCCTTTTAATTATTTTTAACAACGGACACAGCTTGTCTCTTGAAATACTCACAGAATATTTCCTAATACATAATAAAATCAATACATAAGGTGGGGAGCCCACCTTATAAATAAAAATATATGAACCTAATAAAAAAAGGTTCGAAACTCTTCGCGTCCAACTCGCACTTGGTCAGTTTTTTACACACGCATTGGTTACTTTATGCCGTGAAAAATATTATCTTCTATCTATCTTATTCTATACTTATAATAAATCTGTAGAGAAGTCAATTCTGTACATTAAATATATTTTCAAAATACCTATCAGGGGGTGATAAGTGATCGATACTGATGCCAAAAATGCAATCAGTAAAATTTTTGTCTGTCTGTCCGTCTGTCTGTATGTCTGTCTGTCTGTATGTTCGTTATAGAAACAAAAACTACAGGACGGATTTTAACGAAACTTGGTACAATTATTCTTCATACTCCTGGGCAGGTTATAGGATACTTTTCATCACGCTGCAATCAATAGGTGCAAAGCAGTGAAGAAAAGTGTTGGGAATACGGGAGAAATTTTTTTTTGTGCATGTTTGAACGCGCATCACGCAAAAACTACTGCATAGAATTGAATGCGATTTTCACCAATGTATTGCGGGTGGTCTAACTTAAAATTTAGGCACCATTTTATGAAAGTCCGTTATTTTCGAAACCCGATATCCACGCGTGCGACGCCGCCGGCACAGCTAGTAAGCAAATATAGAATTAGTTCTGGGTTAATGACCTAATACATTGTCTCAGAAGCAAACGCAAATAATCGTAAATAGCGCTTTGAAGTATAATGTAATTGCAATATCACTTTCATGCGTGCTTTTACGGGAGCTTTTTTCGTTCTTGTGAATAAAATACGATGAACTTTTTAGAGGCTGCCATTTAATGACCTTTTAATGTCAATTTATATACTACTGTTTATTACATTTGTACATAGGACGACCTATTTCTTCCGAATAAAATACACGAACTTTGCCCGCATTATGTTAGTCATATGCTACTGGACATAGGCCTCTCCAATTGTTCACCATTTAGGGCAAACATCTGGAAGATATACCCATAATCGCCACGCTGGGCAGGCGGGTTGGCGATCGCAGGGCGTAGCTTCTCGCTCCGGCGACGCTGCTGCCCGTCACCGGTCTGTAGTATTTAGCTACGTCTTCAATTGTGATGATTATACCGCCACCAGTCGGATGGCAGCGCCTCGTTTGTTATTCGGCAGGATGCACCACGGATTGTAATATGATGATGATATGCTACTGCGTATATTAGAAGACGAAGATTCGTGTCGGGGTTCAGCGATTTATGCATCGTTTAAGTGTTACCTGCATATTCTGTGACTATATTAGAGAACAAATATTAACGTGTCAACGCGACGAGTGTGGCCGGTCTCTTTGATTCGCACCAGTTCCACTCTGCGCATTCCGATCCGAATGCTTTGCGCGAACACATCATCTTTGACCGAATACTTTGCGTTATAACATACATTGTTACGACGCAAAGTATCCACAAAATATCCACTAATCGCGTTAACACAAATATTCGTCGAAGACCTCAGATGTAGCCAAGCCATATGGCTATTTATATTTGGTATATTGATCCGATGGCTCATTTGGTAATGACCTCTGCCTTCTGAGCTTCTGATGTTTGTACTGTGCGGGAATCAAACCCACGACCCTTGGGTCAGATGGCAGAGGTCACTACCAAATGAGCCATGGAGCCAGCCAGCAAATGAATAAGCATAAAAGTTTACTAAGTACATATTTATTTGCACCCACCCGTGTGGTTAATGATAGTCGGTTTGACGTTAATCTCGTATTTTCAGTGGAAACTGTGGACGGAATAAAATCAAACGAAAATAGCCATGGGCTAATTATAATGAAGTAATTTAATATCGGACATTAATAAGCCGTCGAGTGACGACGAGAGTTAGTACTCTTTCATGGAAAACTACGTTGGCATGTTTGTCAAAACCCAAAAATATTCCATGGAAGTGTCATTCGATGCTGCGTTGGATTAAAAACGTTGGTAGTGATTGAAGAGTAACTAGATGGACGAATGAAAACACGGTAAACGACTAAAATATCGCTGTTATTATTAAGAATAATTGTTAAAATACCGATGAAATATCAGCATATTGATTAGATTTATATCTACAACTAAACACTTACAATCTTTTGTAATTATACATTTAATATGTAGGTATTAATGCATGAAACTTTCTCTAATCATCAGCAGCCCGCGGCAGTCCACTGCTGGACGTAGGCCTCTCCCAAAATACGCCATTCTGCACGATTAGCAGCCACACTCATCCAATTAATTCCGGCCGCCCTGCGCAGGTCGTCACTCCATCTAGCTGAGGGGCGTCCCACATTGCGCTTGCCTGTACGCGGTATCCACTGCAGAACCTTCCTACTCCACCGATCATCAGTTCTGCGGCAGACATGACCAGCCCATTGCCACTTCAGCTTACTTATTCGAGCAGCTATGTCGGTAACCTTGGTTCTCTGGCGTATTACTTTGTTAGGGATTTTGTCCCTCAGAGAAACTCCAAGCATAGCTCTCTCCATAGCTCGCTGAGTCACTTTAAGCTTATGGACCAGCCCCACTCTTAGTGTCCACGTCTCTGCACCATAGGTCAAGACAGGCAAGACGCACTGGTTAAAGACTTTTGTCTTTAGACTCTGTGGAATGGGCGACGTAAAGACATGTCGCAGGACCCGAAACGCCGCCCAGCCTAACTGAATCCTCCTTTCGATTTCCTTCGCGAAATTGTTTCCACCTAGCTGTAAGGTCTGGCCAAGGTAGACATACTTATCGACAACTTCGAGAGGTAGTCCATCGACAATGACTGAGCCAGGTGTGATGTGCATGTTGAACATGACTTTCGTCTTATCCAGATTCATGCGCAAACCTATCTGGTCGGGAGGAATCATTTAGACTGCTCAGCATCTCTTGAAGCTCCTGCAGCGATTTCGCTATAACGACTATGTCGTCCGCAAATCGGAGGTGCGAGAGGAACTCACCATTCACATTAATGCCTCGTCCTGTCCAGTCAAGTGTCTTGAAAGCGTCTTCCAGTGCGTTGGTGAACAGCTTCGGGGATATGACATCCCCCTGCCTCACGCCTCTATGAAGCTGGATTGGCTTTGTACGACTGGCTTGTATTTGGACGGACATTGTGGCGGCGCCGTAAAGACTTCTCAGCACCTCGACATAACGCGTATCGACTTGGCATCTCTGCAGGGACTCCATAACAGCCCAGGTTTCAATAGAGTCGAATGCCTTCTCGTAGTCCACAAATGCCAGACACAGAGGCTGATTATATTCCTCAGTTTTCTGTATGATTTGCCTAACAGTGTGGATGTGGTCTACGGTACTGAAGCCTCCTCGAAACCCGGCCTGCTCTGGAGGTTGGAACTCATCAAGCCTCCGCGCAAGTCTATTCGTTATGACCCTCGAGAACAGCTTGTAGACGTGACTCAACAGCGAAATAGGCCTGTAGTTCTTTAAAAGGGTTTTATCGCCCTTTTTGAAAAACAGTACCATGATGCTCCTGTGCCACGCCTCAGGGGTTCTCCCGGATGATATTACAGCGTTGAAAATCCGCTGAAGCTCCATCAGAACGGGTCGTCCACCTGACTTTAGGAGCTCCGTCGTAATTCCATCTTCACCCGGGGCTTTCCCATTTTTAAGTTGTTTGAGGGCCAGCTCGATCTCATCCGGACTTATGTCTGGCAGCTCTTCGGTGTTGTGGCGGGTTAATGGCGCTCTGGCGTCACTGTGCACAGGTGTGGTTGGAGAGGCATGTGTTGCGTATAAATCGCCGTAAAATCTCTCGGTCTCAGCGAGTACTTCGGACTTTGATGTGACAATTGCGCCTTCAGGTGTTTTTAGTTTTGTCAGGCGGCTCCTTCCGAGCTGTTGCGAAAATACTTTAGAGCCTTTGTTGTGCTCAATAGCTTCTTTTACAAGAAGTGTATTCGCACGCCTAAGGTCCCTTCTTATTGATTTTCGCACCAGCTTAGAAAGTGCCGCCTGTTCCAAGGTGTTACTTGTGTCACGTCTCTGTGTCATTAAGAGCTTAGTCTCTACTGAAAACCGGCACGTCCGGTCCGCACGTTGCTGTTTAAAATATCTGCTGCCCTCTTCCCTTAAGGTGTTTAACACACCTGTAAGGTCCTCGTCAACATCCAAAGTGGGTTTCAAGGCATCGAAACGGTTTTTGAGCTCTAACTGAAAGCGTTCAGAGTCAGCTATGGTTTGGTGCAATGTCGGTCGGAGCGTAGACTTCATCAGACGGGATCTTTCCAGGCGGAAGTCTATTTTCAGAGTGCCTCGTACTAGTCGGTGATCACTACCTGTATTAAAACTGTTTATCACTGAAACATCTCTGAATATGTACCTTCTATCCGTCATAATGAAGTCAATCTCATTTTTTGTGACCTTGTTGGGGCTAATCCAGGTCCACTTTCTCTTTGAGCGACCACATGGGTTCCTCACGTTTCGTCTGGTGCAGGTATTGTCTGGGCATGGGTGCTTCGGACAATATCTGCATCGGATCGGACGGGAGGAATCCACTGTGTGCCGCGAGTGTGGAGCCGGGTGTGACACAGCAGAGCACACCCTGGCCGTCTGCCCAGCATTTGACGATTCTCGAGCGGTTCTAATCGGCTCGCTCGGACCAGACTTATCGCTCCCAGCTGTCATAACATCTATGCTGGGGAGCCGCACGTCCTGGATAGCTATGGCCTCCTTTTGTGAGACTGTTATGTCCCAAAAGGAGGCCGCGGAGCGGGAGCGGGAAGACGATCCCAACGCTCCTCCGCTCCGCCGACGCAGAGGTGGCAGAACGCGGCGACTTTTTCGTCGCCTGATGCCGCCCGACGGGGCCCAGCGGGTGGTTGGTGCCGGGGCGCCTCCACCCGCCTTGCACGGGTCCCCTTCGTTGGACGGGCGTGGGGTTATTCCTTCGGGCCTCGCTCCTGTCGCTCCCCCCTAGGGGGTGAGCCTGTTTGGGTCCGCCCTTCTTAGGGCAGACAGCGCTGGCGATGCTGTGGTAGTTCTGGATATCCAGGTCCCACGGCACCGTCTCCCAAAGGCGCACGACGAAGGGTCCGGTGTTTTTAGTGGGTATTTCCCGCCTCGCTTCCATCATTCCGAGGCGGTGATGAGTCCCACATAGCCCGCTGCCCCCCGAGCAGCGTGGTATGCGTAAATGCATTTTCACCGGAACACAAAAAAAAAAAAAAAAAAAAAGGTCCACTTTCTCTGGGGCTTCTTTTTAAAGAACGAATTCATTACAGAGAGCCCCTCGCTCTTCAGGAAGTTAACAAGCATCTGTCCCCTATTATTCCTGTCACCATATCCATATGGACCGATTACAGTGTCGATGCCCGTGCGTTTACCAACCTTGGCGTTAAAGTCCCCCATAACAACATTGAAGTGAGCCTTAGTTGTGTTATGCAAGGCTTTGGCTATGTCATCGTATAAAGTTTCGATTTCATAGTCAGAGTGTGTCGAAGTCGGCGCGTATACTTGTATGATCTTGAGAGAATACCTTTCAGTCAGTTTTACGACAAGATACGCTACCCGACTTGACACGCTGGAGATAACTTCAATGTTGTTAGTGAGGGCCTTGTTGACAAGAAAACCCACTCCGCCTTGAGAGATGTCATCGCCTTCTCGGTAGTAGAATAGGTGGCCAGACTGCAGAGTCAGTGTGTCCTCCCCCGCTCTACGGACTTCACTGAGCCCAACAATATGCCACCGTATACGTTCCAATTCCACTTCGAGCTCGTGAACATACTCATCTAACCTCAAGCTGCGTCCATTGTACGTTGCCAAGTCAAGTTTGTTTTGGTAGCCTTTCTTCACCCGGGGATTCTTCGCACCCCCTGCCCTATCGTAACCGTGACCGCTACCGTGGTCAGGAATAACAGGGCGGCCGGGCACTGGGGGCCGTGGTTTATTGGCGCTGCTCATTTTTGGGAGGATGTTGCCCATAATCACCACGCTGGGCAGGCGGATTGGTGATCGCAGTTAGGCAAGAAATTTATCATTGGGACGCTGCTTCCCGTCCCGTGTCGAGTATTTATTTCTGCCTTTTGAGTTGGAATGGTTTGACCGCCATTTATCGGTTGACTGACTGCGCTGGTAGCGGGCGGTGGGGTCGTCACTTCCCGACGCCGGAAAACGGTCTTTCTCTAATAGATGTTACTATCAAGACGCAACATTCTCTACCGGAAAACACCCATTGAAAAGGTACGTTTATATATGAGCATTTACTATGTGAAATAGTTAAGTTATCCCTTTAGTCCCTTTCCGAAATACCACAGTATTCAATGACCTTCTCAAATACCCAGGTCGGTGACTGATGAAAATAGCTAAACGTCAAAAACACCTCGGTCAGGTCGATTACGTCGCCGGAACACGTACACACTTTGCTTTCCCATTTTAAATCAAATCCTGATCTAAGAATAATTTTAATGGTAAACGGTTTCTGTCTCCTTGACGACCGCGATAGCGTGTTATTACTTTGCCTCTGAAGTAGGGGTCGTTGGTCCAATTCTTGCTACTTGACATTTTTATTCATATAGGTACACTTTTTTTTTTTAGAGGGGAATGCATAAGGCACCTTCATGCCGCCTCCGGGGGGAGTCGGCATAGTGTGTGGGACTCACACCTCCCAAAATGAGAGGGCATACCCACTAAACCCCCCTGTGTCGCCAGTGGCAGCAAGTAGCAGGAACACGGGTAGCGCCGAAGCATACGGCCACATCCCTGCCTGCCCTGGCCAGCCGCAGATGACAAGCGGCCGGCACTTCTGGTCCGGGGAGGGCAAATACCCCTACCCCCGGCTTCCGGGGAGCGTTGGAGTGCGCCCCGGGCGGACCTCGTGCAACAGTGTGGCTGCACCCACCACACCGTCACACACTCACGACCCATTGAGTGGTTCGCGCCCCCATTATTTATGTACCCTGTACTAACACCACTAGTCGGTGAATGAAAGCATGGTAACGAAAACTGCACATTCTGATGAGTTTCAGGTTTCAAATCCCCAATCAGATCAAAAAATGTTAACTCTTTATGTCACTAAATCGCAGTAGACTCAGCACAATTATTGAAAAGTTGGAAGTGATGTATTACCATGAATCAAAAAGCTCGTCAAAGCTTAGTCCTACACCTGCCCCCTCTATACAAGAAAGAACACTACGGAAAAATAGTCTAATTCCATGTTGTCTTTTTCTTACCCAAACAGTTTGACAAAAACAAGACATAAGTAGATGTAAAATCGAATGTCTTTTCGTAGTATTCTAGAGAGTAATAGGGAGGCGGATCTGTCCTTTAAACTGACATCTCGTCACATTTATGGAAGAAGTAGGCTTGTAGTGTACTTTACTTGCATTTCCAATATTTCCATATACATTCTTGAACTAAACTTGCCTGCGTACTCAGCTATTCATGGGATATTGGCCGCTGTTTATAAATAAAATTAAATACAAAGGTACATTTGGAAAGATTCGAAACAAGATTATAATTAGGGCAACCAAACAAAATGTTAAGCAAACACTTGTGCAAACGCGCTTAGAAAGAACAAACGAGCCCCAACATTGATGTATGTACTTTGCAAAAGGATCAAAACCCTTTTGTGAAGTGGGCACGTATTTGCTAATGGTTGTAGGTTCAAATTAAAATCGTGGATTATAAGTACGAGTACGCACTCGAATTCAAAAGCTCTATCATTAACATCGCGATCACAAACATGAAAATGTGTAACCAATCATATTTATTAGGCACATTAACCCGAGGTGATAACACGAGGTATAAATCTGCTAAATTAAGTGATACCGAGGTTAGTGGTTTCCTGTTTTCGATGAGCATTACTTACATAGATAGTTTTTATAGACTTTTTGTGACCAAACTTTGGCGCCCTGGGATCCGGCGACCGTAATAAAATTGCTTTAGGTCAGTTTACAACCTCCACAACTTAATAGGGAACCTCCTACCAGGATAATAAAAATAATCGGAATCACTTTTTTTAAAGCTGCACCTCTCTAATAAACTGTAAGTAATTTATTTCAGTGATAAACAAATTCAGCACAGCAGATAAAACATTACGAAGCGGCTTTAATTTTATACTCTGACTCAGACAGACAGCATGAACAAGGCTTAAACGTCCTATAATATTCTAAATTGTATATTCATTATATAATTTTGTATTTTTTATACCCTCCATATAAAGTATAGTAGGTATAGTAGCGTAGTAGTGTATGTGTTTGAGCCTGAGGTATCATCTCAAAGTAAAAAAAGTTATTACAGCTATATAATTTATACAAACAACAAGATCAAGAGGCACACAACAAGATAGGCTTAAGTTTTATTTAATAGTAATAGTGTATAAGCAATAGAACTGTAAAAGCTTTTTGTTGAAAATAAAAAAAAAAAAATTTTGTATTTGTATATGTTAATGTCCGATGTTAGTGGATCTTAAGATGAACCAGGTATTTAAGGTTTAGGTACTCTCGCCGTAGAGTATACTCGTATTACCTAACAGTCACCAGTGAACGTCCGAAATCGTAGAGTAAATGATAAATAAATAATACGTGCACCAGCTATCTACGAGTATACATAGGTAAATGATTTTCTATCCTATTCTATTCAATCTTGGTAAGTGTTGAAAGCCACCAGTGAACCTTAACACATTTCTAAACATTATTACATAAATTCCTTACAGTATAACTTGCTTATCACGTGAAATTGTTTACGCTACAGGTACTCGTCTTTCAGCCGCATGCTCCGTTCATTGAACGCAACGCGGCACCGATTCAGACACGTGGTGGGTTTAGGGCAAAACTTAACCCCTTGTAAGGCGAGGACACTGACAAATATAGAACAATAGCAATGGGTATGTTTACGCCCGTGTCATTTGAAGCTTTTGTGCCATGAATTGGAATAACATTGCGTATGTACCTACCCATTTGTAAGATGTACCTACAGGACCATTTGATAGGGTGGTTGGAATTTAAAGTCAGGAGTTCAATGGAGCCGTAGTTTTATATTTCTGTTTATATCTACTTACTCATATGTGTAAAAATGTGACTTATTTAGCACTAGTCATGGCCTACAATAATAAGACCATCTTTCTAGGTCCGACCTTCGAAAGCACGGAGCCTCCGCTATCTCTTCCAGACAACCTTAGGGTAGAGGATAAGTCCTTCATCTTCTTTATGTCACCGTAAGATTGTAACAACCGTTAGATTATAATCTATCCAGCTAGATTGTAAACTATCGACATATTGTAACACGACCGTATTGCTTACAATTTAACGTATTATTTTTCGATAGATTGTAATCAATCAAAATGAAAACCGTCAAATTGTGATATGGTATGCGACGGAAAGCATTTCGCGCGCTGATTGGTTGAACTGAATATGACCCGTGCCGCCATATTTGTTCGCAACCAATCAGCGCGCGAGATGCGTTCCGTCGCATACCGTATCACAAAATAACGTTATCATTTTGATTGATTACAATCTATCGAAAAATAATACGTTAAATTGTAATCAGTACGTTCGTTTCACAATCTGTCGACAGCTTACAATCTCGCTGGATAGATTATAATCTAACGCTGTTTACAATCTTACGATGACATATAGATAGACTACCTTTAATTAAAAATATATATTTTTTTATTTACTAAATGTTCTGTGAATATTTCAAGTGTCCACGTTTCCATTACATTATTATTATCGCGCAAAAAAATGGGATTAAAATCATGTTTGTTTTATGGGAGTCTCCCTTACATGTTAATTTTATTCTGTTACTAGCTGTGCCGGCGACGTCGCACGCGTGGATATCGGGTTTTAAAAATAACGGACTTCCATAAATTGGAGTCTACATTTAAGTTAGTCCTCTAGCAATACATTAATGAAAACCGCATTCAATTCCATGCAGTAGTTTTCACATGATGCGCGATCAAACATGCAGATAAAAATTTCTCCCTACAGATTTATTATAAGTATAGATAGTATTAATTATTGTACACCCCTATCACAACAAATACTAAACAGAATGCAAGAGAAAAACAACATTTGTCATACTATCATGGTCCATATGATAAGCCTGGTGACAGACAGACGAGCCGGACAGCGAAGTCTAATTAATATAGGTAGTCCCGTTTTTATCCTTTAGACACAGAACCCCTATTAGGTTCCGTGATTATTTAGGGTTGTCGCCAATGTTACTAAGGATACTACACTTACATTTATAAATTCAAATAGAAAAATCTTAACTCGTCATGAAGACATTTATATACAAACATTTTGCTTCTAAGGTTCAACTAGGCACCATACCCCTTCAATATAACTGGCCGTTCACGTAACACTCCATCCCATCTACTTTATATACTATACAGAACTGCAAAATTGGTATTACGTACTTACTCAAAGTAACTCTTATCTTCAGATAGACCTTTTTAGTATCAGCGCAATTGCTTGTGTTCGGTCATTCTGTTATGTAACAAAATGTGTGATGCTAAATAAATAACTATTCTATTCTATTCTAGATAATTTTCTCCGACACTTGTTTAAACAGGTGTATTTGTTCCAATAAGTCACATTGGTTATTTAAGTAACATTTTTAATACCAAATGCAAATCCTTGTTTACAAATTATACAGGGTGTTTAATTAAAATTTAAGTGTGGACTTTCGTCAATTTTCACCCAAATTAGTTTGGGTTCCGAAAAAAAAAATTTGGTTGGGCCAAGACTTTTTTAAGGGGCGTGAAGAAGTAGCCAAGAACCCCCAGAATCACTGATTTCAATTTGGCACACGATGCACCAAACACCCTGTATTATGTATTAGGTAAGTACTATGGTGCATACTTAGTCCAGGGCTTAAGGGTGACGATTCGATCTCATCAGAAATTGTCGCGGCGGCCATCGCTCAAGTCGGAGAGTGTGCTGTAGAGGCGATCCGCGTGGGCTCTATCCGTAGGGCTGGTAATGGACAAGGCACTTGCTAGGCGCACTGCCCTGTGACTGTGGCAAAAACGCTGGTGGGCGGTACCCGCTTACTTGTGGGTTGGTCCTCGGCAAAAGTCCAGCTGTTGGAGTCCAGACAGCTGAGATGCTTCAGTTGCCTAGAGAAGGGTCACGTCAGGGCGCAATGCAATTCCGACGTGGATAGAAGCAATCAATGCTACAGGTGTGGACAAATAAGGCACCTTGCTAATAATTGTAGCCTGGCACCTCATTGCTCGGTTTGCTCGACATATGGCAGAAATGCCAATCACAAGGTCGGGAGTAGAGCCTGCACTGCGCCCAAACTCAGAAATCGCCGTCGAAAATCTGCCGCTGAGGCCACGACCCAGTTGTCCTGCCCTGCTTCTGTCACGGACGAGATGATGAGCGATCCGGAGCCTTAATATGGCCCTGAGGTTCCTACAAGGTAATCTCAACCACTGTGCCAAGGCTCAGGATCTCTGGGTCCAGAGCATAGCGCAGTGGCCGATTGCTGTCGGAGTTGCGGCAGAGCCGTACTATGTCCCACCTGGTGTGGCTGCTGATCTGGATGGCTCTGTCACGGTAGTGATTATAGAAGCTGCTGGCGCGCCTCCTCCTAGAGGGATCCGAAGAGGACATGGTTGGGTCGCAATGAATGGAGGGTCAATCGTAGACGTCACTTTTGCGAGCGGCCCAACACTGCGTCCACAGTTGGAGCGGTATATCCGGTTTGACGTTTCCCCTATACCGGCAGTCCCAACCAGCCAAAGCCCCTCCCTGCATAGGGATTGTCCCAGGTGGGCGTTGAAGCGGTTGGACAGGGACGCACTTGAGTGTGCGGCGAATGTCCAAGCATGGGTGCCGACGCCGGATGGGCCTGTAGAGTTAGAGGATGAGGCAGAATGGTTTCGGGGGGCGCTGTCGCAGATCTGCGGAGCAGCCATGCCTCGTGCCGGGCCAGTTCCTCCACGGAAGCAGGTTTACTGGTGGTCCGCAGACCTCGCTGACTTGCGCTTTGCGTGTGTGAGGGCAAGACGCCAGTACTCACGGTACCGGCGAAGGCGTACCCGGATTGAGGACGTGGAGGTGCAGTTATACGGTTCATACAGGGAGGCGAAGAAAGAGCTGAAAATTGCTTTTGATAGGGCCAAATCGAAAGCTAGGACGGAGTTCCTTGAGTCATTGTCTGCGGATCCGTGGGGCCGCCCGTACAGACTGGCGATAAGTAAGCTCCGCCCCTGGGCACCCCCGATAACGCAGGGACTCCCTTTTCCCTTGCTCCAAAGCGTAGTCGGGACGCTGTTCCCTTCCCATACAGACAGTCGAATCGGCACTGACAAGAGCCGTATTCTTTGATAGTGTTCAGGAAGTCTCCGAGTCGGAAGTCGGGGGGGGGGGGGGGGGGGTCGGACACACGTGGTCAGTGACGTCGTACCGGGAAAGCCACTACGTCCTCCCGATGTGTGCCGCCATTCGGCACGCAGCGCTACTCTGCTGAGGAGGGGCTGAGACGAATCCCTACATGCATACCGACCCTCCTCAGATAAGCGCTCGTAGCCGACCACCGTCAGGTTTAGTGGGTATTCTCCGTTTTAGGAGTGAGTCCCACATAACCCAGGTGACCCGTACCTAGGGCCCTGGTGTATGCGTAAAGGCATTCCTGACGTAAAAACAAAAAAAAACGGCTTAAGGGTGCATTTTCACAAAAGCGAGTCTGCGCCGAGATAACACAAACTTACGAAAGAAACGCACCGTATTAGTATTAACCTATTAATTATGTGGTTTTCCTGCATATTTGCCTCAAATTTATATACCTACTAAAGTTTGGGTAAGAAGCATTGATTCAATATAATATATACTTAACTTTATTTGTTTTTTAATACATGTATTATAGTGAATTGAAATTTAATTTCATCCAAAATGTATAATTATCCGTGCATTAACGTGACCCAGTGAAGTCGTTGCTCGAACAAAAGGGGTAAACTGAAGTCAAACAAACGTGATCAAAATACGTTTATAATTGGCACCGTTTCTGAACATGACTATAAATTTGAATGATAAACTTAATCCTCTGTATAAGAAATGTTATATTGGATTTATTTTAGTATTCTTGTACCATATAAAAATTGTTTGTTTGTTTGTTACATTATGACCATCCCAAGTCATAGTTCATTCATTCTCTGTATATTATCTGTACTCGATCCTGCACACGATTTCGATCCCAATCCCATTTGGTTCAAGAGTACCAATATTTTTAAGATTGGAATTGAAACTGCACTGGATTGGGATTGGATTGAGATCGGGATTGGTTTCAAGAGTAGGCCTACAGTACTGGTTTGGTTTCAGTTTTCATTTCTCTTCCTATCAAAAAAAGATGTGCGTGTCAATTTTTATATTCTTGAAGATATTTATCTATTATTTTCCTTTTCATGAATTAAAGTGAGTTTCAAATTGCTTGCTTAATTAAAATAAATAACCAAGACATGCCACGCTGGGCCACACAGCGCCACCTAGCCCCAAACTAAGCCGAAGCTTGTACTATGGGTACTAGACAACTGATAAACTTACTTAGATACATTTTTTTTTGTAAATAAATACATATTATACATAGAAAACACCCAGACCAATACAAACAGACATGTTCATGAACAGAAATGTTTGTACTGTGCGGGAATCGAACCCACGACCCTTGGCTCAGAGGGCAGAGGTAACTACCAAATGAGCCACCGAGCCTGTCAATGATTCTAGTAGAGGTATAGGTACTTAAAATGTTTTTTAAAGGTTTGGATAATATTTAAATATTGTAATTAGCGTATACATTTTCCAGAGTCGGCGACCCCCATAATTTTAGGAATATAGCGGTTTATGATCTACATATTTTTATTACTTATACAGAGATAAGATGAGAATTGTCTCATCTTATCTAAGTATATTGATTCTTGTTCAAACATGCGTTTATAATACAGGTAAAATATTACTTATGTTAAGTACCAACATCGTCGTCGTTCTGTTGCGGTGTAGAAATTGTAATGTCATAATTACATTGAAAGAATTGAAAAAATATCTCAATGTTAAGAAATATATCTCTCAAAATCTTTAAGGAAGTCCATAACATTGTTTTTTAAATATTTTTTTGTTACTTTCTACAATTCATTTTAAATGCACAGTATACCTACTATGTTCATGCATAGATGAAAAAGCATTAGTGGTGTTATCACTCCGGTTTTGACTTACAACATTATCAATAAATGATATTTCTAAAGTTTTTATAGAGTCTTGAATTATAGCCAGTCTGTCACACACAATCCGAGTTATCACAATTATATTTAACTCTCTTTTTTATTGAAACTTGACTAAAGCTCTAGTCTAAAAATCTCTAATCGAAACAGGGCGGGTAAAAGCTTGTTTATATAACAGCGGTAGTACATACATGTTATAACTTTTATGGCAGATCGAGCAAGCTGTGGTCCAGCGGCAAGCCGATGCTGCGCAGGCGTTTCTCGACTTCTCTGTACGAACAAGGTACATTTGGTCATGCAAAACTGTTAAGCACACTATAAAACCATAACCATGGCTGTATAAGCTTCATAATCATAATTTTATAATTATAGTTAGAATTTATTAAAAGTCATTTTTATTCAGTGCTTTTTCCTGTTCATCATGCATAGGCACAAATGTACTGATGTAAACGTTGTACAGAAATTGATTATGGCTACTAAAAACACGAATACTTCAATTTAGGTATTAGATTTTTTTTTAATACTTTTGTAAAAAACAAATATCTGATTTACATGTTATAACTTTTATGCCTACTACCCCTAAAAAAAATGTATAGTTCGTGGTTTAGCATTTCACCCAGAAACGGTAATATTAGCAACATTTAAGTAGGTTCTGAGTTTGCTGAATGTTAGTATGATATTCGAATACCTATATTTGTATTAACATTGTTAGATCCGATTTTCTTAGCACAAGTGGTTTATTACTCGTCATAATACGGTCTTAGGATTAATTAGGTATGTCATAGAGGCGGATCAATAGAATACTTTTTGGGCTCAGCCAGCCGTCCCCATCGAATAGATGTAATTTCATTGCAATTAGTTACCTTATATTATGTAAGTAGGTAGTAAGATTTGTAATTAGGCTAGAACCGATTTTACGATCCGCCCCTTTATGTCTTGTCTGACATTCATATTAATTAAGATATGCTACTAATACTGTAACATTAATAGAGTTAGTTTATAATCTTTTTTTTTTTAGGTTCCGTTTTTGAGATTATTAAATTGACATTAAAGTAATTAAGAGTTTGCTGTTGACGCTACGCAGTAGGTTACATAATTTTCGCGTAGGAGAACTTGCGAATCGGTCAATATTTGTATTAAAAAAGTAAACTTTTTAACAGACTTCAAAAAAGGAGGCACCGACTCCAAAAATAAGTGATACTTGTAAATATTTAAATAATTATAGTTATACATATGATATGTATTAAGTAGATAGTTACTTACGTTATTTATCGCTTTTAAGTTATGCAGGTTTTTGTCAGATTAAAGTTTTGGTCGTTTTCGTTTTTTGAAGTCGGTTTAATTGTATTTTTATATTACATAGATAGTTCATTTTCATCCTGATTTCTTGCTTATATTTCATGTTCCTGTTGAGGTCCAGGTCAGGTTTGAACCTTTGTGTGAATTCCATCATGGCTATATCGCAAAATGAAGTATGACTTTCTTATTGACTGACGATGTATGTGACTCATTGTACTCGAATAAGGCACTTAGATTATTGACAGGACTTTACGCCCCAAAAGGCGCTTATCACAAGGGCGGATGTTTCAAAAGTTTTTTTTTTATAGAAGCACGGCATAATGGCTTACCCGCGCCTGATGGAAAGTGAAAGAAAAGCCCAAGTCGCCGCGACAGCGGGCAAGCAACCGATTGGTCACCTGTCAGCTGCCGCCGCCATGCCGGCCCTTAAGGTGCTTCTTCACGCCCCGCTTAAAGGATCCCATATCAAATGTAGTGTAATGTATGTATGTAGTAGGGTTTGATTGCAGATTCGTTCTTAAGGGTTGGTGTATACGTGTAAGGCGTTGAAGGTGTATCTAATTGCCACAGGCCGTTGACGGGCAGCAGCGTCACCGGAGCTAGAAGCTACTCCCTGCGTTCGCCAACTTGCCTGACCATTATGGGTAAATTCTCCAGGTGTTTGCCCAAACTGGAGAACAACTGGAGATGCCTATGTCCAGCAGTGAACTGCGACAGCCTGACGATGATAATAATAAATATAAATAAATATCAGACAACATCACATACATTGCTCCAATCCCAAAATAAGTAGCTTAAGCACTTGTGTTTTGGGTATCAGAACAACGAAGGTACCACAAATATAATACTTAAATACAAATATAAACACCCAGACACGGAACAAACACAAATGTTCATCACATGAATGTTTGTCCCGAGTGGAAATCGAACCCACGACTCTTGGTTCAGAAGGCAGGGATCACTACCAATTGAGCCACCGAGCCAGTCAAAATGATGGTATACGTGTATAGGATTCACAAGACATACTAAGCTCTATCACAGATTAATAAGCTCTATGTAGAGAATGTGTGGGCATTCCGAAACTACGAGTATTTTACATGTTTACGGTTTGGTAAAATTAGATAGGTATGCATTGTAATGTCTTGCCTACAATAAAATGACGAGATAACACATTAGCAGTGGACGTCAAAATTTTGACGTAAATCGCACGTGTGCTGTCCAGGAATGCATGACTGTATCTTCTTGCACGAGACCACTGTCCACACGTTCTTAGACATGTGAATGGGGTAATAAAGTATTTGAGGATGTTGTTATGCATTCGATCAGACTGGCGAACATTGGGAGAGGCCTTTGTCCAGCAGTGGACTGATATAGGCTGATGATGATGATGATTATGCATGTTTCGTAGGGTTTGTTCTGACTAAGTTTATCATCGTAAGACCCTCGTGTGATCCAAATCCTATTGTTTTATTTATTGTTTCTGGAAGTCTGGGCCTTACGACTTTAATGCGGTATGTTCCTTGGGGATTCGCAGTATCTGAAAGTGGGCAAGGGACATCAGATAATAAAAAGGGCGATCGTGGGTTCTGTGAACGTGATGTGTGAAAACACTAATGTCGGCCTACTCGTGGTAGAAATTGAAGGAAGTATTAATTTCCCGCGTAGAAAAAAAATTCGAATAAGGTTCTAATATTGTTGCTCCTAACATAAGACGATGATTCCAACACGAATTGTATTCTAAAAAGTAGGTATGACATTTTCCACTGAATATTTTGAGCACATCTGGGACATTTAAGAAGTGACTTCTTCTATGGCTATCATTTCAAGTCAATCAGTTAATATAACTTCATATTAATATGTATACAATGAACTCAGATCAGTGATCCGATCATTCGAAATTAGGACAGTTTAATAAACAACATTACCTTTGTTTAAACAGTAATTGGTTGTTGGCATTCAATGTTACTGTAATTATACCACGAGTTTAAACGTTCACCTCAACTCGTGCTGCATACCACGTGAGTGAACCCATCTTAGACAAACGTTTGTTTACTCTTCCCACTATCAAACGATAAATTAATTTACGAATACCTCAGACAGCTATTTCAATACAAAGATGTACCTACCGGCTCTTGGAAATGACAATAATAGCGCTGAAACGTGAAATTGTTTCACGAGACCTGAACGAACATACTTATGTAATGTAGGTAGGCAAGTATCTCTTTAGTTAGCGTCAATACAGTCAATGTTAACAGGTGAAATAAGTAGTTATTTACTACAGCCCGCGCAGATAGGTATATTTTAGCATTCTAAGTAGTCAAAATGTTCTGAAGAACTTATCTTCTTACTTGAACTTATGTTCGTTCAGTTTAATATTGGCAGACAAGACATGATTGATGCGTAGCTAAATACTATAGGCCGATGACGAGCAACAGCGCACTGCAGCGAGGAGCTACGCCCTGCGATCGCCAATCCGCCTGCCCATGGTGACGATTATAGGTAAAGCCTCCAGGTGTTTGCCCAAATTGGCGAAGAACTGGATTTTTTTTATAGATGGATTAGCACAGCGTAAGTACGTAACGTACAATTAGGTAAAGAATCACCTGTCAGTTGCCACCGACACGCTGGCTTGTACAATGATTTTGGCTATACACCGACTTTGATGTAATAGAAATGTCAATCTGGAATTTAAAACTTCATAAGATAAGAGTAAATTAACCTCGTGGCATAAGGAACTCCGCACACTGAACGCACCGCACCACATTCGGTGTGCGCGCTTATTCTGCGCAAGCGTAGGTATACGCCTAGCCGATAAACATAAATTAAATCCAATTCCAAAAACAGACTGTTGATTTATCGTTGACCTCAGGAGAAGTGCCTGTTGAGTCCAGCACCGGCGCCGGGAGATTAGCTGACGTCCTGGTTTAAGGTCGCAGACTAATTGCGCCGATGGACGGAACTAAATCATTTCGTATCAGTTACAAACCAATATTAGATCTCGACATCTCTAGGTCACTGGAAGGCCGGAGCACTTGCCTTGATTATGTTTGAAACTCATATTTTATTACGCACTATTTAGTAGATTACTGAGAAATTAGACCTACTCGTGAAATGCAATCTGATATTTCATAAATTCTACGAAAGAGCGAATTTAGCGCTACCTTTGCAAGTCTTACAAAACTGTTATAAAGACAAATACATGTTATGAAAAGGAAAAGAAATCAACATTGGCCAAAAAATAGACGAGATACCCACAGTTGTTTAAATTAAATTTATCCACCCACTCACAAGAAACAAACCATTCTATGGAAGTTGTATGGCACGTACGTATATAATGACATTACTATAAACGTTAAAAGATTTATAAATTGCGTCATTGTTATGTCAGTTCACAAACATAAAATAATATTTTTATAATGAAATGCTCGTACAGTGACCTTTACTTAACGTCGTCTTATAAACATTACATTGTAGTAAACATAGGTGCATATTTATAGTACGCAATTATATATTCAGGAATATAATTTAATCTTCAATCATATAAATAAATCTAGAGCACTAAAGATATAGGCCGTCAGTGTTGTAACTAACTTATTTGTCGAATTTGTTCGTATATGTTCATTGTTTTAAAAGTATGAACGTATTGTGTACAGAAAATTAACTACATTATTATTAAGTGCAAATATCAACTTATGAGTATTAGAAACGATAATGGATGTAAAAATAATTAATAAATTACCAATAAATATTAGAACAGAAAAATCATTTTCTTTGTCATACAATGTAAATAGGTGTATTTCTTTCCTACATACATAAGTAAGTAAAGTGGTAGTTCCATTCAGTAAAATACTCCTGAATTGTTCAAAGTGCAATACATAGTAGTAGTAGTAGAATACTGATAGTAGGATACCATGTGCGGGGGGTGCAACAAAGAGAAGCCTCCTCGAGTGGCAAACTGCTACTAATCTCTTTCGGGGGATTGGTAGTAGTGGGTCCCGGCGCACCCTGGGCAACGGCGGGTGGTAATCTCTTAGGAGATTGCCACCCGACGGCTAATTCTCAATGAGGGAAACGAGCTTGCTCGTGAATACGAGCAAGCTGGTCGTCTCGCCTCGGGGCAGACAGAGTCTGCAGCTGCGCGACGTGGGCGCGCAGCACGGTTGGACCGCTTTGGCGGTAGTGGATGGACGCATGGTGATGCGTGGCGGTTTGTCGGCGATGGTCGCAGAGGAAGAGGAGTGCCCTTCGGGGGATCTCGCGGTGTTATCGTTGCCGTCCTCCCTATCTTCTGCGACCCTTGCCGCCGGACCCATTGGTGGTGCTGGTTGACGGCGTCTGTCGGGTTCGCGGACGCTGTCCTAGCTAAGAGGAGGAACTCATGGTGATGCGTGGTGGTTTGTCGGCGATGGTCGCAGAGGAAGAGGAGTGCCTTTCGGGGGATCTCGCAGTGTTGTCGTTGCTGTCCTCCCTGTCTTCTGCGACCCTTGCCGCCGGACCCACTTGGTGGAGCCGGTTGACGGCGTCCGTTTGGTCTGCGGACGCTGTCCTGGCTGCGCACTTGTGCGCACTGGGGGGCCCTTGTGGCCGTGGTTACTCGGACGCGACTAGTGGGTGTTGGCCTTTGGCCGTTTTTCCCGGACGTGTCACGATGGGCGGCGTATTTATACGCCGCGGCTTGGCGGGTCCTTCGGCCACGGTTCTCGTGGCCGTCGGATGGGTCCTTTATGGATTGGTCGCCGGGCAACCTGTTTCCCCTCGCAAGAGGGACCAGGGGGCTTGCCTTAACCGGCCGGCCCGAGTGGAGTTAACCACAATAAAAAACCACCTGTTATCCCGACTTCGGTCGGGACCAGGGGGCGCAAGCTCAAGTGGAGAAAACCACACTAAAAATCCACCGTGCGGTGGCGACTGCACGCCCGACGGGGTCCAGTGAGGGTTGGTGTGGGGACATCTCCCTTGCCTTGCACGGATCCCGTCCTTGGAGGAGGGCGACGGCTTCTGCCTGAGCCCTAGGCTGCCCCAAGTGGGGGGGCCGGCCGAGTCTGCGCAAGCGGACCGCGCTGGTGGTGGCGTGGTGTTATGGTTCATACCAAGATCCCACGTCATCATCACCCAAGGCGCGTTGACGGTGTAGACCGGGGTTTTTTAGTGGGTATTCTCCGTCTCGCTAACATCTAGAGGCGGAGTGAGTCCCACATAACCTGCTGCGTCCCCGAGTAGCAGGTATGCGTAAATGCATTTTCCCCCGGTGCAACAAAAAAAAAAAAAAGGATACCATGTGCGGTATATTAATAGATTCTCGACAATTAAGTTATTTACATATGAAAGGAATTTCCGTGAAAAGGACTAGGTGCTTAAGATAATATTTATTTCCAACGTCAAGTTTGCTTTAAATCAACAATCAAATTACACAGTCACCTTTACTCTGTGAAAGTCCACTTAGCTATTTATTTTAAACCTAGGATATATAAAATTAAATAGTACGAAATCAAATGTTGTTTAAGTAAGACTTATAGCATTAAGATTATTAATTTTCCATAGTTCTTGAACAAGGTGTGAACTGTCGCGTGATTTGTATATCTTATCATTTATTTTTGCAAGCGTAATGTAGCGTACACAAAGTCACTTATGTATAAACAGACTATCCTACAGATTTTTCAATGTATAAGTCTTGAGGTAATTAATGACAGTTATGTATAAATGTAGGGCAAATATTTACCTACACTTTGTAAATACAACTCTGACTACGAGTAGGGTTGTAAGAAATCAAGTGATATAACATTACGCGTGCATAGATGTTAAGTAATAAAATTAATAAGTTCCAATAATATCTTTTAAACATAAGGCGGAACAAAACCGCTTTCAAACACTGAGTAAGTAGAACTCTTATCTTATACTTACTCAGCAAACGTTCTGTCTTTTTCTTTAATGTCGGAACAAACGACGAATCATATTATAAGAAGGACTATGTAACGGTTGTAATACATTATAATAATTATTTGTAGTATCTTCGTTGTTCTGACACCCATACCTAAAAACCAAAAATACTTAGACATCTACTATTCAAGTTATATTTGTAAAATTTTATTGATTGCCGTTATAAATAAATAAATAAATTACCCTAGACATGCCACCATTGCCCACACAGCAACATGGCAGCAAAACACCGACGAAATTACATCAGGCGCGTTTCGCGATCACTCGGTGTATACCCCGAGCCATCATCAGTTCCAGCTCATCAGCGAGGGCTCAAACGTGGATACTTTTGGTGTTTCATGTCGGATACATTCCAGCATTGAATAGTTATTTGATTTATTTATAAGCGATTCCAAGTGGTGGTCTGTGATGTCTGAAAAAAGTCAGAAATAGAAACCAGATAAGTGATTTGGATACAAATCGTTACTTGGGCTCTATCTTTGTCTATAAAGGCGGGGGACCACAAATTGTGACACTAGTGACAACCCTATTATATAAATATAATACTTAAAGTTTGCCTTCATAACGTCCTTACAGTAGTAATGTCGCGTCGGTCCTCAGGATTATGTCAAATGTGATCTCTGACTGAAAAGTTGCTAGATTCCCCAGGCGCTAACATCAAATACAACATCAACAATGACATCAAAGGGGGATAGCGAAAATGTCATAACCATTGAAGTAAAAAAAACCGGTCACACTTACGTGCAATGGTTAGCGGCAATACTGGGTAAGAATTTTTATTACTTTTGAAGTTTGAAGAGATGATCCTTCAATTTCGTTGAGTAAAGCCATGACTGTCAAGTTAGGGGAGTTGTGTCCAATTGTGTATCTGACAATATATATAATATATGTATATATCTTATAGACTGTATAGATAAAGCAATATTTAAAGCCCATTTTGAAATTTATTATTATTCCTGGGTGGGGGGTGCAGGGCGGTGATACCTTAATCCTGAAACGCGACCGAAATCATTTGACGGGTGTTTTCTTTGTACGCTGATCACTAGCAATGCGGATAGCTAGACTTAGCCTTCTTTTCTGTACTAGGTACCATCAAGCCACATGAGACTAAGGCTATTCTATAAAAATAAATTCATATAGACCTCGTATTACTATGGTAACAATCGTGGAGACGCTTCGCAACGCCCTTGAAACGCTTTTCTTAACAATAATAATACAGGCTAATTTTATCTTCGTTTGCTTTAACTTATGAAACTTTATGGCATATTACACTGGAATATCTGATTGTATACACATTGTAACTTTCACAATTTAACAATGTAATTGTTCAACTTATCCTACATCTCCACTGCACACTCGACTGAGTATATCTAACTGAAATCGGCCGCAAAACAATAACTTTTCCATTGTTTCTTGAGTGTCTACTCATGTTTGAAATGCTACATGTATCTACGTAAATTATTGATAGGTTGAGCTGTGTGGAAACTCATTAATACTCGAATTGGACTGGACTTAAATTAAGGTTTTCTTATTCAACATAATATGCTGTGTATTACTTACATACAATATTTGATAGTGGCAACGACCCTGCTCAACTATGGCCTTCAAAGCGGCTGGATCTCGCCCATGAAGAAAGTCTTGCAGTCAGACGAGTCACCGTCCGGGACAGCTATGACTGACAACGAGATGTCTTGGCTGGCCAGCACAATGCCCGGAGCGGCAGTCCTGGGGACGTTCCTGTACTCCTACATAGCGGACAAGTTTGGTCGGAAAATTGGCATTTTAGCCATGATTGTACCACAAGCGGTGAGTTACTTAAGGAACATCCTTTTGAAAGTTGGTTTCCGGAGCTTGTGGAGTGTGTGCAACGTCAGCAGCCGGGAATAGATTCAACATCGGAAGGACGTACGCTTGTGGTTTACCTTAGGGGTATAAAAAAACAACATCAGTAGGTAACACGTTTCTAACATTTATAAAACGATTAAAAAAGTATAAATTATGCATTTTACTTCAGATATCATCAGACATTATGTCTATATACATTTTTGGCTATAAATAAAAGAAGGCGCTTCTTAATTTTTAAGACTATTTTCCTACTCGCAAAATGAACGAAATATACTGATATCTACTTTGGCTTAGACTCTTTTTGGGTCGCTGCGCCTTTTTAGTTTCTTTATCTAGTATCATATACACTTTTAAATGGTTTTTAATTGGGTTTTATATTTCAGCTATGTTGGGTAATAAAATTAACAACGACAAATACAATAGCACTTATTGTGGCTAGAATATGCGCCGGTCTTCCGGCGGGGGGCTGCTTCAACCTGGTACCAATGTACGTGAAAGAAATAAGTCAAGACAACATCAGGGGAGCTCTGGTGGCCCTCACCATGACCTTCCAGAACATTGGATACCTGGCGATGTATGCCATGGGAGGCTACATGAACTACTACATTATTATATGGATAGCAGTATGCATACCAGTAATAGCAGGAATATTGTTTATAATTATTGCGCCAGAATCACCTGCGTATTTGGTCGGGAAGGGAAGAGAAGATGTAAGTACAATTTAAATAAATTATTTAATACAATGATTACAAGAGGAAACCTTAATACCTATCTATTTTATTCAAGTTTAGTTTAAAATTTATCCAATCGGGAATCGAACTCGAGGCCATTGGATCGTTGGTGCATTTAGGTAAGCGAAAAGGAAATGTGTTTCTTGTATTTTGTTGGTGTAACTTAATTAATATTTTAGGATGCCGTGAAAACGGTTGCCCGTCTTAGAGGCTTAGATATAAACGACAAAAGTGTACAAAATGAAATGGACTACATGAAAAACGAACACGAAACTTTCAAATCTATTGAAAATTTTTCGTTCTTATCAATATGTAAGTATATCAAATATTTTGCTCCCAATTAGCAGGTAATACCTACTATTAGGAAAGCCCACCAATATTTCATTGAAACAGAACCCTAATCAGTTCCGCTGTGGTAGAACATGCTGGAAAACATATTTTGCAGTTCACTGCTGGATACAGGCTTCTTCAATTGTTCGCCACTTAGCTTGAAGCTGGGATTTTCGCATCCAATTATCGTCTTCTTCTTGAGTCGATGACAAAACGATTATATGTTGTGAGATCAAAACTCTGAGACGCAGATATCTATATCACTGGCGATCAGCAAGTCCTCGTACAGACAGGAGTCCGGACACAATATCCAATTATCTGAACATATTGGACAAATCATCACTTCACTAACCAGCCACGCACAGACGCATTCATACACTAGCGGTATCCACTCCTGAATCGTTTACCTCCAGTACCCCAACGACAGTGGGACCAGTTAGGGATTGGCAATATCGCAAGAACCAAAAATAGCGAACAATTGAGGGTCACTGTCTCTTTAAGACATTTTAAAATCATTAGGTAGATTGTTCTGAAACAATTGATAAAGCGTAATTTTTATGTATTTCTTGCTTAATTGCTTCCTGAGTTTAATTACATGCACATACATTATAATTGTTACAGTTAAAAACAAGGCGTGTCGTCGTGGCTTCTTTCTGAGTTTGTTCAATGTGACGATTCTAGACTTGAACGGCACTTTCAGCATCAACACCTACGCTTGGACCATAGTCACCCAGTCTGGGGTCACCGTCAATCCTGAGCTGCAGACCCTCATCATACCCTCCATTATGATATGCGGGTCAATTGTGTCTATTACCTGTGTTGAGAAATTTGGGAGAAAGGTACTGCACCTTACTGCACTTTTAGCCTTATGAGTCTTATTGGATTAGTCATATGGTCCATTAGTTCTCCCAGTACATTATAGCTACTTAATAATCCAAACGTTAGCCGTTGACAAGAGCTGATCAGAATGAATTAATTTTGGAAGAAAGCGTTGAACTCTAAGTAAATTACACCTTCTGCCCTATTCAAAATACTTTGGAAATATATTTAATTTCTGTGTTTAGTCACTGTCAAGCTGTTTAGGTACGTTAGAATATAAAATTTGACTATTCGACGTTTTGAATAATAGGCTGAGCGGTTGCCAACGCCGGATAATGAATTGCGTTGTGTACATCAGCAATGCCAGAGACGCAGCCATTCAACTGCCTACCGAACTATGAGCTCTCTTCAAATCACGTTTAGAGAAGGACATGTCGTAGCGATCAGGAAACACTGCGGCTGGGAGGTCGTTAAGAGTTTGCAAGTCCTTGGAAGAAAAAAGCTGTAAGCGAAAAAATTCTGGACAAAATCTATTTCAGGCAGTACGGACAGACCCTACTGTGGCGTGTAGTGCGATGGTAGAATGGCGACACTGGCATAATGCTAAACAGCTCCTCGGGGCACTCTCTAATGAAAAATGTTTTCCTTTCATCACGTGACTTAACTTATTCGCTTGTTTCGTATACTTCCAGCCCATAATGGTAGGAGCGTTGGCGCTGTCAGCGGTGGCGTTCAGCAGCGTGGCGTGCTCGCTGCTAATTCAGCAGTACAGTTCCGTCACGGTGCCCAGCTGGGTGCCGGTGCTGTCGCTCGCCGTCTGCGTCTGGTCGTACGCCGCTGGTGTGCTGCCGATGGTCTACGTAATTCTATCGGAGATGTTCATTTTCCAAGTAAGTATCGCATGTAAACGTGAATAAATTTCCTTTTTAGGCTGGAGACTGGGGAATGGGGATATATTCAAATATTTATTTTATAGTGATATGTCACTGGTTGGTTACTGTCAGTTACATGGAAAATATTTCTTTCGGTTTTGTTTACATTTCATTTTAGTTTCCTGGCAGCTTTTTAAAGCCTCTAATATTCATTGTCAGATGTCAATAATAATTATTACTACCGACAAACCGCTTCACACGGCAGGGTCACTTATCTCTCCTATAGCTTGGCAGCCTTTTCGATCATCAGTATGAAATAAGTGGCAAATCTGAAAGCAATAATACATTTAACTGGTTTTATTTTTTTGCTTACCAGGTACGAGCAAAACTAATGGGCATCATCGTAACATACGCGTGGTTCGTCTCCTTCGTCCAGGTGGTCTGCTACCTGCCCATCTCCAACACCTTCGGCACGCACACCACTTTCTTCATCTTCGGCATCGTGAATCTTTTCGGCTCCATCTTCTCAGCCGTGTTCCTGCCCGAGACAATGGGGAAGAGCGTCGAACAAATCGAGAAACTATTACTTGGCCAGAAAGCAAAATAAATAGCGGTTTCTGGAGTGTTCCTCATATTAAGAACTGATAGGACTGATATTGTCATTTAAATAAAGTTTTCTGAAGTACTCACTTTCTTACTTACCTTGTTCCAAAAGAATTAGAATCTAACAAAGGCGCCACATCCACCTAGACCGCGGATAAATGTACATATTTTAGCGATAAATAATAATATCCCAATAAATAGATTTTTATTTATATCAGACATCATCACCATCATTATGATGATATTTATATTAGACCCTAGCTTATCTACTTAGCGTACTTCCTGACACACAGGAGAGATAGCGCCATCTAATCTGAAACTGAGCCGATGCCTGTATTATGGGAGTTGACCAGTAGGTCAACTGGTAAACTTACATAAACAGACTTGACAGAAAAATTTAACTATGCAGGGATCGAACCCCTCTGAATCAAACTGGTCAAGGACAAGGATGGAAAGATAAGTACATTCGACTGTTAATATGTTAGTCAATATACTATACGAGAATGTATTTAATATGAAACAAAGCGGCAATTAATAAGATGTTAGACAATAAAAGTAACAAAACAAAATTAATATACTATACTATTATGGTCTAATTTTGAATAACTACAAGCTCACCGGTTATATTTTTTGCTCACCTTAAAGTCAAGTGTGGAAATATGTACGTACCTACATATCTATCTTCTCTAAATCATTAAAACATCTTCAAACACTTGTATGCAAAAAATGCTAATATATCTATGTCTATCCACACGTTGTACATATGACTAGCACAACATTAGCAGTAAGACCTGGAGACACGATTGAGCCTCTGCTCCAGGTCTTACAAATAAAGTAGGTATAAGTAGGTAATACGACAGTTCAAAAAGGTTTTTTTTAAAGAATCCTTTCATACTTGTTTATACGATTGACTTGTAACAATTAAGTTTAATATTGAGACACATGATATCATGTTTATCATTAGTGCCGAGTCAAACGGATATGACGATTTACGCGACAATTTATTTACCCGATTTACCGGAACCGGTTGCGCCCGTCTCGAAATTGTTCAACAATATATGTAGCTCGGGCAGACATTGCAGTTAGGTGGAAACAACTTTGAGGACGAGGTGAATAATTCAACTAGGCTGGGCAGCATTTGGGAAACTACATCGAGTCTTCTCATTATCGATCCCACAGAGTGGTTAAACACTAAGTTCTTCAACCAGTGCGTTCTACTTACGGCACGACTAGTCCACAAGCAAAAGTTGCTCAGCGAACTATGGAACGAGCAATGTCGACGTTTCTCTGCGGGATCGAATCCATAATGAGCTGACCCGACAAATAACAACGGTCACTGACACAGCTAACAGGATTAGTAAGCTGAAGTGGCAGTGGGCTGGCCACATCAGCTGCAGAACCGATAACCTTTGGGGTAAACGAGTTCTAGAGTGATCACCGCTTCTTGGTAAACGTAGTATTGGACGCTCTCAGGCCAGGTGGAGTGACGATTTGCGCAAGATGTTTGGCAAGCAAAATGGCAAACAATTCGAGAGGCCTATATCCACCAGTGGACTGCGAAAGGCTTATGAAGATGATGATGATGACTCGACAATTAAAGTTTCACTCTTTGTAAAGCCACTATTCAAATTCTCAAAGAATGGATTGAGTTTTTTGCCACGTGACCATTTACGAGTACATTATCTCAGTCATCTTGCACAAGAAACCGGGAGTTTTATTCAACAAAGTGTGTTTGAAGTATGCTACGGACCTGAAGTTACCAATCATTGTGATGTGAACAATTTAAAATATTATTTTACGTATAGTAGTTTGACAAGTACAACATATTATACGAGTAAGTATAATAATAAGTTATTCTAGCGCCCTATTTACTTACATAAGCACGTTTCTTGAGACGCGTTTAATATTCAAATATATATACTTGAACGATTATACAAAAAAGAAGTTTTATAAGGATCAAATAAAAACTGGTTAGAAACCAGAAAGCCGATGAATTCACTACACTGACCGCACTTGTTGACTATTGTTTCTGTTGTGTTATCAGTAGACACAGGTATTCAAATTACATATTTTTAATTGGTGCGAAATTAATCGAAACTTTTTCAATAATCTTATGTTAATTTATGGGGATCCAAAAGTTCAATTGCGAGGACAGTGTCCTTAATATACGTACCTACAGAGCAGTGACGCCATGACTAATTTCGTACATAACTACTACTAATAATACCGACTAAAAAGAAATAGTTTCATAACTACTATAGTGTTACACTTAGCCGCTTGTCATCGGAACTAACTTCTGACTTAGTTAAGAAAAGTGAAAAATATTTAGTATTATTGCGTATTGTCCGAAAAATGTTGTTAAATATACGAAAATATATTGTAAATGGTGACTCTGTAAAGCTTCGACAGATCTACAGGCAGCTGTTCGTAACATTATCAAGTAAGTAGAAATTTTAATGTAGAGTCTTTTATTAATTTTATTTTATATACTTCTGATTATAGTAACATAAATGAAAATTTGCGTGAAAATATATAAATTTTTACGCAAATTAAATTAAATTATTAATTAAATTAAGAAAGCTATAAATTTAAAAAATACGAGTATTTACAAGCAATAAAAGTGTTTTAAAACGGATCTTCGTAGCAATGACCCCAGGCTAGCTCTAATTATTAATTTGTAATAGGGAATAATTTTATGGACACTTAAGGAGTGATTATTAAATATTTTTGTGGTTTCTATATCATCTGACAATAATTTCAGACACTCTGCACTTTAGTTCGTATTTTGGATGCGCATTATTATAATGTAATAGAAAAGTAGAAAATCATAATTATTTCGTTTTGTGATAGCGTAAAAAACTGGAAAGTCATGTGATTGCGGTATTTTTACCGCCTTTATTAAAACCAGACATTACCGACAAAACTTACAATGGCTCATCAACCTGCAAACGTCCACTGGGGATGTTCAGTCCCCAATGGCTCTTGTCATTTGAGGGGATTTGCTTTAGTCAGCACACTGGGCAGGCGAGTTTATGTTGTGATCGCAGTAGGTTTTATTTGTACCCAAGTAGGTAATCGATGCTGCCTGTTTTGTGATATTCCTTAGTCGCCTTTTATGACACCTACGGGATGAGATAGGGTGGTCCTATTCTAAATCCAGAAACCACATGCCAACAATGGCAGTCGTAATTGTGATATAATATTACAGTCTCCACTACTCTTCTGAACTATGGCCTACAAAGTGGATGGGTTTCGCCGATGAAGAAAGTCTTGCAGTCTCAGGCGTCTCCGGCCGGGGCTGCGCTGACGGACAATGAGATATCCTGGATCGCGAGTGGCATGGCTATGGCGGCTATATTTGGAACTCCCTTATACGCATATTTAGCGGATGCATATGGGCGCAGGATTGGTATTATAGGAATGATCATACCTCAATTGGTAAGCCTTTAATTACTTCACTGGAGGTACCGGACTGGGTCTTTTTAGGGTTCCGTAGCCAAATGGCAAAAAACGGATCCCATATAGATTCGTCATGTCTGTCCGTCCGTATGCACAGCCATTTTCTTCCGTAACAATAAGAGCTATAATGTGGAAACTTGGTAAGTAGATGCATTCGGTGAACCGCATTAAGATTTTCATACAAAAATAGAAAAAAAACTATAAATTTTTGGGGTTCCCCATACTTAGAACTGAAAGTCAAAAATTTTTTCATCAAACCCATACATCTATGGATAGGTCTTCAAAAATGAAATTGAGGTTTCTAATATACTTTTCTTCTAAACTGAATAGTTTGCGCGAGAGACGCTTCCAAAGTGGAAAAATGTGTGTGTCTTCTAAACGTAAAAATAATATATGATGTGCATTAGTTTGAACGAGATGTAATAATTAGTTATTTTTAATACGTTATAAATCAGAAATAGCATTTTCCTTTCATTCAATCAACTCCAATATAAAAAAATAATAAAGAATAAAGAAAAAATATTTATTTAGATGTAGTGGTGCGCGAGTCCGACTCGCACTTGGCTGGTTTTTTATATAAGAAGAGCATTCAGGATGACCTCACTCCACCTTTTGGTAAGCGGTCGTGAGGTCCAAAAGTTAGGTCGACAGGCATAATACCTAGAACAAGTCCACCGCGCCTGTCGCCCTTACCCTGAAGGTCCACTAAGATGCCGTTTTACGCCCCGCCGCCGTAACGCTGTCCAGCACGTGTAACAATGATGTAAAGCTTGTAATGTTGTCCGATATGTTTTAAGATACACTTATCTATCATTTACGACTCCTACAGTGCTAGGTGCCCATACTAACTTAATAATTGATAGTTGTTCACCCGCAGGGAACATGTTATGTCGCAAAAATAAAATCTATGAACAAATATTTTTCTTTTTATAACAAAATGATTATGTTTTGTTGTCCGACCGGTGAACGACTTTATTTATTTTGAAACCCTGTATATGTATTTTTAAAGCCAATATAAATATTGGAAGCCAAAGTAACATAATTATTTATTCATGTAATAATGTAGGTACATACCTAGATCGTACGAAAGAGTATCGCTTGTCTGTGGAAAAAAAGCAACCATTAAAATAATGGTTGTACAAGTATTTATGTGAGCTGGGTAGATCATTGTCATCAATAATTGGTCGAATTATGTGAATTCATTATCTTATCTGTTACACCTTTGTTATGCGACATTTACAAATTCGCACCAGTAACGAAGTTGGTAACGAGTATTTATTACAACCTTATTCCCTTGAATACAGGTTTTAAAATGAGATGGCACGATATACCTCGGTTAAGAGTACGCATAATTATGTAAATGCAAAATTACAATATCTATAAATACCTACGTAAATGTGGACTGATGTTCAATGAGTTGTTACATCATTTGTAAATGACTAACTAAGTTTCCAATTGTCAAAAATGCTTAAAACTTATTGAATAGAATTAAATGTGGGTACATAAAATAATCTAAAATTGCCACACAGAAATGAGTTGCTATGGCTGACTCTGATACCTAAAACACATGTGCTTCAGCTACTTACTTTGGGATCGCAGCAATGTATTTTGATGAGGTTTTGAGCAAAACAAGGCGCATTTAAGATACTTCGTATTTATTGTTCCCACAACTTTTATCTATATTTAGTTTACAAATTTTTATGGCGGCTTACAATTTTAGCGACGAACAGAACAGAGAGAGTATTTTAACAACCATTGGCATCTAGACTTTTTAAGCATAGATAATCGATAGATAATCCATTACAGATACCACAGATAATATATTCCCGATAAGGCGTTTATAGATGTACACACATTGTTCACCAACATATGTGATGTTGTCTGATCAAATAAAATCCTGGTCAATGACCGTAACCTGGGGTGCACTCGGGGTGTCAAAGTTCTGGGTGACACACTCAATACGTGTAGGAAGACCTACATACAACTAATGTATACCTACAACTAAAAATTTCTATGTTACAGTTATGCTGGATAATAAAATTAATATCCACTCATACCATTGCCTTGATGGCAGCTAGGATATGCGCCGGGTTAGCAGCGGGCGGCTGTTTCACCTTGGTGCCCATGTATATCAACGAAATCAGCCAAGACAACGTCAGAGGCGCTATGGTAGCACTCGCCATGGTTTTCATAAACATCGGGTATCTGATTATGTACGCCATGGGAGGCTATCTGAATTACTACCTCATATTGTGGATCATGATTGGTATAACTGTAGTAGGAGGAATATTATTCGTCGCTATTGCTCCTGAATCACCGGCCTTTTTAGTCAAAAATGAAAAGTATGAGGCAAGTAAGTTGAGTAATCCTATAAATAATATTGTTTGAGTTAAGATAAAACCTTTATTGAATGTTTTGATACATTTTCAGGTTGCTGCAGAAACAGTAGCTAGACTTAGAGGTGTAGAGAATGACGATACAGTCGTTCAAAATCAACTGGATTATATGAGAAACCAAGAAGAAAATTTTAAAACGCTTAAAGACGTAAAATTTTTGTCGTTGTGTAAGTTGTATCACTTTCTTGTGTCTTTGGAAATATATATATTGAACATTTTTAAAGAAAAGAGCAGATAAACCATTTATCAATCTGGAAAACCTCATCTGGCGACAAAATAGCCCCTAACCTCTCAACGGCCGTATGGTCACGGAACAACCCTATTCAATGCTATTCTATCTTAGGGTGTTACCAGACTTATCGTAGAATCTATTGATCGACGTGGATCCATAGTGATCAATATGGAAGTAACTATCCATCGACGTCGACTTCCATAGAGCGATGTCACCGATCGACGATCGATTGGTCTGGTCCCTGAGATTATAGAAAGAACGAAACCAAACGATTTGAAATCCGCATTTGAAGTGATAAAGTTCATAAATCGTGCTTACTTTTCAGTCAAAAACAAGGCGTGGTTGCGCGGCTGCATCTTGTGTACGTTCAACTTGACCGTCCTGGACATGAACGGCACGCTGAGCATCAACGCTTACGCGCTGACCATCATGACGCAGTCGGGGGTCACCGTCAACCCGGAGCTGCAGACCCTCGTCATACCCGTCGTCATGATATTCGGCTCGCTGGTGTCCATGAGCTGTGTGGAGAAATTTGGAAGAAAGGTAACAGTTACCCATTATTAGGTGCAAAAATGTCTAATATCTATATAGTGTTGGCAAACGATATGGTGTGCTGGACCCAAAATGCTCTAACAGGAAGAGCGACACCATTGGACTCAAGATAGAGACACTGCCAATAGCCTCAACATTTCATATCTGTCTTATTTTGTGGACTACGAGTATATATTCTATTCTCCAAAATATTTTTGTACTCTATTATGTATCTAAACAAGTCGAGCAAGATACACCTGATATTAGTTACAAGTCACAACATTTCGTTTGCTATTAGTCACGGTACGTACCCGCCTTGTAAAAGAATTAATGTCTACGTGCACTTAGCCCAAATACAGAAACGCCGTCACAAATATAGGTAATAGGTATTATAATGACCAAATTACCTCCGGGTCGTGTTTCTGCCGGTGAGTAGGGTTTCCGGAGCTCGTGGGGAGTTAGGGTTGGGCCGGCATGGCAGTGGCAACTGACAGGTAACTGACCAGCTACTTTCCCGTTGTAACAGCGATTTGGGCTTCTCTTTCGCTTTCCATCGGACGTGGGGAAGCCATTATGTCGAGCTACTATAAAAAAAAATATAATATACATATGTCCGCGAGTCAATGGTTGAGGAGAGTTAGGAGGTTTCTAAATTACATGCGTGTGTAGCATTCATAGTCTCTGAGTTATCACAATTTCAAAATCACAGACATTTTGATGCGCCCAAAAATACTCATAGTATTTTGTATGCGCCATCTAATAATTTTTGACGATACCAAAAATTTACTATATACCTAATAATATGCTAAACAAATTTCACACTTTCGAAATGGACTATAAATTAATACAATCAAAGTTCAAAGCTCAATTTGCAACAGGTTTTAATTGTGATTTCTAAAATGGGTCCGATTTTAATTTTAATCTTCGCGGTAACCACAAAGACCTACAAATCATGTAATCTATATCTGTAATTAATGATTCTGTTACCTTTTCAGCGTATATTAGTGGGAGGGCTAATTCTATCCACCGTGTCTTTGGCTTTTCTGGCGAGCTCTTTGCTGCTGCAGCAACGCGGTGAAGTCACGGTGCCAGGCTGGCTGCCCGTCGTGGCCATCGTCACCTCGGTGTGGTCCTACGCTGCAGGCGTCATGCCCATGATATTCGTCATATTATCTGAAATGTTCACATTCCAAGTAAGAAATAATTTCGTATCCTACCTAATATTACATTAAATTTGTATACTTTTTCGCATTACCTCATAGTTTGGGGCCCTAAAACGTTTCATATACTCGTGAGTCTGGAAGTGTTTTAGAAGAAACCTTTAGTAGATCATAGTGCAAGATTAAAACATAGAGATCAGTCATTTCCATATATAGAGGGATACCCTATTAAACCAAACATAGAAAATAAATTTGGTACACATGATAATCCTAGATCCTGAAAAAGGACATAAGCCACTTTCTAATGCCAATAAAGGGCTTTTAGCCACGCGTACGAAGTCGCGGGCACAATAGGGAATATGCATGACTTTTTTTTATGGATTTATTGAGATCTTTTGTCTTCCAGATACATAAATATCGAAGAATTTTTAAACTATCTTTTCTATTAAGCGAGTTATAAAGCGTTAAAGTTATTGATTAGACAGAGAGATCCGATGCGGTAGTTGACGTCACGTACCGTAAGCGCCGTACTAACTCCATAGAAAAATCTGTTTCGCGAGAGAGAGACGGATATATTCACTTTCAATGACTGTATCTCGCCCATTTTTCAACCAATTTTGATTTTGTTTTCACTGTTCGTAGTAGATTTTGATCTATTTATCGATAAATTAGTAAATACCTGAAACTATTTTTCATGCATATTCCCTATTAGTTGTTTTTTATTTCGAACAACTTGAGTCCATGTTTCAAAAAATCGTAGAGTAGTGGAGTCTACCTATACTTACCAAGTGTGTGCACATTCTGGCACTCTTCCTGCCCTCTACCCAAATTCAGTAGAAATACAATCCCTATGTATTAAACGATGTATGAAGTCCAAGTGGTCATACTTGTTCATTCAATTTCAGGTGCGAGCGAAGCTAGTGGGAGTGCTAGTTACATACAACTGGTTCGTCGGATTCGTGCAAGTGTACAGCTACCTCCCGATCACCAACAACTTCGGGATGTACACCACCTTCTTCATTTTCGCTTCAGTGAACCTCATCGGGGCTGTGGTCTGCCTCATATTCCTCCCCGAAACTATGGGAAAGTCTGTCGAAGAAATCGAGCAAATGTTGCTTGGGAAAAAGCTAGATAGCCCGCCCGACCTGCAACGAACCACCTAACATCATAATTTAGTTTTAACTAGCTAGTCAATTGAATTAATTAGCCATCATAATGGGTAACTCCCATAGATTTTGTATCATTAGAGAAGAACGTAAAGGTCAAATGCACGACTTTCAAACATTTGCAATCTTCTTAAAATTAAAAATTAAGATAACAGGTATGACCGACCTTGCTATTTTTATTAGTCTTGTTGTTATACTTATTTTTATGGTACTTTTCCGAGCATCCAAACCACCCATGCTGAAAATAAGAAATAAGTGACAACATCACATACATTGCTCCGATCTCAATGCTTGAGCACTTATGTTATGGGTATCAAAACGAAGGTATCCCAAATACAAACGCCCAAACACAAATGTTCATCACACGAGTGTTTGTCACGGATGGGAATCCTGAAAATGAAGTGTAGGTCCAATTAAATATATTTGTTTAATTTGACAGTCCTTAGGTTGCGGTCTCAAGGCTAATGAGACAAACAAAAAACAAGTTTTTGTTATTATTATAACGAATTATGTATAGAGGTATTACATTCAGCAACAACAGGGATTTAGGCGATAAATAAAATACTCTAGAACTAGTTTTTGTTGCTTACTGTAAAGTCAACATCAACTTATGGAACATTAAAGGATTCTAAACCTTGTTATGTTTTTCTATCATTTACGTTTTTTCTAATGATATCTATCTACTCGACAAGCAATAGGTAATCTTTAACTAGGTACATGTTAAGTAGGTATAAGAAAAAAAAAACAGTGATTATATAGATAATAACGAAAAGCAAACATGTTTCTTTAAAGATTCCATTGCTGCTTATTTGTACAATTTAATGTATCAGACATTGGAAATTAGGTGTTACACATGATACCAGTACCGAGTCCATATTAAAACGATATATTCTATGGTAGCCTTGTTTTAGTAAATCCTTTAAGTATAATACGTTACAGTTGATACGTTCAATTGTTAATTGAAGTAAATAACAACTGTTCTAAGTACACGATTGTTACAAGTATTACACCTACTGTATGTATTTTTAACAATTGTGTAAACACACAAAAACATTTTAGGGCTGAACATTATTTAAACAATACTTTAAAAATACTTTTAATTTAAATTATAAGTGTTATCACAAACAACTCTTACACAGTCCAGTTTAAAGCATATATTTATGATGGATCATTCAGCATCATTTAATTATCAGCCTATTGCAGTCCACTGCTGGACATAGGCCTCTCCAGTTGTTCGCCACTTTGGGCAAACATCTGGAGGATATGGCCATAATTGCCACGCTGAAAAATAGCTACTACTTACTACTAGCTTGGTTGTCTTTTAATCTCTGAAAAGATATAGGCACTTTGTATTCTTTGTATCAAATGTACGACATAAGACATTCATTTCAAGAATGTTATAGGCTTCCTACTCATTATGACAAAGTGGTTTTGTAGACGGTGGAGGTGTGGGCTTATATGGGCTTATATGTATGGGCTTCCTAAATGCAATATAGCAACCATTCAATACTGATCCGTTCTAACGATATTTATATACCAGTGTTTTGATAATACTTAGTGTTTTAAAACTTATAAATAGTGCACAAAATCATTTTCTACCTAATTACTTAATCTTATTTTTCTTCAGGCTCACTTAGTTAATAGTCATAAATCCTTGAACTTCTAACCAGTTTTTATTTATTTATCGTTCAAAGCTGCATACTCTACGTGTTCACTAGACTGACACGATTCGTTGATTAGTTAGTAGTTTGTTAGTTTCTGTTGTGTTATCATCAAAAACAGCTAGGTATATTAGTTGAATTGGTGTGATGAGAATCAAAGCTTTTTCAAAGATTTGATACCAATTTCTTTTGATGTACCTACGGATTAAATTGAGTAGGTACTTACACCGGAACAAAATATCCACGCGAAAGCGACAGCCCTGCAGTTAATTGCAAAAAATACTATTTAAAAACGTCGTTTATATATCAGGTAGCCGACTGTTATCGCAACTAACTTCTGACTTAGTTAAGCTGATCGAAAAACATTTCGTATTAGTGCGGATTGTCTGTATAATGTTGTTAAATATAAGAAAATATATTGTTAGTGGTGATTCGGTAAAGCTGCGGCATATATATAGACAGCTATTGGTGACATTATTAAGTAAGTACCTTTTATTTTAGTAAACATTTTTTACTGAATACCTAATGAAGTTGTTCAACATGTGTTTTAATAAATGAACAAATTTACTGTAACCATAATACATAACTATGTAATGGAAATATTTGATGAACACTTTTAATACGAGCAAATAGATTAAATTAATAATCGAATCGTATTTTAATTAGATACTGTAATAAACGAAAAATACTTATAAGCGCATGAAATTGTCTGCTTCTTACTAAAACCTACAAGGCATGATGACTTATTTTATTATTGTTGTTTTTTACTGTTTGCTTACGGAGTTGTGCACCATAATTTATTTTCCGTCTATCTCTAAGAATACTAAGTAAGATTATTAGAATTTTAAGTGACACAAAAATCAGAATTGTCTACTTAGGTCAGATAGGTGTGCACAGCCAATTTTATGACAATGTGGAGTGTAAATAGGAGGTTCGAATACTTGCAATCTATCACCGATTACCGTCAAATTATGGTCAATAAGTACCTACTAAGAATAACGGTCTTAATTTTAACATTACAGTCGCCATTACTCTTCTAAACTATGGCCTGCAAAGTGGATGGGTTTCGCCGATGAAGAAAGTCTTGCAGTCTCCGGCGTCCCCGGCCGGGGCTGCGCTGACGGATACCGAGATATCCTGGATCGCAAGTGGCATGACCATGGCAGCTATATTTGGAACTCCGTTGTACGCATATTTAGCCGATGCACATGGGCGCAAAATTGGTATCGTAGGGATGATCATACCCCAATTGGTAAGCCTAAAATTGTATCATAAATTTCTCAATAGGTACGCGGCAACGTGTCATGTCTCTGGTGTTGCGGTGCCTTTGGACTGCGATCACTTACCTTCAGATGACCCTCTAACCTGTTTATCCTATTTAAATAAAAAGTCAAGCAAACAATGGTTGGTTAAGTGTGTAGTGTGAAATCATATTCTTGTTTGGTCCTAATTTATTATTCGACATTTGCAAAGCACAAATTGGTATAGCAACCTTATTTTCTTGTACACAAGTTATAAAATTAGATGGCACGATAATGCCTCGGTTGGAACTCGTGCACACAATTATGTAAATATAAGACTATAACTACATGAATGTGGTCTGATCGTTGAATAATATAGCGATCAGTGGGTCTGATAAACTTATTACATCATTTGTAAATTACCCAGTAAGTAACCTATTGGCAAAATTTAAAAGAAAAGATTTGACTGTAAATAATGATATTTACAAAAATGCTTCATAATAGATAGATAGATAGATAGATATAGATAGATATTAAAAAATATATATATAATCAAACTTGGTTGGCCGAAGATGAAAGAATAGATTAGTGTAGACAAGTACTTACATCGAACTGGACTTGGTGGGGGTACTGGCGTGCCCCCAGATTAGCAGCATCCGCGAATATGGTATCCCAAATGATAAAAGTCTCACTCGATACGGGAGGTATCCCATTGTGTGTAACTACACTTGGCTGACAAGATATCCGTGGTCGGTGGCGAAATTGCAGTTTCAACGACCACGTATTCAACGTATAATTTACCATACGATACGCAATGAAAAAGCAGGATAGGTTAATATAATATTTCATGTCTTTGTTTCAGTTATGCTGGATAATAAAATTGATATCGGCTCATACTATTGCATTGATGGCAGCTAGGATTTGCGCCGGGATAGCAGCGGGCGGCTGTTTCAACTTAGTACCCATGTACATCAATGAAATAAGCCAAGACAACGTCAGAGGCGCTATGGTAGCACTCGCCATGGCATTTATAAACATTGGGTATCTGATTATGTACGCCATGGGAGGCTATCTGAATTACTACCTTATATTGTGGGTCATGATTGGTATAACAGTGGTAGGAGGAATATTATTCGTCGCTATAGCTCCTGAATCGCCAGCTTTTTTGGTGAAAATTGAAAAATTTGAGGCAAGTAAGTCTAGTGACCTTGTAAGTAACTTTCATTAACTTTAATTTAAGCTTCTAATAAATGTACTTTACACAATACATTTTCAGGTTGCTGCAGAAACGGTGGCTAGCCTCAGAGGTTTAAATAGTAACGACACAATTGTTCAAAATCAGCTGGATTATATTAAAAACCAAGAAGAACATTTTAAAACGCTTAAAAACATAAAACTTTTATCATTATGCAAGTATCCGTTTTGTATTTTTATGCCATTTGAATACCATGTTAAACATCAACTTAAAAATCAGAATACCTACGGTTAAGGTAATGTGTTGCTATGCGCTTCGAATCACACAACACATGTCCTTAACCCTTTCCCTGTCCACCGTCCAGACACATTAGAACTTGAATTGTTATGTATTAAACGTGATGCACAGGACACAGAAACTGTTAAACAAACCTTTAAAGTTTTTAGAGCCACATGTTGACTTTTCAGTCAAGAACAAAGCATGGTTGCGAGGTAGTCTCCTGTGTACCTTCAACTTGACAGTCATGGACATGAACGGCACGCTGAGCATCAACACATACGCGCTGACCATCATGACGCAGTCGGGGGTCACCGTCAACCCGGAGCTGCAGACCCTCGTCATACCCGTCGTCATGATATTCGGCTCACTCGTATCCATGAGCTGTGTGGAAAAATTTGGGAGAAAGGTATGTTATATATTATATAAGGATATTGCATAATTACCGCCTTGAATGGCTACAAGGTATAGTGTTTTGAACTAACTTGCAGAAAGAATGTAATTCATTTCGCATTTCCGGCCGTCTCATTTTACAAGAAGTTTATGATTTCCTAAATTGCTTTGATTTCTACAATTCTTTGTGTTAATAAAGACGTAAAATACTTTTATTTCCTAAATTACTACCTTGATGCAAACGTCTTCATAAAGGTACCTAACTATTCCATCTTTCACAAATGATTCCCTTACCTTTTCAGCGTATATTAGTTGGAGGCTTAATGCTCTCCACCGTGTCTTTGGGGTGTCTGGCGAGCTCTTTGCTGCTACAGCAACGAGGTGACGTCACAGTGCCAGGCTGGCTGCCTGTGGTGGCCATTGTCACTTCAGTATGGTCATACGCTGCTGGCGTAATGCCTATGGTCTTCGTCATACTATCTGAAATGTTTACATTCCAAGTAAGAACTTGTTATCAGTACATCGTATAAAACAAAGTCTCTTTTCGTGTCTGTCCCTATGTATAGGCTTTTTAAAACTACGCAACGGATTTTTATGCGGTTTTTAGGGTTCCGTAGCCAAAATGGCAAAAACGGGACCCTTATAGATTCGTCATGTCTGTCTGTCTGTCTGTCTGTCCGTCCGTATGTCACAGCCAGTTTATTCCGAAACTATAAGAGCTACAGTATTGAAATTTGGTGCGTAGATGTATTCTGTTAACCGCATTATGATTTTAAAATAAAATCAAAAAAAAGTCTAAAATTTTTGGGGTTCCCCATACATAGAACTGAAACTCAAAATTTTTTTTTTATCAAACCTATACGTGTGGGGTATCTATGGATAGGTATTTGAAAATGATGTTGAGGTTTCTAACATCATTTTTTTCTAAACTGAACAGTTTGCGCGAGAGACTCTTCCAAAGTGGTAAAATGTGTCTCTCCCCCTCCCCCCCGTAACTTCTAAAATATGGGCATGATAAAACAGAAAAAAATATATGATGTGTATTACTATGAAAACTACTAACAAAATTTGGTTTGAATGAAATCTAGACAGTAGTTTTTTTTCAAACGTCATAAATCAAATTACCTAATTTTTTCATTCAATCAGTGGTACGGAACCCTACGTGCGCGAGTCCGACTCGCACTTGGCCGGTTTTTTTAAATAGATGGAGTTATTTAAGAGGAAGGCTTATAGAGCGAGGGCAGGTCTCTAGTACTGTTATAAGCTTAGAAGTAGAAAAAATATGTTTTATATTTTCTTTCTAACACTTTGAAGTACATCAGCCTAGCTGTATCATGATGTTTTGTCCACGTGTTAGTCAGTAAAATTTCGCTTAAGATTTTATACTAATATCTACCTATATTAACTATTATCATTATACTACTCGTAAATATTATAAAAATAAGTTTAACTGTTTAGTCATTACAGTAGGTACATTACATGTAATATTAGTAACCATGGTGGATTAATGGAATTGTGGCTTGTCTAATCATGGTGTAATAGTAGCAAATCTTAACTGGCACCTCCTTATGGCATAAATCTTAAACTTACCTACTTATTGCCCACGGCGATTGCTGGAAACAATACGCTTTTTCAATACATAACTCATTTTCATTTCGTAGTTTCGAATGCGACATAGACAAAGAATTGTACAAATTCATGGTTATTCAATTTCAGGTGCGAGCGAAGCTAGTAGGAATACTAGTCACATATTCTTGGTTCGTCGGATTCATGCAAGTGTATAGTTACCTCCCGATCACCAACAACTTCGGGATGCATACCACCTTCTTCATGTTCGCTTCCGTGAACCTCATCGGGGCTGTAGTCTGCCTCATATTCCTCCCTGAGACTATGGGAAAGACAGTCGAAGAAATCGAGCAAATATTGCTTGGAAAAAAGTTAAACACTCCGCTCAAGATCCCACAGACCACTTAGACATGATAAATAAGTTTTTAGTTGGTAATTTCGATGAAGTGTGAATTAGCCGGAATGGACATTCCGGACGATCCAAAACGGATTGGCAATCTTGCAATACGCGATCTAGGATCGCGGAATCGCAACTGGAGTAATATATTTATCATCTAGTCCTGCTCGTATTTATTTCTGTAAAAATTATCTGCAATAAAATGTATCTATCTGTCTAAGTTTCCAATAGATATAATATGTATTCCATCTATCGATTACTTAACTTAAAATAACTTCTTATGTCCTCACAATGTAATGTCTCATAGTGCATCTGACAGATGTCACTAGATATTGAGCATATAACTAATTATTGATCTGTATTCTAAAAAAATACGAATCATTATCAAGGAACATGTAAATTGGGACTGCCATGATGGTGCTCAGTGTGTTAAAAATGTGCGGACTATAACCACACTATAACTTTATACGGGGTTAGCCCCCCACGAGCTCCGGAGACCCTACTCATCAGCAGAAACACGACCCAAAGGACATTTGGCTGCGGTATTCCATAGGGTAGAGGTCCTTCCCCGGACCGGCAGCTCAATACGACCGAAGATTCGCTATGCCCTACCTCTCTTAAAGTATTAGAAGGATGTCACTTGTAGGAATTATGTTAGGCTCCGAATGGTGTGTGTAATGTATTACACATTCACTTGACTAAAACTTGGCTGGCACAATCCCGCATGTCTAGATTAGGTGACGCTTCTGAATTATTGAGGCACCTACATTATCTCGATAGCTTTGCGTTACCGCAAATTTTCCGCGACGAACGCCTACCCACTGTTAAAACTTTCCTAGCCGTGGTTTCCGTAAGCACGTTCTTTTCCTGTAATACTCAATTATTATACCAAACTCTAATTTGTTGGCAAAAGTAAAGCTAATTTACGAAATTAGGTTTCCTTCTAATTATGGAAAACAAGAGTACCTACTAAGACTCTGAGTATTTTATTTGTGTCAAATATTTAAATTTCAACATCAAATTGGCACAAAATACTTATCAGATATAACAAATGGATTTTACAATAAAAAGGTATTCGGAACGATGTTAACAAAACTTCATTCAATAGTTATGATGGTTGTCTGGAAAATAACAAATAGGTTTTTCATAGGAAAAAAACAAACGCCGTTGTGCAACACAATAGTCTTACTAAATGACATCGTAAAGTTCATAAATATGCTATCTTACGCATCCGCTTCTATATCATACAGATGTCATAGCTATAATATGACAAACTATTATGACCCTTATGTTGGTTGAAATATGGACTTTTTCATAATACATGTGATAGGAGAGAATTGTGGTGCAACGGAATGAATGGATTTGACGACAGCTTGCCAAAGATCAAAGAATGAACTGTAACAGAATAAGATAGACAGAAGCTTGTTTTCACTTTTAACAAGAAAATTAAGCCTCTTACACTTCAACCAGATGTTACAAGCCGGGATCAGAGGAAAAGTATTGTCTAAACAATTCTCTGTATGTGTTTTCATCTATTGTTTCAAGAACTTGACATTTGTAGCGTATGAGTAGGTAATTTTGAGAAAAGAATAAGTATATTTTTGTATCTCTGAGTGACTATGGTGGTACATATTCCGGTGTATTTTCAAAATATAAGCTCCAATGGTTTACCCACAATGAGTGTGCAAGATTATACCTACATATGAAATAGAGAAAATCTTTGTTTATCTTAGATACTTTTTATAATAAAATTAAGTATAGGCAGGCTTACATCACTCGCTCGAAGCCTCGCGATAAGTACCTACCGCTCGGCGTACCGACGTCGGTACGCATTACAGAGGGCCGCTCACGCCCGCCGCACCGTACGTTTCCCGCGCTTTTTCGCCGGAACGAGACGTAAATTTTATTGTGCAGTGGATTAGTTTTGTGGATGGGATTTGCTCTTGTTTTTATTACATGATTATTTACTAAAATGATTATTGACGCGTTTTAGGACATTTTCAAGGTTATCATTTAATAAACGAAAATTCAGAGAAGAATAAAATACTTACATACCTACTCGTTTACATTTAGACAAGGAAGTAACACATTAAAACTCAAACATATTTGTTATAAAGAAACATTAATTTTCTTCTACACTTATATTATTTACTATAAAAAGGTAAAATTTGATTGTTTTTGTTTGTTTGCATTCTATTGAAGGCCTGTAAAGTTGAGCCTATTGGCACCGAAACTACTTGAAGGCTTTAAAACTTATTTCACTGTTTGGAAGCTAGGTACACTATCACCGGTGGACATAAGCTATATTATATTTACATCGCATGCGCTGCGAAAGCTATTAATAATAATAGAACAAAATAATGTACTACGAATGTACTATGATATTGCAGAACATATACCTACTTTCTTATCTGCTAATCATATCGCGTGAATATGCCTATCTGTTATTTAACTAAGTATATATGTATATATGCGATATTTCTCGTGGCAATAATCTTAAATAAAAATAGTATTATAACATTCAACCCTAGCGCGTTTCGTGCAAAACGCACTCGTGCGTAACGCGCAAGGTGGGCAACACAATATTGACTCTTTGTTCGCGTACTTAAGGTTGATTTCTTCTCGCTGCCAAATGCAGACATTATTATTAAGAGCTTGTAGGCAGTTATAGCGTAGGCATTTTCAATTTTGTAAGGAAGTGATGCATCTGTTACGTAGTAACTATTTATTAATCTGTGGTATAGGTAATGTTGAAAAAAGCATATTGTCAAGTGGTGTCGAATATCTAAAAGAAAAACAAAATTAATTTCGTTAATTCGTCTTTCATCATTTCTTTTTCTGTTTAAGTACCTATATAGGTCAATACTTATTACATTCTGGTATTTTAATTCCAAGAAGTATTAACAGGATCTAGAATCAAACCTACACATAACAGAAGTTTTATTGTTATCACGTTTGTGGGCGTTTTCTCCCCGGAAGTTGTTAATTGTTTTGTTGGTGCTAGTACACTTAATAATATGCAGAAGTTTATCGGATAAATAGGTACATAATAAGTCGTATAACATTCATATTCCCTTACAAATAAATAGCTATAACATGCTTGTGTTAAACACTTGGGTTAAGAATTTAGTGCATTATATATTTACTTTATGCACTAAATTCTTATCCCAAGTGGTATACATTACTGAGCGTCTAGAAAAACACAGACGTTTCCAAGAAATTCTGATGAATTGATTGCTCTTTACAAACAAATACGTAACCGAAAAGACTAACAAAATCGATAATTATCCATTAAAACGCTAACATAAACCTAATTTCTTCAATAGAATACCAAATTCCAGGTCACTCTGTTTACTATTTAATCTACTACACATCTGTAACCCCATTCGCTCTAATTTGATTACATAACGCGGGAGAGCGAAGTTTATGAATGAATCTGTGTTAAACTTTTATTTAAATTTCTAAAGGTGTTTTTCATTATATTAAAGACCTATATCCGTCTGGCATCGTAAATAATGTTTAAGAGGTTCAGTCTTTTTTTCAGTCAAACTGTTTATTTAATAAATAAACACTTCTACATAATTGAATATTGTTATAAGAACATTATGCATCCAAGCTAAGAACTGCCATTCTTTTAATTTGGTTTAATCGGAAATTGTGACGAAGACTGCGTTACAACAAATTCAGCGATTGAAATAATTTATATTGACTAAGTATTCTACTTGATTTAAAGTTTTATGTATTAAGATGTTTCTGCACACACAAATCTGCTCTCTGCATGACCCAAGGGTTGACTGGTAGAGAATGCTCCTAGCATCAAGTTCGCCTTTTGTACCATTTTGTGCAATAAAGTTTAAATAAAATAAATAAACATGTACCTATGAGGGCAGTATTGAGGATTGTAGTTGGTAGGTAAGAGGTAGAAACAGATAGAAATATCTACCTAGCAGTTGTTATAAAACACTAGCGTAAATATGCTGTATAATAAAAAAAATGTGTTACAATCGAATTAGGTTTATAAAAACCCCGATCATTTTATTCCTTTTATACCTATATCTATATCACCTTATTTAAGTGAGACTGTTATTATCCCATGGAAATATCGGCAAGTGAACCGCCGCAAGCTGCGTAGGTATGCGCTGTACGGACACTCCATTTAAATGTAGGGAGGCGAAATGAAGGAAAATATTTAGCCGCTGACTGTAAGCCTAAAGGGGACGTAGGGTACATAGCTACTGACATTTATTTAAAAGTAAGTTTTCTTAAACGATTTGATATTATAGTTTTATCGAAAACGGCGCCAGGGCGCCAGCGCATCGTGTTCATGGGCTGCTCAATGGGCATTCCTTGGCGGTCGCCACGCGGAAGCGAGGGAAAAGGGCCGACCCATTTCAACATTCGAGAATATTATAGCGTGGAACAAGGACAACGCACCTGCTGGATGTGCTATTCACTAGTTGATGAATGTGAAATGTCGAGGGCAAACTATTATGAAACTTTGGGCAAAGGGCGTTGGGCATAGCGGCTTATATTATAATAAACATACCTAGTTATTTTCATAGTACTACCAGAAAAAATAAAATTCTATTCTTGTAGTGCTACTGGAAAAATGATAAATTTATATCCGACGAATCACGGCACGTCATCTGCTTGCAACTATTATTATTAGTTTCAATTATTTAATTCCAAAATCACATAGCTAAGAAATACGGTTAACTGGGCTCATCTTCATTACAACGAATCTAATTACAACTTTTCTGCTATTCTAGATTTAAAAAGAACAATTGAAATTAATTAATAACAATAACAAATTCAAAATGATTTAGCATCAAAGTGGCTCATCTAGTGGGCTTTGTATTCACTTTGCCACCCGCAGTCGCTTCACTTCGCTCGTGAATCAATGCCGAACATTCGGGCCTCGACATCAGCATCGCGTGACTGCGGCAAAGGGAGGAGGAGACAATATTATTATAGATACCCTTCTATGAAACTAGAAATATAAGCAGGTATCTAGTATCCTACACGTAAGTACGTATGTTATAGGATACTAGATAAGATCAGACGCATGGTCACAGTATCGTTCGCTAATTGCCAATAATAAGTATACATCCCTAAACACAAACAAATATTAGCCGGTGCTAATAAAAACCTCTAACTAGCTGTTACAGGACTAACATTAACCCTCCTTTGCAGTACAAATTATGGCATCTGATCAGTCCCTTAATAAATTATGAACTCCTAATAACATGAAGTAAAAACTGATTCAAACTACCTACCTTAAAAACAACAGCCACCAAAAGAATAGAGATTAACCTCCGCTTGCACACAAATCTGCGATGACAAGCGATACAAAGTCGGAATGCAGAAAATTGCAATACGTAGGTACGTATTGCTGCTATGCAATTTCGTGCGAAAAGCATTCTGATTCCTTCACGATTCTGGTATCATGGCAGTGCGCGATGCGAATCAATTCGCAAGTTCTTACGATGCGTCGTCTCATAGCAGTTTCATGCAGTTTACAAATTAATTAATCATTAAGCTACCAGTATTTTCGTTGTCAATAGACATCCCCTAATCCCATCCCACATATATAGGCCACCTAAAAGAATAATAGCATCCATAAGCTATTTTCAATATATCTCTCAAGAGACATTCGAAAATTAAAAGTAACCCAAATATATCCGGAAGCGAGTCGTCTAATGGAGTCTGCTTACGATTGTGCAACATAAAACTCGGCCAAACTAATAACGACAGCGCAATCGAATTTAATCCTTAAATCTATACAGCATAAGGGTAACGTTACTGGTATGGTATGGGAGCGACAGGGGCATTTCGACACCCCGCTCTGAATGAACACTCCTGCGCCGATTGTTGCCAAACAGAGCCGACCAAGCGACGCCAGGCAACTAGCCTCTCGCCGTGTGCCGTGAATTTTCCTTGTGCAATACTCAGAAGTAATGCAAAGCAAAAAAAATGTTTTATAAAATAAATATCTCTGTCACCCTACACAGATGAATCTTAATTATTCCTAGGTTTATGCACTATAGTGCCTTTTCTTATTTAAAAGAGTCTATTAGACTCTTGGGTCTGCTTTTTCAAGTTTAAGATAGCATGACAGGACAGGATAGGTGACGGATACAGGATTTCTCTTAGCGAATATAATTATCTTGACTTTTGCAATCGGTTGTCATTTGTTAGTCTATTCATAAACTTCATCCATCAATCGAAACATCCCACCATTAAATGTGTTCTTTTGTACTAAGAGCACGAACAGCTTAGAACGGTTATTCTCCTAACCGACCGTCCGACTGGGAATCAAACTCGGAACCTTTCGATCGTAGCTTACCTCCGTATCATTATAGGCTTAACGCTCTAGTCATTGCGCCCCCGAGTCGGTCAACGAGAGCTAATTTTAACCACTCCATGTGGCCGCCCCCACTTTGCAGACCGTAATGAGAGCACGTGGGTCATAGGTAATCGTAAATTATCAATATATGACGCGTTCCACGTGGAAATGTTTATACACATTTTTGGAAACCTTTACACGTCATTTGGAGAGTGTGCTGCGGAGTTGTTTGATTTAATTCCGCCTGCCCTTTTTTACCATTGGAGGAGCTGGGACACGGCTAGGAGACACTTATGGTCCAGGTTCCAAAAGCTCGTTCAAAGCGCTTCGCCTCTACTTTCATAGTGCGAACGACTAAGCTATGGAACTCTTTGCCGGATTCCGTGTTCCCTGAGAGATATAGTCTTCAGATTTTCAAAGCGAGAGTGAATCGGTTTTTTTTGGGTGAGCGCGCTCCACCTTAGACTCTAACATCGCTTAACATCAGGCGAGTTGGGGTGAAACGCTACCCCACCCCATTCGAATATTAAAAAAAAAACGTTTTTATCTGTGTAGGGCGCCATATAAAAGTACGCTTCCCCTGAAGCGGAGCGGAGTCGACAGGAGACGAGCCTTGCCGCGATTCATCAATAACAAGGCTTGAAATCCACAATCAACATGTGTCAACAATCCATAAACTGAGGAGCAGACAGAAACAGAACATGATGTAAATTTTAAGTCGATGAAAGTCACATCTAAAATTTATTCAGTATAGATGTTTGTGTTCTACCTATATATTGAACAAAACAATATTATCAAATTTATCAACACAAAGTACTATAGTGACTTCCGGTGAGGTGAGGTTATGGAAAACGATAGAGTAGCCACAAATCAGTTAGCACCGCATTGTGAGCCTGTTATCGAAACGCGACCGAAGTTTCTTCTATTTGTTTCGCCGAGTCAAGTGTACAGTAATCGCCAGCTTGGCAAGTAAACAACGGCCTGAAAAGCTGAAAATTCAAGAAGTCTCTTAGTCATCTGTTACGACAATGAACGGGAAAAAATAGGACGAAAGGTATCTGTATTCTTTATCCGTCACCTCGCGGATTATCAAGCAAAATTATACTAAATTTCCGGACTTTCTCTTGGATCCATTTCTTGAAATTGAATTTTAATTGAAAACACAATCACGACGCATAAATTATAACTGCATGATACAGAGAACAAAAATTTCAATAACGTTTTCCTTACAACACTTATGTCCGTTTTGTAACATCTGTTCCCTTCCATTATAATTCTTCACGGAAATTATTTCAACGTATCATCGCAAATTAGCGTGAAAACGTGTATACTGATATATGAACGTGAAAGTTACTCTGTCCGTCTGTCTGCTACAGCAAAATATTTTAATAAAATAATTACTTGTTCTATTTTTGCATGGAGTTCTCTCTAGATATTTTTTTTAAAATAATTTATAGTGTCCCTGAAATTATTATTGTTATCTTCTAGTCACAAATAAAAGATATTCTTCGTTATTTTTTACGATAAATATCTTTTGTTTGCGACTAGATAAAAATAATGATTGAACAAAACTGTTACTACGTATTCCTTGTTTAAAAAACATTATGATAATAATCAACATTCAAAGGTCTGAAATAAGGGTATTTTTTTATTATTTACTGCGGTGATTAACGACAAGATCGATCAAGGGGCGAAAAGCTAGTTTTCCACTCCGCCGAAGTCTGATGATTAGGCGTGAAAAGCCTACTAACCTGAAGTCCAGTGATGATGACAAGACCGCCTTAGCTATCGTCCTAATCTCTTAGGAAAAAATTACGTGCTCGATCACAACATACATACTCTAACAAATCTAAATCCACCCGGACGAAACCGCGGGTAAAAGCATTAACAGAAGATCGCAATGAAAGCTGTGACAAGGTCTCGTGCCGTCTAGGACAAACTTGAGCATGACTCAACAAGGCCGTGATTAAGATTAATGTAAATAATGTTATTTTGCAATTCATAGAGCCTTGGAACTTGGAATTGTGATACTGCTATCATCAATCCTTATAATTTGATATGGAAAAGTGTATTGATTCTAACGACATTGGACTGTCTCACACCAAATTTATTGCTCAGTATAGTTAGTAAGTATAAAGACACGATATTAAATTGTCTTTACATTTCGAGAGGTCGGAATGCAAATTTGCATGTTTTTATTTTCTCCAGGTAAATTATAATTATTAATACTCAAATGTACTTAAGTGTTCTTTACATTTAATTTTGTCTTCCTTATCAAAAAGTCCCAAATATTTTGATTTTTAACCGACTTCGAAAAAAGGAGGAGGTTCTCAATTCGTCTCTATGTATAATATTTTTTTTTTTTTATGTATGTTCAGCGATATTTTTTAGATATTTATAGATTAACATACTCGTATAACAAGAAAATATTGTCGAGAAAAGTTTGCACCATAACGGATTAAAAAAAAGTACTTTGGAACTCTTAGTCATCATCATCATCACTCACGCACGGTCTACTGCAAGACATAGGCCTCTCCAACGGGTCTTTTAGTGCATGAATATCGGTAGAAATACAACACATTGACTCACTGCTGTTTGAACTTGAACACAATCCATTAGACGCTCGTACACGTGGGCAACATCTGGAAAATTGTTGAGATGCCAATGACACGAAGCAATTATCACTGTACAGTTTTTTTTCTCGGAATCTGGGATGACTGAGAAAATAAACCTTGTTACTCACTTCCGAAGTTCACAGTTATTAGTAAAGCTTAATCTTTTGATTTATTGTCTGCGTAATTTTACGATCTCGCTCTAGCTGTATTGATGTGTTTCTCGTTGTTTCCTTTAAAATGTAAAATATGCTTCACCATACCAATCGCGTTCTGCTTTCTTAAATGTATTTTTGTATCATGTTTTTACTTATGTTTGTTTCATTGATATGAAATTGATTTATAAATGGAACCCGGTCCTGCTACCTCTACACGTAACTTAACTTCCACCAAAATAGTTTTATCCAACTAATGGTCCAACCTATCATAAGACTATTTCAGGTCATAGCAGGTTCTTAATTATTTATCTCTCCCTGATCAAGTAGATTAATCGGATTGAGGGTTATAGATAGGGCATAAAAGTATACTGGACATGACAAGACAAAATTATGTATTTTAAAACACGAAAAGAGTGTTCAATGATAATTTCTGCATGTCACTTTGTCCTATTTGTATCCGGCGAGTATCGGTGTACACGTCCAAACTATCAGTAGCTTGTAGATCTCGCATCGAGTGCTGTTTCCCGGCAGATTCCTCGGAGCGGGCCGGCGCGAGGCGTGCTCGGCGCATTGTTGGCACGCGACCAGCTGCACTCCGGATGCCGCAGTGAAATCAAAAAGATGCCCACACAACCGACAACAACGTAGTTTAGTGGAATCACGCGCGTAATTTTTAGTTGCTAATAAATATAAAAACAAGTCAAGTGTCATATTCAAGTACAGGAGTCATGAATGTTTTGATGTGTAGTTTTTGTCGAAATGACACTTTTATTTTTCCTGGTTCTTAGGTGCCCTCTCTTATAACTCTCTCGCTACTTTATATTTCACCAGATAAGGATATTCATCTATAAAACGTATCGGGGTTATAGCTAATAACAAATCTACCACCTATACCTAAACTTTAAGCTTTCCTAAAGTCCTTAAGTAGATTTGTTAATAAATCTTCCAACAATCAAATTAGTTACTGAGAGCTTACAATATTTTGACAAGTTGTTATTATAGTATAAGTTTCTTTAACAAAATGTTATTTTTATGCCTTAAAAAACTGTTAAATAACTGGCTAAAATAAAACATAGCATGTTTTGTGACTTGATCAATCATGTATGTATGTAAACTTACCAATAAATTATTTCGTCTAAATCTAATAAGACAAATCCTTTCAAGCTATAAAGTCATCAATTATTACGAAATGGTGAGCCGCCTGAACTGAACTTCAACCAGTTTTCTAGCAAAAATATCTATACTACGAATCTCAAAAGCTCGTGTCTTCTAAAATTCGTAGTACAGATCTCTGATACATATCGCCGATTCTGTTAAACAAACATATCTAAACAATTGCCGATAATTGATGTAGGGTGCTTCTATAGTCTAAACGAACACGGGATCGGCGCCTGCACGCAACAATGCCATTTGAAATAGCCCCCGCTAAACAAATAAACTAACCTGTTACGTAATGTTACATTTGCAAATCCAATATTAAGTAACTGGAATGTGTATGTCCAAACATGCAGAGAGATTCTAAATATCTGTTAGTATCTAGTCATTCAAGCTTTATTTTACGTAATCCTGTTTATGTGTGTAATACTGGGAATGGGAAATTATATTTCGGTATTCATAGTTATGTAATAGATTTAACTAACGATGATAATAGTTGCCATCTGACAAATGAGAGGACCCGGGTTAGAGTCCCGGTTCAAGCTTAATATTGTTATAAGTATATTGATTTTTACTGTTTTTAATTGGTATACAAATTACTTAGTAGCATATATCCGTAGTCAGGAAGTTGGCGGTAATAAACGCTAAAGGAATTAAGAGCAAATAATAAATAAATAATGTATAGCATACTTATACATTTTCTGGTTGGCGTTCTCTGGTCTACTAGGCCTACTACGTGGTGGCCTCCACCAGTTGTCAATGACCCTCTGACCTATTGTACTAAAAGCCACTATAATTATTGGGATTAAAATAAATAAAACCGCAAACGTAGGGTGATCTAATCTGAGAGAGTATATTTTCAAAAAATTATTTGTCTGATTAGTACAATCATAAAATCGCAACGCCTCCGCGATGTAATTGCGCACAGCGCCATCTGTTATTGTACGTAAGAACTAAAGGGGTCACAAACATACCGCCCCCCTAGGACATTATTGAAAAATGTCCTAAGAAAAATAAAGGAATATAAATAGGCGTTGCATCTGAATCCGGTTACAGTGGAAATCATTTACAATAAAATCTTATAATAAACTTAACAATATGTAATGAAGTTAACATTTATACGTTTTCACTTCACTTATAGCTTTATTTTACTTTACTTATATTTATGACTATGTACTTATTTTATAACTATTTTCCTTAACCTTAATTGCTAGTAATAAAGCACTATTTCGTTAAACAGCTACTGGTAATATACATAACTTAGATGTTGGTCTTTTAATAGTAGAAAATTTAGTACGTAGCGTGACTACACGAGTTATATTGTCTGCCCCTGGATGTTTCTCCACAATTCGCCCAAGCAACCATCGACTTGGAGGTAAGTCGTCCTCCTTAACAAGCACTATTTCGCCGATATTAGGTTCTGGTAACTGAGATCTCCATTTGTATCTATTTACAAGATTAGACAAATACTCCTGAGACCAACGCTTCCAAAATATTTGGAGTGTTCTCTGAATGAACTGCCACCTACTCAAAGAGCTCACACGAGAATCTTCGTAACTAGATTCTGGTAGACTCAACAAAGGTTCTCCGATTAAAAAATGACCAGGAGTCAACGGAAGAACCTCATTAGGATCATCGCTATTAATCACACTAATAGGGCGTGAATTCAGGCAAGCTTCCACTTGAGTTAAAAGCGTATTCATTTCTTCGAAAGTTAGTGTTGAATCTCTTATTACACGTTTGATGTGGAACTTGGCTGACTTCACGCCGGCTTCCCACAGACCGCCGAAATTCGGTGCATGTGGAGGTATGAAGTGCCACTGTGTGCCGTGCACTTCCAAATTTTGAGCAATGGCGACCTGAAGGGACGTTAACTGCTGTAACTCTTTACTAGCACCTACAAAAGTTGTGCCATTGTCACTATACATATGGGCACAATGACCTCGCCTAGAAGTAAATCGCCGAAAAGCCGCTAAGAAAGCCTGAGTAGTCATATCGCTTACTAATTCCAAATGTATCGCGCGGGTACTCATACATACGATTAGGGAAATGTAGCCCTTATAGGAGCGATGACCTCTACCTTTAGAAGTCCTGATATTTATCGGACCGGCGTAATCCACACCACTGTGCAGAAAGGCTCTGGCTGGTGAACACCTAACGGATGGTAATGATCCCATCATCTGCGTTTTGGTGCTGGCTCTTTGTTTTGCACAAACAACGCATTCACGAACATATTTTTTAATAACATTTCGTCCGCCTATAATCCAATATGCTGATCTCAAATAATTCTGCATCAATTGGGGACCTCCATGCAACGTTTTGATATGCGCGTCAGCTATTAAAAGTTGAGTGAAATGATGTTTCTTGGGCATAACTATGGGGTGTTTCACATCTTCTTCCATGTCAGCCTGGTGCAACCTTCCACCTACCCTAATAAGCCCATCGTTATCAAGAAATGGACATAATGATTTTAATATGCTGGACTTCGATAAGGTTAAATTGTTGTTCTGTAACTGCGCATATTCGGTCGGGAAAGATTCTAACTGGACTTTCTTTATGCAACATTTCAGTGTATCATCAATCTCCGTTTTACGTAAGTACTCTGTTTCATTCTTACCTTTCTTTAAAAGTCTTCTACAATAAGCTATCACTCTAAGTAATCTTTGCAATGACGAAAATCTTTCTAAAATAGACTCATCTTTTTCCTTTGTAATAGTTAAATGCGTTTTAATAGATTCTTCTAAATTTTCTTTGAGCTCAGTAGGTTTATTATAAATTATATCTTTTTCTTTAATCATTTCAGGGCCTGAAAACCAGATCTTACTGTCCTTCAATATATTCGGCAGCACTCCTCGAGAAGCCAAGTCTGCAGGGTTGTTCTTCGTTGAAACGTGAAACCAAGCATTAAAATTGGTTAAAATTTCAGATGTCCTGTTTGCTACGAATGTCTTCCAACGTGAAGGATGGCTATTCAACCATGCCAAAACAATAGTTGAGTCAGTCCATGCTCTGATTTTTTCTTTAGGAATATTAAGGACATTCGCAGTCTCCATCAATAATCTCGATAAAAGCACCGCGCCACACAGCTCTAATCTGGGGGTACAAATTTGGTTTATTGGTGCAACTCGAGTTTTCGCATTCAAAAGATTGACCTTAACTTGACCTTTTGCATCCACTGTCCTTTTGCATCCAAGTCCCAGAATTTTTATAGTTTTATCTAATTTAATTTCCATGTCCTGTCTACCATTGTCCGAAAACTCTTTGTCCTTATCCTTTTCCGTTTCCTTTTTTGTCCTTTCCCTGTTCCTTCCTATGTCCTCTATATGCTTCATTAGCTTTAAATTGTTGCTATTCCATTTTTGTAACTGGAAACCTCCTTTTTCTAATATGTCACTTATCTGTTTGTACAGTTCAATTCCCTCTTCAATGGTTGCACAGCCTGTCATCAAATCGTCCATATAGAAACTTTTCTTAATTATCTCTGCTGCCAACGGAAAGCGATTACCTTCATCGTGGGCGATCTGATGCAAAACCTTAACAGCCAAATAAGGGGCCGAGGCTGTCCCGAACGTCACGGTAAGTAATTCATATTCTTCTAGTTTATTTTCAGGTTCATCACGCCATAATATGCGTTGATACTTTGCGTCTTCATCGGCTATTAGCACCTGACGGTACATTTTAATAATGTCCGCCACCAGCGCGTATGGGTGCACTCTCCATCTCAAAACTGTATGACGTAAATCAGCCTGCAAAGTTGGGCCAACCATCAGAGTGTCATTTAAGGACACTCCCTGTCTGTTCTTTTCAGAAGCATTAAACACCACACGGACCTTGGTTGTGACTTTATCTTCCCGTATAACAGCATGGTGTGGTAAGTACACTGCTTCTGTGGCATTTGCATCCGGTACTGGTCTCATATGACCGAGCTCTAAATATTCGTTTATTACATTCTTGTACTTGTCTTTAAGATCTTCATTTTTTGCTAATCTTCGTTCTAATGATATGAACCTTGTTTCAGCTATGCTCCTTGAACCAAAGTTTTTGCACTGTGGAGAATCATCACGGAAAGGTAACCTTACCACATAACGACCCTCGGATGTCCTTTTAGTTGTTGCCTGAAAAAACTCTTCACAACGTTGTTCTTCCTCCGTAAGTATTTTCTTTGTTGGTGCCTTTTGTTCTTCTATTTCCCAGAATTTTCTTAATCCTTCATCATCGTTGACCTGTGCGTGCATAACCCTAATTTCATTCCGATTTGAATTTGAACCTGCTATTACTCCTGACAGAATCCATCCTAGCGTAGTGTTTTGAGCAATCAGTGATCCAACAGGACTACGCTTGACCCCGTCTCTCAAGATGGAACTATAGACTTCTGCACCGAGCAAAATATCGATTTTGCCAGATACATTATATTGAGGATCAGCTAATTGTAAGTACCTTAAATCTACCCAATCAACTGACTGCATAGATTTTTCAGGTAGCTGTGAAGTGATGCTACTCAACACAAATGCCTTAACCGGAATTCTAAAAGACGGATTAACTCTGGACTGAATGGTAAACTCTACTACTCCCTTTGAAATTACGGATTTGTTCTCCCCTATACCAGAAATTATACTATTAAGTGACCTTTTCTGCAATTTTAAGAACTGCACAGTTGCTTCTGTCACAAAGCAGGACTGTGAGCCTTGATCGAGTAACGCTCTTATGGTCTGAAACTTGCCATTTTTAGCCTCGGCATTTATTAACGCAGTGGCTAATAATACCTGCTTAGGCCTCTCTAACTTTCCTGTGGATAAACAACTAACAAAGGGTGCCTCCGTCGGTTTAGATGAACTTGTACTAGGTTGATCTGATTTAGTAGGTAATTGAGCTTTATTTTCGAACGAAGGGGGATGTAACAATGAGTGATGGCGTTTTTTACACAACTTGCAAGTGGTAGGTTTTTTGCATTCATAAACAGAATGGTTGCCTCCTAGGCAATTAAAACACATACGATTTTTAACTACGAATTCTCGCCTTTGCTCGTACCTTTGCTTAGAGAATTCTTTGCAAAAGCACAGTTTGTGACCTTCATTGCAAAATTCACAACGAAAATTGGTCGGGCTATTATTTGTGACTAATAACGATTTAGAGTTTGCCTGGTATGGCTGCGGTTTTTTAAAATCCAAACATTCTAATGCTCGAAAGCGTGTTTCGAGGAACTCGCTAAACTGTTTGAGAGTTGGCAGCTCATTGGAGTCGGTGCTTGAAACGCTCAACTCCCAATACTTCCGAGTCTCAGGATCTAATTTGAACGTGACAATATGTATTACAATTATGTCCCATGTAGTCACATCCACATTAAGGTTACGTAATGCACTTAGGCAATCTGATGTGTTGTCTAATAGTTCCTTCAAACCGTTAGCCGACTCAAAATTTAGTTTCTTTTGTCCAAATAGTCTCTTTAATATACAATTTGATAAATACCTTTTATTGTTGTAGCGCCTTTCCAGTAAATCCCAACACTGACTGTAGTTAGCTCCAGTAATAGGCGTATGTCTAATTAACTGTTCGGCTTCTCCGGTAAGATGCCCCTTCAAATAGTGTAGTTTTTGTACACTATCTAGTGACTTATTTGTGTCGACCAACGAAACAAATAAATCCCTGAATGTGGGCCATTCAGAGTATTTACCGGAGAATGTTGGTATTGTGATTTTCGGCAACTTAACGAAGGAACTCGAAGACTCACTTGCAACTGATTCCTTTACGTTCTGTTTTTGACCCATAGACAATTTCTTTATTTCGGTTTTCATACTAGATTTATAAACAACATATTTGTCTTCTGTTTTATCGTAGACATCTTCACAAACATATTTACTTTCTTGTACATCCTTCAATAAATACAGTTCGTATAATTTTATATTATTTTTATGAAATAGTTCCCAATCTCTTTCCAAATTTTCTAATCTCGTTTCTAAATATTCTAAAGATAATCTGTCCTTTGGACTTTTCTTAAAATTTATTAACCCTTTCTCTATAGACTTAGACAAATCTTTTTGCACATTGATAATACCTTCCATCTTTACAGTTAAAGTCCAAAATCTACTTTAATATTTTACCTTTAAAATTAATGAAATCAAAATTTTCTAAGTGTTTTTAACAATATAAACCTGGGTGAAATCGGGCATAGGTTCCCCGTATTTCCGTTTTTTCGTAAATTATTCTAAGTCCTAATACATGCAATTAAAATTATTCTAAGTTGAAAGTCGCAAACATTCATAAAACTACAAGTTAAAATCTACGAACAAACAAGGTCCAAATTTCCTAAGCACTTTGACACTTGAGATGAATCTTCAATTTATATCTTGTCTTGATAATAAAGTTCAAAATTGTACTTACAATTTGCCGCACTGCACTCACTAACACTGAATCGTCCTGTGACGTAGTAGGCTGCTCACGTCAGAATTGACGTCACCACGCTCAGCTGACCTCGATAGCTCCTCTTCTTGTACTGTACCAGTACCGCCCGGCACCAAAACACTCCACACAATACCGCACCACCGTCGTCGATGTCGTCCCCGAGTACTTTAGCTGCAGCGATCCACTGCAAGTACTCCAAAGGCGGTTCTAACTTGGACCCGCCGCCGTTCCAAAAATTCGGCTCGAATGGCCAATGTCAATGACCCTCTGACCTATTGTACTAAAAGCCACTACAATTATTGGGATTAAAATAAATAAAACCGCAAACGTAGGGTGATCTAATCTGAGAGAGTATATTTTCAAAAAATTATTTGTCTGATTAGTACAATCATAAAATCGCAACGCCTCCGCGATGTAATTGCGCACAGCGCCATCTGTTATTGTACGTAAGAACTAAAGGGGTCACAAACACCAGTGGAAGGTCAGCTTAAGCACTCGTGTTATGGGTATCGTATCAGAACAACGAAGGTACCACAAATAAATACTTAAATACAAATATAAACACCCAGACACGGAACAAACACAAATGTTTATCACACGAATATTTATCCCGAGTGAGAATCGAACCCACGACTCTTGGATCAGAAGGCAGGGGTAACTACCAATTGAGCCACCAAGCCAGTAAAAAAATGATTAATAAATATTTTCTCTCCGTTGCAGAATATACTCGTAATGCGATTAAAACGTTAAGTGAAAAATTGGTTTCATTAAGGTCTTGATGTTTTGTAATATTTTATTGATTGGGAACCTGTCTTTTACGAACTTCTTCCACGTATTAGTTTATTTGTAAAAGCTGCATTTTCTCTATAAAGTGTGCGAATATCCGTAAATTATCCTAAGTATTTCGGAAGTCTAGTTGTATTTATCACTCACTCCGCCTATTTTCGATTACGATTCATAAAACTTTAATACAAACAGATTACATAACGTCTATTTCCCTGAATCGTCAAATCGGTAAACATCCTGTCCTATTGATAATTTTAAGTGAAGTTCGTAAGACTTGCTATAAATGTCATCGTTTATAGAGTTGATCCATTCAACGTTACAATTACAATTTTTAGGCAAATTGCCAACAAAACAATCTGCAACTTTCTCCGTAAAATTCAAGATTGGCTTGACTTCATTCAATGACGGGAGTAATATGGTACCAATTTTTGTTTTCAAAAGTTTCGTAAGTATATTTGATTCGACTCACCCGTTGGTAAGAGATATCGCAGGCTACAATGGAGCGCGCTCACCCAGCAAAACACAATTTAAAGGTTATTAAATACATTGTAGGAGTCAATGAACAATTAGTCCACCATTGCACAAGTAATTACGAATTAATTTATGAAAATAAAACAATAGGTCAATTTCACTAACACAAAATATTATACTCCATAAAACAAAACACTAAATCCCGCCATTCCAAATTTAAAAATATTAAAAAGTAAATCAATATGCATACGCGATAAAGGAGGTTTGCGCTCGGCAACAATAACATATTAAACTAATTAAAGACTAACTGCCGTAGGCACTATGATATTTTTTGGAAAATTTTATTCAAATATTTACTTTATTTGCAATGTACAAGTAGAACGCATATTTCTGTCAAGTGCCATTCAATAAGTAGGTATAGAGTTGTCCACATGGCCGACAAAGCGAGATGAAAGCTTGTATTTCGTTTTTACACTAATTTTTCTTTAAAAAAGGCACCACCGGATGTCTGCGAAGTCAGCCAATGCCGATAGAAAAGTATCTGCGAAACATTACATAACATTCACATTACAACTCCGGTGATTTGTGGCGTAATTCTTTTTGGAGACTGCTCCAAGCAATGGCAAGATTTCATTACTGTTGAGTATAAGTAGTAGATGCGGGCAGAAAGAAGATTTAATTATTGCTTATACGTCTAAATGTTTACTTTAGAGTACATTATGATAAAAAGAAAGCGATATTTAATAAAACATGATATTTTTTTATTAAATGGACTGAAAATTCAGTTGATTACAAGTGACGACTTTAACCTATAGACACCACTATTACAGCCCCTTGAGAAATTTGAGAGCTCGCTTCAAAATTTTGGATACATAGTCACAATTTTTAAACAACAATGTTTATATATACCTAGGTAGTTATAGGATATACTCTATAGTAAACAAGCAACAAAAACTGGCATAATTGTGAAAAGAAAATCATAAAATTGACACGATCGACACATTTTCTATGGAGGTCTGTTGTGTAATGGATGGAATGGTGGGTGTATTACCTACGAATACAAATCAGTACTCGCGCGGTCGCATCACCTCCCCGCTACGCTTTTCCGTGAAAAGCATCCCTATTCATTAAGATCTGGTTGACAAGTCGATGTCTGTCCAGTCGGACACGTGTCTGTGGGGTGACGACAGTTGCACAGCATTGCAGCAGTTTGAGGAACTGCATTTGTGCATGCATTTCTTGTATGTATCCGACCCGAGCAGGCCAAGGTCGCCATATTGACAGACGGACAAGGACTTTATAAGGTATTCCAGAACGATATCTAAAAGTGGCATAGTGACCTCGCATTTCACATATACCTTTCAGTAACACTTTAAGATTTTGATATTTCGACTGTCGGATTGCAGACATACAAGACTTGAATCAAGTTAGTAATGGACTATTACTCTGTCATCAGATCTGATTTATTGGACTATCGGCTTTAATTAAAATTAAATAGAGAATAAATAAAGAACGTTTATCAACATTATAATTAATATTTCACAGTGTAATTTATTACTTTTCCTGTGGCTTCATTATGTTCATTTTCTTTTTAATTTTATTGCTTTATTTTTAGAGCATATTAGGTGTAGGTTATATTGGCATTTATAAAATGAATTTTATATGATTTGATTTTTTATTCCTTACAAATACATAATAATATCTATATTTTGTTTCTTTGTTGGTCTGTACCTGTCATCGTTCCAAATAATTCCATGGAAGTATTAAGTACTTCCATGAATAATTCACCTTAATCTATAAACAAACGAAGATTTTCCCGTAAGTTCTTTTAATAATGGTTTTTACGGCGCTGGACTCTGACGTACCCTTTTATAAGTATACCAATAGTGTTACCACGACTGCCTTTTAGAACAGTAAATTTAGTGAAGTTTAATTGGGAACTTAGAACCAAAACCACAATGTTTTATTCGCGCATTGGTAGAACACACCACCCAAAATAAAAAAAATCTTACAATCTAATCTTACTTTAAGGAAATAGGAATGACCGAAATTTTATGCATATTTTCAGCAGGGCTTCTATGTAAATGTTCCCTTATAAAATATGGCGACTACCTACATCCCGGTATGCCGCGCGGCGTCCGCGGCGTCTGCGCCGACTGTCAAATTCCCGATGTCATTGACTCCGGTAGGACACTTTTATTTTCACCAAATGGCTCATAAAGGTCGCGAGGTGGTGAAACCCATCTGGTGATATTATTTTACGGACAATTAGCTGGCTGAGAGACATCTGCCGGGTTTGACAGCCAAGAACGCCGACTGACATTGCCAGCCGTTTCAGGGTTCAAATTAATATATTAACCGCGAAACCATTTATTACAAAGAACCAGGTGAAACCTCAGTAGGTGTTACGCAATATTATTACGTAAACATCCATTCGAGCTTGCAATTATAGTTCTAGGAAACTTATGCGTCGAATTCCATTAGTACAACATTATATGAAAGTGCAATTATAACGTATTACGTATTAATTTATAAATAAATACGCCTTATGTAGGTATTATATAAAATAGAGGTTTGAAGAATATTTATTTCCTTATAAGAAACCATACGCTCACAATGCGAAATTTACAAACGTATACTTAGATATATATAGAAATTGGTCGAATAGGGAACAGAATAATTTTGGAACAGTCCACCCAGGAATATTTTAATATTCTTCATAGAAACGCACATAATAAAGACACCATTACTCAATTAATATTATCTAACCATGCTTTAATTCCAATTGGCAAACTAATGTAATTAACTAATGACACAAGAAGTTACGGGTATGTTGTTTGAACATAGCCAAATGCAAATCATTCATGTGCGGTGGATGTCGTAATACCAATGTCATATTATTTTAGTTATTCATATTTATGCTTGCACGCGATGTGCCGATAAATTTGATATATACTATAATTTTACTACATACCTTATTCAATATTAATTTTAATGTAGATAATGTTCTTATGACGTCCATTGAATATAGTAGGAACCTACTTTATTTAGAGAAAATGTCAAGCACAATTTTTGAAAAAACAGTCTTTGCGATGGACCCGAGTGTCCAAATACATATGGCAATCTTCAGATATGACTCACTTTTCGGTTGGCCTCTAATCTTACTCATTTAAGTACATCGATTACGGAGTCAAAGAGCACTCTCAGTGAAAATGAACTTATAACAGCATTTTATAGCAAGAAAAAAAACGACTTCAATACGGTGACAATGATACTAACCTACCTAATAAGGAAATACGCCCTTTCGAACAAAAAAAGAATTTTCCGAATCGGCTAACAATTCCCGGAGATGTGTGGTAACATACATAGAACAAAAAAAAATATTATTCAATAAATAAATTAAGAACCTCCTCCTTTTTTGGAGTCGGTTAAAAAGAACAACAAAATTCCGTCAAATATTTTCTTAGCGCGGATCAGTAATACCTACTCCCTGGACCAGACCAGTCGTCTGGATATAAAAAGTCTCCTGCACAAAAACTAGGCCAGCGTCAATAAACCACAAGATCGTACTTTATTGCTAAAGAATGCGAGGAACGATAACAATCGCTGTTTTACATGCCAGTCTCTAGTTAATTACGAATATTTTAGGGGGATTATTATAATGCGCGCCAAATATACATCTTAACTAATATTATAAAGCTGAAGAGTTTGTTTGTTTGTTTGTATGTTTGTTTGTTTGTTTGTTTGAACGCGCTAATCTCAGGAACTACTGGTTCGAATTGAAAAATTCTTTTTGTGTTAAATAGACCATTTATCGAGGAAGGCTTTAGGCTATATAACATCACGCTGCAACTATTAGGAGCGAAGATATAATGGAAAATGTATGTTCGCGCGCAAGGTGAGCGCGGAGTGTTAGTCAACGCGGGGGGCGGGGGGAAACGATCCGCGACCGCGATGCCCCGCGCTGCCCCGCACCGCCCCCTCTCAGCCGCCTGGAGCACTGGGACGCCGGGAAGCGGAGTGGACGACGGAACCCGGATGCAGACGCAGCTGCCACGCGCTCCGAATATTCCCTCCACAATTATCAAAGTTTCAATGTAAAAACAAAGGGAAAACTATTCCACGCGGACGAAGTCGCGGGCACTGCTAGTCAGTAGATAATGTGTGGCGCGAGTCAAGCACGTTCTTGATTTGAAATTTATATATAGCAGCAACTATTATCTGTCAAATTATACAACAGAAATATGTACCTATTTCGGAATGAGTATTAATTTAATAATAACATTGGGTGTTTCATAACACGAGCGGGAAGGATACTAGAGTAGCGCTCTTTGTGAATTAACTTCGCCCGATATTAATTCGAGAAAAAAGCGTCATTTTTTACGTAATATCATATTACATATAATAAGCCAATAAAGCCCAAGATTGCATCATATTCCAACATTTTCCACAACACACGGTCGTCGAAAAATCTTTTATTAAAATGCGATATCTTTTGTTTTAGACAATGTTTGTTTTGGCCGATCAAAAGTTTGTGTTTACAAATATTTCAGTGGTCGTCAAGTCGTGCGGCGGCCTCAGGCGAGGCCGTCTGACCTGGATCGCGCACGCGCCGCCGTGACTCATTGTTGATGAGTAGCGGCTCACTGCGCGACCACACTCCCGTGTTCACTCGTAGTAACTCACATTCAGGCTACCAGAATAGGGATGTTTCCAGGGTCAAAATAGTAACATTATATTTAGTCCGTATTTTAGATTATAAAGATATATTGGACACGTATTTTTCCTTTTTTCATTTAAAAACAAAAAATAACAAAGATACAAGGCATAAAAATGTAGGAGTGGGGGTCTTTGACGTCACTCAGTGGCGAAAAAACTCCCACTCTTTGAAGTCACGCGTAATTTTAACGGGCTATATCTTTGTAATTTTTGATCTAATTTACTAGTGAAAAAATATGTGTATTTTATTTATGAACAATCTAAAAGACGGACTAATTACATTTTTATTCTAGACGGACTAATTCAGGCCTATTGATTCAACTGTAGGTGACCCCAGCTGCGTATTCTACGGTGCTCTCGCCTAAAACATGATACGAGTGTGGTGGATTGGAGGTAATGGTGGGATTGGATGTCCAGTCGGATCAATTTAGGAAACAATTTTCTAATTTGGCTTAGGTCTAACCTATGCAATTACTAGGTATTAGAGAGCTATCAATATGTTGAATAGTGTACATAAGGCGCATCAGTCGATTCATATCATACATAAACATTTCCACTAGGGCATTTCAACACTCTATGTGATGTGATGCTTGATCTTCCCGGATCTTGCAGATTTCGTTATACAATAATTCACCTTACCCCTTCTTTTGGTTAGACATCCTCTAACCAAAGAGGAAGTCTGTTTGGAAGATATCGCTTAAAGTGTTAAGACCGCATAACTTGGACGTCAATATTTATATTTGAATTTAATTATTAGTCAAATGTTTGGTGTGCGATGAAGTATAACTTTCTAATACTCTTGTGACCAACTTCCGGCTACAATGTTAAAAGATACTAACCAAGTACACATAAGTTATTCTAGTGCAAAAGTGAGTGCCAAAGGCAAAACCAGATGGACTCCCTATTGAATTACTTTATTCTAATAATTCGATAAGACGACACTTCGAAGATTAATAACCAAATTGGATATAAATAAACCTACTGTTTTTATTTGCGCTGTGGCATGCATTGTACGTAGGTACACCTTGCTTGAAGCTGAATCCAAGTATTGTATTACACATCACTGCACAGATTTGCTGCGCATAAAATTATCAGCAATAAAGTAAGTTAAGCCTAAAATTTCAAAGCATTGGTTTGGATAAACTCATTTAGGAAGAAATTACATTGAAATAATTTTAAATTATCTTATGACTAATTCAAAAAAAAATCTTATGAAAACAAAAGGTACCTATATTCGATACAGTATCTGTCGAACCGACTATCCGATAGAGATAGATAGATTTATAGCCAATAAACTAATACGGTTATACAATATTCTATTGAAATTTATGTTATGTTTAGTAAGTAAAACAGTATGTTACATATTAGTGTATTCCTAGATTATAAGCTACTTTGTATGGTGTACAGTTAATAGGTTTATGATTTGAGTCAAGCTGATGACTACAATAATAATCGTTGTTGTATATGTTCCCATTATGTGCAACTATAGGAATACAGAAACTTCTGTTGAAAGCAGGTCTCAAAGAGTTGAAGCCGTTGTATAAAGATTGGGTGTGTCACACCATACATACCTATGTAGTTTATGGTAAAATAGCAAACTCAGAGTGTAATGAAATTTCAGGTAGGTTCGCGATGTACAATGATAAACAAACAGCGTCCAAGCTTTTTAATCTCGTATTTAAAATTAGAATTTACGCCCTTGAAATTTAAGTCGTAAGAAATTAAAACGGTTTACCTCAATTTCAAAATTATGAATGACTATGTTTGAAATATGCAATCACCGATGACCTCTCAATGATCGAATTGTGTATGCTAAATGGATTGGATGAAAGCGGCCGTGGTCTCTTCCGGAACATTAAGACTTGCTTTTGATGTTTGATATTAGGAAATAAAAATTTCAAGGTGTGCTGTCTGCGAAATTTTGTAGTGAGTCATTACTAAGTTTGACGCCAATAAAAGTAGACTGATGAGCTGATTGAGGGTTTCTCTATTCACCATTTATAATTGAAATGAATAGAATAAACCCTACTCCGGTGAGTGATCCCTGTTTTGTGTTTCTGCCGGTGCAGAAACACAACCCAGGGATCATTTGGCTGGGGCATTAGGGTGGAGGTCGTTCCCCAGACGGGCGACCCAATTCATCATCATCATCAGCCTATTGCAGTCCAATGCTGGATATAGGCCTCTCCAGCTGTTCGCCCCTTAGGGCAAACACCATATGGCCATATGCGGCTCAATTGTCTATACTTAAAATGTATTTGTACTTTTAAATGGGTTTCAATCAGGTTGTTACCTTCCGTGTTCTGATAGCATAGTAAAAGTTCCCAAGCTAGGTACTTACTTTTGAGATCGGAGCAATGTATGTGATGTTTAATTATGTGTTATAACTGAATATGTAATAATAATAATAATAATAATAAGCCTTTATTCTCACCATAGTCTTACATTATGTCTTCTTAATATTAAGTCCGTGTAAACAACAATCGATACAAAAAACCAATAAATTGCAGGTAGTTTACAAAATTTATCGAACACAGTGAAGTTTTAAAATTTTAAGCACAGTGAAGTTAGCATACACAGTGATGTAAACTATGGTGGGCTAATACCTGAATTAGGAAAATCCTGTATCTCAGGTTATTAACCCTCCACCCTTAAAAAGGGTCAGTAAATAAAAATAAATTCAATCTACAGAAGATTTTCTTATACTACTATATCACACAACCAACAGGTAAAGAGTAATTATAACATAAAATACAAATAATTTACGATCACATTTACCAATACTGAATATAACACCTTTTTGATCAGATTTATATAAGCCAAATTTTATATACATATATAGTAAACAATAGCATATAACACTCTTTCACACCAAGAAAACATTTTTGTCAGCGTCTTTGAACAAAGATATAAAATTATGACGCTCTTATCAAAATTTTTTCAGTCGCCTGGTAATTTTGGGATATTAAGGTCCTTTTTAGTGTGGATTTTAACGAGTTTCTATTTTTATTAAAGATGATTTCCTTGTCGTTAAAATATCTGTACAGAAACGGCCCTGTGTAGATAGTTTGGCGTCTTGAGAAGGTAGTTTTGAATGTGGGAACGGGGGTGCGAATGCGTCGTTTGTGAAGGGGAAGGGTTGAGGGATCTACGGATTTATGTTGCCGAAGTATCGAGCAGTAGATGAACAGCTGCCTGACTGATAAGAGGTTAGCTTCCTCGTACAATTTATCTGTTGGGAATCTACGAGGCTTTTTTAGCATTACCTTAATAACAGCTCGTTGTGCTCTTTCGAGTTCTAACAAATGGCTAGTAGCGGCACCACCCCATATCGGAATACAATAAGTAATGAGAGATTGGCAGAGAGCTAAGTAAACTTTGGTGATGAGCTCAGTGTCCGCCGAGTCTCTCAAATTTTTGAATATGTGGAGTAGTTTACGCACTCTTTTGCTCAATGCCGATATGTGTGGAGCCCAGTTCAAGTGTTCATCTAAGACCACTCCCAGGTATTTATGGGTATTAGTTTGCGTAATAGGAGTACAATTGCAAGTAGTGGTTAAGTCATCATCAGCGACGCAACCGGTGCTGTGAGCTTTTATGACAAAGTTAGACGGCGTTTTAGTGATGTTCGAGATTTTAAAGCAAATGAATTTCGTTTTTAGGACATTTAACGTAAGCAGATTGTCATCGAGCCACCGCATAACCTTTCGGAGACCCTCTTCGGCCGATTTCTGGAGAGCTGCCCATGAGTCCCCATGAAAAATGAGTGCAGTGTCGTCGGCAAAAGCCAACGTGATGCCCCCGTCCAACTCAAGTTGGCAGAGACTATTGGCATACACAAGAAAAAGAGTTGGACCGAGGGTGCTCCCTTGTGGTACGCCATAGCTGATCGTTAAACTAGAACTGGAGTCTGTCATTACCCTAACAATTTGGCTTCGGTTCGTTAAATAATTCCGGAACCAGTTTAGGGCAGTATCCCGTATGCCCAATTCCTCCAATTTACGCAACAGCAGCGGGATCGAAACGGTGTCGAAAGCTTTCTTTAGGTCAAGGAATACGGCTAAGCATCTTTTACCTGAGTCAAGGGTCCTAGTCACTATGTCAGAGAGTCTAGCGATAGCATCTTCAGTATTACGGCCAGTACGGAAGCCGTACTGGTTATCAGCTAGAAGACCCTTTCTTTCAAGGAAGCTGGTTAGTCGAGAGTTGACTACTTTTTCGATAATTTTACTTAAACTGCTGAGAAGCGATATCGGTCGGTAATTTGACAACGCCTCCATCCCACCACCCTTATAGATGGGAACAACGACAGCTCTCTTGAAGATAGAGGGAAATATTCCCGTTGAAATGCTCAGGTTACAGACATGGGATATCATGGAACATAAGATTGTATGGGAATTTTTAAGAATCACAGTGGGAATGAGATCAATGCCAGGTGCACTACATGTCTTTAGGTTAAGGATAATTTTGTCTATTTCCATTTCATCAGTAGGGCTCATGTACATAGAATCAACACTTAGATTTTTGACGTCTCCTCTCAGTAAATGTGACCCGTCAACTCCACTCTTGGCCATTATATCAGCTGCTAGTTCTTTACCGATTGATGTAAAATATGAGTTCACTAGGTCGAGAGATTTTTCTGGAGTGGGTAAGAGACCTAGCAGCGCTGCAGACTGAGTGTGATTGGCTTTGATGTTGCACAACTCCTTGACAGTGTCCCAAGTTCCCTTATTGTTATTAAAATTTTGCCTAAATTTGTTCCTATAATATTCGGCTTTTTGGTCTTTTGTTACTTTATTACATATATTTCGATAATTTAAAAAGGCATGCCTTAACGTAGCGTCATTAGGATTTCTTCTAACAGCCATCTGCATACGATCTCTCCTAATGAAACATTTGACTAATCCCACAGTAATCCATGGTTTAAGAGGCCGATTCTTTTTAGTGAATGTTACGGAGTCCGAATGCAGAGCTATTAAGTCTTGTAGTGTTTTAATTAGTGTTGAGGCGGCTAAGTCAGGATCGTTAATTTCCAAGAAAAAATTCCAATCTTTGTTTTTAATTGCTTCCATAAGCGATTGATAGTTAATTCGAGTCCTAGTTAAAGAATGAGTAGTTACAGATTTTTCGGCAAGTGAACTAGCAATTGTTAAAAATAGAAGTGAGTGATCTGTAATGTCCGAAGTTAATACGAAGCTTTGATAAGATCCTACAAGTTTGCACATAAGGTGGTCAAGACAAGTGCGTCCGTGGGTAGGGATATCGACAGCAATTTGCAATCCATACGAGCCAATCATCTCCAGATAGTCTCTCACCGAGGTATTATTAGTGTCTAGGGTGTTAATATTTATGTCACCTGTAAGTACAATGTTTCGGGATTTGGCAGTTGACAGATACTTATCCAGTGAGTCAAGAAATGGAGTAGGATTCTTAAAGCCAAAAGGTCTGTACATACCCAAAAACGTCATGTTGCCTATCTTAGCTTCGAGACAATTTGCCTCTAGTAATTCAATTTCTTTAACCGAGGCCTTTATGTCATCCTTAATATACATGATTACACCGTCATTTTGGTTAAATGACCTTTTACTAAAGTAAAGATTAAAGCCGTCTATTGTAGGTGGAACTGAATGTTCATCGCACCAGCATTCAGAAAGAACCATAACATGAACTTGCGTGTTTAACCTCGTCAAATAAATTAGAAAGTTATCCAGATTTTTGTTTACGCTCCTGATGTTCAGAGATATAATATTGAATCGGTTGAGACTTTTGGAAGTGGATTTCTCGATTTCAATGGCAAGATCTTTCGGGTCGTTAATGACTTTGCAAGTTTTAGAGCAGGAAGCGTCTATTTCGTCGAACAACTGTATACTATTCATATTGGAGATTATTAGTGAGAAGATTAGTATGGTGATGATGTTTAGCTATTACAGGGTAAGAATGTGTAATTGAATTTGGTGGTTTATAATAATTAATTTTGTAAGGACATGTGTTTGAGTGTGTGGCGTGTAGATTGTGCGTATAAGATGTAGTGTTATGGGCTTGGTTGTTTCTATGGTTATATATGGTATTGACAAATATAGAGTGCTTACGAGCGTTCCTGATGCGATTAGAAGTAGGAGCGGTGTTGTGAGTTCCGTATAGTCATTTGTTCTTCAGCTGGGTTAGTTGGTCTTCGCTTTTTACCAGGATATAGGGTTCTCCTTGTTTTTTCCGCAGATAAACGAGTCCATGGGCGGTCCAACAGTAGTCATAGCCCATAGTCTTCCGAAACTCTCGAGCTAGAAAATGTAGTCGTGACGCTAAAGGCGTCAGATGCTCCGAAAGATATATTTCAGTCTTGGGTCCTTGTATTCCTAGATGAGACGAGTTCAACTGTTCTGTTTTATATCTGATCGAGGCCAGTTTGTGATTTTTTGCTGCTGCTAGAAGGTTCTCCTTAGTAAGGGTTGACGTGAATTCGGCAACTACAGTTGAGTTGGTCTGGTCTCCCTTGGATGGCAGCCGAAAGACATCTCGAAGCTCAGCAGGCCCAATTGCAACATCAAGTGTAGAAGATAGATCCTCAACCATAGCGAAAAGTTGATTTTTGGTTTCAGCCCTTCGCTTTGGGACGTTTCTAATCTGGATGCTGGTTTTGCGACTTGCTCTCTCTAACGAATCACACTTGGCATCTAATTTGTTGATCTGGGTTGAAAGCAGTAATCGCTCTTCTTCTAGTCGGTTAATTGACAGCTGCACGTCGTTAACTTTAGTCGTAACCAATTCGATGGATTGCTCGATGTCTTGTGATTTCATAAGAGTGGTGTCTGTTTGAGTTTTTATGTCCAGTAATTGATTTTCCAAAATATCCAGGCGTGAGTTTTGTTGACATTGAAAAGCACCCATGAGAGTCGAGAGTTCCTCCCGAATTATATTTCTCAGGTTTGAGCTCACCGGTTCAATAGGCGTTGGGTCATCTGCAACTCGCCGTCGTTTGCTATCTCTTTTTGTCACATGTACAGCTTCTTCAGGGGCGGCGTACAAGGCAACCTTGTCCACGTCTGACTCAGACATGCTGAGAGATTTGTTCAATGGTGGTGAACGTGGCAGGTTAGGCATGATATGGAGGTTCCTCACTTGCGCTACTGTTATACTGTGGCAGTCGGGCTAGGTGACGTAGGCTCGTGCTCGTGCGGCGTCGCCGATGATCGTAGCTGCGTCTATTTGAACTGTTGCTGTCCTTATCGGCGCGGTGGACGTTAGCTACTCGCGCGTTATGGGTGCCTGGTACTTGGCGTAATTTTACGGGAGTAATTTTTGCAATTTAAAATAAGAAATTTTTGAATTAGAAAAATACGGATCACACGTCTATTCGCTTTCGCGGTCCAGGGGGGAGAGGACGTCAACGTAATAAACGTCAACTATCTTATGGTTGAGCTTCAATTACCTATCTTCAAGATCTTAGAAACATTAAAAATAATGGTTAGTTAAGATAAACAATTAAATTTAGTGTAGCTGTTAAGCCACCCGAAGCACCGACGAAGAGAACCTATACATGCGGTTGTAGCCCGCCCGACCATCACGGGGTCAACGACACCTGTCCGATAATCCTATAATACGTATAATACTCGTAATATTAACAAGAATTCTATTTTAGGAAATATTGTCCCAATTTTTGTGTCGGAATAATCACACCTGTCATAAATTAAGATTTGTTATTGTACTGTGTTTTAGTACCAAATTACCTCCCAAAACACCCAGAGCCGAGGCAATGTTCAATGCAACTTTTAATAACATACCTCGGTACATTCCAGACATAATATACCTAAAGTAAATTGTTTTGTTGAGGCGTCGCGTCGATGTGTTAAGAGAAATAAGATAGCTCCGAATTGTAATTGGGACATTTCTGTTTACAGCACCTAGAGTGTCATGATCATAGCAAATTATAAACATTTCATTTACAAACGAGCTCAACTATAACAACTAATGCAGCGACCTTGACAACTATGCACAGGTATCACCTTCAATTAGATTGCGCGTTCTCCTTGATATAGGCAAAAGCTGCGAAACGAAATTCCATTCAGATCGCGTATTGAATGTAAGCCGCTCTGCCGAATCCGTATTGACGTTTTGCATATCATGCACAATAGTGCAAGGTTCAGTCATGTGTTTAGTATACATACTCGTTCTATCCTTGATACTTAATTGTATGCCATGCCATGAAGCCATACGAAACCCTAACTCTCATTACTACATACAAACCCCCTTTCCCAGTAAGCACTTGGGCAAGTGCCCAGGGCCCCGCGATCGATAGGGCCCCTCAGATCAAATACAAAGTGCCTAGTTCCTGTCAGGTCCGACGAAATAGTGTTCTGTCAAAGACATAGGGGCCTCATTATCCTAATATGTCCAGGGCCTCCAATAGGCTAAAGACGGCCCTGACTTTCGCTAACACCTCACCCGTACCTCTTTACCTGCGAGTTTAACGGCTCCTCAATAAATCCAACAATGTCACTTCGTATTTCAGAAACGCAGACAGGTTGTTAGCGAAAACACTAAAGAGCTAACAGCGCTTTAAAGTAAGTGACCCAGATCTGGGTGGCGCTTAAAGCTGAACGGTCGTTATCGGAAAACGCAGGTCGGCCGATGTCAATGAACCCATCATTACCATATCTTGGCAAATTCTGAAGTTTCACTCCAGTTTTCGGTAGCTCTTACCGAGACAGGCAGATTGATGAATCGAATCGGAAAAGGCTGTACGGCATCAAGTTGCGGTTTAATTCTCTAGGCGAACGTCCTGACCATTATTTCCATTCGCAGAAATTTCTATTGAAGTTTTGTGGCATCGTGGCTACTGTGATCTACATTTAGATAGTCTAAAAAAATACCTGCTGGAAATGATTACATCACCAAATTGACTTCGATCTAAGAGTTTTGATAACATAACTGCACTCAATTCGAATAAATACATATCTCAAAGAGATTTTCTCAACTTCAAATTGAAATGTTTTGACTTTTTAATTTTATGCATCATCATCATCATCATTAGCTTATTGCAGTCCACAGCCAGGATACAGGCCTCTTCAGTTTTTTTTTTTTTTATAGTGGCTCGACATAATGGCTTCCCTACGCCTGATGGAAAGCGAAAGAGAAACCCAAGTCGCTGTGACAACGGGCAAGTAACTGGTCAGTTACCTGTCAGTTGCCACCGCCATGCCGGCCCAACCCTAACCCCCCACGAGCTCCGGAAACCCTACTCACCGGCAGAAACACGACCCAGAGGTCATTTGACTGCGGTATTCTATAGGGTGGAGGTCCTTCCCCGGACGGGCGGCTCAATTCGAGCGAAAATTCGCTATGCCCTACCTCTCTTAAAAGTTGTTCGCCACTTAGGGCAAACATCTGGAAGATATGCCCATAATCATTAGTTTTATTGTCCCTCGCAAATATTTAAACTCCGTATAATGTATTGCCAAATCATATTTATGTACATAATAACACTCACATGTGTAAAAAAAATTAAAAAAATAAATTGTAGCATTACCTACAAAAACAACATATTACATCAACCTATCATAAATAAATAAATAACTGTATCAGAACCTAACATTAGATAATAAATAATGTACTGCGCCCTTTAAAGTTCAAATCGCAGATTAATTACACAGGCATTATTATAATTACCCACGTATATTTAATACCTTCTAAAGCAATCTTTTTGTAACTTTTAAAAAACATGAAAGACAAAATGACTGGCTCGATTGCTCGTTTGGTAGTAACCTCTGCCTTCTGAGCCAAGAGTCGTGGGTTCGATTCCCGCACAGTATAAACATTTGTGTTCATGAACATTTCTGTTTGTATTGGTCTGGGTGTTTACTATGTATAATATGTATTTATTTACAAAAAAAAAGTATCTAAGTAAGTTTTATCAGTACAAGCTTCGGCTTAGTTTGGAGCTAGATGGCGATGTGTGGCCCAGCGTGGCATGTCTTGGGTTATTTATTTATTATTTAAAATATTGAATGGAGATAAAATACTTCATTGAATGCACTTTAAACACATTGAAGCCACCGTTTTAGATAGCTATAATGAAGTATGTATTTTACTGACAATATATTTGTTATTTTAAACTTTAAGTACTGAACGTTATTTTTTACTTGTGATAACTAAACCACATTTAAGGCTTACCAGGCTTAAGTTTAACCACATCTATTCAAAACATGCCACCTAGAAGCAATTTCAAATCTCCTTAAAATATTCAGATCAATCGAGACCCTACCCCGAAAGATACAAATTTTAGTGAAGAAAGAATGACAAAATAATTTTAAGCCGGAATCATTACTCGTAAAGCCCTTCCATCCTGATAATCCCCGTTAAGAAGTTACACTGCTTAAATATTCATGGCCTGAATTGGTTAGGTTAAAAATCTCGTTGAGAGTGAAATTGGTACGCAATTCATATTCGATGTCAAGTGAAATTTCACGTCATGAAGTTGTTAACCGTGCACTTGAGGTGCCTAAATCTTAAAGGCCAGGTTAAACAGAAGACCTGGCATGACACAAATATTGTGGGGAATCTTTTTAGAACTTAGAACTTTATACCTACTTTACAAAAGGTGCTTGTTTTTGCCACGACACGTAATCGTAAGGACCAAGGCTTCTAGCCATCACAAATAAAACAGTAATTTGGATAATTTGAGAACATTGGGCCTTAGGAGTTTAAAAGCAAAAAACTACAACAAGTTTTAAACTTTCGCCTTGCATTTTATAACATGAAAACTGGTCGATTTCTTTTAGCTCTACCATACAACGGCACAGTTGACATCCCCGATGATTAGAGAATCCCATATTACTGAACTGTAAAAGAAAGTGCGTCGGGTTTCACATTCGATGAAGGCAGCAAAATCTCAGGTGAGGTTTTTGACCGCGCACTTGACATGCCTTAGATGCCGAAGCGACGGCCGACGCCCAACAAATTAGGGTGCGGAATCATCTTGTCACTACAGAATTCGGCGTCGACAGGCGCCACCTCTGCGCCGGCGCCGGTATGCTACCGAATTCCTACAGGTTCCTGAATTTCTTCACTTTTTGAGGACATGTGTAATAATGAACTTGATATTATACCTTTTAAACTAATTCCTATTCTAGGAGTAGGAGATAACTACGGTAATGTGACTACCTCACTAAATAGTATAAACTAAGTCGCTTTTGTCGGTCCACCTGTCACTATATATGCCTAGATCTAAAACACGGAGTAAATACCTACAAAGTATTTGTTCCATCCTCTAAAACTACGAAACGGATTTTAAAGCTTTTTTAAATAGATAGAGAGATTCAAGACGGAGGTTAATACATGCATAGGTAATATAGCGGAGAAACACAGATAATAAACTTGTTAGAGATTTCTCGAGTTACAAATAAAACTTAATACACGCGACATTTATTATGCCCGCCTAATTGTAGTTTAATATACCTATCACTGTGCTTAGTTGTAAGTCAACTGTTTGGTATACAATAAAGAATATCTATCAATCTTATACACTTACAGCTTGACTTTTCGATTATTTTGCACCTGTGGTTGCACCAATTCCGGTCACAACTGGAATTGAAATGGAAATTAATTATGTTATTAACTGTAATGGAATGCGAAATTTTAAAATCTTATAGATACCTTACCTTACAAAGGTTTCATTAGACGTTATAGTTTGTCATTAACCATTGTGGTCAAAGAATTCGCCAGCCGGGGATTCTATGTCACCGAGTCTAGCTGTTACCAGAGTGTGCCGCTTGGAGGCTCCTTTCTTGCACTGATTGACATCATACAAATTAATGTGCATATTAAACTAATTGCATTGAAAGTGATGAGAAATATTTTCCAAGATATTTTCCGACATTAAAGTGTCGAGCAAACATTAATGACGCGCTCTCGTCGTACATCAGACGATGCCAGTTCAGCACGTTTACGACAAAGCGGTGCGCGCCAGAATGTGCACAATGTTCGGCATTGACTCATGACTCGTCAGCTGTAATTCAATTTTTTACACTAGAATGCGTTAACGGGTCAGTAATTACCGTAACTAAATGACACGAGCAATATCCAGAAAAACACTGATGTTCCGAGTCCTTTAAAAATGTAATAGCTCATGTAGTTAAATGATCCGATAAGGGCTCATCATACACTATGTTGGTAAACATATACACAAATATATACATACAAGGGCCATATGCAGAGAAGAAACGAAAAAAATGTCTATGCGACATAAAAAACTCAATGAATTATGACATACATATAACTTCTTTTCGTCTCTTCATTCATGAATAAAAGATTCACATTGTCAATGCCAAAATTATCAGCATAGCTCGCTTACCTGAGCTCCAATGTCGGACAGACACTTGTGACTCAAGAGACCGGAAAAATACGTGGGCGATAAAAACGGTCCGTTTATTTTTACATGAGGATTCTTAAGGATTTGTTAAAAGCACAAAGCTAATATTAGTCAGTTGCATTTTTAAGTGAATGTTGCTTTATACGTGTAAAAGAAGCATGATAAAGATCACGCTTTATGTAAGAATCGTTTTTAACGTAGGTAAGTGACTATAAAAACAGAATTAGTATAATTCGAAACGAAAGGAAACAATTTCGTGGTGGCTCATTTGGTTGAGACCCTGCCTTTTGAACCAAGAGACGTAGGTTTAACTCACACAGAACAAAGTTCATGTAATGAAGATTTATGTTTCACAAACTAAACTAAAAAAATCACATTCTGCAGATTGAGAAACAAATAATTATTTATAAGCCTGATACCAGAAACAGCTAATATCTATAAAGTATGTATAATTAAATTAAATTGCGAACATCAGCAGTATCAGTATAAAACTCAGTGGTATTCGAATACTGATATTATGTACAGTTTGTCAAATTGTAATTTTTTTTTATTTTTAAATCAATAAATAAATTTAAAAAAAAAGATTATGTTCTTGTTTGTCAATATGCGGCATTATTCATTATTTAAAAGCATACCAGGTGTTAGTACTTACATACTAAAATTTATCTGTCTACCTGATAAACGGTCATAATACGAGTATAACTACTGAAAATTATCGCATGACTAGCTTCCGCCTTCGTCTTCACGTAAACGGCTTAATCTAGAAAATCTATAAATTACTCTTAAATGACTACGATACTGATGCAGATGATGCACCTTAAATCATTTTTAATGCCTTTTAGCGCCTATCAAAATACTTCAGTGAGTGAATATGGCTTTACTTACGTAATTTCGACATCATCAATGTCGTTGAGAATAGTTATAATTCTCCCTTTTCACTGTTAGTATTATTTAATTCTTGGAGCATTCAGAGGCATAAGACAAATGGATTAACAGATATATAGACTATATTATTAATATGGACAAACAAAGTTGATAACTGTGTGAAAACTGGCAGGCAGCACACGCCACAAGGTCGACGCATGACTTAGGTACGTAATTTATGTTTCCCTAACCATTTTGAAGTGGGCAATCTCTATCCAACATACATGATAATAATATTTCATTTAATAAAAAGTATATCTTGCATGTAGGCAAACACGTAGGTAATGAAATACAGCCAAGTACTTACAGTTTTACCGTCGAGGAGAGTAAGTCTTGCTTGACTGATAAACAAAGCCAATACATTTATTTATATTTGCCCATTATGTTCTCAAAGTGCTGGTCATTAAAGTGATACTCGCCGATTTGCTACTCAAGAAAGCTAGCAATAAAATAAAATAGATGACGTTTGATTGAAACTTCACCTGTTTTATTGAACGATCGAGAATGTTTCCGCTCGGATCTCTCGTTTCCGCGGTAGATTTTTCGAACGACCGAATTGTAAAACTGCGGGGTTCTTCAGTATCGGAACATCGGACAGGAAACAACCGTAATCATAATAAGTGACGATACAATTCCAATAATACAGAGATCCCACAGATACCCCTCACATTCTGAGCGGCGAGCGTGATAATTATGATCCATTTATTGTTATTTAAATAGCCCACGCCTCTGACAACCACAGATGTAGCAGTCTTACACAATCTACATTTACGCATCCTTTATCAATTTATTTATTATTGCCATACAATATTTTATAATATAAAACGATCAAATTATATTTCCGTACGTTACGAACGTTCTCAATGAAATTTGCTTTAAATACAGTTCATTTATTATTTTATTTTTTTTATTTTATTTATTAAGGAATAACAACAGCCTTATCGATAGTGTTATACATAGGAAAAAAGCAAGAGTAGTATATTTTAGGCCAAATAGGTTATCCACAAAAAAAAACAGAAAAACAAGGACTTGACAAACAAAACAATATGACACTTTTGCACCAAGTAGTTGGACGACTCTTAAATGTATTTATATTTATTATTTTTACAAATTTCTGGCAACTCACAACGAGAAATAGGTAAAAAACAAAAATAACAACAAACAAATAAATTATAACATAAACCTATAACATATTGAAGTAAAATATTTACTTTACATATATTGTATGTGTGTATATGTAAACAAAGAAATAAGAAAGCTTACCAGGATTTGTTTTGATTAGTACGAGCATGCGATATGTTATCACTTATCACAGTACGATTAGTAAAAACTTCTTCGAAACTTCTTTAAAAGATTGCTTATTGGGGTGGTAAAATAGATCTACTGCAGAAAACTTACTATTGTAAGTTCTGAGAATTCTAGTAAGCACTGCGTTTCATCTTGAGACTTGAATATATCCCAATCCCAAAAACGTTTCCAAATAAAACAATGAATAAATATAAAATAACCTCATATTTATTATCCAAACTTTCCTAAAAATTAAAATTCTATAAATAATTTTTAATACGGAAACGAAGAGTAGAGAGTAGAATGCATATGTGGCATTAATTTCGCCTTTTTCACACTATTTCTGTAGTATACAACAGGTCTAAAATTTTATCGTCGGAAATTGAACATTTCACGCAACATCATTTATGATGCCTACCCTTTTACTTCAAATGACATTACAAATACTGTTGGCGGCCTACTTTCGTTCTAATTCCCCACATTGATTATTAGCTTTCGTCTCCAAACAATATTACAAAATATCAAAGGAAAGTTACATATTTGTATTGAGATGTTTAGTCATGACATATTATTATTGTATCACATTATAATATCTGTCATGTAAAACATCGACAATAGGTATATGAATTTGGTACTTTACTAAGGAAGCTTCAGAAATACATTTGTAAAAGTAAGTCATTGACACCGTTTCACATAATAATCATGTCTATATCGTCTAAAACTAAGGTCAAAATGTGGGTTTATGCATATTACGACTACATTCCAATATAATATCGTCTACTCTCATAAATTTCACTTGAAACACCTACCTCCTCGTATTTCAAAACAGTGTGCAATTTTATCACACCATTATATAGTAATAGAATCTCTATTTCAAAATATTGCATGTAGTAGCGTAAAGTGTAGATTCTACTCCGAAGTGTATCACCGAGGTTTCGGGGTTACATTGTATCTAATGCTATAGTGCAGTTCATTAAGGCGAATGATACTCTCCTGCGTTTGAGCCAGCATAGGCTAAAAGTCATAAGGGATTTAATTATGAACTGACAAATATTAACGCCAAAAACCAACAAATACACCACGCCAAATGCCGCGAACGTGTAAAAATCAATGACTAAAAATAATGATTGAAAGCTCGGTGAAACCTGAAGGGCGAATATCAAAATAACTTCCTTAGTACTGTGAATTGGACAAAGTCTTTGTAGGAATCATAAGGAAATAAACTCCTTGTTTTGTAGTACTACAAATATGAATAAACTTACTAATAAAAAGCGATGCAATGGCGACACGTTAGGTATATTTCGTTGGGAATAACGGCTGCTATTTTAGGTTGAGATTATTTTTAAGTTTATGTGACTTATAAATAATTTGAAATGGGTAACGTATTTCTTCAGTATGTCCCAATTAACACACATGACAAATACATTACTTATACACATACTTTATACACATTACTTAGTCACATTTACGAATACGTAAAGATTGATCGTGTCAAACAATGCACCTGGCTGAGTTTATTGACATTTATTATCAATGATTATGCTATCTATCACAAAATAGGTATTAAAAAAGTCTCTTAACTAAAAAATTTGATTTAGAAATTTACCGTACCGTTTACCGCATTTTGCATCAAATTTTTAATTCTTTACCGTCAGCAACGTCAATCTATCACAATATAAGCCAATGCAAACGACTGCTATCATATTTTTGTGTGGGAAGATTGTAAATAGCTAGCAAGCGTTAAGTTTCATAATTAAACTTGACCTTTAAAAGTTAAATTTTATTTCTAACAGCAATATTGATCGCAGACTGAAAAGTTACTTCAACAAAGGTGACAAATATCAGCCAACATCATATACATTACAGCAGTTGTGTTATGGGTATGGACAACGTAGGTAGTAGGTACCATAAATAAAAAAAAGTACTTTATTTCCAAAAAATCCTTACATTGTTAGTTTACCGGGCCTCCCGGTAAGTAGTCGGGAGACACTTGTGGGAGAGCCTCGCTGTATTCACAGGTTTGTTTCTAGGACTACGTAATACAGTCTATTATGCAGCTTAGTACTTATCATAATATTTGTATTAACAAAAGTATGTATAATTATGTTCATTTTTATTTATAAGAGTATTTGTACGTATAGGTACCTGTGTCGATACTTAAATAGAAATATAAACACTCAGACACGGAACAATCACTAAGATTCATCACACGAATGTTTGTCCCGGGTGGGGATCGAACCCTTGGTTCAAAAGGCAGAGGTTGCTTAAGTCACCAAGCCAATCTAACAAATCAGGGTGGAAAAATCACAACGCATCTAATTTTAGTCAACCCACTGCTAGATCGGCGTCAATTAATCACTTAGGCAATTAAACTGAGTGCATAACTAAATGGGCCGCGGAGACGTCATCGGCGATGCTATGAAATATTCCATAGCAAGCCAAAAATAGCCGATTCATCGAGTGCTTTGGAGCACTCGAGCCCACTCCGAGCCGAGGAGCCTGTTGACATTGAACCGAGCTAGAAAGCGATTGCTTCGAGATAGCTTTGTGGGGCTATTTCTGATCCCCTTTGTTCTCACAACAAAATTAAAATTAATAATGACTGACCAATTAGTGACACCAAGATGGCGATACTTATTATTATTTGCACTTGATATATTTTTTTTATAATTTTATAGTAGGTACCTAACAAAGTTATAATTGTGGCGAAAAAATATAGCTCTACATTTGAACAAGGGCCCTTACGTATAAATGCGCTCATAATGTCACGTATCCTTAGGACAAAACGTTTTAATAGACTTCAATATTTACATAACGTAAACTAATACCTAACCTAAAAACAAAAAAGTGTCATAACAATTTATTTACTGTAAAAAGATAAAAAGTATATGGACCATCTTAGGTCAATAGTGTGTTAACTACTATGGCCTTAATTTGGTATGGCGATCGTAACGTCTATTGGCGTGAGCACCGGCATTATTTCACGTCAACACCATTCTTAGGCAATAACCAAAGTGGATATCCGGGATACGCGTGTATTAGAAGTCTCGAAGCACGCCGCTACGTAATTCGCGTTGGGCACAGAGCCACCCGGTCCGGTCCGGCCCTTAGGCCGGCTGTTAACATGTTTAGAGCCTTGGTGTGTGTATCCTTTTTTACACTAACAATTGATTTTGTTTTGTATCTAGACTTTACTCTTTAGGTAGTCGTAGAAAACACTTTAGGTTAAATATATCAGATAGGTAACATACAAGCATTGAGACCGATCTAATAAACCGATAATACAATAATTAACTTAAGTACTTTTATGATTTAAATAAAATATGCTACATTGACCCCGATCTTAAAGTAAATGGCTGAAATACTTGTGTTATAGAAGCTGGAATGAACAAAGGTACAACAAATGTACACAAAAGCAGTATAAAAAGCAGTATAGTATAATAATTTAGAGCCAAGGCACACACTCCATTTAGCTGCTAATTTATCTGCCATTAGGAACATGCTAGCGCAGGCTCATAAACACAGTACCTACTGTCATCTACTAACCGACAGACACAAATGTAGATCATTATGGTTGTCCTAGGTGGAATTCCAACTAAACCACAATAGCAACCAATTATTTTTATCAGTATACAAATTTTATATTTTGCTATGAAAACTGAGTAAGATGTAAATTCATTTTAATGTTATTGTGAATAGCCCTACTGAAATCGAGTCTGCAACCTTCGTATCTTGGCTTGCGCCACCGAAGTTGGTTATCGAGATGATTGTCTATTGATCCTTAGCCCGGTTGTCGAGGAGATAAGTACGAGTCTATTGGTCCTTAGCCCGGCTCTGTGCCCGCTATATTTCACGTGCGGGCCATTCACGATATTGCGTGTAGGAACACGGTCAGACGTATTACAGCTGCTCCACATCCCGCATCGGCCCTCGACGGGATTTATAGCCGGACCTTGTTAGCCTACTTCCGACGTTTAGGTAACTTTCTTATTATTTTATGTAAGCTTATGGCCGGCCAATGGAAGGCTTATGTAGGGCGAGATGTTATCTCACTGCCGCTTTGTGAGGTCGTTGCCAGGCCCAGTTTTCTACATTTTCTTAACACAACACCTAAACAAAATGAACATGCTATTAATTTTGTTATGGTGTTTCCGGATCAACGCGTTCGATACACAAAGCTCGATCTTATTGTTATAATTTTCATCGCCATCATCCTTGTGTACATTTAAACAACAGCACAATAAATAAGAAATATTTAAGATTAAACTTGAGAAACTAAACAATACCTCCGCCACATTCAACCTAGAAGTGTTTGCAATAATATTTTATGTCTTTACAAATATTATCAGAAGTCCCATTATATTAGCTTTATGACCTACATACATACTTGATAAGTTTAAGAATCAAAGTAAGTTCACACATTAAAATAAAACTTGTACACGGAAATGGAGGAATGTTACTCATAATAAAGATAAAAATAGCCAAAAAATACGACACTAGATAGGTACCCTATCTCATTTAAAACAGCTACTTATTTTTTTGACTTACTAGGAACCAACTTGTATCAAAAAGAATAACAGAACTTTTATAAGAATTATTATTACTACACCAAAGCACCTCCACACACCAACAACGACCTATTGAATAATATTATTTTTAGGAAATAGCTTGTATCAAACAAAATAATTATATTCAGGCCTATTTGTTAGTAAGCAAAACTTTTATTTTAAGTTCACCGCGCTACGTCGTAAAGTAAGTAATTCTACGAAACTCGTAGCGCTCCAAGCCTTTCGTAGCCGGAGCGTGGTCGTAGTTCCTCGTAGAGGGCGGGCTACGAATGAACCTTTTTACGTTTTCATTCAAAACGAATTCTTATGTTTTTTAAAAGTAATAAAACATAACGACCTCGGTGAGGTACCGTCTGAGGCTTTATTTAAAGGGGCAAATAATCTAAAAGCCTACATTATAGCATAACCTATTCTTAGGCCACGTAACCCGTAAACCATCTCGATGAAGCGATTGGAGATCAGGGCAGAGTTGAAGGCAACAGACCAAGTGGTCGATAACCTACCCAATGGACAGACACCATCAAATCCGTCACTAAGACACCTGTGGTGGCGCGCACTCGCCATGCAACCTGCAGAGACGGGGAAAGACGAGTCGTGAAATCGGCAACCACAGTAATAGACGGCTCCCCATGACCTAGACCATTCTATCAAGAGTGAACTAGTAAAAAGATTACCAACTAAGTACATACTAAGATCTGAGATATTGCGTATATTATTTCACACTCTTCTATACTTATAATAAATCTGTAGAGAGGTCAATTCTATACATGAAATATATTTTCAAAATAACTATCGGGAGGTGATTAGTGATCGATACTGATGCCAAAAATGCAATCAGTAAAATTTTTGTCTGTCTGTCTGTATGTTCGTTATAGAAAAAAAACGCCTGGGCGGATTTTAACGAAACTTGGTACAATAATTCTTCATACTCCTGGGCAGGTTATAGTATACTTCATCACGCTACAATCAATAGGAGCAGAGCAGTGACGGGAAGTGTTGGGAAGACGGGAGAAATTTTCATCTCTATATTTGATCGCGCATCACGCGAAAACTATTGCATGGAATTAAATGCGGTTTTCACGAATGTATTGCTAGAGGTCTAACTTAAAATTTAAGGTACCCTTTTATGGAAGTCCGTTATTTTTGAAACCCGATATCCACGCGAGCGACGCCGCCGGCACAGCTAGTCCTAAATATTTACATTAAAATTACAACATCTGTTCACGTTTTTTCACCATGCTTCAGCCAGATTGTTCAACGTTATTGACTTTAGCTTTAGACATAAAACAACGCCACCGCGTCAAAGCCTACAAAGTTCCTTTGAAATAATAAGAAACAATACTAGTGCGGTCGTAATATTTCTTATACCGCGGGGACAAGTTGAGACGCAATCACTTTGTGAACTCAAAGACAGATTTCAATCAAACGAATTTACAACTGCGTATAAACCTTGAAAAATAAATTTCACGCTGGTGACTAAAAGATATTTCAAGAAGTTTTCACGGTAGATAATATTTCTTCGTGTACTGAAATGTTTGGTAACTCCTACTTCTGTCGTACCATTAGTAAGTGGAACTCTCTGCCAGTACATGTGTTTCCACCTTTATAGTAGATCCTTTAAACAAAGCGTGAAAAAGCATCTTCATGTCTTGGACTGACTGGAAACTGTGGTTTCCCGCCCGTTATCATAGCGTCTTGGGCTTCTTTTCTAGCTTCCCATCAGGCGAAGCTGAGCTGTTGAGCCTATTAAAAAGTACAGATTACATAGATATAGACAGATTATTACTATACTAGCTTTTGCCCGCGGCTTCGCTCGCGTTAAATTCGGGGTGAATGCTCCATACAAACTTCCACCCCCCATTTTAGGGAAGTGGGGGGTTAGAAAGGGGCAAAAAGTAGCCTATGTTACTCTCCATCCCTTCAACTATCTCCACTTAAAAAATCACGTCAATTCGTCGCTCCGTTTTGCCGTGAAAGAAAGACAAACATACAGACAAACAGACACACTTTCCCATTTATAATATTAGTATGGATTACGCTCGTTCCCTGCACTGACGCAGAAGTAGATAGTGCATCCATTTTCCATGCATTAATCGCATGAGTATATAAGCCTTTCTGTATTTCGGTGAAAGAGCTCAGTAGGAATTACTGAATGAAATATGTGGTGTCATCATCGTGTGTAATTATTATTATTACATTAGGTGCTGGTGCAGTTCTTCCTCTAAGTAAAAATAAATATGGGAAAGTTTATTTTAATAGCAAATGCTCATTTTAAAAAGACTTATTTTCTCCTATTAATGACTAACACTTAATCCGCCAAGCCTACAGCAATTTTTAGTACCTACGCAATATACGTAAGGCAATTAAGCTCTATTAATACAAAATGAATTAAGTGACGTCGATAAACGCCTATATGAAGTGTAGAAATGTCCTAATATCCAAATTGTAATTCTTTATCGCACTCTCAAAGATAAATCAGCCTGAGTGGGTGGCTATCTCTATCGCCTACTCAAATGAGCGAAAGGGCAAATCCCGACCTGGGGTATTGCGGCGTACTCATAGCTGTGGGAGTATCTCGACTTAAAGGCAGCTTGCCAGATTTTAGTATAGGCTTGCAATACATTTTTTACTTTTTATTAAACAGAAAGCTTTCATAAAGCGTAATATTAGAATAGAGCACACTGCTTTAAATTTAATTAAATTAAATTAAATCTTTATACATTTATATTTTCTTCCTTTTGTATGCGTTTTCCTCCGCAGGGTACTGTCTACATACTCGTATAATAGTGGCCGTATTACTCGTACTACAAAGTCGACAGTTTATTTTCAATATTGCGAAGAATACCAGGATTTGTCAATGATTTTCTTTTTAACTCAACCCCTTAAAAAATAAACATAACTTGTGTTCAGTGATAATGGTCACCGATATCTTACGTTAATTTAATTAACTACTGAAGTTGTGAAATGACATAATGTAATATTGGTTTTTAGTAACAATTCTTTGATGATATACTTGTAATGATGTTAACTAAACTTGACACATGTTCGTGCGTCTGACATCAAAATACCACATAATATGGCGGGTTAAATATTTCTGAAATACTCTATTCAATATAACATTAGGTTAAACAAGCGTGCAAAAATGAATGGATGTCTGAGTTACTTTTTAAATCTAGATAATGAAGGTCGCGTTGCGGAAATATTGTAAATATAAGCTCGCTTCTGGCGGCAATTCTTCCTCGTTTGGTTGCCGGAATTCGCGATTCGTGGATTGTAAACACGTCGACACAGCTGCAACTGCCAATAGAAACATCATACGTTATTTAATGTCGATCCTAACGATTTCTAGCGTTACAGGCTAAATCCGAATGTTATTATTAAGCTGTGTACCCATCAGGAAACAATTGCGCAAATGTGTATAATTCTACAATGTACACAAACTTATCACTTCTACTACTGACAACTTGTCATTAAAATATACATTAGATCTACTCGTACTACCAAGGACTCTGAATTGAATAGAATGTACCTTATTTTTGAATCAATTGTTATTAGACAATGTTGCAGAAATGTATTTAAAAATAAAAAAAAAGAAAGTACCTAATGTGCAAACCGAAAATTGACCGAAAAGCAATAAACTACGCATCAGTTGCGCTCCACCTGACGCAATCACGACGATTCTAACAGTTGAACAACGGCACAGAACATTTTGAGCATTACGAATTAAATATTATTTGTTGTACTCCGAAGCTTATAACATTTATCGACTTGGCTAGCTGATTGATTTGGGAAACGGTCCTCATTATGTATTAGAAAGGACTCCTTATTCGAACTGACCAGGCGCATTGTTGCGCAGTATCCTTTATCTAAAACATCTACACATTTAATGGCTATCGTAACACAACGCATGGTACACAACGTAGGTGTATGGGTGTGATTCGTAATGTTTCTGTACACAAACAGGAATAAGACTGATTTTTATTGTAATTAGTCATAATAACTAAAAGCTGGCCTGTAGGATTTGGCTACCCAAAGTCACTTCACGGGGCTTTCGCTGAGTGCACGCCAGTGTTTCCAGTTAGGCGTGAAAACCCTATCACCAGCTGAGATGCTGACACCTCGAGAATAGGCATGATGACTAATTTTTGTTTTGGATTAAGATTGATGCATCACCCAATTATAGGAACATTGGTGAAAGAATTACTTCGCTTATATGAAAAGTCCCCGAGCTATCACAATTTCAAAATCACAAATATGAACTCGCCCAAAAACGCTTCATGCAAACTGATACGAAGGCGTGACGTCACGACTTCGTATTGCGTAGTGTTTTGTATGCCTCGTTTAAGAAGCTTGTTCGATGGCTATATTAAATAGTGCGTTTATGTCATGAGTTCCATATCAAAATATGTTTTAATTAATGTACCTTAAACAGTGTTATAATGATTTTTGATTAATTTTACACTTTTGAAATTGACTTTCCCGATGAACTTTGAAGGCCTATCGCGCTCTCATTTTGCAAAATATTTTTGTTGTGATTTCTCAAATAATTTTAATGGTTCTTTCTGGAAGCTATCAAATAACATAGAAAATTAAACATAGTCATCTACCCTATTCACTAGTCGTCCTTTGCGGCACCCACGGAATAAATAGGGTGGTCATTTATATTCTTTTTCGCCACTGCGCGGAAAAATATTGTGCTTGTTTACTTACATCGCACATAATACTTATTATACGTGCAAATATTACATCTCTTGTTTATTTCAAAGCATGATTTATTTTTCTCTAGATCCACGTGAATGTTTTATATCTTAGTTAGACATTTCAATGCCAACGGAAAACAACTACTTTTCCTTTTTATTTCCCGCGAACGGCGAAACACGTTTCAGCAGTTTACTGAAAATTTACGCGGACGCGGAAATAAGATTGTAATAAAATAACGCATACCAAATGCATGTTGATTATACAATGGCGGGATTATACAATAACAGGATTCCGGGGGCGGGATGAAGGTTAACAAATAACATTAAATACATTGATCTCATTGTAAGTAGAAAGAGGAAAGCATTTGAGTTATTGAAATTACAATCATTGTAATGTACAGTCAGAATATATAAATAGTTATATATTACCGAAATAGAGGCTGATAATGATGACAGCATCATTATCAGCCTCTTACAACAATTGGAGAGGCTTATCACATCCAGCCCTTGCCTGCCATCTTACACAAATCGTCACTTCATCTGGCCTGAGGACGTAGCGTGATTTGTAAGTATAGAGGTAGTACATAGGGATTTTTTATATAACAAACTTTATTAACAAGTACCCACGTATAGATCGTAATCGAAAGTATGAACCCCATAGAATATGAAAACGTTAGGTTGCCTATTCTTTTCCGGTCACAACTCTCGGGTAGCCAGGTATAAACAGGTAAATCGATACTAGCATTTTGCACCGGTCTGATTAATTCAATCAATCAATCAACAGTTCCGTTTGTAGGTATCGTTTTTCGTAAACCGACCGCGATTTTACTGTATTTCGCTGAACTATGAGGCTATGTCTGCGGCTTAGCAGATTCACCGTATAGTGTCTTAATAGACTGAAAGAGTCGTTGCCCGCACATTCTACTTTAACTGGTGCGGTTTTGCATTATACTTACTTATTTTGTCTTTTTATTATAAATACGAAAGCATGGAATTTTTGCGTCAAATGCACCACGCGTACTACTTTATCATTGGCGTGAATTATATTTCATGTAGGTAATTAAGTATTAAACATAATAAATGTCAATCAATGAATGTCATGTCAGAAAATCTACACCAACCACTTTGTCTTAGACTAAGGTTTTCTCTTGTACCTGCTATGAGTACCAGGTGATGGTGTACAAACATGATAAAGTAATACTTACCTATACCTTAGTATTGTTATAGTAAGGTATAAGGTAGGGTATAGCCTTACTTATACCTTAGTATAGAGATGTTTCCAGGGTCAAAATACTTACACTATATTTAGTCCGTATTTTAGATTATAAAAATATATTGGTCACGTATTTTTCCTTTTTTCATTTACACGAAAAATAACAAAGATACAAAGCATAAAAATTCAGGAGTGGGAGTGTTTGATGTCACGCCGTGCGACAAAATGCTGCACGGCGTGACGTCACGCGAAACTTTAACGGTCTATATCTTTGCAATCTTTTGTCTAATTTACAAATGAAAAAATACGTATCTTTTATTTTTGAATAATCTAGAAGACGGACTAATTAATTTTTTTATGGAAACAAGCCTATTGTTATAGTAAGGTATAAGGTAAGGCTATGCTTATACGTAAGTATACGTACTTATACGTAGCCTTACTGTTCGGAACAACCCCCTTACTATTCATCAAACTTACTCCTTTTGTTGAATATGCAATAATTACATTATGTAAATATATTCTTATTCTTATCCAATAAATTGTTATGATTACGACTAGGTATATTAAATGTAAACAGAAGCGAAGTTAGTGAGTCAATCCATCTACCGATTGAAGTTTGTTTTTGTTGCCGGTTCGTTTTGTGGGTAATTTGTCATAATCTTTGTACCGGCTGTGGCCGCGTGTTGTCGATAGGGATGTAACGAGGCATTGTTGTATCAGAAACGGAAGTAATTAAAAATAAATAAACAACGATGCAGACCTGCAAAAGGCGTGCCTGATTATATCTCTACCATACAGTACCCTAGTTATACAAACTATTTTCCCGTCTTAGAGCTTTAGATTCTGTAATAAAGTCATAACATCGAATGTCCTTTTACTTACAATAACCATTTTTGTTAGATTTAACAGTTCTTATGTCTTTAAATCTCGGCCTTACGAGTTATGGACAACAACAGTATGGTACAATGCCATTTATCTTTATTTTTGGGCATAACCCCTATCGGCGCTGTGTGGCCCAGCGTGGCATGTCTTGGGTTATTTATTTATTTATTTATTTATAATGATATTTTTTACTTACGTCCGTAAATCCATCGAACTTAAAAATAACAATATATATCCGGTTAAGAACATCCCTAGCATCAGTAAACAATTCAGGGCACTGCCTCGACACGACCAGTCAAAACAACGAGGAAGAATCTCACCTTCAACTTGACTCATGCACCTGTTTTCGAATGTAATCCGTGCAATTTCAGTGCGTTGTAACACTCGTGTCATTACGAGTACTCGTAGGTACAACAAATGTTTGACAATTAATAGCATTCTCGTGTGAATTCTCACGTGTTCCAGTGAACTCTGAATTCAACACACGTGGTCTACTGTGTGAGGATGTCTAAAGTATTTAACATATGTCCGTGCTTGCACTAACGAGAGTAAGTATTCCTTAGTTCCAGCTCTCACTCATATTAATATTTAACAAACACGATGACAGACGAATTAAATAATATATTGCAAAACTTGCATTCATGGAACTTAACTAAAACAACTGAAGAATTAAGCACACGGTAACTAATTGAATTACTAGTTCTAAGAAACACAACGTAAGTACTTTGTAACCATGGAAATACCTAGACACAACATGAACGCCACAAAAGAAACGTCCCAACCCGAGTGTCAAACCGAGTGGTCAACTTTTTATTTCATTTGTTTACATTTATAATGAATAGCCCTCGTAGGATCAATGTGGCACTTGAAATTTGGTGAATGGTCGAATCTCGGTTTAGGTCTAAATCTTGTTACTGAATTCGTTGAAGCCCAGTTACGGAGATACTATAAGTACTATGAGAATGAAGCGAAATATGATTTTGATTAAGATGTTTTCCTCTTTGCCACAAACAAGTCAGTAACTAAAAAGCGTACAACAGGTAATTGCATATGATTGTATAATGGGGATCATCCGTCGGCAATCATCTATCAACATCGTCAATGTAGAATGACGTATCAGTACCTAAGATGAATTTAAATACTACTGAGCCACGGCCAACGTTTCAGAAATAACGGACTTCCATAAAATGGTACCCAAATTTTAAGTTAGACCTCTAGCAGTACATTGGTGAAAACCGCATTCAATTCCATGCAGTAGTTTATGCGTGATGCACGTTCAAACATACAGATAAAAATTTCTCCCGTTTTCCCAACATTTCCCTTCACTGCTCTGCTCCTATTGATCGTAGTTAGCGTGATGAAAAGTATACTATAACCTGCCCAGGAGTATGAAGAATAATTGTACCAAGTTTCGTTAAAATCTGTTCAGTAGTTTTTGTTTCTATAACGAACATACAGACAGACAGACGGACAGACAGACAGACAAAAATTTTACTAATTGTATTTTTGGCATCATTATCGATCACTTATCATCCCCTGATAGTTATTTTGAAAATATATTTAATGTACAGAATTGACCTCTCTACAGATTTATTATAAATATAGATAGATAGATATAGATTACTGAAAATTTACTTTTACTCAGATATAGATTATATTTTACAAGATCATTTGTAATCGTTCGATATAGTCATAATGGGACACCTGTTCCTCCAGAAAAGTGATACAAGCTTGGAGATTCATTAAAGAATCTATTGACTTCTCCCGCCATGCAAAGAATTGGCCAAGATACTTAAATAGATCCACTACTAGACATCGTAGTAAAAACCTACAACTTATGAATGGACAGTAATACCTAATTCACACTTTCTCAATAGATGTCATAACTAAATTGCTTTCCATATATTCAGTCGGAGTTAAAAATAACTCCACCATAGTACCTGTCGAGGTCCCGTGTTGGATATACACGTATATCCGATAGCAGTTTAATAGTACCAAAGTGGTCTGAATATTCATGAACGGATTTCCGTTGCATTGACCTTCGAGACCAGGAATATCTGAGCGCGGGGCTTAATGGCAAAGGTTGCGCCCAAATAGTATAATTAAATCTATTCCAGGTTTCCTGTTATTTATTTCCTTGCCAGAGGACAACAATGAGTTAACTACTTTGCAGTATTAAGATTTAATTTCCGTTATAAACGTCAGTCAACTGGACGGGTTCCGAATTGCGGTATGAATTATGCGTTCTATCATTATACTTGTAACAACAGTCGAAATGAAAATTGCCTGAAACTATAAAATCGCCCATATGGCTCCAACACTCTAATTATGAGCCGGCTAAAATCCAATAAGACCTGAATTTGAATCCCAGATAAAGCCTAGCCTAATTGCTGTCTTTTCTAAATTTATAGCTAGTAGCCCTGAGTCAGGAAATTAACAGTTATACGGCTACCCACATGCTTCGGAAAGCACGTTAAGCCTTTGGTCCTGCGACTGATTTCTCTCCGATCGCGATCGTGTCAAACTGTTGTTCTAAAGGATTACAAAAGGGAAGGAACCGTAAATCTACCTGGCTTTGCGCATTTTGTGCACTATAAATATATCTCCGCCATACTTGGTTAGTTACATGTAAAACCATTATAAATGAATTTCAATAAAAACCATTAAAAAGGTTTTTTTTTTAATTTTTGCCATCCAAAGAAAAACACAGGTAAAAATATTCAGATATCAATGTGAAGAACAATGTACCTACTTACATCTAGTAGAGGTGTAATGTATGTACATAGATCCAATAAAAACAGAGCAACAACTTGTTTATCAACACCTAGTTATGAAAACTCGCACGCAGCAATAAAGATAAAAACAATTCGGGAAACCCGTTGTTTGGTGTAACGGGTGTACCCTTGAACTGGATTCTGGAGGAACAAATGCGACTCCGATATCGCCAGGCCAATGTTACGGATAAATAAATCAAAATTGCAATTTACCACTTAACAGTAGGTACGCTATAGGTACAATGATATGTGCTTAATAGTTGAATTAACACGATCTTGTTATCATCCAACACCGCATTTTTATGAGAAAATTTTCTGTATTCATAAACAATTTTACATTTATCAATAAGTGTACCTAACCATTATACGAAATTCCATTGCAACAAATTCATACCAATGCAATTAAAAAATTCAAATGTAAAATGTATTCGTCATTGTTTTCCTATAAAACATGTGGATCTCTTTCCCAGATAGAATTGATTTATACTTCCATAAAGATCACCGCAGAGTTGCAGAATCCGCTCTGAATCTATTATCCCGAGCTTTTACACTGCGATCAAGTTTGATAAATCACGTGCTACTCATATATTATTGTAACAACACCAATCAATCACAACTTCAAAATGTAGCTTCAGAACTCACAGCCTAATTTCTGGAATAAACATTACCTAACATATCTAATGAGGACACATGTAAGGAGCATCGTGGCCGTATAAGGCGAAAGAGAAAGGTCGATTAATTCCAGATGATAAAAATGTGGCCAGATGTCAGCGAATGCAGATGGTGCAAAGATCAACGCTCCCATTGTGTCGGCGCAGGCAGTGACAGCGAAAATTGGGCTCCGAATTCCACTGATATTTTTGCATTTAAACGCGTTCTCAGGGCGGGCGGCGAACATACTTCGAGCCTCTCGTATATATAGGATGGGACGGCTGCGCGGCGCCCAGTCGATCCCCGCCGCCCGGCCAGATCCCACGTCGCCCCGTGTTCAGCGATCAGTCAATACCTCCACCTGTTAAAAGGACAGTGCTGATAAAGGGACTCGTGAAGTGCAAAGACTGTTTCTCAAGTGTTATTGGTAGCGGTCGGCTCCGTGCCGGCACACACCCTGCAGCTGTTTCGGGCTGCTTCTAGCTCAGGTGAGTTACATCTTTTTGTGTTCGTGTATTTAGAAAGACAAGGATTTCTATGATCGATCCTAACCTAGAAGGTGTATTCTAAGGACTCATGTTCATTCATGTTCTAATCTTTGGTTTAACTAATTTTAAATTTCGAAAATTAAAATTCGACAGATTTCATCTGAAACAATAGATTTTGATAAATACATAATGTGAATTTATTTACTGGTCTTTAGCATATTGTAGTTGTTCTTTTTAGTTCTCAATAAATGAGTTACTTTCAAGTCAGCCATTATTTTGGTTAACATTTTTTCATGTTTCTGAATCTGATTTTATGAATAAATCAAATCTATAGTAATCGAATAAAATACAGTAACACTATAGTTTTACAATTATTAAAAAACAAGCTTTTACTTCACTAGTATGACAAAACTGTAATGTTGAGTTCGATTTGTTTCTGCCTCGCTTTATTGTATCTGATAGATATCGAAGAGGGATTTTTTCAGGAGTAAGTACCTACTTAATTATGAATGAAACACGTTTACTATTATGGCCTAGCTCTTCTGTAATAGCGTGACAAGACTAATGTCAAATTTTAAGGAACGTGCGAGAAAGTTTCCAAATTCGAATTTGAGAATGCGAATACTCCGCTGAATTCGCCGAACGTCTTACTGGTTTAAGATCCCGCTATACGAGTACAACGACCTTCACCGAGACGTTTATTGGATTAAACTTTTTTTTATATGTAATTACATATGTCAAAAAATATAATGCATATGGGTTGCCGATCAAATTTTGGTTTAGGGTATAATTTGCTGGATGTGGGAAGAACGGAGAAATGTGGCGCGAATTACAGGAGGCCAACGTTCAGCAGTGAATGGACCAGGGCTGTTGATTAATTTATTGATTGAATTAATCAGAGCGGTGCAAAATGCAAGTATCTATTTACCTGTTTAGACCCTCTATAGGCTACCCAAAAGTTGTGACCGGAAAAGAATAGGGATCATAACGTTTGCATATTCTATGGGCTTCATACTTTCGTTTGGTATAGAATTTATCTAATAATCAAACCGGTGAAATGATTAACCATGCTTACCCCATCCATCAAATCATGCCTTGGACCTAAATTTGATCGGCAACCCATATGCATTATATTTATTGACATATTTAATTACATATAAAATAAGTTTCATCAACAAACGTCTCGGTGAAGGTCGTTGTATAGCGGGATCCTCTAGCATTATATCACAATTTCTTCTAGTCTAAAATGTTCTAAAGGAATTCATAAACCTTACTAATCAATCAATTAGGCTGTATCCCGAAAGGCTTTCTGAGAAAACGAGGCTTCAGGCAACAATCCGTAACGGCTAAAGATGACAGTTGTAAATGGAGACAGTATTCATTAAGAGCAATTATGGACGTCCAGTGACGACCCAACGGCGTTAAGGACGTTAGATGTGGTAACTCTTGCGTGGCAAAGCGCCCTCGTGTACTCGGAGACACGTTTCTCGTAAAAAAGTAGGAAAATTTCACTTAATATTTTGAGAATAATAATGAGCTTTTTAACAAATATGTACTTACGTTTATTACGGTGATATAATACATGGTATTTTATCAAAAGGAAAACTGCAAACTTGTCAAGAATTTCACAGATGCTATGAAATTGACCAACCCGCGCTTATCCAGAATATAAGATCCCACGGTGGGGACATAATATGAGAAGATATAGAGTTTGTCAACATGAAGAGTTACAATCATCCATCTGTACAGTCAGCTTCAGGACAACCTGTGGCAACCGGTTCATGGCAACAACACGGACCCCATTCTGCTTCAAATAATTTCAAGGGACCCTCTATATGTTGGGCAAGCACGCAAGCATGTCAAAGAACTGTGAGACTACAATAATACAAAAATGTCTTTCCAGGTTGACCATTTGATACATACCTAACAATTGAAATTATTTTGTAACCTCCTATTATTTTAGTTAGAAAATTACTAGTTTCCGAATGCAAATCCCGTTCTGATATTTTATAATTATGGGAGGAGAAAACTTATAATATTTTTTGTTAATTACTATATATTAACACAACTAAATCTGGGTATTTAGATAACTAGAATCCGTATGAATTCACACCTTAAACCAAAAACACGTGTAACGTAAATATACCTACGTATTTGGCGGTTTGTATACCTAAATAGATGACATCATGTGTAGGATTACAAGCCATGTGGCATTTTCACGCGAATTTGGAATGGTCAATAGAAACTACCTGTTAACTTAAGAGCATTCTAATTTGTAATTGATTTAATCCGTACTAGTACAGGCTTCATTTTTAATTAGATCATAGAGGCTTAGAAATCCATTCATTCTGCTGCAGAAAGCGTGATATTAAAGTAACCATAAACGCAGGAAATCTGCGACTAAATCGTGTGCACAAAGGCTTAATGGAAAATCTTGTACGGTCGCATCGAGAAAATAACATGTGTCCGGGGAGAGATCAAAGCGGATATTACTTCACTAGTAGGAGCAAAGCTCTTCCAAACATACATAACGAATGAAGTATTTTGTTTCTAGATCTCATATTTGCAGCAAACATGTTTCTTTAAAAAGGCCAAAGAAAGGTTCGGCGAAATAAAAACAACAAAAGAAATATTTATGACAGTGGGCAGAAGGCACTAGGTATAGATTAACCAAGATAGATGTAGGCCAGAGCCAATATTGTTTTGTTTTGCTACTTTCTAACAAAACACTAGGTATGTTAATGTTTAAATTTCATTTTTATACCATGTTAAGTATGTAAATACTTATAACACATTTGAGCGCAAAATTAAGATTGGTTTATTTAATTCAGAATAAGAAATTCTATACAAGAGCTGGAACTTATTAAGAATAATTAATAATACATTTATTACAGAGGAATTTACTTAAGATTTATTAATGCACGACTTTGCTATGCGGATCATAGCAACATTAACGTAATATTTCACGCACTTTGTTCGTGAAAATGGAAGTATGCCAGGAGCTTACTACATTCGAATATAGAATGACTTGTCTCATGCTGTTTTTTTACACATGACAAATTGTCACTTCATATGTTTTAAAATATCCTTTAATTTGCGTATTAATACCTTTTTATTTATATAACGCGGAAAGTTATTTATTACCTAAATTATGTTTCTTTTTACTTTGGCACAATACAGTCCCTTTCGCCTGGCGGAAAGCTAAACCTACCCAAATCTCTAAGACAATTGACAAAAAACCTACCTTAGAATTTGTTATAAATATAGTACTATAGTATATACGCGTTGTAGATCTCAGCATCATATGCTATTCAACCACTTTTTTGCAACACAATATTATATAAAAAGTAAAAAATTAAGAACATGGTATGTTAAGTTTCCTTCTCTAACTGAAACGAAACATTTACTCAAAAAAAAGCCTCTGAAACAATGAAAACTTTTTGTAACAACATTAGAGAAGGAACTCATTAATTTTCATTGTGTGCACACTGGGAAAAATTTTAAGCCCTCCCAATGGCCGGCCAGTAGCCTCCTTAACTAGTATATCGCTGCGGTAATTTTCCAGCTTTGTAAATATATACGAGTACACGTAGATGCGAGTGCTCGGGCCCTCTTGTTTAGTAGGCAACGAATTACAGACGAGAGTTTACTGTTTGTTTAATTTTCGTCAGAGATTCGTCATGAATGCGTACATAGAAGTACCTACTTGAGACGTAGTTCTGTGCGTATTAAGGATGTATGCCTGCATTTGGTTATTTATACATGATAGTTCCTATCCAAGAAGCACTGATAGTTTTTCCAATATTAACCTCTCAACGACTGTAAGTCAGGAATGATAATAACCGATTTCAGGATTGCAACTTTCAACCGTTACGAGCATTTCCTAGCCTGCCGCACTCCTCTAGGTATATTTAATTTGACTCCCGTTGGTCACTCAACTTACTTTATAAAAACAATAATTGCACGAAATTGTAATGGCAAATTGGCACCCCACCAACTATGTCTTTAATATATGAGAACAGTTTTTAACGCTAAATAATTCCAATATATGCATGCTTTCGAGTTAACATGTTGTAACATTGACCAGATACAAACCCAGCACAAAGTTGCTAAGTATGCCAGGTAGGTATACAACTGAAGGAATGCTTTTAGTTTGCACATAGGTGTACTAAATGCCTTGCAAGCATGAGATAGTCCAGTCTAAGGCACACTTGTAGAGCCCAGAAAACCAGATTAGAAACAGTTTTCCTGTAAAAGATTTCGTTAAAAAAGCGAGCAATGAATTTCATATAACAAATATAAACTAGGTAACGAAAATAGGTAGGTATTGCGATCCTAAAATGGAACCAAAAACATTGTGTTAGTAGTAAGAACTAGAGATATTTAAATAAGAAAGTCTACTGCGGCAGAGTTAGGGATACTGAGTTCGATTCTTAAAACGCAATCAATGCAACAAAGTACGAATATATCTAATTTAGATTGCATAGGTATGCATAATTATTTTTGCTCATAACGGTAAAACAAATAGCGACTAAAAGCCGTAAGATAAAAGCAGTGCAAATCTATCATACAAATCGCGGTCTAATTTTAGAATTTGCCATTTTCCTTAACAAATAGACTGATTCATAAAAGGATATAAATATTTCGCAGTCGACTAAATTGAACGCCGTCCGATGGTCAGTTAATGCTACTATACACAATATTAACTTTATTTCCGCACTGCATACAAAATTAACTAATGTATATGCATCAACAAACCTTATTACTTAAATTAGAACGGCTAGTTGGCACATATATTAAACTAGAATAGGAATTCAGCATAAAAAGTTAAAAACCTATTAAAACAAGCATATGGGTGCTTCATTTTACATAAGTAAAGTCTATCTTTCTGATGCCCTTGAAATAGACTTGTGCCACATTTTGCTACTGCTGAGAAACAGCACTAAAATGTGCCGTCTGCTAAATTAAAAAGGCTCTTTTACGAGTAGATATGACTATTATCGCTAGATAATTATAATGAATGGAACGACCTTTACACAGACACTGTAAGAGTGTAAGATAAAGGACTTTTTTTCAGGACTTTGAATTACAAACGCTGATGTTCGCCTTACAAATAACTGGAGGAGAAATTTCTTACAACCACTTTTCCTTGTGCATTAAGTACCTACATATCTACATACATTTTGTATTGCTAATGGGAGATTTTTGCAATTACCTACATGGGCAATATGTACGTAATTGTAAAAATCTCTCATTCAGCCTGACCAGTATCAATCTTGACAAAGTTCTACTAAGTCGATTCGATGACGAACGATTTATCTGATAAATGGTGAAAATTTTCCTACAGAAAACGAAATTGGTAAACATCGATACGTGTTCAGTTTTATGACTGAAATATTTCCGCAAAGCGTTCGGAAAGTTTCAATCCGTCGACATCGACGCAAACTGATCTCTACTCCCGTTTCACCGCTCGTCCCGTCATTAATATTATAGTACGGTATATTATACCTATGTATATAATTGTATATGTGCAACTCGTCATGCATCGACACATTTCCAATACAAATTTTGACTTGTTTTGACATTTGCATTCTTTCCCAGCACCCCACTCATTAGTTCTCGTCACTCCTTCCAAAAGAAAAATAAACCCATCTCAATTTGCGTCCGTTGTGCCGTTAAAATAGGCATGTGCACAAAAGACTGTTTACTATAAAACCTAACAGGATATTTTTCAGATTTATTGTTTTGGTTGGAGCAATGTTTCACGTCGTAACGTCCCACAGATGCTACCTAGGAACTAATTTTAGTCTGCTCTCATATGCCGGTGGACGTTCTGTCGTCACCTATGCATTTTTCAATATTTTGATTCGGGAGATCAAAGCAATTGATAATATGAAATTTATACCCAACCCACATTTCCTAACTACTGCGCACTGGTTCGTTAATATTGTGCGTTTTGGAAGATTCCCTATTTCTGTTGATTGCGGTAAACAGAAGTCAGAAAAATGCGCAGTTATTATCGTCGCCAGAGAATTTTGAAATATGCCGGAGCTGTCGTATGCAGTAAATGAGTATTCAATGTTGCAGAACTTTCGCCTTGGTCACAATGCCTTGAACGCTCTTATGCATTTAAATTTGCTGTTGTATACATTATACACATTGATATAGATATGTCCTGACAAGCATATTAAATTAACACCACCAAGCATCTAGGCAACAATACTTTCAGACCAGTCCTTAGCAATAAAATGTTTAAGCATAAAAGTGTAAGTCCATATTTCAAGCTCGAAGTCCTCGAAATGATTCCCCGTACCTTAATTGAAGCGATTGTACAATCAAATACGCAACAACTTTTCAAATTAATTTAAGAAATGTATTATTCTAGAGATTCCGAAGTATTGCGGTAACGCTCATTTGTTTTGCCGAACAATGCCTGTTCTTTTGAAACAATTTTCAATTATATTCATTGTTAGAGTCGTACATAACGCTGCGCAATTATTATGCCGAGGTTATAGTTTTAGTATCTTTTAATAACTAGCTGTGCCAGCGGCGTCGCACGCGTGGATATCGGGTTTCAGAAATAACGGACTTCCATAAAATGGTGCCTAAGTTTTAAGTTAGACCTCTAGCAATACATTGGTGAAAACCGCATTCAATTCCATGCAATAGTTTTTGCGTGATGCGTATTCAAACATACAGATAAAAATTTCTCCCGTTTTCCCAACACTTCCCTTCACTGCTCTGCTCCTATTGATTGTAGCGTGATAAAAATAATGATAAACTTTAACCTGCCCAGGAGTATGAAGAATAATTGTACCAAGTTTCGTTAAGATCCGTTGAGTAGTTTTTGTTTCTATAACGAACAGACAGACAGACAAAAATTTTACTGATTGCATTTTTGGCATCAGTATCGATCACTAATCACCCCCTGATAGTTATTTTGAATATAATATTTTATGTACAGAATTGACCTCTCTACAGATTTATCTACATCTACACTAATATTATAAAGAGGAAAGATTTGTACCTATTTTTGTATGTTTGTAATGAATAGGCTCAAAAAGTACTGGACCGATTTGAATAATTCTTTCACTGTCGGAAAGCTACACTATCCCCGGTGAAGGGTATATTATATTTATAAAAACGTTAGGGATCCGTGCTAAAAGTTTAATAATGTAACCCAAGGTGTGAAAAATTACCAAAAAGCTATCTTTCAAACTGACGTGTATTGAAAACGTTACCATAGCAACCTAAAATACCCGAAGCGAAGCGAGAGCGGTTTGGCTAGTTATAAGTATAGAAGACTAGCGAACCGGCCTCCCTACGCTTCGGGTATTTCAGATAAACGTCAATTAATATGTATTTATAATTCAGTAACAATAAAAAAACGATTTCATATTAGAGTTATATAGTTACATTACATAACAGTTTGCTATTTGGTAATTTTTTCACACCTTGGGTTACATTATTGGAGTTTTAGCATAGATCCCTAATTTTTTTTAAATATAATATTATATCCTATGTTCACCGGAGATAGTGTAGCTTTCCGACAGTGAAAGAATTATTCAAATCGATCCAGTAGTTTCGGAGCCTATTCAATTCAAACAAACAAACAATCAAATCTTTCCTCTTTATATTATTAGTGTAGATAAGATTATTGAAAATGAAATTTATCCAATTTCTAATTGCACTTGGAACCTCAATTTTACGAGTATATTCGGCTTAGCCTCATGTGAGTCAGCCAAACGTTGTGCAACTTCATAACTGGGTTAAAAGTATATTGTTAGGTTAAATGGGTCAAGTTCACAAATACCGGGATCAAGTGTACAACACTGCATATGAAATATTCGATCTCTAACTTCGTACCCATGCCAAGACTCTACTCTGAGCAAAATGTTTTATTTTAAATACATTTTTTTTACAAAACTAAAGCTTAACTACCTCTCTTGCTTTATCACTCCTGTAAAAGTGTACACCAGACACTCCTAGACTGAATCCAACTCTAAAAATGATTCCAAAGCAAAATATTTAGGTGTATTTAACTTAATTCTTTTGGAAAATTACTTCTCCGACCGCGAAATTGTGATGGAGCTATCTGAAGAATAGCTAATCTACATATTATGTAATACATTTTTATCTCATCGATCATTTATATATAACGAACGATTAACGGGATATAACTAAGACTTACAAAGGTCATAAATACCACTACACACTGAAGAACTATAAACATCGGAGTAGCATTGGACCTAAATATTTTGATGAAAGATTCGTTTACAGTTAACGCAATAAAAATATTAGGTCAAGTGCGTTTGTACTCGTGTTTAATAAATGAACATCGCTTCGAATTCAACATTGTATTTTGTAAATGAAAAGAAACTATCAAATCCTTGAGGGTTACAGCCCACGTTAAGCTTAGTGCAAGCAATAAAATGGACTTCGTTGATATAAAACAAGCATTAACTTATTTTAAATTGATGGACTTGACAGTAAAAGAGTAGTTAAAGAATGAATTGAAACTGTTGAAACTAACATTCAACTTACAGAGAAATTCTGAAATACCATTAAATTATAATCACCTCAACAGGTAGGTATACAACATAAAACAATTATACATCTTATGTCATTGACTCCTGAGAACGATATTTTTTCTTATTATATTGTATAGGAAATTCTTTTATTAAGTCGATCTCAAAAGAATACGTTAAGGCAAAAGATACTTTATGAAATAATAATGAGTATAAGTAAAAAATATCCCGTAGGACTACGGGATATTGTCTTACTCTCAAATTAAAATACGTAAATAAGAAATCTCAAGTCTGACCAATTGCTTTTATATATTAAACTTACTTGCAATCTGAATTTAAAAAATTGTATAGTCAACAGATTTCGGTTTATCAATGGGAAAGGTTGAATGTTCTTATATAGATCTTTCAAGGGCTTTTTTCAATGGCTTTGATAGTCTGATAAAATCTATTCTCGTCCCAATAAACGAAATAGAAATCCAGTCACAATTGCTTTAACTTTTTTCAATAACATTGTAAGGTGCTTATTTACCCAAGTTTATTGATGTTAAATCCAAACCGATTGTGTTTGATTTAAAAGTTACCTACACAGTAAGTAAAACTGGTCACCCACCAATCTGATAGGTAGGGTCAGACAAGGTAACGCTTAGGTCACGGGTGGAACACACGATATTCTCTAACAAACAATTTTCAAAACATTTGAGAGGTTTGTTTAATTACGTGTTAGGCACACAACTATAAATAAACATAATATTTTACTTGTATGAGTATTAAATTTTACTTTTGCGAGTTTTATAAATGTCTACATTATTATTGTAATTTTTGAAGAAATATGACATAATTTTCAGCTTAATTTACTAACAATCCTGTGTTAGGATTTTAGAACATGCTGGATTTATTATGATAAGTACTGTGTATAAATAAAGCACGGGCTGTATATTTTGTAGTAAAGATGTATGTATCTTATGCAAGTCTTCTTTGAACCGCGGTTAATGATTATCATATATTTTTTACACAACTGATATTAAAAGTTATCTTAGTAAAAAATATTAAATTATATTTAAGAAATCCCAATCTCAAGTACACGTTTAGTAAAATGAATAGCTAAGTGCCATCTTACGTTTCTTAAGAAGGTTCTGCTCCTAATTAATCATACCAATTAAACTCTTGGAATGAACTTTAGCAGGCATATAATATGCCTGCTAAAGTTCATTCCAAGAGCAATGACTCCTAAGGCACTGCTCCTACAATTAGGAGAAAACAACTTGGACAATTAATTAAGTATAAACAGGTGGTGTTAATTAAGTAGCTTCGCCCAGAGACCCATGCGAAAATTTACTCTTCCTTAAATTTTAGTAGGCTGTGTATTATTTTCTCTGTGATTTTAGCAAGCTTTAAGATGAGAAATATGAAATTATTTATGAATACTACATAAAATATGGTTTTAGTTTATTATGATTTAATTATAGAATCAAACATTGTATGAGCGCTACGAGATATCAGCAAGAAGATTTTTCGTTGATTTATGGAGATAAAATACAAAGTTTTATAAGTTGTAGTCCAATAGGGAATATGCATGAAAAATTGTTTTATGTATTTACTAATTTTTCGTAAAATAGATAAAAATATACTACGAACAGTGAAAACAAAATCAAAATTGGCTGAAAAATGGGCGAGATACAGTCGTTGAAAGTAAACATATCCGTCTCTCTCACGCGAAACAGATTTTTCTATGGAGTTTGTATGGTGCGCCCGGTACGTGACGTCATCCGCCACGTCGGATCTCTCTGTCTAAGCAATAACTTTAATGCTTTATAACTCGCTTAATAGAAAAGATAATTTAAAAATTCTTCGATATTTATGTATCTGGAAGATAAAAGATCTCAATAAATCCTTAAAAAAAAGTCATGCATATTCTCTATTATGTCTACGCCTACACGTTGTTAAATACAAATGCATAAATTAAAATTAAAGCAACATAAAAAAAGAGCCATCAAATACATTTACGAGTAATTTGGTATACAATATATTTTATTATAAGGTAACGTTTAAAAGCTATGAAAGGGTTGATCAGATTCATCACATGCGGATAGATGGACAATTTATCCTATAAATATAACCTATGTCGTAAATTCCAGCCTCATTGATAGTATCACTATTATTTTAAATAGCGATTTTGTTTCTTTCCGTAATATGTATTAATTTTCGCATAAAATAACCTCTGTTCGCAGTAACATTGTAGGCAACAAAGCCAATTTGCTGTGCGATGCACTAACAATCTTGTTACGTCGCTTCCTCGCTGTATAGGCAAGTGCAGTGTTCATAGTAGGTAGGAAGGTATACTTTGACATAGTATGAAATTTCACCCAACCTAAGACGCAATATTCTCATCATTCATCATCATATTTAGCCGTGGGAGGTTTATTGCTGGACATAGGCCTTTCCCAAAGACTTGCACACTTTTATCATGTCGTCTGTCCACCTCGCTGGTCCCCCACTCGTGTTTTTTATTCAAAGGAACATTTCTGCCCACAAAAACCGCCTGTTCTCCTCCTGTGTCCCTGTCTGCCCTTTGAGCTATGTCCGCGACTATACTTCGCCTACGAATCTCCTAATTTCTGATTCAATCTCGTAGAGAAACGCCGAGCTATGAGCCATTACCTCTACAAAATCTTAAAGCCAAGAAAATTATTATTACTTATTTCCATTGTAAGATGACTCTATCCAGTCCGTCAACCTTGTCTGTGTGGAAGTCGTTCCATTAAACTGACAGTGGAGTAAGTAAATTATGTCATTAATGGAATATCTGGTGCTTCAGACAAGATAGCTCTCTGATCAAAGATGCGTTTCAATTTAACAGTAATCAAACTACTATCGACTACATAGCCATCGGACTCTCATTATGACATTATTATTGTTTTAGTAGACCGACAAATGGAATTGCGCCTCATTATTGAACTACATATTTCACTACTTTCTTCTCTATACTGTACTACAGCAACCTTCCTTTTGCCTGTAATACGAGTAATATTAACGATCAATATGTGTTCCAATTCTAGGTAACGCTAGGTAGATTAATATTAGATGCATTGAAACCAACCATACAGATATACTAAATGCTAAATGGGTTTTTTCAAACTAGTACCTTATAGGCACTCTCAGAGGTATCTTATCTGTGCCCGTAATTGTTGCGATATTTTAGAACTCTTTATCGTGACTGGAGCATTCAAAAGCATGTAAGATTAGTTCTGTGTGTAATATTTTTGTTGAGTTGGGTACAGTTCTATAGTACAAGGAGAGTGATTAAGCACATTGCGCACACACTTACGCACTGTAACGATTCCTGTTTATCTTGATAAGCCTCCTTGAAGATCCGTCATCAACAAAACAGAAAATTGAGAACAATAAATAAATAACTTAAGCCATAAACGAGGGTTTGGTCTGAGATGGTTTGAGAACGCGTTCACTAGGTTATTTCCCTTTACATATTCTTCGTTTCGTGAATCTAAACAGCAATAAATCCTGCATAATGTTAGTTTTAGTGTAATAATGTTCGTAACAATCATAATATGAACTTTTACGATCTATGCTGTGTTATTCTTTATTTCACAGCACTATTACGGTTACCGTCATAAAACAGGCCCACGAAGAAGTACATAATACATAGAAGCTAATTTGAGAATAAAATTAAGTCATAGCTCATTTATCAAATGAATCACAAACGCACAAATGAACTGATAAATGGTTTCAAAAATTCCTATTGCGAGAGCTCAGTCAATTCTTATATTCTTTTAAGCACATACATAAGTAAATTACTTATCATAATTACGAACTTATATAAACTTATTAAATGTGTATGATGCAATACAGAGACGGTTGATTAGATAATATAGGTAAACCAAATTAAAACTTAAGCTATATTTTATTCCTAAAAAAGTTTCAAAAATTTAAACGAAATTAACCCTTTAACTACCGTAATTCTAGACACAAAAAAAATAAACTGTTCGTGTGAAAAAAGGAAACAAACGACGCTCAACGTATTAAATAAAATCTACACAGATAAAGCCAAGAAAATAAGTTAATATTAATAAATACCTACTTAATACATTAAGTAACATATTCCAATATTCAATAAGGCGAAATCTGAATGGATTAACACCCTCGCTCGGAGCATTAGCATCAAGGCCGCCAATGGTGATCACGTCTGACCTCGAATTGCTCACTGCCACTCAAGGCTCAAGGGCTGAGCAGCCTTGGACTCGCCATGGGAGCGAGCGCGTGCATGACGGGGCGATTCTAGCCAAGGCCTTAACCTCTAAATAAACCCGATCCCTTAAACTTCCCGGAATTGGACATTGAAACTTGAATGTTAATAGTAGAAATTGTTTATTGGTTATTCTTACGAGTATAGATAAGGGAAGGTCAATGCGGCGGGATGATGGAGAAACTTTTTAAGTGTGAATTAGACGACGACTTTCAGCTGGAGTACATAACACGTTCATTTATTTTGTGAATTATTTTGGTGGAGTGTGAAACTCCTTGGTTTGATATTCTTCCACAAATTGGTTAAATGGTACATATTTTTAATATTATTTCTTTCTTAATCTTAGTCTTTTGAATAGTAAATGCCAACTTGGCGTGATTTTTGATAGCATACATGCAGGAGATGCCAAATACTTCATGTACCTTCTGGCATTCTAGCCAAATTATAAAATCATTTGCATCGCATACGTTAGTCAAAGTTAACTTAAAATGATCTTATTTTAGTACAGTATTTCCAAATTAAGTACACGGGCGTGCATTATAACGCCTGTGTACTAGCGTTATAATGCACGCCTGTGTTTTGTTTTCTTAGGTATAATTATGTATTTGTCGATTTGTCGATTATATTTCCTTCAGCGGAGATAGGACCTCCCACGCAGGGTTTAGATAGGTCGTGAGACGGAACGATACATAAACAAATAGTCATTTGTTTATAGCCTACATCAGAACAATTCACCCACGCGTCTGTAACCTTTTAGATAACCAACTATTGAAATAGGGCGGCTTTTGGCAAACTAATTCATAATAAATTTAAGCTAGAGCGTATATGTATACATCTGAGCATTATTGCTTTGTTCTGGTAACCAGATACTGTGATACAGTCAGTACAAGTAAACTGTACAAGACAGAAATCGCGTCCCGTATTTAAACCTTCATCATCATCATCATCATCAGTATTTCACTGTCCACTACTACGACATAGGCCTCTCCAATTGTTCGCCACTTCGCTCGACCGCATCCAACACTTGCCAGCCCATATTGCGCAAACCGTCACACCACTTGGCTTGAAAGCCTCCTACACTACATCAGCCGAGAAGCGGTTCGCACTGCAGAATTCTTATTTAAACCTTACAAATGTTTTTTTTTTCATTAACGACCATGATGATAGCCAAAGCGACTTTGTCATCAACACCCGATTGCGGGGGAGCGGAAGTCACCTACATTGTTTACTATATTTTACCCTTAGTAAAATTATCTGCGTAGTAGGTATAATGGCGGGACTATTTACATGTTTTTCATAAACTTCACGAAACCCTATTGATATCGGACGCGTTACGTAGGCGACCCTTGTTCGTTCTCGTAGCTGCATCGAATAACAAATAACTTCTATTTGGATTGCGGACCGATCTGTTGCGTAAATCGAGCCGTAACGCGAGGGTTAATAAATATAAATACGCGCCAAAATACCTATAATACGGATTTATAACTTCATATTTGTTTTACTAAATTATAGAATGTATTAAGCTGGAGAATTAGCTGACAGACGTTTTGTTGAAATCCGAAACGTATCATCAGAATTGTGTTATTAGGTAATACCTATATATTTTTTCTTTAACGACATTATTCTGCAGAGTAGCCATACTACAAGATGGTCATATTAATCCATTGTTTAGCCATCGACACGATAAGAAGAAGAATCAATTAATTATTAAAACTAGCCTTAGCAAATAACGGCGATCTAATGAATGGAAATGGAATGGAAAAAATTATTCCACTTTATTTATTTATTTAAACTTTATTGCACAAAATGGTACAAAAGGCGAACTTAATGCTAGCAGCATTCTCTACCAGTTAACCTTTAGGTCATGCAGAGAGCAGATTTATGTGCGGTGAGTGTTCAAAGAGAAACTTTATTGCCACACCACCATTTAACAAAACATTCCATGAAAACATTTTCGTCTTTGTTATTGAAAGAAATAAGTGTAGCCTTGAGAAATATAAACTCTTGTTTATATTTCATTACCAGGATGTTTTCATCCTGGTAATGAAATAAATGACTAATTAGGTACCTACTTTCTATGAATCTTAGATTGAAATGGTTTTTTAAATGAAACATTTTCCACCGTAGATATATATCACGGCGAGTGTTCGGAGGAATTGTTTGATCTGGTACCGGCTGCTATTTTTCATCATCGTACATCTCGCACCAATTCTAGATTTCATCCTTATCATCTTGATAGTTGGAGGTCTTCCACGGTGCGTTTTGCGCGCAATTTTCTGCCTCGTGCAACCGGTCTTTGGAATCAGCTTCCTGCTGCAATTTGGGAGTGGATATGATTTAGGGACCTTCAAAAAGCGAGCCTATAGATTTCTCAAAGGCCGGCAACGCACCTGTGACTCCCCTGGTGTTGCGGTGTCTATGGGCTGAGGTGATCACTTACCATCAGGTGCCTTTCAGGCTCGTTTGCCCCCTCTACCATAAAAAAAAAACATATTTATCCGAGATTTATTGAATTTTTAAATGTTTAAACCCCTATAGAAAACGTCTCTAAACAGTGCATTTTATGGTATGTCTGTATAATGCCGATATACAAGTGTATTCACTAACCTAGTAAGACATTATTAAGACGTATCCGAAATATCCGACGACGTATGTACTGAAATATCTTCAGTGTTTTAGATCACTGAATGGGTATTTTCCACGGTATAACAGATAAGTACCTACTTGGCCTCCGATTCTGGGGGTGACAGATCGCGTCGGGCACATAGCGCGGGTCACGTGACGAATACTCGTGCCAGGATGGCTGCGATTGATATCCTTTCACGAACACCGCGTAAGCTCAAATAACGAGTTCTTTTTTTTAAAGGAGTACCTACTACGCAGAGGAATATTTCTGCTATGTCTTTCGTGTGGAAATGTTGTGCAATTATATTTTTTGGTATTTAATGCAGAACTGACCTACCCTATTCTAAAGAACGTAATGTTATAATGGAAACTTGATCAGATATACACAAATTTGCCAATTTGTAGTGATTATAATAAAAATAACTATCGGAAAAGGACCGTTTTGTTTAAATATTAGGCTGCTCTTCGTGAAAGAGAACTTACGATCAATTTACAATATAGCCAGCTTGGCTTGTAAATTTTATTTATATATCACATAGGTACATCCCAAAGATTGTACCTGTCATTTGGTGAGATCAATAAAGGATCGCTCAGTGTAATTAAGTCATGATATTTCCATACAAATGCCAAATAATATACTTACAGCGCGCCATGTATGGATTTTGCTAAAGACGATTTTGAATTAGCATTAACTACTTAGATCAATTGATAATTAGGTAGGTAAATATTTTATAACCCTAGATAGTCTTATATCCCTTATCTACGAACAACGTGCTTCAGCACGTGCTATTTGTTATTTATAAACATTTGAAAGCAGAGTAGATAAAGCATTCAGCTGGTCGTGTGAATAAAATAAATTACTTGCGCAGCATGAATTTATATTTAACGATATGCTTCTACGTCAAATGATATGAAAAAGTTTTAAAGGCGGATATATTTTTTTTTATTTTGGCGAGCGGCGGCGCCTTCTCGGTGATATTGTGGCGCCGAACGCAAATAAATGTCGGCGTCCCGAGCCGACTGTCGCCGAAACATACGCAAGTACACTCCAATTCGCAAAGAACTCGTTAAAATACAGTAAACCAATTAAACTGTATAACATAAACGCGAAAAATACATTTAGCCAACATTTTGTACATTCGCATTTAGGGCCTGAAACAAATACAAATGCACAGAGGGCAAAAACCTTAATACAACAATTTGTCAAATAAACTTATTATTCACATAGTTAGTTATACTAACAAAATTCGCCAAATCATCGTTTCTGGAGTACTTTTTGTTACATATTTCTATTCTTTTAGTTAACAGAAGAAACCGTAATAAAGCCGTAAAGTCAATGTCAATATCTCTACGCGTAACATTATACGTAATTATTTATTCCGCGGAAACCAGTGTGGGCCAAAGCTTAATTAAGCCCCGCGTAACCTTCCTAGAAAGGCTGCCCTACCAACGATTGAATAGCGGGGAAATATGATGTAATTCATAACACGCCATTCAATAAACCATTGAATAAGTAAACAGTAAAATAAAAAGTAAATTATAGCATTTAAACGAAAACAGAATCAGAAATATACCAAGGAAATGTATTAAATAAGCGCTTATGATGCGATTATTATGTGTTAGACGATCTTTTGATTAGAGCAAAAGAAAATATTATCATTCATTTTATGATGTGTTACAGCACGTAATGTCTTTAGAAGCATAACTAGAAAATATATTTATTGCTATATAAAATATTATTTAATACGCTTATCGCTTTTGCGCAACTTATTTGATGTTAACTGTGTCTTTTGTGTAGAGTTTAGTAAATTACAAAGTACGTCATAGTGCAAATCCATTATAGGTACGTCATAGTACCGTCACGTCGCCGTTCCCGCCAACACTGCTTTATTAATTTAGCACCTAACAAAATAAAGATTGTCGAACAAAATGTACCATATGTATCTGCTACATCTCAACGCGTTGTCTACTATATTTATGCTTTATTTAAATTGAGAAACTTTAGACGCCACTCCAGATTTAACCAACTAAATTTATGCGAATATCTTGTTCAAGAGACGATCTAAAGTGCGTTGTCCCACAGATATCGTTATTTTTAGAACAGTATTACCTTTCATCCCTGTTTTCATAATTAATTCGTCTCTCATAAATATTTTTTCCTGTGGCCAGCATAGCTTTGATCGAATTTAAAAGAAAAATAAAGTCGTCATTTCAATATTATCAACAATCTAAATCTAAATTATAATTTTTGACTTGCTTACAAATAAACAATGTATTCTGCATTCTGTTTTGATAAAGCTGTGACAAGATGTTGATATGCAATATAGAATCAAATGAATTGCCGACGCCGGCTGACCGCTCAAGGCATTTCAATTGAGATTATTCATTGAATGAATAACTGAAAGTGCTGTGCGATCAGTAAACAATGGCTGATGAGAAATGGTAGTCAGTATCGCTTGATAGCATCGATTGTTGTCGCTGGTTCGGCTAGCTCGTAGGCGTGTTTTTTTATTCACAATACGAGTTGGTACACTAGGGTTATTCAACCAGGAGCGCACACGCTGACGTAGACGAATGCTCTCTAAAAATATGCGTGGACATGGCTCCATCCGCAAGAAGCTATCTCTGTTCTCATTTCTGAAATCCTTGAACCCTTATGATTTCATTCATAACTCGAATGATATATTTAGACTTACGCGAATGCAAAGTACAAGACAAATAAATAAATTCTGCATAAAAACGAATAATTCCAACGAAAATATATATCGTCAATATTGTAGATTTTTAATAATTGGTTATAAAAAGTGTTTTATGATAATATTCTCAGAAATCTATCGATATTTTTGTACAAATCGTTGAATTTGAAAAGCTTTCCTGAAAATCACAACAGTTGAACTTATGACGTAAAAATATAACGTCAACATTGGAAATTTCTGATAACTGGTTACGAGATCTCTCTTGACTGTAAAATAATGCTTCAATAAATATTTTTTTAAGAATCGCTGTAGTGGCTCTCTCATAACATTTCCGGAAAATTTCCGTGCAACAACATCAGTTGAACCCTTGATAGTACTGGCTAAGTCGTAATGACGCGCTTCCAGTCATTAGGCGCGGGCGTCATTCCGACTCCGAATGAATGGAGCGCGCGCCAACCGCTCGGAACCGGTTCAGCCAATTAGAATAGCTGACGGGATAAAATAGGATTAGCTGAGATGCCAAGCGTACAATTTGAATGTATCACTTATATTATATTGAAATAGAACTACCGCAATGTCACGGGCCGGCTTTTCCGAAGACCTGTAGATAAATAGACCCTTTATTTCACACCAAAAAATTTACTCAAAACTAGGCAAAGTATAAAATTTTTGTACAATTGGACCTTTTTCTTTTGCTTTATCAACCTCAGTTTAAGTCTTGAATGGGACCATCAAGTACCTAGTTTCAATAAGAAGCTTACAAATTTCTTCGACAAAAATTAATTATACCCACTTATTTCATAAAATTTGCAAACAAAACAAAAGGATTGAATAACGAAGATATTATATAACCATCACTTCATTGTAACAACTTGCAAACAAGACGGTATTTCGCGTAGGAGTTCCAATGAAGCTTTTATTTTTCATAGGATTTTTGCAGTTGACTAGAAACATAATGCTGTCACACGCACCGTTGCATCGTGTTGTTAGTAGGTACTAGTACTATTATAAAGTAACAATAATAATAGAATAGCTACAGCCAGCGTAAAATGATAAATCCCCGTTATTTATGATAGTATCTGATATATGAGCCATTTAACTGTAAAGTTTCATTAAAATCCGTTTATTAGTTTTTACGTGAAAAAGTAACAAACAGCCATCCATACGTCCTTCCATCCAAACCAACTTTCGCACTTAATAAATAAATAAATAATCTTTATTAAACCTCCAAGTCAAATATTTTACAAGGTTTAATAACCTAAGACATGCCACCCTAGGCCACACAGGGCCATCTAGTCACAAACCAAGCCGTAGCTTGTACAATGAGTACTAGACTACTGACTAATAATGTAATGTTATTGTATTTGCAACCGTTTCTTTACACCCGATTGATGGTTTTACAATAACAGGTCAAACCTTGACAAGTTTTTGTTTTGTTTCAGATTCTCATTCATTGATAGTGATGAGGGACGAGCGGACCAGCACGCCGCGCGTGCGCATCGCCGTCATTGGCAGCTCTCGCGTTGGCAAGTCCGGTAAGAACCTGAACAAACACATCGAAATAGCCGCGAAAACGTCAAACGAAAAGCTCCGACCGTCGGGGCATGTGGGCGAAAGTAGACAACAAAACAAGAAAGATTCATACGCTACAAGAAAATGACGATGGAAAGTTAAAAGTCATTGCAAGGACTTAAGATCACACTACTATAACTAACTGGAATGCAGATATGTAGACAAAAAGATCTTCTAAGAAGATCGGTCTTCCAATATATGTAGGTGTATAAAACTGTGTAATGAAATTTATGTAATCCTATTAGGTCCAATATATTTTTATTAATGTTAAAGAAAGAAAGAAAGCAATTTGTTTTAAAAGAAATATTAAAACAAACGTAGCTAAGCGAAAATATATTTACCCAGTTAAAAGTAAAAGTGTAGCAACGGTAAACAACATAAAAAATACTTTTTTGGATAGCTCCGAATATCCTCTCTTAATTTATTTTGTGCCTCATCAAATTGTATTGAATGTCTGTCATACACATACACAATATAATATGAGACTAAATGCTTTCTATAATAAATCGATATTTCATTCAAAATTATATTAGTGTAACAAACCACCACCACCACTCGAAAATCGAAAATATTATTATTTTCACAAAATATGTTTTATATAGAAATTTTAAAGCCTCCGTACAGTAAAGTACCTATTACTCATTAATTTATTCCCAAAAATAAACTAAAACTCAATGTTATTATAACCCATTGCAGCAGTTAGATGATCTTATAAACGCACAAACGCAATAAACTGTTGAGAAAATTGAAATTAGATGGATGAAACTCTAAACGAAAATAAATTTGTTTGTTTGTAAAGGGTAATTGGTATTGCCACCAAAATTAGGATCTGAAAAGTCGACCTTTTTTACAGTGCCCTCCAGAATCGGTTATTTATAACAGTTACATGAAGCTGACCCGTTCTATTCGTAACATAATCGATAGAAACAATCAATCCTTACTGAACTGAATACTTGAACTCGTTATCTCGGTCAGTTGATAAATGTAGGCCACTATTTATTGATATACTTACTAGTAAATCCCGAAATCGCAGTGTACTCTTAATGGTTGCTTCGCTAAAGCTTATTTCACGTTCACATTTTAAACACAATTTTCTTTTTTACAGCTCTAATCGTCCGGTATCTCACCAGGCGTTATATCGGAGAATATCATTCCAATACAGGTAAATTTTAATACATTTTCTTCTATAATACCTATAAGATTATGATACATATTTTAATATTCATGAAATGATTAAGTAGGGTTGAATTGCAGATCAACACTATGTTGATATGGAAAAAGCCCTCCTAAGCGAAAGTTCGTAGTCTAAAAGAATCACATAGAGTAATTACCTATGTTCAATAATAAATAGTTCAATATTGTTCCTCTTGTTGCAGATCTCTTGTATAGACAGACGGTGCCTATCAATGGCACGCCTGTGGAGCTGGAAGTAATCGACGTCTCTGGCTCAAATGCAGACAAGTTTCCCGCAGAACAGGTAAATACCCACAATAACAGACTTCGATAATGCTTGTACTTACTCATATATTTTACTCAAATATGGTGATGCGATCACGTTCCTTCAATCAAACAAGTTTCATTGTAAGCGTCAAAGTCAATATATCTATAGGCCAATGACACAATAATCCGACCTAACAACTAGGTATAATAGGTACATCTGTAAACACTAATTTCACGATTATTAAACTTCGCTGCGACACTGGAATGCTAATCAAACAGCGATCAATTTAACCTCTACAATGTCTCTAAACGTAAACTACTTAACCTTCGCTCCGACCAAATGTCCGAGCGTTATTTCAAAGGATTTACAAATAGCCACAGCTAATAACTCTCTTCAGGCTTATGATTTCAACGGCTGTAAAATACAGGGGATAAAATATTTTGATGATCAGACAGGGGCCAATACTATAATGACGGACCTTGTCGAACCTTTCACCTTCGGAATATAAACGAAACTAAACAACCAACGACCTTTGATACAAACAATAACACCACTTCTTGACCATTGATCGATTATGGGTTTCGTAAAAATAACGACAAGGTTGTTTATAGTGTTTACATTATCAGCTAGTAATTTTAGAATTTGTTTAATAGTTCACTTTAATTCATATTATCTAATCCAAACAAAAATTAAGAAAACGTTTTTCATCTTCCTCGACTTCAAGTGTTTACTAAACTAACGTATGTCGATATACATAACCCTCAAATTTATCGGTATCCTTGTTTTGGGGGTCATTTATATTGTTTACTACATTAGTAATGTACAATACTACATGATCGATAGTGTGTGAATTATTAATCCACGGCATCAAGTCCTCACGTCAAACTACCCGTTTACCATACTACACTATGGAATAAGCGGAGGAAATAAATAAATAAGTTTCCGAGAAAGCAACAACACAACAACTAAGACTGCACACTGCTACAGCACTAATCTAATAGGCAATATACATCCTCTACGGGTAACGAGTACAAATTAATCATTATTGAATTTCATATGCGCTACTGTTCTTCCGCAAACAAAATGAGATACTAACTATAGACTGAAACCATTTTATGTCTAAGACAACTAGGTTAATCGTCGCGATACATATTGCCAGAGGCATAAAATATGGGCACTTCTCAGGGTTGTAACACGTGCATATGAATACTGAAATGGATGAAGAAGCTTCAAACTGCCAATCATTAATATGCTTTTACAATAGTTTTACCATTTAAGCGACCCATGAGAACTTGTTTTAAAAAATATCGACCTTTTCATAGAACATAATATTTTCTCAAGTACGAAAAGGGACTGTATAATCAAATGGTGGACAGCCCTGGCAAATTTGTTCCAGTGACCTGCACAACGCGTGCTCAGTGACTCACAATGTTTACATTTCTACTAAATGTGCGCTTCAGCACAGTATCAATACTTTACACATTTGTTAACAAATTTCTAGTAAATAGTTACGAATATTTTGAAACGCGATCTCGTTTTCCTGGATAAACATCCACTACTAACATAAGATTTTTAACAATAAGGTAAACACTATGCTAATTGCTTCTTGTTTTGTTGTATTAATTATTAATAACTCTCAAGGATGGAACCTGTCATGAAGAAAACATGTAGAGTGATTCAAAGTTAACTCATATTTCGAGATACAGTAAGTCTAGATCTTTACATCAAATGGATTCTAACTGTCGCAACAATAGTGAGGTAAACCCGACCCGCAACCAAATGGTCATTCCGAAAACTTTGTTGTGTGACCAAAGCTTTCGGAATATGTAACGACCGCGTTGTTTTTATTAATCACTGTCAATTGGCAAGACTTTTGAATAAGCCCAAAAACCCAAAACCAATGACCTTATCTACGAATAGGGTATACAGTATTTACTATATAATAGCATTTAATTGAGAAATCATTACACAATCGTAAATAAGTGTGGATTCATCGCGCCCACGAGAGTTTGACAACATTCTCTTTGTAATATTGAACTCTATATTGATCTTGAAGCCTATCAACAAATCACTTTATTATGATTATTTTCGTTTCTCAAGTTTCAACACAAAAAGAAACCTAAATTCGCCGTTTATACAAATTCTTTGCCTCAATAAAGTTCAAGAACTTTCTGATTTTGCTTTCGATTAAAACTAAAATTGTATCACTGATAGAGTTTTAAACTTATTACAATAACTGTGAATAATCGAAATTGCACGAATGAGTAGATTCGTTTAAATTGCCTTACTTACATATTCATTACGAAAGGATTAGAAATATCCCTCACCCAACCCCAATAATCCCCAGTAAAAACCTATGTAATCGTTATTCTTATTCGTGTTTTCAAACACCGGTCGGCATTGAAATTTCGTATCACAGCTTCTGGAAGCCCTGGTGACACAACGTAGTTTTATTGCTAACTAATTGACAGCGGTGAAGTCATAGCCTGGGCCACGGTCGAGGCTATTCTCCCGAGTGCCAAGTCACCGCACGAGCGAAAACTGTGTCGCTTTACACGTGGGCGTCGCGTATCCGAATTAATGTGAATCTGATCCATTCATCATTATTGTTTTCAAAAGTCAGGCCCCGTCGGAGCGAGCGAGAAGTCCGCATAGCATTTCATTCTTTGCTAACGACGCGAGTCCCGTTTCGATCGAATATGTCCCGACGAGTGTGTGGGCGCCCGTGAATCGGCTCGCTAATTTTAACATGAGGAATGTTGGCTTCGGGGTGTAATTAATCACATTCTTCGCCGCTGTCTAGTCTTTTATGAGCATCCTGTTAGATATTTCGGGAAAATGCATTGAAATATTTATTTTCTATCGTATAGCTTTACTCACTGTCCACTCATTTATCGTCTTGTTCGTTTGAAATGTTTACAGTGTAATACGTGTTTCCCCTTAAACATGTTTTATTTTGCCCGAAAATATACAGTGAGTAATGCATAAGTATTTAATATTATTTTACGGAAACAGAAACAAACATGAAAATTCTAAACACCGACTTCCATGTAGGTAAGTGCGTAGAAGTAGGATTTTCTCTACTGGATGCGATCATTTTAATGGTGAATATTGAATTGCGTGAATATTGGTGATATGTGAAATGATAATACTTTCCTAAATTATAACCTATGTATTAATCGGATGTATTAAGCTATATTACCGTAAAATTTCAGTCAAATTCGTTTAGTACTTTTCGCGTGAAGGAGTAACAAACATCCATCCATCTATCAGTAAGATAAACCCTAAATAATGCAAATCTTATCTTTTGTTTTCATACTAAAAACTCACTAAATATATTTTACATACCAGTATTAGGATTAAGAATCTATTTATGATGTAAAACGTAGTGTTTGACGATTAAAACGTAAGAAAAAACATGTTTACATTAGCACAAGACTCATTTTAATAATAGCTCAGCGCATAGCATAAAGAATAAAGATACACTACTAGGTCTTTTGGTCGGCTGTAGCTGTAATTTGCTGGACAATGTTTCACAGGGCACAGTTTTTATGCTTAGGCCACATCATCAGTCAACTGACCTTTTGTATCTCCTTTGTTGCAGATCCAATGGGCAGATGCCTGCCTGCTAGTATACGCAGTCACGGACCGTAGCAGCTTCGAGTACGCAACGGAAGTTCTCAGCGCCCTCAAGAGAGCGCCCACTGGGGGCAGCCCAGCACACGGGCCCGGCTCCTCCGCCCCCATGCCGCTCGCGCTGCTTGGCAACAAGACTGACTTGGACCACCTGCGACAGGTAATTATCATCATTATCATCAGCCAACGTCCACAGCTGTAGGTACATAGACCTCTCCCAATGACAATAATCATTTGGACGGATTTGCCTAAGTCACAACGGTTGCCAGGCGGTATGGTGGCCGCAGTACTCAGGTAAACGCCGCTGCCCGTTTCCTGACAAGTAAATAAACAATAGTTTTCACCACTGTAGGTAAATGCGAAACTCCTACAGAGATCGGTACCCTCGTGAGTTACCAAATAAACAAGCGCTGTCATGTGTCGGATGAACGCCCTCGCCTACCTTTAGTATTGATCTACAGCATGCATAAACAAAAAGGAAATATCACGTAGCATCACAGACCTACCCTCGACTAAGTATACCTACCTGTATAAATATATCAGTACGGACAAAAATACTACAAACATACATACAACAACCTGACATAGGATAAAAACACATGTTCATGACATGAATGCCTGCTATAAGTGGAATCCGCATTTAATTCTGTATTTTACGTCAATAAATAATAAGGTGACGATGGACTCAATAAAATTAAACGTACAGTTTCTTCTGCGACACTTTTATATTCAAGGTTGGTCAAATTTAGAAACCGTTTCATTCATCTTTCAAACAACAACATTTAGATTTCAATGACGTTGAATTACTACTGTTGAATTAAAGTTGAGTAACTAGTGCTAATTATAAATTGTGATGACTGATGGTCGATGATCGAAAGCTCCAACATAGCTGTTGTTGTACTTACATGATTTGTGAGCAACGGAACCGGCGGTGTTACACAATACGTTACACACAAACATCTGTTATTTGGAATTTAGGAATTCGGCAAGTGGCAGTGAGAGTGCGATACAAAAGTTTTGACGTCGCATAAAGACAATAAGACGTCAGCCCGTGAAAGGGGCGTTGTGGATGACGATCCCCGATAGGCCCAGTTGTCCGCCGCTATGAGAACAGACAGCCTTCAACTGGAACAAAGCGCGACGAGTTGTATAGACCCATTGGAAAGCATGTTTGCGTCCCAGAGCTCCCATGTCTCATATCAACTGTAAATTACAAAACTTTTCCCTCGGCAGCAAACAAAACTTGTGCGCGATCTAATAAAACGTTATTGCTCTCTTGAACGTCACAGTTTATATCGGCTGACCTTCTGTAAAGTCGGGTAACAAATTAACAACTAATTTATATGTTACTCAGTATTAAATTGCTACTCTTTTATTCGATAAGTATAAATACTTTAGATAATCAGCATGAGTGTACATATTCTTTTTTTTAATTCGAAATATACTTGTTTTTTTTTTTCGAAATACGAGTAGTTAAACGATATCGCAATCTACGATGGAGCGCGCTCAATCAACTAAAACTAGCAGATTCCTAATAAAATTGAAAATGAACGTTAGGATGATGGTGAACCTGACACGGTTCAACTACCTCTAAGAAGGGGATTTCCTTCACAGAGCATGATGAATGCCAATATAACAATAATAATAATAATAAAATCTTTATTTGCGAGAATATGGTTACATTTGGTCTTATGGTAATCATAGTCAATCCAGCATATTCTATCGAGAACTCGATGTACAAATATTTGTGAAGTTATTTTCAGGATAATTGTTATTCAATATTTCTATTCAATTCAATCCATTTAATTAGTTAACATGAAATATATTTACTGCCGAAAATTTAAAATGTCTATAAGTCAATTAATCAAATTACCAGATGTCAATGTTAATAGTTAAAAATGGTAATGTCACAATGTCCAACACTTGACGATTTAAACTGTCAATAAATTACAAAATGTCAATAATAATAGTTTAAAGATTAATAATAATGTCACTATGTCTAACTTTGGTCATTTAAAAAATCATTGACTGAATAAAACATTTTATCTAGTAGGAATTCGTGCATTTTTTTTTTAATTGATACAACGGCAGTGATGTAAGCGCATCTGGAAGTTTATTATATAATCGCACTGCCATGCAATAGACATTTTTCGAATATAATTTCAATTTTTGGGTTGGCACAGATAACTTATTCGAGTTTCTTCCTCTGTGCCCATGCATCCTATTTGTTTCGAATAGATGATCATGCTTCTTAACGAATAGTCCCATTTCGAATATATAGAGACATGGCAGGGGTAATAAATCAAGCAATTTAAATAGTGGCTTGCAACTATCCAGAGAGTCTGCTCCACAGACCGATCGTATACATTTCTTTTGCGCCTTAAAAGCCCTATGCATATCAACAGAATTGAAATCAGAAACAATGATTTGGCAATTGACTTAAAAGTTTCTTGTCCGCTATCACTTTGGGTTTCTTTAGGCTAAAGCACAGATAAAGGAAATACCAACGTAAGCCACTGTTTCAGCACTCTTACCAACACAGCCGCTCCATGTAAACATCAAACCATAGTTAGTGCCACATCAAAATGGTCCACTCAGCATTATTGCCAGAGAATTTGTTCTGTCCACTCATTATTATTCCCATCCACATGCGAAGAGAGAATCACGATTATGATTTCCATTTATACCATTTACTTACCAAACGTTGCTATTGTTCCAGGTGAGCACGAAGGAGGGTCAGGCGGTAAGCGCGGCGCACGGCGCGTCGTTCAGCGAGGCCAGCGTGGCCGACAACTCCGGCGACCTGTACCGGTGCGTGGACCGGCTGCTCGCCGAGGTGCGCACGCCGCAGCGCACGCGCAAGTTCTCCGTCACCAAGATGCTTGGATCCCTCATAGGTCAGTTATAGAAAGGAATCTAGTACTTGAGTGCAATGCTTTATGCTTCCGACAGAGACAAGGTTATAAAATAAAAAACCGATTTCAATGAGCATACTGGACTGGTCTAGTAGTTGGGCTTGTCTTTAAACTTTTTATCTGCCAATGGCTTAGGTAAGGGGTTGCCAGATAAGTCAATCTGCTAATGGATATCACATTTAAGAGCTCTTAAATACTGATGATAGTTTCACCTTAACTTTAGATGCATACATAGGTAATTTAGGTCAAATAAATAACCCAAAACACGCTGATAAATACCAGACAACAGATAAATTTATTTAGATATTTTTTAATAATTACTGCCCGGTACTTAGTATCTCCATGTTTTTAACTAAATATTTTTTGTAATGTTTATATCACTCAAACCTTGTCAAACCAAGAATCATCCCATTTGGTGCAGTCGACCGTTTCGAAGATCCATTTATTTATAACGACAAATGTGCCAAATGAGTAACCCATGCTATCAATTTCAGGTGGAGCAGCAAATAACAGTCAAGCGAACCGCAGCGGGTCCGTGGTAGCGTGCCCGCGCGTGCCCGCGCCCGCGCGGCCGCCGCTGGCCGCCGCGGCGCCCTGACCGGGGGCGGCGCCCGCGCACCGCGCGCGCTGATGCCTCGCCGGCGCGGTGTGGCTCGCCTGCCTGCCAGTGCCCGCGCGGTTCGCCGCGCCCACGCCGCTCTCCGCCGCCATCTAACACGACGCGGAAGGACAAAAACATTAGTGTAGTCCCTAGTCGAAGCGTCCGGACCGAGAGATCCTGATGCTTACCGTTCAGTTCATCCCCTCTGCACCGCTCACCGCGGACTGTGTTATGCCGCCTTCATCTGTCCTGAGACGTTAACGGTGGATCAACACAAAGAGAACTAGATGCACTTTGTAATCAGACACAGTTAACGCTCTGAAGGTGATGAGACCTAGATAAGGTGCTTACTGATCACTCCCTGCACCGTTCATCGTAGACTGTTACATTTTATGCCGCCGTCATCTTTAAAGATAATCGTAATAAAGTGAAGTAGTACTATAAAGTTGATGGTATAACGCTAAGGTGATGAGAACTACATTGTGATACCGCGGCATATTATGTAAGGGTCGTTGAAGTCCCATCTCAAACTTCATTTTTTTATTGATTTGAGTGGTCCCAAAGAATGTCCTAGTCTATAAGTATTCTCATTATTCCAGCTTCACTGTTGCCTGATGCTGTATTAAGTATGTTTAGTATTATATTTTTATGTTTGTGAGATAAATGAAACTTGATGTTTGAATTTTGAGTAAGTTTTGACAATAATTGCTGTAATTGTCAGTTGAATATAATGATGCATCATCATTATTTATTGCCTAATTATGAATACAATGACGTCAATACTCAAATACTAACTTTAGTGCCAAAGATTTGGAATATTACTGTCATGATACATTTTTGTGTATACTAAGTAATAATCGTTGAGTCATTAGAGATGTTACCATTACTGTGTAGGTTATGATCCTGACCGCTGTTGTATTAAGAACATATTTACATAATTGGTACTAAAAACTAATAACTTGTATAATTATGACAAACCTTCCGAATGTAAAGGAAGAATATCATATAGACGATGACTTTAAATTAACCCCGGTAGGTGTTGTAATCGAAACTCCTATTAAATTCTATGAAAACCTCTTACTTCTAGCTAGAACGATTCTCGCATCTTGTAGTGACTTTAGAATTAAATGTCGTTCTACGTATCTTTCAAAATTGGAATAAAAGTCTTCAATTATGGCCTAATGTACCTTTTCTAATATCAATTTTCTACTTTTACACAGTATTACTAAACTAAGTCTCAAATAGGCTAGGTATTGCTATCACGCTTTGATATTTGTGAACCAATTGTTATAAACAAATTTTCGAGTGTTAATGGTTTAATAGGGTTTTGAAACGATTAGAACTAGAGTTGCGCACTTTCAAAAATGCCAACTGTAGGTCTGTTTGAACAATTTTGTGTAAATACATGAATAAGCGCCTAATGTACATAAATAGAGTTAATTGAAACATTCAACGAAGACATGCCATCATTTTATTCATTTCAAACGTAATACTTACTCACATAAATGAAATAGTATAAAGCTTTAGATATCTGATCTATCTAAAATTATCTACCAAAAGACTATAAAATATGAATTCTATATAGTCAAGACGTCTTCGTGGTCTGGTTCAAGTTTATTGACTGTTGAAGTTTTCACTACGTCTGTTCCTGCAGTGAATACCACCCAAGTTTTTGTAAAATACAAGCACGTTTATTCGAAATCACGTGTGACCGTATGAACTTAGCCTGAAATTAATTTAAATACAATATGTTAACTCAAATTACAGTCATCCATGGAAATTAAATATGTATTATACAACAGTTACATTACCAATATTAAGTGAATAAACAGTCACATTTTTCGTGTAAATATTTTACAACAAAAGTGTATTGTTTGCATCAACTTGAAATTGAATTTGGCACATAATTATGTGCACAATTGCCATTATTTATTTGCTAATGTATACTTTATATACCTACATAATGTTATAGAACATTTATGACTTTACTCAAGTCGTTTCCGAAACAGGAGAAACTTATTCTTAAATTAAAAGTGCAAATATTAACAAAAATTATACTTAGTTATATAAGATATCACTGTTATGCAAAATTGATGTTTGTTCTGCGACTAAATAGTATATTTAAGCTGATACAGAGTCGTTGTATATTTCACATGAGTAAATATTAGTGGTTTTCTAGTCATAGTGTAAGGGCTGTGAAAAGACACTAGAAAGTTTTCGAGTAACGACAAACGATGTGACAGAATCAGAACCAAGCGGTCATGAACATCCTAGATCTAATCAAGGTTTACAAAAAGTATTACGCATTCCCTGTTTAATTTTCAACATAACGTAAAATTATAAGTCTTGTTATGGCCTAAAATACGAAATTGTTAAAACCTAAATTGTTAAAACATAAACCAAAGTATTTCTGAGAAATACTGTACTTTTGCTGATATACAAGCTTGGTTGTGTAAAGTATGAAAAGCCTATTTCATACCTTACATAATACCTACAATACTCGTCGTTTTAAAAATATTTTCACACGTTGTAATATCTTGGAAACAAATTGAAATGTTGAGGATTTGCTTGTCAAAGTAGAAAAGAATTATGTATGTAGAGTAAAAACGAGAATGTTAACCATCTTGACTGATGTCATACACAATGTAGGTATACCAGAATGACCATTTGTATTGTAATGAAGGAAAATGTTTATGCAAATTGTGTTTGTAGAGTTGTTAAAGTTAATACAAGTTGGAGGAATTGTAAAGATTTGACGTAAATAACATTGTAAATTGTTAAGCGGACTAAAATGAAGTCGGAACTGATTGGAATAAGTTGTAAATAATTTTGAATTGACTAGCTTTAATATGAATAAAATATTTCCTAATATAAATTATTATTGCATTTTCTTTTACATCACCCCCTGTAAATTGAACTAAACATACAACATATTTCATGTAATTAACATGAAATATAACAAGCAATTAGTTACATTCTTAACTGGATTTCACCGCAACAGAAAAAGAATTTCACACTTTTAAAATATTATTACTTGAATAATTACCAAAAATACACCGTACCTACTAGATATAGAGAACCTATTAAGTACATACGATAACGTATTTCCAAAAAAAACAGATAGGAATATTGAGCTTGTGAAGGCTTTCAATCTAGAAAAGGTAGGCTAACCGTTGCCGTGTCATTAATAAACTAACTACAGCGTTATAGTTGGCCTGGTTAGGGTACATGAGGTCCATTAATTGTAGCGTGAAAAGGACATTACGGGCTGGGGCATAGCGGTGGAAACTTTCGCCGCCCGCCCGAGGATGACACCCTATACTATAGAATATCGCAGCTAAATGACCTTCGGGTCATGTTTCTGCCGGTGAGTAGGGTTTCTGGAGCTCGTGGGGTGAGTGCTGCATCGGCAGCCGGGGTTAGGGTGGGCAACGCGCGTGTGATACCTCTGGTGTTGCAGGCGTCCATAGGCTGCGATAACCGCTTACCAGGGCGTAGTAGGCTTGTTTGCCACCTTGGTACTATAAAAAAACTTCTATCTTTTAAAATATGGTAACATTGTGGCTTCCTGTCGCCTGGTGTGACAAGTAACAAATTTATCGCTTGTCATTTGCCACCACTATACTGACCTGTAAAATAGCTCCGTTACTTGCCCGATGACTTAAGCTTTTCTTTCACCGTCCATCTGCCAGGGAAGCCACTACGCTAGGCTATTAAAAAAATATCTAACTTTTTCAACAATCAAAATGGTATAATGAGGAAATATATTCGATCAAAACAGCACGGTTACCTAAATTCCAAACCTGCATAACAACGTGCGTTCAGCTAATTATACATTCGCGGTCCAAACTCGGTTTTCCTGCACAAGATAGTAAACATGGGAATTCCATTACCTCCTGTATAAATTATCATCACCGATCTAGATACGAACAAATAAATCCGTTGCAGGATGATGAACGCAGATGTTTATGCCTACATTCAGTTAACCCACTTGCCCGGCCGTCAAATAAATTGTTTTGAGATAGAGTTGAGTACCTCTGTTGCAGATACAGAGTAGAAAATCTAATGCATGAGGGAAGCTGGATTACTTTTGTCGCTCATACCTTACGGAAATGCATAGTATTGTGCTGCCGGAAAATATTGCATTAAATTCATATTAGTACTATTGACTACTATCTATAATATTAGTAATTCACTTACATTGCTCCGATCAAAAACTAAGTAGCTTGACCACTCGTGTAAAATGTCCATAGTATCAGAACAATGAAAATACCAAAAATATATACCCGCCAAACAGCTAAGAAGAGGTTGCATGCAAAGCTGAAACGAAGTCTGTTAGTTGAGCCTGGGCCCCTACCACCAATATCGAAAACGATTTTGGTGGTAGGTGCCTTTATGACAGCAATGGGGCGGCGAGTTATATTTTGTTCTAACCACTGAAATACTTCACTGTTTGTTGGATGTAGGTATACCGCTTATCGGAAAAGGTAGCGTAGGACGCCTTCAGGCTAAGTGAAGTGACGATTTGCACAAGATGGCTGGCAAGTGCTGGATGGGAGAAGACCAGATCGATCACAGTGCATGGCAAGAATGAGAGGCCTATGTCCAGCAGTGAACTGCGGTCGGCTGATGACTTCAAAAAAACCAGGGTACTTGCCCTCCCCGGACCAGGAGTGCCCGCCGCTTGTCATCTCCGGCTGGCCAGGGCAGGCAGTGATGCGGACGTATGCTTCGGCGCTACCCGAGTCCTTGCAAGTTGCTGCCCACTGGCGACACAGGCGGATTTAATGGGAATGCCCACCCATTTTGTTGAAGTGTGAGTCCCCCATACCACGTCAACTCCCTTCGGAGGCGGCGTGAAGATGCCCATGCATTTGTCTCTAAAAAATGGGTTCAACAAAACGCCATCCTACTGGATGTATCGCCTGCTCTGTGGCCCGGCGGCCAGCACGGCATGAGTCAATAACCCTCACGTGCTCCATTAGTAGTGCCAAAAAGTTTATAGACGATGCCTGAAAGCTTTATACTGTCCTTTCAGTAATCCTAACACGTTGATAGGAATACTTAAACGTTTCTCTCATTTATGTTGATACTTATCACTAAATTTGTAATTCGGAGTAGGCCAATGTTTTGGATTTACTGCTATATCGTTAATGTATTGTCAATTAAGATACTATGTCTCTGTCACACCAGTAAGATATATTGTCTCTGAAAGTGTGTGACAATGTACGTTCAAATGGGGTAAAATGAAAATCACAAAATATACTAGGTAGTATATTTTTGCTAAATTATACAAAACCATGATGACCTCGATGGCACATTGATGGCGATCGGCTATAGCTCGATAAATCCGAATGTTTCGGGTTCAACTCCCGGTCGGGTTCACAAGAGATAATCTTAATTTAGACCAATTAATTCAATTGATCGTAGCTAATAGGAGCAGGCGAATAAATAATGCAATATAATTTATGAAATTAGACCTAATGTATTTTAAGAAATTAATTTATAATAGTTACTGAAGTCTTATCTCTGATTATAATCACCACATGAAGTGACCTGAATTCATTAAATATAATGTAAAAAATAAGTAAAGGACTCATTCAATACCTACAAAGTGTCCCACCAAATCTGTAACCCAATTAATGTTCGATCGAAAAAGCAATCATTGTCGGCCGCACAAGCACGGCTCAGTCCCAGCGGCCGCATCCCGAACAATAGCGAGATGAGAGGGGTGCGCTCCCCAGCTGCGTGGCGCGATCGATCGTGGACCCCGGCTCCATTCCGCTCGCCACTGTCTCTCAATGCGGTGCCACTGCCAAATAGCGCGCGCTAGAATTAAAAACAAAACATTCCAAATTTAAAAAAGTGATGTTTTGAAGTTCCTTTTTTCTCTGCAATGGAAGGGCGAAGGTCGTGGGACGGGATGCCGCTTGGCGAGTCGCATTCGCCGCCGCAGTCGGTGCCGGGCAGAAGGACCCCCCTGGGGGCCGTGGGCCTCGGCGGGTTCTACATGCAGGGTGGGCAGCCGCCGCCCCCGCCGCAGCACTGCTACCCGACTGATGAGAACCAACCGGAACCGGGCACCAGCTACGCTCAGAGGTAAGAAAGAGTTCGGTACTTTTTGTGTTTATATACGGCATTCATTTACAAGTGTTACCTATATGTACTAGTAAACTAATTAGTAATCTTTGGACAACAAATTGATTTCTCCCATCTATAGTATTTCACCAAGCATTATTAGCATATCATTTGCATAATTTTAACGAGTATACCGATGATTGTTTGTATGTACGCGTTGATGTCATTTGGTTACGATTACGCATGCGCTTTCTCTAGGTTGTTGTCAAAATAGCAACTCGGTTACAGGACTTTTTACCTTGCCTATAATCTTTTTTTAAAACTTTTTTTAAGTCATTATTTAAAGCATTATTTTAAGTCATAACAGAAAGATTTCGTTTCTTTAATTTTTACAAAAAATAAAGCCATTTTTGAATTTTATAACCCATCAAACGCGATAAATATTATCAGGCTTGTAGGAGTTTTACAGTTCACATCTAAAATAAATATATACTAGTAAATATATATAGTAATAGTTTATTGACTAAGCAGTCCATGAACCGTTTGGCTGTGTCGATATTAATTAATTTACAAGGAACTCTTTACAAAACTAATCCTGATTTATTACGTTTATTAACGAGTATACTAAATAATAAATATAGTTTATATAATATTAAATATAGTACATATAGTCTGGTACTTTTACTAGACACACACTCACATTGTTCCTACCGGTCCTTTCGTTCAAGCAGACTATAAACGGGTGATTAATATGTGCTTAGTGGTGTCGTATGGTAAATAAGGTAAAGTGCACATATGGCGAGATGATAAATACAAATCTGTGTATGGGCCGTGCGGCGCCCCTGCGCTTGCGCAAGTGCTACGGGGTCTACGCTTCGCCGCTCCACGGTAGAGCTACGAAAACGTAGACCCGGAAGCGGTAAATACCTGCTACGTGTTCTTAAAGAGTAATAGTTTTTGCTCGTAACTTCCCTTACGTGAATTATGGATTCTGTCAAAGAAATTTTATAGAATTAATTCTTATTCACTTCTACTTGAATAGTCGTCGCGAGCCGTTGCTTCAACAATTTTTTTATTTTACGAAAATATCTTTCTTAGGACGTATTTCATTGAGTAAAACAAAATTTATATCATTTTCAAGGGTACCTACCATTCAAGTTCTACTTTGTGTTTTAACTCATCAAATCCGTAATATGGCCTAATAGCAGCAGTAGATATGCGAGTACAATGCGATGGATGGAAATGACAACGAATTAAATGTAGAATTGAAGAACAACAATAATAATGGTAGATACTATGCGTCACATGTGATAGATTCAAAGCTCTATTAGGGGTAGTTCACCCTACCGCTATTTGCGCTACAACTCCTGCCTTTCGCCCATTGTGCGACGCCGCTCAATTCGGCACTTGTCACGCCTAATGCACCCTGCGGCATTGCCCGGTGCCCGCTCATTCATTAACGATTTATAAGTTCGCATTGCATTCTTTCTTTTTTTATTACTACTACTTTTATATGGTGGTAGACAAAGTCAGCGCGCTGTCCGTCTGATGTTAAACGTTAACTGCCGCTTGTAGACTTGGCCATGGAAACACAACCAAGGAAATGATAACGAATCTATCTATCTGTCTACAACAGGTGTACTATTTTCCCCCGTGAAATAATTAGGTTCGAGTACGATACATTTTCTATACCTAGTCCTATTTTGAACTTGTGTAAAATTTTTCTAACATAGATACAAAAAAGACTTTCCTAACTTGTTTTCTATTCTCTAAAAGTCATTTATCTGAATGGCTCATGGTCAGCTAAGAAATAATAGTACCTACTTTCTTAACTTAGTGTTGGCTACAACAACCAATCCCTAAGGAGTCTGATTACTAAGGATTCATCAAGTACTATGGCGCGTATAGCGTCCCAAGTATGTGCCCAAACATAATATAGGTGCATTTTAGAATTCATAATCTGATGGCATGGGGAGAGATGGCATTCCGATACAAAGAGTTATATCCTCCAACCAAAGGCTTACAGACTCATGTGGAAACCTGAGGAGTAGACAGAAATTCAACCACTTTTTGTTAATTTTCTAGACCTATGGGCGAAGGTAAATCGAAACAGAAGATGCGCCAGGGCAAAAGCGTGCGGTTGAACATCAACGCCAGAGAACGACGGAGAATGCACGATCTGGTAACTATTATTAAATGTACTAAGTAGTATAGATTCTTTATCCACACGAATCTGTCGTACCTATTAAGGTTATTCAGATTCGTGTGGATAAAGTATAAAGATCCGTTCTGTATTAATATACAGAACGGCAATTTGGCACGAGCGGGCCAAATGCTGTAGCAATCTTATTAGAATTTCTTATTAGAAGTTAAATTAAGCGTGTAACGTAAACGTAATTGTACTATTTGCATGAAACAACAATTTCAGAATGACGCCCTCGACGAACTCCGTGGTGTGATCCCATACGCGCACTCCCCGTCGGTGCGCAAGCTGTCCAAGATAGCCACGCTGCTGCTCGCCAAGAACTACATCCTGATGCAGGCCAGCGCGCTCGAGGAGCTGCGGAGGTGAGTGACGTCACGTGCACAGACATTCAGACAATCAGAATGACGCGTTCGACGTGTTTCGTCCGCGCACTTGCATTCGGTGTGAAAGGTCGCCTCGTTGCTGCTCGCCACAAACTACATCCTGATACAGGCCAGCGCTCTCGGAGAGCTGCGGAGGTAAGTAACGTCACGGGTACAGACTTCAGACATTCATAACGTGTTGCGCCCATGCACTTCCCTTCGGGAAAGCTCTCCTAGGTCGCCACGCAGCTATCCGCCAAGTATCCATACACGCGGACACTCACACTCGAACACTGCGAATGTAAGCGAGCGGAATTCGATGGGATTGTATTGTTTTGTTACGGAATTCCTTGGGCTACCTTCCAACTCAACCATCAGAACCTGGCCCCTACCACTAAAAACGAAAACGATCGTTCGTTGAACGGATCGCGTACTTTGGTACCATAAATCCCGCCCATTTGTAACTCCCGTGTTCAAATATACGAACTAAAATTCGTCAAAGTCGATTTTAATTAATTTAATTCATATATAATAACACGGGAGGGACAAATGGGAGAGATTTATTTTTCAAAATTACGCGATCCGTTCAACGAACGATCGTTTTCGATTTTGGTGGTAGGTTGTGTTTTGTGTCAACAAAACAAGTGAAATTAAAAACTTAAACGTGCGTTTTTAACGCTGTTCCAAACCCCTGACTATTTTAAAGTGTCTTCAAACAGAATCATCGTTATTTAAAATACTCCTTACTTTCCAGGTTGGTGGCATACCTCCAAGGCACAGCGACTGCAGCAGGCATCGTGCCGCCTCCCGGCTTCGACCTAGCCGGGTTCCCTGCCGCCGCCAAACTGCTCCAAGGACCCCTGCCCGGACCACCCTTGCCGCCCGATCCGCCCTCTTGAGACCTGCAGATCAAGGAAGAACCGCAGACTCACTAGTCAACTTAGAATAGAGTCTACATAGGTTTAAGAAAACATACTCTGCGGGTTTCGGCTACAAAAGGACTCAGTAAGCTTTTCAAGAATACATGCTGTATATAGAACTTTAAACCATAGAGAATAGACTCTATCTAATCCTTGCGGGTACCTGCATGAAAAATCTGAAGAACTTTTTCAATAAGAATAAGAAAGTCACTTTTTAAAGCTTTCTTTTACAGCGCTTTTTACAAAACGCTTATCATATGCCAATATCCGACGTCATAAATATATTGTGTTCTTAACTAAACTCATTTTCATGTAGAGGTTCGATAGTATAGACATAGGCTGATGACCGAGGAATAATAGGAAAACTATTGTTCATCATTATTGAGGTACAGTATAACTCATCACAAACCGACTTTTTAAATACTAGGAATTATACGAGTTACTTAACTGAACTTACAATATTTTTCAAGCTAGTTAAATCTGGTACTTATATAAACTTTTCTGGTAGTTTCAATATACTTATGATTAAACGGCCTAGTAAATAAGAAATATAATCTTAGAGTTATATTTAACAATTTCTTATTAAATAATAACTAAGTCTTAGCTAAGAACAAACCTCATACTTGTACATTTATGCCTTCAAGGCAATGGAGTAAACACAAACCTACGAATAGTTAAGGAAACTTGGTCATTGCTTTGACCTTAGGTAATATTTAGTCTGTATATTAAGTTAGGAAACCTGCAATACTTATGTCTATATAAAACATTTAAATATAATTTCAGCTCAAAAAGCTGTACTTACAGTCAGCTAAAAATAAGAATAAATAATAAAGTACCTAGTTTCAAATATATAATTATGAGTTTTGTGAATGCGATTTTCAATTACATTGTTAATAAAAAGAAAGAGATAATAAAGAGAGTACCTCTACCTAACTCTATGAACGCTTTCAATTTAGACGTTTTGAAAGCAATATATTGATTATGTTACATATTTAAAACAATATTTATTTATTTATATAATGCACTATTAATATTTCTATAATTCCCAGACGTAAAAATTACACATAAACTTTATACCTACTCTGCTAATAGTTACCAGTCAAGGAGTACTTTCTAGAAAGTTTTCAAACGCTCAAAATGTTAATTTTTTTGTGATAAATATAGTGATTAATTGTATAATTAGGTATGGTATGTAAATAACTCTCTAATATAGAGAGTCCTGTGAATCCATGTGCCAAACAAATTAGATAGCGTCCTATTTGAAAACTTACGTAAATGCTAGAATTGTGTGTAGGAGGTGTGGTGTGTAACTGATTAGTGATTAACTTTCATTATAATTGTACGTCCATGTCTTAAATTATTCTATGATACGAATAAGGTATGTCTTGTATTCAATTAAAAGGTAGGTATAAGGTACATAATATATTGTAACTAAATCGAAATTAGAAATTAAAAAAAATAATTTGTTTATTCTGTGCCAAAGTATAACAACAACCTACATTACTTATGTACGGTTAGCATCAAAAGTCGTTAACACTTTAGTACCATGTCAAAGTAAATTTACGTTCATTTTGTTTAAAAATCACTTTGAAGAAGACAAATCTTTTATTTTGAGATGGTTCTATCTAATTTAGGTACTGATTGTACCTACTTATTATAAAGAAGTTACGAGTATAAAGATAACAAGATGCATAGGACATGTGTACGAGTACTTGATTTTATTAATTGATATTTTCAGTAGGTACGTTTAGTTCGTTATGAAATAATTTCATTATATTTTTTAGCATTAAACGTATTTAGGGTGGTTTTATATTATAGTGATGCTTACGCCCGCGCGGTTGGGCAGCGTCGCTGGCGCGCTTTGCATCTCTTGGATCATTACATTGTTCAACCAACAGTTTCAAGCGGGTCATCCATAAGTATCGGGGCCGCGCTTAGGGGCCTTCCACAAATTACGTCACAAGAATTTGTGGACTTTTTGATCCCGCCCCCTCCTTGTCACAGCTGGTCCCATTTGTGGGACTTTCTTCTTCCTTGAATGTCATACTTCATGGACCCCTCCTCCACCCCCTCCTTAAGTGTGACGTAATTTATGGATGACCCCTTACCAACCGCGCTGGCGTACACGTGACTATTAAACCAACCTTAAACAGCATTTTAGATATCACAATTTTTTAAGGCTGCATCATTACCTATTATTATATTTTAAGCTTAAAGGATTTTTTATTACCTACGTATATTTATATCATTGTATACCTACATGTATGCTCATGATTTAGGACATATAAATTAATAACACACTTAAAATTGAAAATTATTTTTCTTTGTATTCAAAGTCGTAGTGGGGATAAAAGCTAGTGGTAAGCCAAAGTAAATGTGATTGTTAGCAATAAATTAATTTTACAATTTATTTTAACAATTAAATAAAGTCTTGAAACATATATTCCCGAGTATTTATTATATAGGTATTTGGCAAAGATTTTATATCAGTTTTTGACAAGTTTAGAAAAGGCCATTAAAATTTAAAGTACGATGATCACTTACCGTAATCTTAAGGTCCAAGTTAACTAGTAAACAGGGATCACAGATGCACGAAAATGGGCGTGGTCGGGTCATTTTGTAGAATGGACCCTAAAAGGTGGACCAGAATCGTTACTTTATGGCAACTGGACGGTAAAACATCAAGAGGAAGGCCCAAAAAACGATGGCGAACGATCTTGGCGAATTCGTACATAATTGGCAAATATTGGGGATAGATCACGAAGTGTGGAGGGACTTTATAAGAAGCCAACAGTGCGAAGAGGCGGGCTAAATAAAAAAGATACACACTGACTGTTTTAAGTAGATATGAACTTTACGGAATTGAAGTATGCAGTCTTGCCAATAAAAGCTTTATGGCCTACATAGTATAGGTACCTATACAACATACCTACTTACAGATAGGTACGATAAGCGACCTACTGATAAGAAGACAATCAGTGACTGATTGATAAACTACTCTGCAGTTCATAAGCCGACCAAACAAGATAGAATTGTTACCAAGCACACCTACACTACTTCTACAATTAAGTACCACAGCACCACAGGGTGTAGTGTAAGTACCTCACGACCACGTGACGATTTACGCAGTCAAAGTTCAAAGTGGCTAACCAATGTTTTTGACTGGCTCGGTGGCTCAATTGGTAGTGACCTCTGCCTTCTGAGCCAAGGGTCGTGTGTTCGATCCCCACATATTACAAACATATGTGTGCATGAACATGTCTGTTTGTATTGGTCTGGGTGTTTTCTATGTATAATATGTATTTATTTCCAAAAATAATTATCTAAGTAAGTTTATCAGTTGTCTAGTACCCATAGTACAAGCTTCGGCTTAGTTTGGAGCTAGATGGCGCTGTGTGGCCCAACGTGGCATGTCTTGGGTTATTTAAAAAAAAATATTTATAATGTTAGCCTTTCCAATGAAAGGCATAGTATGTGCAGCAATGTTCTGTAATTTACTTTCGGTCTGATTGATTGAGTGGGTGTCGTAGAAGAGGACTAAGGGAATATCAAGAAACGGGAAGCAGCGTTTACCTGGGCACACTCGGTCAAAGCTCTTAAAAGTACTTACTATATTATTTTAATATTAATGATTGGAAATATTAAATAAAAATATAGCTCCAGATATTGGCTTATCATTTCGACAATGTAACCTAACGAAAGCTATGCTTTTTAAGCCGTAAAAGTTTTGCCTGTCTATAAATCCAATACGAGCCTGATGGGTATTATATCTCGAGTATCTACCTAGTATTAGCTTTAAGATATCGGAATAGGTTTATTACGGCCCGGAACTTTAAAGTAGGTACTTCGGAGCATGCCTACAAAATGTGTCTCAAGAGAGACCCTTCGAAAGTTTTGTTTGTTAGAGCTATTGGATTATCCCTCTAACCGCTAGGTCACACAACTTCTCATCTGGACCGCCGACCATACGTTTTGTCAGACTTAGCATTCGCGAGATGGCGCTGTACCTAGAGATCGGTTAATGAAAAAGTTTCCACAATTAGGTATATGGTTTTCGTAATATCAAATAGGTATTACAAATGAAATAAAGAGTTCGTTAATTGTTTATTTTGTGTAGAGCTTTTCTCGCTTTTGCCAATCGTCATGAAAAAGCCAAATTTTTAATTCCATACTTTCAGGTTTCTGGCGTTAGGTATGTCTGGATTGTCTGGTGATAATGTGCCCAGAATTCCCACATTTGTAATGCTACACATAAGTATTTTTCACAACAATATATGTCACAAAACTACACCCATAAGTGAGGTTCTGTGGATTTTTTGACGATCCATGTTATTATTTATTTAATCTTTATTGCACAGATAATAAGCGTACAAAAGGCGGCCTTAATGCCACATAGGCATTCTCTACCAGTCAACCATTGGGCTAAGCAGAAAGTAATAATAAGGTAGAGTGCCAAAAAAGTTTGAAAAACAAAGACTAATAAAAATATATTACGTATATATATATATTACGTATGTACGAGTAGGTAGCTACAATCAAATATTGTTTGACTGTCGGCAGCAATAGGTAATCTTCGCGGTAGAGCGTTTACCGCAGTTACCTAACCTTCGAGGAGCCGAGATAGCAAGGAGACTAGTTATGTAATTGAAGAGATACAAATATGTAATATGTTTCTTTTTACTTCAAGTCCTTAAAAGCAATCGGTACCTACTTTGATAATTTTGTAATAAATAAAATAATGTGTCTATATAAGTATTCAATTTGACCGCAAGATATGAACATAATCTTGTTCCTTTAAATCATGGCTAAGTATTTGCCGTATCCATGCTCGTCCGATGATATAAAGGGGCTGAGAGAATGAAATGACATAATCCCGTCGCACTATCCCAAAAACGTAACCAATTGAATACCGAAAGACTAGCGATTTCGCAATGGAGATCCAGACTTTGTAGTCACAAAGTCATGATCAGTGAGCTTCCTCTCACTTCTCTCTATTGAATCCAATGCCTCATGCTTTGCCGAACATGCCAACATTATTCCATGCACGACCGAAGTGCTTGATAAAATGAACTGATCACTGCACGATCATGAGTGGTATGGACATGATCACGGTGTCAATTACTGATAAGTGACTTAAGATTATATTTTTTTAAAGTAAAATCATCATAATATACCCCTGTACCTTCGTTATAGTCGCAATACTGACATTATACCGATGATAATTCATCAAATTATACCTGCTTCAACTTTAGGCTACCTCCTTTAGTACCTTCCCAATCCTAACACTTATTTTTTTCTCTCTCAACATTTCTAGCTTATCGTTTAGTTTTTGAACTTTGATTTGTAAACTTTACGCGTGATTTGTAGTAGTTTGTACATATACTCGTACTCATAACACACATTCCCTTTCATAATCATAAGACATTCTAGATTTGGGATTGCATGATAACCTAAGCATTTATTGACAAAATTGTGTGTTAGGTTTCGTATCGCGGCACGGTTAGTTGGGTATCTCTTGAATTAACTATTATATAAAATATGGAGTATAACACATACTGTTTTTTTAATTAATTAGGCAACACAAACAGACATTAGCCAGTATTTTACATAAACAGAGTTCTATAAAGTAAAGGCGTGGACCGCTTACCTACTAAATCATTTTGCGGTGCTCCTCCGGGGTGTCATGTGTACATTGTACTTTATCTCTATATTTCACATCTATATGTTAAGATGGAACCAGCAATTAACAAATCACTAAAGGAAAATGAAATATGTATAAGAATGTTATTACCAGTTCCCAGTATTTTAGCGAACATAAATAGAGCTTCAGTAGGGAACTTCGATCGACGGACTGCATAGTCGACCGATTGCTGGACAAATCTAATTAATCGTTGTAGGTGTAGATAGCATTGGACCCGAAAATCGGCTTCGTCGACAGAAGTACCTAGGTACCTACTTTCATATATACATATCATTAATAAACCTGAACCATTTCATTGTCTCCAGAGTTATATTATGGTCTAATGTCGTTTTTGATGAATTTGAGCATGCAATGGTTTTGAAATGATGTACCTCAAGAATAGCGGGAAGCTCCTTTTAATTTTATATGATTCTCTATCTATTTCTGCAAAAAGGTATCAACCTACAAGATAGAATGATATGATCTGTAGTCTCTTCAGGAACGTTTCGCCAAGAATTAGCCAACCAAGCGGGTGAACCCTGCCATCGACTAAGACGCTGAAGTCTCAAAGAGTCCCATAGTTGGTTCTAATGACATTTAGGGGAAGTGACGGGCGGTATTTTTTTTGCAACTGACTAGTTACTTGCCCGTTGTTACAGCGACTTGCGCTTCTCTTTCGCTTACCATGAGGCGTAAGGAAGCCATTATGTCAAGCTACTATAAAAAAAAGATGAAAACACATGTGCTGGCATTATTTACATGTCACCGTACGGCCAAATATACGTAGATATGACATATAATATGGTTACTTGCTGTACCTGGTATGTTGTCGTCATTGTGTGGGTGACCCCGCCCCGCCTACTCGTCATGACATCATTTGCCAGGAAATTGTTTTTCAGGAGAAACCGTTGATGGACGAACATAATAAATAAAACAGGCCTTTCGACACATTGACAGAGATCGAAATATTCTACTCGTAAGTGCTATATATAGGAATCCTGTAATATTTACAAAGGTAAAATAGCGGTAGATAGAGAATTCTAAATACTGCGTTTTCGTGTAAAATAAGAACCGCGTGATTCCCAGATTCAGAATAGGACCATGTTATCTCGCGGGTGTCGTAGAAGCCGAATAAAGGAATATAGTAGAGCGTCGATTATCCGAACGTCGAATTAACCGAACGACCGCTTATCCGAACTACTAGGCCCGCTTGAACCGCGCTACAATGATAGCTACAAATGATATTTAAGATTATTTTAAACGCACCCAGCATATGATTAACGCTGTTTTTCAGTGGAAATCATCGGTAATTACACTATTATCTACACTTTTTCGCTTGATTCCTAGGTATTCGTCATTATGTAACTTGTATGTAAATATATTTAGTACTGTTCGATTATCCGAAAATACCGGTTATCCGAACACCCATGTCCCCCAATTAGTTCGGATAATCGACGCTCTCTCTACTGTATAAGGATACAAGCAGCAGCGTTTACCTGGGTTACAAAATAAAACCTACTGTGGTGACCAACCCGCCTCCGCCAAATGGCAATTGTTATTGGGGGAAGCCGGGAGGCCTATGTCGAGCTGTGGATGTTTGGAGGCTGATGACCGAAGCCACCGGGAGGTCCATAACGCGAGTCAGTAACGTCGTGTGCATTTGATTTCATACATTTGTGTATATTTGGATTTGAAAGAAAGAAAAACAGTTTATTTGGCGCACATAAATCACAAATTAGACAACTTTATTAAACAAAATTACAATATTTTAGTACAAGTAACAGAAAACTAACAAAACAATAAATAAGAAAAGAAAGATAAGATTTTAATAACAGTTTCATCATCATCATCAGCCTATTACAGTCCACTGCTGGACATAGGCCTCTCCAGTTGTTCGCCACTTAGAGCAAACATCTGGAGGATATACCCATAATCGCCACGCTGGGCAGGCGGGTTGGCGATCGCAGGGCGTAGCTTCTTGCTCCGGTGACGCTGCTGCCCGTCACCGGTCTTTAGTATTTAGCTACGCCTTCAATTGTGATGGTTATACCGCCACCAGTTGGTTGCCAGCGCCTCGTTTGTTATTCGGCAGGATGCACCACGGGCAGGTGAGGTTGGCTTGGAGTGAAAAGATGATAGGCCGCTCCCTTACATCCCAATAACAGTTTACAATAAGAAAAATACAGATTTGGCAGACGACATTTCAAGCCGTGAAAAGCCGTTATATTATTTAAAAAAAACTTTTAAAAAAGTGGTGGCCGGGCCGGCTGTCATAAACACAGATTGCTTAGATTAATGTTGCTTTGTTTTTTGATTAATAACTTATAACTAATATAAAGTACCTGGATTGGACAGTTAGTTAGTTGTTTCACAGTTTACTCTTAGTATCAACCAATCATTCAACAGCCTTGGTCCGTCCACTGCTGAACGTAGGCCTCCTTTACTTTTAGTATAACTCTCAATTAAAGATTAAAAACCTGCGTTTTCGCGCCATTTCCCGTCTGAATTTACGTATAAACGTACCGCGACTCTATCACTCATACTGCTATATACATATCACATACGGAATCTATGTGATGGAAATCGTCAGCGGCAACGCCATATAGCCGGTATAGCTACCTCGATGTGTCGGCGTCATGCGAAGCCCCCCTCCCCACCACTTTGTTTTCGCTGCCGCCACCACCCCCTCCCACAGTGCAGCGATACCTATTCAGAAAAAGAACATGTCTAGCTTAGAAACATCACATAGACATGACGAATGGCTCGCATGCAGCTTATAAAACAGATTTTGGGTTGATACGTGCATGTCGTGCATTAATGTTCAATAGGGTATTATGGTTAAAAATTGTAATTAGTCCGTTTTTTAGCTTTTACAAAAATAAAAGACACGTATTTTCCCTTTTTTCATTCAAATAAACAATAGCAAAGATATAAGGCATCAAAAGTTAGGAGTGGGCATCTTTGACATCACTCGCTCCCGTAAAAATGCCTCACCGAGTGACGTCACGCGTAATTTCAACGGGCTATAACTATGTAATTTTTAGTCTAATTTACAAATAAAAAATACGTGTCTTTTATTTTTGAATAAGCTAAAAGACTGACTAATTACAATTTTAAGCCATAGTAGCCTATTAAGTATAATTATTATGTATCGAGGTAAAGAGATGTTTATAGCAGCTCTACATTTTCACATTTTTCAGTTCCACTCGCAATAATGATGGAAAGAGAAAGTGATAGCAAGTCACTGTGGCAAAGGTCCAGAACGTATTCTTATCAGTTGCCACCGCAGACATGTATCAAATACTTAGGTTATAAGATAATAACATACAATAAATCAGTAAACAGAGCGTACCTAAGTCATGCCCGCCTTTCAATAGGTATTATTTTTGTCGCACTTAGATGTCAAAGAAAATTTTCAGTAACATAAATTATACACATAATATATGCGCCAGACAATTCACACAAACCATCTGAGGTTTTCTCTTGTACTATTTGGTACCAATAATGACGATGGGGGCGTCTCCCAGAACACCCAGACCCGAGACATTACGTTGCCCAACAGGAATTCGATTCCGTTTCTTCGGATCGTCCGCGCTTTAGTCGAAACCTCTTAACCATTACGCAAATGAGGTCAGAAATTTGTTGCCACCGCGATTGGTAGGTTTTGTTGCTCATTAATTATTACCAAATAAATGTACAAAACACTTTAATTACATTTGACATTTTTTGACAACTCATAATTACATATACTCATAATATTATTTTTGTACACGTCCAAAAGCTTTTTTGTTATAATCCAATGTTGAAAAACGAAGTATAAACCACTTTACAATGACTCTACATTTACTTTGTGTAGGTTACATTGATTGACAACAACAGAGCTTATAATTATCACAACTTTGTTATGCACTCTATCCGAAGTGTTAAACAGATTACATTCAAAATACTTATTAAGCATACCGGAATCCGAGGTAGGTACGTGCATCGCCGACACAGCTACGTCCCGTATACCTACATACCGCTCAATATGTCTACGTCATTCGAGGCCCTCCCATTACTTTGTTTTCCTACCACTCCTCTCCACAGTGCAACGGTACTTGTACAGATAAACAAATCTAGTGAAATATACTCTCGAGGATTATAATCTATCTTTTATACTTATAATAAATCTGTAGAAAAGTCAATTCTGTACATGAAATATATTTTCAAAATAACTATCAGGGGGTGATTAGTGATCGATACTAATGCCAAAAATGCAATCAGTAAAATTTTTGTTGAAAAAAAAACTACTGGACGGATATTAACGAAACTCTTTTTTATCCTGGGCAGGCTATAGTATACTTTTCATCACGCTACAATCAAAAGGAGCAGAGCAGTGACGGGAAGTGTTCGGAAAACGGGAGAAATTTTAATCTAAGTATATGTGTTACGGGTAATGCTAGAAGGTGGAGTAAACCTAGGTTTACCCGGGTTGACCTAGTATTACCCAAGCTAAAGCACCTGAGGCGCCCCCAGAGGGCCATGGCTCAACGTGTCTTACGGTCCTACAGGACCGTGAGCTTTGACGTGTCTTGCGTCTTGGCTAGCACCCCGCCCTGGGAACTCGAAGCCCAGGTGCTGGCCAAGGTTTATTGGTGGACGGCTGAACAGAGGGCGAACGGGGATCGTCCTGCTCCGGGCGAGAGAGGGGTGGTACGGAGAGCGGCCAATGAAGACCTGCTCCAGCAGTGGGCTGAGGGCCTTGCCTCCGCTACGTTCGGGCGACGCCTTTTAGACGCCGTGGGTCCTCAATTACAATCGTGGTTGGAGCGGCCGCATGGATTCCTCACATTCCGTTTGGTGCAGATATTGTCCGGACACGGCTGTTTCGGACAATATCTGCACCGAATCGGGCGGGAGGAATCTACTGCGTGCTTCGCGTGTGGGGCGGGGTGTGACACAGCGGACCACACCCTAGGCGTTTGTCCGGCATTTGAGGCACAGAGAGCCGTTTTGGTCGGTTTGTTGGGACCAGACCTATCGCTCCCCGCAATCGTATCGGCGATGCTGGGGAGCCGCGAAGCCTGGACGGCTATGGCCTCCTTCTGCGAGACGGTCATGTCCCAGAAGGAGGCCGCGGAGCGGGAACGGGAGGACGACCCTAACGCTCCTCCGCTCCGCCGGCGCAGAGGTGGTCGCAGGCGGCGGGAGTATCGCCGCCTGATGCCGCCAGATGGGGCCCAGCGGGTGGTCGGTGCGGGGGCACCTCCACCTGCATTGCACGGGTCCTCGTCTTCGTCGGACGGGAGTGGGCTGGCCCACCGGGCCGCTCCCGTCGCTCCCCCCTAAGGGGTGAGCTTGTTGGGTCCGCCTTAAGGGCAGATAGCGCTGGCGGTGGCAAGGTCGTATAGGTATACCTTGGCCCCTTGACATCGCCCCCATAGGCGCATGACGGAGGGACCGGAGTTTTAGTGGGTATTCCCCGCCACTTTGGCGGGGTGAGTCCCACATACCCCGTCGCTCCCCCGGGTGGACGGGGATGCTTAAACGCATTTCTCCGGTATAAAAAAAAAAAAAAAAAAAAAAAAAAAGTATTACCCAAGCTTCTTGGGTAAAGTCCGAATAATACGTACAATGAAATTTAATTCGGGGTTTACCCATGCTCACCTAGGTCTACCCAACTCTGGCTGGGTAATGTTAAAAATTTGTCTAATTAGTTAGTGAAATGAAACTTCAAGGGCATTTTAAACATCTACAACAACATTTAGTGAGCATAAACTTAATAATAACTTTAATAGTAAAAATTAATAGCGATCCTTGTTATTAAAATTGAAATTATTTATTTGAGCAAGATAAACCGCTGTGACATGATTCGAAATTCCTGATGTTGCAGATGTAAATGAGCGGCGGTTGTCATTTACCATCAGGTGAACCGTTAGAAGTGAACCCTATTTCATTAAAAAAAAAGAAAATTACGTAACACCTAAGTTTACCCAGCTAGTAGTTGGGTAGACCTAGGTGAGCGTGGGTAAACCACGAATTAAAATTTATTTTACTTCATATTCGGACTTTACCCAAGTAGCTTGGGTAATCCTAAGTAAACCCGGGTAAACCTAGGTTTACTCCAACTTCTAGTATTACCCGTAACATATGTATGATCGTGCATCACGCGAAAACTACTGCATGGAATTATAAGCGGTTTTCACCAATGTATTGCCAGAGGTCAAACTTCAAATGTAGGTACCATTTTATGGAAGTCCGTTATTTTTGAAGCCCGATATCCACGCGTGAGACGCCGCCGGCACAGCTAGTTTCTTAATAATAACGCCAAAGTAATGACTTAAATTATGTTGTAGGTTCATGTTTTTCTTAATTAAGTTGAGGACTTGATTTGGCTTGATTTTAGGCCTGGTGGCCCATTAGGTAGTGTAAAAGTAGACATGCTTTCTGAATCTGAATCAAGGATCTTGGGTTCGATTCCCATCTGGGACAAAAATTCCTGTGATGAATGCACCTTCTGGTTAGTCGTTCTACGGTACTACGCATCAATGGCCAATGTAGGTACAGTAGAACTCCAATTATCCGAACTCCGACTATCCGAATCGCCGATTATCCGAATCACAAAAAATTGTCCAAAAAAGTTGTGCTTTGAAGTGGATGGAGCGGCAGCCCGAGTGTGACCACTTGCAACTGCTCACCGTCAAGCGAATGCGTGACCTGGCTGCCCGAAAACGGTTGAAGACCGCAAAACAGCTTACATTGAAGGAGATGTTTAAAAAACAATGATTTTTAGGGTTCCGTAGCCAAAATGGCAAAAACGGGACCCTTATAGATTCGTCATGTCTGTCTGTCTGTCTGTCTGTCTGTCTGTCTGTCTGTCTGTCTGTCTGTCCGTCCGTATGTCACAGCCAGTTTATTCCGAAACTATAAGAGCTACATTATTGAAATTTGGTACGTAGATGTATTCTGTGAACCGCATTAAGATTCTAAAATAAAATCAGAAAAAAATCCAAAATTTTTGGGGTTCCCCATACATAGAACTGAAACTGAAAAAAAAAATTTTCATCGAACCTATACGTGTGGGGTATCTATGGATAGGTATTTGAAAATAATGTTAAGGTTACTAACACCATTTTTTTCTAAACTGAATAGTTTACGCGAGAGACTCTTCCAAAGTGGTAAAATGAGTGTCCCCCCCCCCGTAACTTCTAAAATATGGGCATGATAAAACTGAAAAAAATATATCATGTGTATCACTATGAAAACTACTAACGAAATTTGGTTTGAATCAAATCTAGCCAGTAGTTTTTTTTTTAAACGTCATAAATCAAATTACCTAATTTTTTCATTTAATTAACTCTAATATAATAAAACGTAAAGAAAAACATTTATTTAGCTGTATAGTGGTACGGAACCCTACGTGCGAGAGTCCGACTCGCACTTGGCCGGTTTTTATTTCTAAACTTGTACATAAATCCATTTTATTTATTTAAAACATGTAAAAGTTTCATGTTTCTTTCATTTAATTCAATAAAAAAATAGTGCAATATCAAAACGTAGCTTTTATTCTCTCCAATGGCAATTTTTTTTAAGAATCCGATTATCTGAATATTTGATTATCCGAATGGGTCCCGGTCCCCATTAATTCGGATAATTGGAATTCTACTGTACGTATTCTTTTAGCAAATTATGTAAAAGTTTTTAAGTAACAGGGAATTTCAAAGCCTATTCGCTAGCCTGTCTTATAATTATGGACGGCTTAAACTTTTTCCGTAACTGAAGAATTCCACTTACCACTTAAATTAATAAGCATAACGATTGACACCTTACGAAATCATCAAAGAGGTTATCGCTTCATCATGAGCCTATCACAGTACACTGCTCGACATAGGACTCTCCAGTTGTTTGTCACTTTGGTCAAACATCTGGAGGCTTTACTCATAATGGCCACACTGGGCAGGCGGGTTGGCAATGGCAGGGCGTAGGTTCTCGCTTCGGTGACGCTGCTGTCCGTCATCGGCCTGTGGTATTGCTTACAATACGCAAACGCAAATTATCAGACGATGACTAGACGTTTCCCAGAAAACACACACACTTGAACCAATTTAGAGAAGTTCGTTTCCTACTGACCGGGAATCGAACCTTTAAACCGTCCCACTCTTTTTGCGAAAACGCCCTAGACAGTGCGCCACTGAGGTCATTAAATAAAAATATTTTATATAGACGAAGGCTATATGGCCAGGAAAATACATTACCCCGCCAGACGGATCAATCAGCATTATGTTGCTGCGTTCTTATTGTAACGTGTATAGAGCTTAAAATGCGAAGTTTCAATAATGAGAGCCATAGTAACGACCCGAATACCGTTGTTTAATGTGGCAAGCTGCTTGATACGAAAAACTAATGATTGTTAACACGTAACGTGTCTGGTCTTACGAATCAATGACATTTTGAATAGTACCTACAGTAATTTAAAATATCTACTTTTTAAATAAATAAATATAACGCCACATACGCTGCTCCGATTCCAAAGTAAGGAGGTTGCATGAGCACAATGTACGGTATATGTATGTATAATGTACCTACTATGTGTATCAGAACAACGAAGGAACCACAAATAAGAGTAAGTATGTTATGTGTGTATAAAAAGGGGCCTCTACTTTAACCTTATAAGAACAAAGAGTGTCACGTACTTGACTTTCTGAAATTCTTAAACCTTCCGAAACCATGACATGAAATAAATCTAAATGCCTATAAATACCTAAGGCTTTAAAATTTTTTTTGGGACCCATGATGAAAATTGCGTTGTTTATTGTAGGTACCTGTGCTAAGACTAACCATGACCCCGAGTAAAGTTTACATTATCAGTAATGTCTACATATCAACACACACATCCAATATCTAAGTAGATATGTAAGTACATATCTTTAAAAAGTTGCAGGTCAAAACTAAACTCTTTTGATACCTAGATCGGTTTACTTTGTAACTAATCCAGTAAGATATCTCAGACCTAGAGAAGTGAAACCTGACTTTTAATTAAAAGCCGGTACCAGAATAAATAATTAAAAACACTCGAATTCTTTCCCTTCCTTACTTTTACAAATACTTAGTTAAAACATTGTTGTAACTCTACTCCAATGTTCAAACTTGACTTTGCTTTGAACATTGATTAAATCAGAGATTACCTACTTTCAAAACTCACAAAAGATCCCGTCGACGTGAGGTAAGATATTATCAATTCATCATTATATTAATGTACCTAAGTACAAATAGGTAATAGATAGAAATGAGGGAAACAATATCCAATCAACCATCTATAAACCTATATCCATAAATAACTTTTTTATAACGCGTATGTAGATAGGTATGATACCTATGCATATTTTCTGCTAGATATAAATTTGGGCCTAAGGTATTACCTTGAACTAAAACAAAAATATCGTCGCCGTAGAGCGAAAAGTCACTAAGTCGACATATGGCCAAAATGGAGTTAAATACCTAACCAGATTCCCCAAATTTTTCTGCACAAATTCTTCTTTTTGACATTTCTGTACGCGCCATAGTTTTTGTTTTACAGAGAGCGAAAACACATTAACTTTACGTTTTCACTACTCATTGGCAGTCGAAAACTAACCAATTTTACTTAACACTTTTTTTTATGATCTAACAAAGCAAATCTGTACCTAAGTCGAGTTGGTTATTTCTCTCTTTTACAAATCAAATCATAATTTTGGACCCAATCCATACTAAAAATTACCTAAAGTGACTTAACTACTTTTAGAATTACTGGTTCGGTACAAAACATGAAAGCGAAAACTAACTAAGTCGACTTAATGACTCTCGATATGATCCAAACATGAGTGAAATAGTCACTAACTCAGTTTTTTTGTCATTATCTCAGTAATTAAACATAATTAATTGAAAGTGATATTACAATCCTATTTGTCTATCTATTCTTTAAGATACATAGCAATGAAATTAGAATTATCTTTTACTAAAATTAAGTTATATTTTTTTTTGTTTTATAAAACTTTAAACCGCCATAACTCAATACACGTCATGACCTACTTAGTGACTTTTCGCTCTACGGCGACGATATACCTACTTGTTTTAAGTTAAAAAAACTTACAGCTATTTCGAATTAAACAGAAAAAGGCTACCTACAGCAACGTGGCATGCTATGAGAAATGTATTGTGAGCTTAAAATACGCGGGAACTGGGAAGCAATTGCAGCCCTAAGGGTGATGAATACAACCGAGCTTGAGGCAGCCTTCGGTGTAGTACGAAATTTAATCTACCCCCGTCTACCACCCCCACCCTGCGGGCTGTTGGCCATATACCTACATACCAACAAATTATTTATTCATGTTAGCACGCGCCTATGATGAGTATGGAGTATATGTTATTAACTAACAGTAGTTTGTTTTTCATCGACGTTGCCATGAGAACGTTGTGGTCGTTCGCACAGCGCAACGCAGCATGCTGTTCGTCTAGGTACCTAGGTGCGGGGCGACACGACGGTTGGGCGATGGTACATAGGTACGTAGGTATGTCCTACACAGGGCCCGGCGGCGGCATAGTACACCCTCACAAACGAGATAAATCATCTTTGGGCCAAAAGCTTTCACAGACTGATAGGTATACGTTCTTGTGAAATCGATTACAAATTGTTATTGCACTACAGTAGGTAATGTCGAAAGATCGAATTGGTTGTTCATTGGACTTTCGAACCGCGTTCTTTGTTTTTGTATGCACACACGGCCACACATCGGATCAAAATATCTCAATGCACAAGGCATGCTTTGTTACACACTTAACAATTGCCTGGGTAGGGATCGAACCTATGAGCTCCTGTTCAAAAGGCAGGGCTCGCTACCAAATGAGTCACCGGGCCAGTACTGATTTGATATTAAACACAAATTTTAGTATTCATAATTATTCTAGTTTTTAATACCTAGGTAATTTTTTATGATTCACTTTATCGCGGGTAAATCCTGATAGATCGAGTCAACGTTCTAACAAACACATACACATTCAATTACGAGTAGAATCTAATTTCAAAGTATACTCGTATTTGGTTTTCCTAATAAATAAATAAAAAAGCGAATGTAATGTGTTCATGTGGCGCGAATTAAAGGAGGCCTACGTTCAGCAGTGGACGGACCAAGGCTGTTGATTGATTGATTGATTGAAATAAAAACTGTTGATTTAAGAAGGAAACGACAATGTGTAAGCACATGAACGAATGCGCATTTGCGTATAATTATAGGCAAGTTACGATTGCGTAAAATTGTTAGTTTCGCCCCGAGATAACTAACCAGTTATCTTGGCTGCTACGTAGGTAGTACTTTGCCGATTTTATGTGCTCTGATTTCTTTCAGATAGAGCACTTACAATACTTATTTATTTTAACACTATTTTCTGTCAATACCCACAACGGTTTTATATAAGCCCTAAAGAATTTAGACATAGCTAGTATAATGTATTGTAAAATTAATTAATATTTCTATTCGAATTTTTTTTTTTCAAAGACTCGTACAGCGCTTTTCACCTCTATTTTCATAGAGCGAACGGCCAAACTATGGAACTCTTTGCCGGGCTCCTTGTTACCCGAAAGTTATAATCTTCCTATGTTCAAGGCCAGAGTTATTTTGCTGGGTAAGCGCGCTCCATGCGTAACTGCGCAATTGCGTAGGACGCACAACTAAATTCTATACGCATAATAAATGAACGTAAAACGAAATTACTTTTATAAATAAAGTCTGTTTTATCGGAGTGTCTCGCGTGGTCTACGTAAATTACGGGACGGAGCGAGAGGGCACTATGCGAGCTGCCGGCGTCGCATTCGCCCTCCACGAAAGCCTCCTGAAAATATCTATTGATTATCGTATACACGTCGGTCTGCACGTATAGCACGCCACCTCGCCTTGTATTATGTCGACTGCTGTCGAGTGCCAATTTATTTGAAGAACGCTCGTGCACCACTCCGAGCAGAAACCACTGTGACGTCACCGGACGTGACGCCCACCACCTTACTCGCATATTCGAAAATAATGCCAATACATCTACGTAGACTTGACGCATCTTATAAATAGACCCCGGCCGATTACCTTACGTATCTGGAACGATACATTGTTTTCTTTACAACTTTATCGAAGCTTTTGTAGCGGTAGGTATGTTTTATAATAAAAAATCAGAACGTTGACCTCAGAACAAACAAGTGGGCTTCCTATGTGTTTGTCATGTATATAATGTAGGGGCCGGGGAATATATAGAGCTGATCGCTGCATACCTATGTATAAACCGTCATGGCATGACGTAGCGTACAGTTTATGTCGGTCGAGACCTGTCGAGTTGGCCCAAGAGCAAAAGGTTGTGAACCTGTGTTGCTATCGCCGCTCTACCGCTTTTTACGGGACTCCCTTAATTTTTTTACTTATTATTATTATAGTTGGTGACCCTTGGTAGAGTTCTAGCGTGCACTCTGTTCTACGTGTTCTAAATAAAATATTCATATAAAAGGATGGCCATTTGCTTTTGTAACGCGCCAGAGTGTTAATAATAACATCAAAATATATACCTATTAATAATTGGATTTCTCATTTAAATATAATGATATACCTACACACATATATACCTTCATAAATATACAATATATAAATCTAAATCTTGCATTAGAGTTTACTATCTTTTCATCATATCCATAACATTTGTGCCAGCACTACCTACTTAGACTAGGCATCTTTTCTCTTCCGAGTGGTGAGTGCGGGGGCGCGATCCACTCATAGGGGCGTAACGGTGTGGTGGGTGCAGCCACACCGTTGCACGAGGACCGCCCGGGGAGCACTCTATTGCTCCCCGGATCCGGGGGCAGGGGTATTTGCCCTCCCCGGACCAGGAGTGCCGGCCGCTTATCATCTGCGGCTGGCCAGGGCAGGCAGGGATGTGGCCGTATGCTTCGGCGCTACCCGTGTCCCTGCAACTTGCTGCCCACTGGCGACACAGGGGGGTTTAGTGGGTATGCCCTTCCTTTTTTGGGAGGTGTGAGTCCCACACACCATGCCATCTCCCCCCGGAGACGGCATGAAGGTGCCTAATGCAATCCCCTCTTTAAAAAAAAAAAAAAAGGCATCTTTTCTCTTTAACATGTCTTAGTAGAATAGATTGGTCTTTTTGGATTCACGACTCAGGTTTCATATCAATGATCAAATACAACACAAATCAAATACACCTCACCCTTTCTTTCTGGCTATCCCCTACCCAAAGTTTTCTGGAAGAGATCGCTTATAGCAATAAGACCGCCTAATTTGTACATGGTTGTATACTTCGCCCAGTTTTAAGTCAACTTTATGGTGCAATAAAGAGTACAGACCTATCTTATTATATTTCGTTATATTTCGTAGTCCTGTGTACAGATTATGATTGCCACGAGACAGGCATTGCCTAGTGTGGCTATCATAAGCATTACTGTAATTTGTACTGTGTTTTTTCTTGGTAATAAACAATTTTTACTTTTACTTTTTTTTTTATCTATCTATACAATATAAAAATTATACATTACAAATTTATGTATTGTGAGTAAATCAATTGTTACACTATAGTTCATTCGCGTTAACCGCGTGGCCGGCAGTCGGTGATGAGTCACTATTTTCTTAACGTGAATGAACTATAGGTATAAATTCGCGGTAGTAGATTGTGTCCTTTAATGGTAGGTACTCGATGCTATAGAGTACCATCGAATGCTATTCGATGGTAATTTAAAGCATATTTTTATTTTAAGACTATTAAGAAGAATTATTCCCAGGTGTCTTCCAGCAGGTTATAAACGATAGATACCTACCTAGATAACGTTTTGCTAGACCGCTTCGGACGGAAGATAGGCCCCATTGTATTGCACTACCTCGGATTTTAGGACCATTGTGTTCAATACAAACTTGTAATTTGTTATCGCTTTATTATTATTATTATTTCTCTATAAAAGCAAGTGAGTAATCACTACTTACCTACTTTCTTGCATAACGTAAATTAAACATGTGCTCAATATTTAAGTAAGGTAGGTATACTTAATAAGTAAGATACCTATTTATTGCAAGTTAATATTCGCAATAATTGGAAGGCAAAAATCTTCAAGAGGCCGCTAGAGACCGGTTAAACATGATTATCTTCATCCAATCCAATCCTATATACGAAAGCGGACACAATAGCAGCTGATACCTATATTATTATGTATAATCATTACATTAGGTACCTACACTACCTTTTTAATGAGATTTAGAATAAAATTAACAATACACCTACAGGTCACTGTCAGTTCTCTTGTATAGACAGGTATCATATAACATGTACAAAAATAAAATCTAAATAATTCCAGTAAGAGCATAAAGATAATTATTATTTAAAAGGGAGCTCGTGAACTAAATTATGGTATTACTGTATTCGCAAGATACGGAACGCGCTTGCGCGAGTCCGCGGGTGAACGCGGTGAGGAGGGTCGCAAGGCCGGGGCGCGGCGCGAGGGGAGCGGCAACGTCACGTCGAACAACGCAGATCATACCCGGCCCGGTTGGATAGGCGCCCGCCACCGCGCCCCGCGCGTCCACCCGACCCTAATCGCATTCCGCCGGGTAGCAACTTGCCTGCGTCGGCCGAGTCGTCCAACGCGATTACGCGAGGTGGGAACTGTGAGAACAGTGTAGTAAAAGTGGCTCTCTCGTGCGAGTGTATTTTTATGCTAAATATTCCAAACTGTTTTCGTGCGAAGGTCGTTTACCTGCGAGTTGTGCTAAAAGCTTCTATTACTGGTTGGAAATAACCAAATGGACTTTGAAAACGTCAGGAACGTCGCTGTCAAAATAAGGCGGAAAATAAATAAATAGGGCTAAAATACAACGGCTCTGTGCACGTGACTTTTTTAAAACGAACTTTATTGTCTGTGTTACAAGAGTGACTTTCGTTTGCGAGTGTAATTTATTTGTTGAAAGAAATGATGATTATATTCGTCGGTTACCAGTGATGATGATAAAACTTTGTTCATCGAGAAGCACATTTGTGTTCACTATGGATTGGAGAACTCAAAACCAAGCGTACGAGCACCGGTGAAGATCGTCGAGGCCGTAGCCTTTTAAAATAGGTAGGTACCGGTTTTGGACTATCATTTTGTTTGATTTATATTACTGACTACTCTGTTTGAACGGGTGCAGGTGGCTTGCACTCGCCGATGTAACATTCTTCTAATACTAGGACATATCAAACTCTTAACTTTAAATCAAGTTAGCTCTATATGATTACTAGTGCATTATATTTTGATGATGCATTGAGTTCGTTGTGGCATTTGAACACTTATAAACTTTTGTAATAAAATTAACCTCAAATCTCATTCAAAATGCTAATGTATTAATATATTGAATTATTATTTCAGGTAACAATGGAGATATCACCATCCGAGCTGAGTATTCGTCCAGAAAATGAAGACTTAAATAGCAATAATGAAACTGATTCAAAAGTTTTAATGGATAATACAGAACAAGAATCTTTTTCTGTGATAAAGGATGAGAAAAGTAGTGACAGTGACGGAAACAGTGAAGATTTAAGCTCTAATGATGAACAAAACAATGTAAATAGTAATAGCAACTCTCAGTTTTATGAGAGCAGTGATAGTAAAATAGATTTTGCTGTAAAAATAGATGATAGTGACACGTTAAGTGACATAGAAGATATAAAAACGGACACCGCATCAGCCGACAGTGAGGACTCGGCACTCGGCAGTTTGCCGCCGGATAGCGCCCTTAACGACCGGGAGGAGGAGGGTCAAGATCGCTCAGACGGCAGTGACTCGGGCCTTGGCTCCGAAACCAATGAAGACGCTAAGTTGCCTACCTTCAACCTGTCCCTACCTTGCACAAGTGGGGTAGGTACCTCAAAAAATACCACAGAACACACTGAAAGCAACTCAAATGATGAAAAAGATGAAAACTCAATTTCAAAAAATAACGGCCATAACTCTACGTCAGTCAATTCAATAGAACCCCTCAGGAGTAGTATAAAGAGGAAACGTGAAGATGAAAATAAGGACAAAGACGAGCCGAGACCTAAGAAAAGAAAAGAAAGCATAAAATTTGATAATGTCACCGTATTCTACTTTCCGAGAGCTCAAGGCTTTTCGTGTGTGCCTTCACAAGGGGGCTCTACATTGGGTATGGAGTGGGAACATACTCATGTCCAAAATTTCACTCTATCAGAACATGCCTTGGAACAGAGGCGATTACATAGACAAATATTACAACAACTGAAGAGTGAACGGCATTCCATGCAAGGCGCGTCGCTCTCATCAAGCGAAGACAGCGACACGGAAGAAGAAGCGAGTGATATATCGGAGTCCGAGCTAGACTTGGACAGTTACTATTTTCTTCAACCTATACCGACCCGGCAGAGAAGAGCACTTTTACGAGCCGCGGGAGTGAGAAAAATAGAAGGCTATGAAAAAGATGAATGTAGGGATATAAGGACTTCACGCGAGTTTTGTGGGTGTTCATGCAAAGGAAGTTGTAATCCCGAAAGTTGCTCATGTAGTATTGCTGGCATAAAATGTCAAGTTGACAGACTAAACTTTCCGTGTGGATGTACGAGAGAAGGGTGTGGCAACACAACTGGAAGAATAGAATTCAATCCAGTAAGAGTTCGAACACACTTTATACATACGCTTATGAGATTAGGTTTGGAGAAGAAAAACGAAGAAGAAGCTGCAAAGAGGCAATGGGCTGAAGCCCACAGTGCTTCCACCGCGATGTGTGTCGCGAACTCGGCTTATGAAAGAAACCGTCACACTCACGACGACGGCTTATTGCGTGATGTGAGCTTGAGTCCGCGAGTTGAAGTTGAATCATGCGTTAACGCGGGAAATTTCAATAACATTCACTGCGATATGAATAATAGACCTGCTCACAGCGGTATGCAAAAGGACTTAGCTTATGGATACAGAAACGACACAACAAACACCAGAAATGAAAGTGCCATGCATTTTGAAAACGCCAATGGTCACCACAATCAGGCGGCTCCTTACACATCTAATATTCTTCAAGGGAAAGGTCCGCCCTACACCGTAGCTAATACGATGGGCTACGACACCATGGCTAACAATATGCAAAGGTTCCAATGCGATCTTAACTACACATACGAACAGCACAATGAAAATCACCACTTCAAAGGTCTCCAAAGTTATTCCGCCACGAGTTTTGAGGAATTTGCTCATAATTCGCAAATTAATATGTTTAGTCACTACGGCCACATGTACGTACCTGACTACATGCATAAAACAAACACAAACGTGAATGAGCACAACTCGCTACAATACCACAATATGCCTCACAACCAGTACGACGCGTACAAAAATACTTCGGAGTGTGTTAGCGCGGAAAACAAAAATGACACGCAATACACGACTCTGATGACGATGCCATATCAAAATAGCAATAAGCTGCAACAGTCGGTGGAGAATGACGAGAACTGGTTCAGTCACAGCACGCTGCTGACCCTGGAGCACGGGGAGCAGAGCACGCAGGACGCCGCCGACCTGCCCGCGCCGCCCACAGACTCACAAACAGAAACCACCACTTCAGACACCACAGAAAATTTCGGGGAGCTAATAAAAAAAACTATGGTAGAATCAGTTACTGTGTAGATAAATTACTTGTTGTCTTTTAATCGTCATAATGAATTATCATGTTATTAAATTTTTAATTATATTGATTGGGAATTCAATGTGTATATTTCCTTATTGTATTTCTATCGATAATAATAAACGCAATTTACATATCGGTACGTATATTAGTACTACAACACCTTTTCTAATTAGCACGCATAGTTAACTCTGAAGATTTAAAGTAGGTACCTGCCTAAATATGTACATGTACCTAACCTCTAAGTTTGGCACAGATAATAGTCACTAGTTAGAATACTTATAATGAGCTAAGTATATAATGCCGCGGCCACACATTGGATTCAACTTTGCGTCCAATCACTGTCCAATGCCCAATACTAAGGCGCTCAATGTCTTCATTGTGTCAAAGTACCGATAGGTACCTACCACGTACCTACACACATTGGGCGCAAAAAGTCACATTGGTGCAAATATCTCCAATGTGTGGCCGCGGCTTAAAGCTCGAAACTCTGCCAATAAACTATAATTATTTTTTATAATATAAGGTATTTTGCTAACTTAAAAAAAACAAACACCTGAATGTCTCATGAGGCGATTGTAAAAGTAACCAGTTCCTTACATCATCATCATCAGCCTATTGCAGTCCACTGCTGGACATAGGCCCCTCCAGTTGTTCGCCACTTAGGGCCAACATCTGGGCGGATATACCCATAATCGCCACGCTGGGCAGGCGAGTTGGCAGTTCCTTACACCCAGGGCCGGCGCCGAATATACTTAAGACGGCCCTGATTACACCCCTCCGATTTCCTTTAAACCTCCTGCTTTCCTACCCTTACGATACGACTTCCCTTGATCGGTACTACATAGTTAATATCTAAATAACTAGTACCGATCAAGTATGTAGGTAGACTACTCGTATAGAGCAATGAAGGAATTTCCTGTAAATCATGGTGATTAAGCCCCATTTTGTTAATCGACGCTCCCCTACTTTGCACTCGTTTACTACATACAGAACCTACGTAATATGCCCTAAAACTTCAATAGTGTAGGTAGGTACCTAGGTATATTATGTAGGTATCCGTTATAAATACGGTTTACAGGAAACGATTCCGGCAGCACTAGTCATAAACTCGAAAATACCCTAAACAAAACTCTAATTGAATTCATTCAATTCTCCCTGATTTCTAATAAAAATCATTAGGTAATCAAACCGATTTTTTTCTGTATGACTAGTAGGTATTATGTACCTACTCTGCGTTAGGTAATATAATTTCCAGACGGACAATTCAAAACAATATACTCTTATATTATAACCTAACATAATCTTCATAAGAAGTGGATTCTTTTAGTTGCCCAATCTCTAACAAATTGACGAAATATTATACAAAATCTTAACACAAAATAATAGGAGGGTCACACCTAAAACCTATCCCAATGAGACTTTGCGCCATACTCGTAATCAATAGTTTATTGTCTATTTAAAAGCCAACAGTCATACATACTGCAACAACAATTAATGTAATTAATTAATATTTTCAAAGTGATAACGTTCATAACAAAACCGGGAAAAGCTCGCTAATAAATCGATCCCTGTTCATTCTGCCAGAGAGACATGCGCAGATTCTACTCTACCCGGACAATACTGACTCTACATACCCTACCGACGCGACCTTTCCCAACTCAAATTGTTTTACCAATCACAGTTTAATTGATAACAATTACTTAGCATATTTTGGTAAAGAAATACGTACCAGAAAAGCTTTTAAAAAAGGGTCTTATGTACTGCTTCTCTACATACCTACTTATACGGGTTTAAAAAGTCATTCCATGATTTCGTTCACGCGAAACATCTACCCATACCTAATAAGTATGTATAGGTACGGTATCTTTCGGAGCATACCTACAAGTATGTAGGTATAGGTACCTACCTATTATGAAACATGTAATTTTGTTTGGGTTCTAGATAACAACCCTGCCCTCCGAACCGACGCGTCGTGGTCGTGGGTTCGAATCCAACCGGTACAAACCTTCATGTGAGGAATATTTTGTGTTTGTTCTTTGTCTGGATATTCATAAGTATTAAAATAGGTAGGTAGGTATATATATTTGTGATACTTCCCTCAGTAGGTATTTGCTTGACCTACAACTTTGGCATCGGATCAATGTGGATACCTACTTACCTATTTGATGTTGTCTGACGTTTGAATTATTAGTGCCTAAATAATTCAAACGTCTGCAGCACGCGCCTTTGCCCGCGTGAATATCGGTGATATGTGAAATGAAATCCTCATAAATGTTAGCCTCTTACTGTAAAGTTTTATTCAAACCAATTCAATAGGTAGGTAAGGTAAGGTCAGGAAAGTTATCGACAGCTACCTGGAGAGTAGAAAGGTAGAGGTCAGATACGCGGGCAAAGAGTGCATGGTGGACACCGAAAAGGACTGCATACAGGGCTCTATAGGTGGGCCACTACTCTGGAACCTCCTGCTGGATCCACTGCTGGTGGAGCTAGAAGAAAGAGGTGTATACTGCCAAGCCTTTGCAGATGACATCGTCCTGGCATACACTGGAAAAAGCGCTCAAGAAATAGAAGAGCAGGCAAATCCAACGCTGGCATTCATTCAGGAGTGGGGTGTCAAAAATAAGTTGAAATTCGCACCCCATAAGACAACAGCTATGACCCTAACCAAAAAACTGAAATATGACACCCCAAAACTGAAAATGGCCAACACGGACATCCAAATGATGGAGGAAGTAAGGCTCTTGGGAGTTGTCCTGGATAGAAAATTGACATTTAACAGCCACGTAAACGCTGCATGTAAAAAAGCTGTAAGAATCTATGGGCAACTTTCAAGAGCCGCAAAAACGAACTGGGGCCTGCATCCAGACGTAATAAAGAGCATCTACACGGCAGTGGTGGAGCCCGTAATTATGTATGCGGCGGGTGTATGGGCACCAGCTGCCGAAAAGATCGGCATACAAAAACACCTAAATGCGGTGCAAAGGGGTTTCGCACAGAAGATAGGGAAAGCATACCGAACTGTCTCCCTGAACTCTGCCCTGGTGTTGGCGGGAATCCTCCCACTGGACATCAGGATAAAGGAAGCTGCGGCACTCTATAGGTCCAAAAGAGGAATCTCCCAGCCGACCCTGGACAGAGAGGTAGAGACAAAAGTACCATTCTGTGAGAAACCCCACCCCGCAAAACAGACAAACAATGATTTCCTGTGCCTGGTTGACCAGGAATCGGTGGATGCAAACAGTGGACAAGACTTGTGCATATATACGGATGGCAGCAAAATCGAAAGCAGAGTCGGAGCAGCGGTCTCCATATGGAATAAAGAGAGAGAAATAAGAGCTATCAAACTCAAACTGGAAGACCACTGCTCCGTCTACCAGGCCGAATTGCTTGCCATCCGAAGAGCCACAGCAGAAATCCTAAAAAGGAAAGAGACGACTTTCGGCATCTACAGCGACTCACGGTCCGCTCTCGAATGCATAAAAAGCCCGGGGTCACTACAGCCGATCGCAGAAGAGGTGCGCCAAGATCTGGAAACCTGCAAGCAGCAGAACTAGCACGTGCACCTCTTCTGGATCAAAGCTCATGCCGGACTGGAGGGCAATGAGAGAGCGGACGAGTTAGCAAAAGAAGCGGCGCTCTTTAAGAAAACCAGACCAGATTATGACCAGTGTCCGGTTTCATTCGTCAAGAGACAAATCCGCCTGGAGTCTCTTGACGAATGGAACCGTAGATACAAAACCGAAGGGACAGCAGGCATTACCAAAATATTCTTCCCGGATGCAATAAGCGCGCATAAGATAATAAAGGGAATTGAACTCAATGGCAAAATAACGCAAATGCTTACAGGACATGGCGGATTTGCCCAATACCTGAACAGATTCAAATGTAAGACAAGCCCAGCATGCATTTGCGACCCAAGCATAGAAGAGACCGTTCCCCACGTAATCACAGAATGCCCCACCACCGGAAAGCCCGATTTGACCTGAAACACCAAATCGATACAGAAATTAATATAAACACAATACAGGAAATCATCGCCGACCCTGCAAGACGGGAACACTTCTTAAAATATATGACAGTAGTAGCAGAACAAGCAATAGCAAGAAATAAAACTTAAGCATAGACACAAACAAGCAAAACTACATTAAGCATAAATACAATAAATACAAAACAGTATATACATAAAGCAATCACTAAATAAAGCATATAAAATACAGCAAATAAACATATACATAAACTTAAGCAAACATTGTAAAGCAAAGAAAACATAATAAAGCATTAAAAAGTCTCTGATAATGTCAGAGGTAAAAGACATAAAAAAAAAAAATAGGTAGGTAGGTCGCCGTAATAGTGTACCAAACATACATCCCTCCATAAACATTTTAATAAAATTCGTGAGATTATTAATATGTAGTAGGAAAAAGAAATTACCTAGGTACTATGTAACATGTAACTTTAAGATATGAAATGTTAAGTTTTAAGTTACCTAAGTGGATTTAACACGCACATACCTTTTTTGAACCCGAGGTTTAGGCCGTGGTCATGGGGAAGACTGGTGCAGCGATGCTACGACTCCTGCGCGGCAGAATATTTTTCCATCCGCAAATTTTTACTTCTACAGCTACCTACCATCACACACTATCTACACTAACGGTGTCCGTCCGTTTATCGTTCGGTGTCCAAATTCTGATGAGAATTAACCGACTTCGCCACCACGTTGATGACAACTAGACTGTCATTCACGATTGAAATTATTTGAGTGTTTCTTTAATTCAACCATGGAAGTATTAAGTACTACGTACTTATTACTTGACTATGAATTCAACATACAACCGCCTCACTTACCTTAGTCTCGAAAAGTGGTGGATGGGATGACGTTCGGATGACAGTAAGTATGAACTTGTATCCGGTAGAACCATGGTAGAACTATGGAAGTATGGCCAACTGCGTTTTGACGTGTCTCTATAAACACTTGACATTGGCGAATTATCCGCGTTAACTCTACACGAGTGATAGAGTCCATGTACACAAAAAATGGAAGTATGAGTGAGGGGCAGTGGTCCAACTGAGTATTCGTAGTAGCTACTTAATACTTCCATGGGTAGAACTATATTGGCGGGTGGAAGAATACATAATGCTTAGGTATGTTTTAACTCTTTCGTAGATTGTAATCGACCAAAGTGGAACTGTTTTTTTTTTTCTAAATGACTACGATGATGGCCAGGCCGGCCTTGTCATCATCACCGGATTGTTGGGGGAGCGGATCTGTTGATAGATAATAGATATAGGTAACACGCGGCAGATTTTAATTTAAGAATTTCACTCCGATCGATTACAATCTACCAAAAATTATAGTCAAACCGTACCTAAGCGTTATTTTAGCAGTTCATAATCTTGCGACAGTTTACAATCTCGCGAGATATAGGAACGCGTATATACGCATTCTTTTTCATTGTTAAACCAAAGTATAGAATTTACCTACTGCTCTATATTTTTATTTTATATTGCTAATCTAAAAGCTTTTTATTTATACCCTAGCACCTATAAAGTAATCTAAAACTAAATCCGTTTCCAAACCAATTTCAACATTTCTAAATTCAGAAAACGAACTTTTGTAACAGCCCGATAGCGAATCGCGGCAATCGTGAACGGTGAACACCTTGCGACGTGCGTGCTAGCGGGCTGCACAAACACACCTACAGCTACCTACTTACAGTACAATTGTTACAACTATAGTAAGTAGGTAATAATACTTATTGCATTTATTTATTCAGGCATAGATATATATCTGTCCATGTGGGTTCCGGATTTAGAATCATCATCAGCCTTTCTCAATCCACTGCTGGACATAGACCTCTCCAGTGGTTCAACACCTAGAAGGTTTGCCCATAATCGCCACACTGGGCAGACGGGTTGCCGATCGCAGGGCGTAGCTCCTGGCTCCGGTGACGCTGCTGCCCGTCATCGGCCTGGATTACTTTCATCTCCCGTTTTATCCCCTTAGGGGTAAAATTGATCAAAATCCTTTCTTAGCGGATGCCTACCTACGTCGTAACATCTACCTGCAAATTTCATATCCGCCAGTGGTTTGGGCTGTTCGTTGATTAGATCACTATGTCAGCCAGTCAGTCACTTTTGAGTTATATTTAGATACATATATAAAAATTCTTGTGATTTTTAACACAATTTGAGGTAATACTTAGTTTTATTCGGTTAATTAAAGTAATGTTTGTTACGCTTCCTAAAAGGGTTGCATAATCGAAAACAACTGACGATAGACGAACAAAAATTACAATTCACTTATTGCACATACTTTATTGTCAACTGTTTTGACATAATTCTTTCTATATATAATTTATAATAAGAGTATCACAAATATTTTGATCATTAAAGTAACGAGGAACCTTAACAAAGACGTATAATACTGCTGTGTGACAGTTGTTGAACACATTCGTCAGGAGGCCTGCACCAGTCGCCACACTTTCACCGTCCTGTCGCTGCTGGCTGTGACCAGGGTCTCCGTGGCTTCATCGAAATATATACTGTTTATTGAGTCTGAAAAAATATTAAATAAATTAATAACCCAAGACTGGGCCACACATCGCCATCTAGCCCCAAACTAAGCCGCAGTTTATGGCTGCTAGACAACTGATTAACTTACTTAGATATTTTTTTTGTAAATACATATTATACATAGTAAACACTAATACAAAGTCATATTTATGCACACAAATGTTTGTACTGTGTGGGGATCGAACCCACGACCCTTGGTTTAAAAAGGCAAAAGTCACTACCTGTTACGGACTTTTTGAAGACAGACAGATTTGACAGGACAACGACTTTGACGACGAGAGTGACAACAGCGACAAAATGATAAATATATAATATTTTTGTGTTTAACAAAGTGGTCGAGGCTTACACGATGTTTCCCTCGAAGACGTAGCAGAGTGGCTCATGGAAGTGGCAAAATCAACAGTTGAATTCACCACACCTCCTGCTTCATGTACAGTCGACCGCAGAAAAACCCATCAAGGTGTTAAACATTTTCCTATAATGACATTGACTAATGAACAATGCCATAAATGCCAAGATGCTCATGATCTCAATAGTTGCCCTGAATTTCTGCGTCTCACCATAGACGACCGTTGGTCTTACGTAACGAAGTCTAAACTTTGTTTTTCTTGTCTATCGCCTAAACATCAACTGAGATTCTGCAATGCCCGGACTAAATGTGGAGAAGCAGGGTGCGATCGTGTACATCATAAACTGCTTCATGCTGATCCTCGACAAACAGATTCAAGCACCACCCTGCATTCGAAAGAGACAAGTGACCACGACGATGTCGCCCTACACACTGCGGAGAGAAACGACTCCATTAGTGCAATGACAAAACCACCCCGTGTTTTATTGAAAGTTGTACGAGTAGTGGTAAGCGGGAATGCAGGAGATTTTGAAACGTCTGCCCTACTTGATGAGGGAGCTTCAGTGAGCCTGATTGACGCTCAGTTCGCCGAGCGCGCCGGCATCAGCGGCCCGACACGACCACTTCGCATTTGCGGTGCACGTGGAATGTCTTCGACAGACTCTGCATCACGAAGTGTTTCTTTTAAAATTCGTGGCCGTAGGTGTAGTAAGATGTACAACATGTGTAATGTTAGAACGGTATGTAATTTAAAATTGCCAGTGAATACTTTTTCTAAGGATATTGTAAATAGGTTTGACTATTTGGTAGACTATGTAGACCACGACAAATAGCAAATACAAAGAGGAGATGCCATAACCAATACTTTCATAGGAAAATTGCGTGGCAAAAAGAAGGGGGGTACGGGGGGACGCCCCTTTCTTATTTCCGTATGGTGGCTAGAAGCCGAACTACTAGTCTCATCTTCTTATGTAGTTTAGCTATCGGGCACTAGATTTCGCTAGCTATATTATAAGGACGTACTCAGAATACCTACCTATTCAATAAAAAGTACTCCTAGCGACATCTGCGCCTTTAGTCCATAGGAACTTTTTGGATCATGGTGACACCAGAAGTAAGTAGAAGACCACGCCTTGAGGCGACCTATAGTTTTAACATTTTTGTGACTATAAACGGTTGCTTTTATTACATTACATCAAGCGCATGACACTTTTCAATTATGTATAACTAAAGGAGAAAGGGTGCATTAATTGGAACAGTAAAAATAAATAGTGTTTTGCTTGTATTATTTATATATTTATTAAATTATGTACATAATTATATAAAACAGTAAGTATAAATACAAATTAGCTGACTCTGCGCCACGAACATCGTGGAAAGAAAGAAAGATTTTTTTTTATTGGCTCCACAGGTTACAATACAACACAACATACAACAAAAAAAAACAAACAGACGATAGTGATTAACTAACAATATAAACTGTTGTGGACTGTATTCAATTTAAAGACCGATAGAGTTTCAACAGATTTATTCACATATACACAATTTACAAAGTCACTTAATCAAACAGAGTTACTAACAAAGTCACTACTTAAACAGAGTTACTACTTGCAATCAAAAACAAACTTTGGGAAGAACAAATTTTGGTGTAGGTATTTGGTAGGAGTCCAGTTTTATCTATTTATTTGTCTAACCCATTCCTTTCTACGGATTTTATTAGACGGGAATCTAAATATATCAAACGTAGACATCCGCTAAGAAAGGATTTTGATCAACTGTACCCTCAAGGGGATAAAATAGGGGATGAAACTTCATTCCACGCGGGCGAAGTCGCGGGCACAGCTAGTCTAGAATAAACATAATACACAGTTTAATTTTAATATTGAAATTTATATAATTTTTCTTCAATGAATAATAATCCGAATATAATCATCATCATCGGCCTATTGCAGCCCACAGCTGGACATAGGCCTATGTCCGAATATAAATTACATCCCAATTACGGACCTGGTATTTTGACATTTGTATGCCGCTTAAAAATTGCTGCCAGATAGCACATACTTTTGTATAATGACAATGAATCTACATAAAACAACATTATTTTCATCAAGATAAAAGTCCTTATCCATAAATTTAAAACAAATTTCAATAAATCCAAGGTTTTTGAGCTTGATGTGTCTTTATATTGCTTGCTCCCATTACGCACAGAGGTGCCATCTATCGTTGAGTAAAATCATTATTCGTGCATGAATTATGTCAAAAGCGTATTTTATGAATTTTATTTTAACAAAATGCGAATTAAATATACTTACACATGAATTGTGATTCCTTTCATTGCAATTAAATGTTTACCAGAGTAATTATTACACATTAACACACAACCCTTTCATGATTTTCTTCGTAAAATGCTACAATACGTCGAAAATAGAAATAAGTCCACAGAAAGAGTACTGAGAACGACCGAGTGCAAATTAATAAGCCACGCCCACTAACGGCATGTAAACGGCGTTGATTGGTAAAATTTATAGACCGACCTCTAGTTTTTTTATCACTAGACCGAGATGCTTATGACATCTCCTCTTTGTATTTGCTTCGTGATGTAGACCAAGATGACATAACCATTGACAACATTGACTTATTGATAGGACAGGATAACATTGACCTTATTGTGACGCGACAATTCATACGAGGACCGAAGTATGGACCGACTGTTTCGCTAACAAGATTGGGATACGTAGTACACGGTTCTGTCTCTGCCAGCAATATACCGCATGATGATGCAACTGTACTTCACCTTTCTTATGAAAACTTAGACGAACTTTCTTTACGCACAGAAGGCTTTGGTGTTAAGGTTTTGTCGGATACCCCGCGTTCTCGAGAGGATAAGAGAGCTTTAGACATTATGAAGGCGACGAACAATTATATTGTTGATCAGAAACGGTGGGAAACAAGCCTTCTATGGCGTGATGGTAGTTCTCGCTTACCTGATAGTTATGATCACGCTTTCATTCGTTTACAGGGAGTCAAGTGTAAGATGGTCAAATCACCAGAGTTTGCTCAAAAGTACCGGCAGAAAATTGATGGCTATGTACAAAAGGGTTATGTACGTAAGTTGACACGGAAAGAGGCTCAACACCGCTCTGACAGGACTCGGCTAAATATATTACAGGGTATGTTCTTTCAATTTAGATGCTATCGATACGCTGTCATGGGTGATATTCAAGAAATGTTTCATCGGGTTTCAATCACAGACCAAGATCGACAAGCGCAGCGATTCCTGTGGGATCATGACCACTTACAAACAATTAGTAGAGTCGTGTATTGGTCTGACTCCAAGACAGTATTGAGCTGGATCAAGTGGCGTTTCAAGTCTTTTGTTGGGCACCACATCAGCGAGATTGCAGACTTGACCAATCAGGGTGAGTGGAGATGGGTGCCCACCCATTCATTGTTTTGGTTGATTCGTGGTCACTGTGCTGTGCTTGATTATTTTGGTCTGATGTCAGTGACTGAAGGTAGGACGACGACATGAGAAACGCTGTGCAGCCTGGTGCAACATTATGAACTTGTTTATTATCTATTGGAAAGTACAGGAGGCCTGTGACGAAACTTTGCCGATTAGACATTCGACCGCCAGCGTCTTTGATTTAGGTGGCTTCAAAATATGGTTTATTTTCTTTCAACTTTCGTAATAGGATTTGACGTTTGACATTAAGTTGACGTAACTGCACTAGACTTTGACATGGACTGTACCAGACTCGACATGGACTGGACCAGTATTGATATAGCCTTGACTTTCCTGACTTCTCCCTGGCTGACTTGACTGAGTATTGCTCAGCAATACTGGAGGTGGGAATGTTACGGACTTTTTGAAGACAGACAGATTTGACAGGACAACGACTTTGACGACGAGAGTGACAACAGCGACAAAATGATAAATATATAATATTTTTGTGTTTAACACTACCAAATGAGCCATCGGGCCAGTCAATATTGGAGTTACGAAAATGCGATGACTTGAGCCTTGCGCTCCGGTTTAGCAGCCTCGAGGAAGACGACAACACGTGCCTCCGGGTATAGTGGTTAGTGGCGTCGTGCATCGCAATTTTGTTGTGAATTCTCAAATAAGTCCGATTTTAATGGTTCGATAGGTATCAAATAACACGGGAAATGAACGTCGTCTACCCCATACTTTCACCACAATGACAAACTCTAATCCAAGCTGACGATGGTTTAAGTGGTCAATAGTCACCGTCGTGCGCGCGCAGGTGTGCGCGCTGCGCCACGGCCACCATGTCCCACAGCCGCAGCGCGCCCGCGCCGCCGCCCAGCCACAGCCCCGCCGCCGACCAGCGCGCGCACGACAGCGCGCCCGGGAACCGCTTCTGGTACACCTGCCGGTCACGATCATCATGAAAGGCCTTCTACAAGGTCGGAATGGACCGTCCGTCCTTGGTCCTTGGTCGACTTGATATAAAAATGGACAGTGTAGAAAACGGTTGTCCGACCATTTGGTCGATGCCAACGGTCTTGGTCGGGAGCGCGTCTCATCCGACAGGCTGCGTTCGTGGTTGGCCATTTCGACCGTGTAGAAGGCCTTTTATTGACAAGGAACTGCTTGCAGCTTTGACAGAACACGGCCCCTATAACAAACATACCCGTGCAGAACATGCTTGTCGGGAAAGGAAATAGCGTCTCTGATTTAATATTTGAACATTTACAAGTAGTACGTAATCAACAAGGACGTGCAGCATGCTTACAGAACTTAATTCTCGGCAGTAGCGTCTGGCGTATCTACAGAGTGGCAAGTAGGCAAATTTCCACGGGCCCCCGGCTGTAGGGTTCCTTACATTTAGTAAAAAGCGGATTAATTTGTCACAGGCCTCGAATGTTATAGTCCTCGCCTGGTCCACTAGTCCTCGGTGCGCACGCACCGCTCACGGGCACCTCGTCGCGCAGACCTCACTCCGGCTCTGCTGCAGTGACGCAGTACTCACCGAGTGCGCCACGCTCAGGTCCGTGACGCGCAGGTCGTCGTCCTCGCTGGCGGTGGCGAGGCGGTCCCCGGTGAGCACGACCCACGCGCCGCTCACGGGCGCCTCGTTACGCAGACCTCGCTCCGGCTCTGCTGCAGTGACGCAGTACTCACCGAGTGCGCCACGCTCAGGTCCGTGACGCGCAGGTCGTCGTCCTCGCTGGCGGTGGCGAGGCGGTCCCCGGTGAGCACGACCCACGCGCCGCTCACGGGCGCCTCGTTACGCAGACCTCGCTCCGGCTCTGCTGCAGTGACGCAGTACTCACCGAGTGCGCCACGCTCAGGTCCGTGACGCGCAGGTCGTCGTCCTCGCTGGCGGTGGCGAGGCGGTCCCCGCTGAGCACGACGCACGCGCCGTTCACGGGCGCCTCGTCACGCAGACCTCGCTCCGGCTCTGCTGCAATGACGCAGTACTCACCGAGTGCGCCACGCTCAGGTCCGTGACGCGCAGGTCGCCGTCCTCGCTGGCGGTGGCGAGGCGGTCCCCGCTGAGCACGACGCACGCGCCGCTCACGGGCGCCTCGTCACGCAGACCTCGCTCCGGCTCTGCTGCAATGACGCAGTACTCACCGAGTGCGCCACGCTCAGGTCCGTGACGCGCAGGTCGCCGTCCTCGCTGGCGGTGGCGAGGCGGTCCCCGCTGAGCACGACGCACGCGCCGCTCACGGGCGCCTCGTCACGCAGACCTCGCTCCGGCTCTGCTGCAATGACGCAGTACTCACCGAGTGCGCCACGCTCAGGTCCGTGACGCGCAGGTCGCCGTCCTCGCTGGCGGTGGCGAGGCGGTCCCCGCTGAGCACGACGCACGCGCCGCTCACGAGCGCCTCGTCACGCAGACCTCGCTCCGGCTCTGCTGCAATGACGCAGTACTCACCGAGTGCGCCACGCTCAGGTCCGTGACGCGCAGGTCGCCGTCCTCGCTGGCGGTGGCGAGGCGGTCCCCGCTGAGCACGACGCACGCGCCGCTCACGAGCGCCTCGTCACGCAGACCTCGCTCCGGCTCTGCTGCAATGACGCAGTACTCACCGAGTGCGCCACGCTCAGGTCCGTGACGCGCAGGTCGCCGTCCTCGCTGGCGGTGGCGAGGCGGTCCCCGCTGAGCACGACGCACGCGCCGCTCACGGGCGCCTCGTCACGCAGACCTCGCTCCGGCTCTGCTGCAATGACGCAGTACTCACCGAGTGCGCCACGCTCAGGTCCGTGACGCGCAGGTCGCCGTCCTCGCTGGCGGTGGCGAGGCGGTCCCCGCTGAGCACGACGCACGCGCCGCTCACGGGCGCCTCGTCACGCAGACCTCGCTCCGGCTCTGCTGCAATGACGCAGTACTCACCGAGTGCGCCACGCTCAGGTCCGTGACGCGCAGGTCGCCGTCCTCGCTGGCGGTGGCGAGGCGGTCCCCGCTGAGCACGACGCACGCGCCGCTCACGGGCGCCTCGTCACGCAGACCTCGCTCCGGCTCTGCTGCAATGACGCAGTACTCACCGAGTGCGCCACGCTCAGGTCCGTGACGCGCAGGTCGCCGTCCTCGCTGGCGGTGGCGAGGCGGTCCCCGCTGAGCACGACGCACGCGCCGCTCACGGGCGCCTCGTCACGCAGACCTCGCTCCGGCTCTGCTGCAATGACGCAGTACTCACCGAGTGCGCCACGCTCAGGTCCGTGACGCGCAGGTCGCCGTCCTCGCTGGCGGTGGCGAGCCGGTCCCCGGTGAGCACGACGCACGCGCCGCTCACGGGCGCCTCGTGCACGCACACCTTGCTCACGGGCTGGCGCGAGCTCAGCGACCAGATCACAACCTCGCCGTCACTGGTTCCAGTTATTATGTCGACCTCGTGTCGGCGTCGTCTGGTGAAAATATTGTCAAAGATTTACTACGAATACCTAACACGTGGTCGATTCGTTATATTTTTAAATAATAAATAAATAAAAATAAATACATTTATTTCAGAACATACATAGTCCCATATTTAGCACAGACTACAATGGATAAAGTTAAAAATTATATAGAAATTAGTATTTTTGCACAGTCCACACAGTAATCGCGAAATAATTACACACCTACTTACATGCAATATACATTAACCGAATAACGTAGAGTATACTAACCGATTGCTGCTGGTACAAGACTTCCCGCCAATTCATGTCGTATTTTTTGGAGATTTCAACATAGCTCCCATACAAAAACTTGTTACATTTGAGCACTACAACCAGTGTCTAAGAGGTTGCTGCTATATTTCAAATATCCGTGTGTAGGTCATTCAATGAAAGTGTGAGAAACTATCAACTATCTCGTCGATGAGAGTGGTAAATAGAGACCGCATCTCGGCAAAGTGTAGGACACCCTCAGGCCAGGTGCAGTGACGATTTGCGCAGGACGGCTGGCAAGTGATGGATGCGAGAAGCCCAGGATCGATCAGTGTCAGGTCCAGCAGTGGACTGATATAGGCTGATGATGATGATGAAGGTGGTAAATAGTGGTGAGATGGGTGTGCACTTGTGCAGCGTCCGTACCTGTAGGTGAGCGCGGTGATGTTCCCGTCGTGGTCGAGCTCGGCGCGCAGCCCGCGCAGCCCGCGCCGGCCCGCGCCGGCCCACGCGCGCACCACGCCGTCGCTGCCGCCCGACACCAGCAGGCGCTCTACACACAATACTATGTTATCATAACTCGAGACAGGTTACGCTGTACACGGCACCATCTAGTCCCAAACTAAGCCGAAGGTCATACTAAGGGTAAGGCCGCGCCGGCCCACGCGCGCACCACGCCGTCGCTGCCGCCCGACACCAGCAGGCGCTCTACACACAATACTATGTTATCATAACTCGAGACAGGTTACGCTGTACACGGCACCATCTAGTCCCAAACTAAGCCGAAGGTCATACTAAGGGTAAGGCCGCGCCGGCCCACGCGCGCACCACGCCGTCGCTGCCGCCCGACACCAGCAGGCGCTCTACACACAATACTATGTTATCATAACTCGAGACAGGTTACGCTGTACACGGCACCATCTAGTCCCAAACTAAGCCGAAGGTCATACTAAGGGTAAGGCCGCGCCGGCCCACGCGCGCACCACGCCGTCGCTGCCGCCCGACACCAGCAGGCGCTCTACACACAATACTATGTTATCATAACTCGAGACAGGTTACGCTGTACACGGCACCATCTAGTCCCAAACTAAGCCGAAGGTCATACTAAGGGTAAGGCCGCGCCGGCCCACGCGCGCACCACGCCGTCGCTGCCGCCCGACACCAGCAGGCGCTCTACACACAATACTATGTTATCATAACTCGAGACAGGTTACGCTGTACACGGCACCATCTAGTCCCAAACTAAGCCGAAGGTCATACTAAGGGTAAGGCCGCGCCGGCCCACGCGCGCACCACGCCGTCGCTGCCGCCCGACACCAGCAGGCGCTCTACACACAATACTATGTTATCATAACTCGAGACAGGTTACGCTGTACACGGCACCATCTAGTCCCAAACTAAGCCGAAGGTCATACTAAGGGTAAGGCCGCGCCGGCCCACGCGCGCACCACGCCGTCGCTGCCGCCCGACACCAGCAGGCGCTCTACACACAATACTATGTTATCATAACTCGAGACAGGTTACGCTGTACACGGCACCATCTAGTCCCAAACTAAGCCGAAGGTCATACTAAGGGTAAGGCCGCGCCGGCCCACGCGCGCACCACGCCGTCGCTGCCGCCCGACACCAGCAGGCGCTCTACACACAATACTATGTTATCATAACTCGAGACAGGTTACGCTGTACACGGCACCATCTAGTCCCAAACTAAGCCGAAGGTCATACTAAGGGTAAGGCCGCGCCGGCCCACGCGTGCACCACGCCGTCGCTGCCGCCCGACACCAGCAGGCGCTCTACACACAATACTATGTTATCATAACTCGAGACAGGTTACGCTGTACACGGCACCATCTAGTCCCAAACTAAGCCGAAGGTCATACTAAGGGTAAGGCCGCGCCGGCCCACGCGCGCACCACGCCGTCGCTGCCGCCCGACACCAGCAGGCGCTCTACACACAATACTATGTTATCATAACTCGAGACAGGTTACGCTGTACACGGCACCATCTAGTCCCAAACTAAGCCGAAGGTCATACTAAGGGTAAGGCCGCGCCGGCCCACGCGCGCACCACGCCGTCGCTGCCGCCCGACACCAGCAGGCGCTCTACACACAATACTATGTTATCATAACTCGAGACAGGTTACGCTGTACACGGCACCATCTAGTCCCAAACTAAGCCGAAGGTCATACTAAGGGTAAGGCCGCGCCGGCCCACGCGCGCACCACGCCGTCGCTGCCGCCCGACACCAGCAGGCGCTCTACACACAATACTATGTTATCATAACTCGAGACAGGTTACGCTGTACACGGCACCATCTAGTCCCAAACTAAGCCGAAGGTCATACTAAGGGTAAGGCCGCGCCGGCCCACGCGCGCACCACGCCGTCGCTGCCGCCCGACACCAGCAGGCGCTCTACACACAATACTATGTTATCATAACTCGAGACAGGTTACGCTGTACACGGCACCATCTAGTCCCAAACTAAGCCGAAGGTCATACTAAGGGTAAGGCCGCGCCGGCCCACGCGCGCACCACGCCGTCGCTGCCGCCCGACACCAGCAGGCGCTCTACACACAATACTATGTTATCATAACTCGAGACAGGTTACGCTGTACACGGCACCATCTAGTCCCAAACTAAGCCGAAGGTCATACTAAGGGTAAGGCCGCGCCGGCCCACGCGCGCACCACGCCGTCGCTGCCGCCCGACACCAGCAGGCGCTCTACACACAATACTATGTTATCATAACTCGAGACAGGTTACGCTGTACACGGCACCATCTAGTCCCAAACTAAGCCGAAGGTCATACTAAGGGTAAGGCCGCGCCGGCCCACGCGTGCACCACGCCGTCGCTGCCGCCCGACACCAGCAGGCGCTCTACACACAATACTATGTTATCATAACTCGAGACAGGTTACGCTGTACACGGCACCATCTAGTCCCAAACTAAGCCGAAGGTCATACTAAGGGTAAGGCCGCGCCGGCCCACGCGCGCACCACGCCGTCGCTGCCGCCCGACACCAGCAGGCGCTCTACACACAATACTATGTTATCATAACTCGAGACAGGTTACGCTGTACACGGCACCATCTAGTCCCAAACTAAGCCGAAGGTCATACTAAGGGTAAGGCCGCGCCGGCCCACGCGCGCACCACGCCGTCGCTGCCGCCCGACACCAGCAGGCGCTCTACACACAATACTATGTTATCATAACTCGAGACAGGTTACGCTGTACACGGCACCATCTAGTCCCAAACTAAGCCGAAGGTCATACTAAGGGTAAGGCCGCGCCGGCCCACGCGCGCACCACGCCGTCGCTGCCGCCCGACACCAGCAGGCGCTCTACACACAATACTATGTTATCATAACTCGAGACAGGTTACGCTGTACACGGCACCATCTAGTCCCAAACTAAGCCGAAGGTCATACTAAGGGTAAGGCCGCGCCGGCCCACGCGCGCACCACGCCGTCGCTGCCGCCCGACACCAGCAGGCGCTCTACACACAATACTATGTTATCATAACTCGAGACAGGTTACGCTGTACACGGCACCATCTAGTCCCAAACTAAGCCGAAGGTCATACTAAGGGTAAGGCCGCGCCGGCCCACGCGCGCACCACGCCGTCGCTGCCGCCCGACACCAGCAGGCGCTCTACACACAATACTATGTTATCATAACTCGAGACAGGTTACGCTGTACACGGCACCATCTAGTCCCAAACTAAGCCGAAGGTCATACTAAGGGTAAGGCCGCGCCGGCCCACGCGTGCACCACGCCGTCGCTGCCGCCCGACACCAGCAGGCGCTCTACACACAATACTATGTTATCATAACTCGAGACAGGTTACGCTGTACACGGCACCATCTAGTCCCAAACTAAGCCGAAGGTCATACTAAGGGTAAGGCCGCGCCGGCCCACGCGCGCACCACGCCGTCGCTGCCGCCCGACACCAGCAGGCGCTCTACACACAATACTATGTTATCATAACTCGAGACAGGTTACGCTGTACACGGCACCATCTAGTCCCAAACTAAGCCGAAGGTCATACTAAGGGTAAGGCCGCGCCGGCCCACGCGCGCACCACGCCGTCGCTGCCGCCCGACACCAGCAGGCGCTCTACACACAATCACACTAATATTCACACTTTCACACTAGGTAATATTATCAAGGCGAAAGTTTGTGAGAGTGTGTTTGTGAGTGTGACATGTTTGTTACTTCTTCACGTCTAAACGGCTGGACGGATTTGAATGAAATTTGACAGGAGGATAGTGTATAGTCCGGAATAACACATAGGCTACTATTTTTCCCAAAATTTCCACGGGAACGAGAAAACGCGGGTAACATCGCGGGGCGCACCTAGTAATAAGTATTATAAATATCAGACAACATCACATACATTGCTCCGATCCCAAACGAAGTGGCTTAAGCACTTTTATTTCGGGTATCAGAACAACGAAGGTACTACGAATATATATTTAAATACAAATTATAAACACCCAGACACGGAACAAATACAAATGTTCATCACACGAATGTTTGTCTCGGGTGAGAATCGAACCCACGACCCTTGGTTCAGAAGGCAGGAGTCACTACCAGTTAAGCCACCGAGCCAATCTAATATAGATTAGATTAGAGATAAATGCGAAAGTTTGTTTGGGAGGAAGGATGTTTGTTATACTTTCACGAGAAAATTATTGAACTCTATAGAAGCTAAGTACATTCCGAATCTAGTATGTAGTTAAGTAGTGTAGTGTAATTTTTAACTGTACCTATGTGACTAATTATACTATTCCTGTAATTTATGTAGTATACACACCTTTCTCAAGCCACAGTAAACAGCTGACGGAATCATCGTGAGCTCGAAAACTTTCAAGTTTTTTTCCATATTCGACATCGTACAAATATCTGCAAGATTTAAAAAATGAAATAAATGAATGAAAATGAAAAGTGTTAGATGGCGGAGTATCACTGATATAAAATATACATGCTAATGGGAAACAAATTCATAACAAAATAAAAACACGATACGTATTTACTTCCGAACAGCATTAAAAATAAAATGGTTTTACTCACCATTCCTAATATTTAAATTTCTACTTACATTTCATTATCCCACGAGCCAGCAGCTACAATATTCTCATCTATCATGACACACGAACTCAACGGCGTCTCGCACAAAATGATACTCCGAATTTGCTTTTTTTGCACCAAATCGTATACCTTGAGCGTACCATCTTTTCCCACTGAAATGACCCTGTCGCCCTGCCTCAGGGCACAAGTCACAGCCTCTTTATGCAGTCTTATCGTGTCTAAACATTCGAGATCATAGGACGCCCCCTGCTCAGAGCTACTTAGAGGTCTGGCTACCACATGGCCAACCTTCCTGACATGGGGCTTAGTAAACAACTGCTTAGGAACTTGTCCAAACTCCATTATTTGGACCTCCAAAGCGTGTCTGTCGTTCATATCGAACACCCTTTCGAGATCTACCGCACCCTCGTAACATACGTGGTGAAATACTGAAAAAAAAACATAATTTGAAACATCTTCTTAGATTTTATAAAGGTATACTTTAAGCCAATGGTTCCCAGCCAGTGGTCCACAGGGATCGAAATACAGTTCGTGAATGTTTTTTAATTTCCTGGATGTTACATTACAATCGATTTATCAATAACAAAGAGATCAAAGCGTTCCCTGGTGAAAAATGGTTGGAAACTACTGCTTTAAACCGTTACTTTATTAAAAGAGACATATCTGACTTACCATTTAAGGCTTTAACCGCCTCTTCGCCTCTCTGCTTATACCCAAAAATAAGATCTATCCAAAGATGCAAATGCCTGGAGACATACTCCGATTCCAGGGCTTGCCTGAGCTTTTGCACGAAGTCTTCCGGCGATTCAGCCCACGGCGGCAATTCTACATTATTCACCTTCCTTCCGTCGTGCCGTTCCCCGAAATCTATCTCATACATATTCACCAAAAAGTCGCCTTTACCGTCTGTATCATAAAACTCTGGTACCAATTCCTAAAAAAAGTGTACATAATTGTGAATGATATAAGACGCCATCCACAAATTTCATGACTTTTGACCCCACCTTGGCATAACTGATCGCTAGTGAGGGAATGTTCCCCTCCCCTCCCCTTTATGTGTGCCGTAATTTATGGTATGGAAACAACAAATGGTAATTGAAACATTATTCATAATACACTAAAATAACTATTCATAGTAGTTTTCCTTAAAATAATGTACACACCTTGAAATCAGACATATTCCGCAAACAGTTATTGTAAACATCTCTTACGGAATTAAACATTCTATCCGGATGGTCAAATCTACCATTTTGTAGACATAACATGTACTGGGGGTATTTTCGAACCTGAAGTTTTGAAAATAGCGCTATTGAAAAATACAACAATTATTAAACTAATATTCTATGCATTCTGCAGTGATCTGTTTAAACTCACCAAATAGAACAACACAAGACCTGGAGCAGAGTAATGTGATCCATACAAGAACTTTGGATCATTCATCTCATGAAATCTTTCCAGTAACTTTTCCAATCGATCTGGATTCAGAGCACCCATTGGTTTTGACAAATCTCTGAATGTATTTGCTTTGGTCAAATCTAGTTTGTCTGAAGTATAATCTGCTACTACCCAGGGGAAGACGGGGTACTGGGTTAGATCATTCTTACTTCTGTCTGCTAGGCTGAAAATGAAAGAGATGGTGCCTTAGAAAAAAATTCTCTGCCTGATAAGAATTTTTTGTTGAGTCATTAAAATTCGAAGATCTAGAACATCTGATGTGGAACTCTAAGGGACCAGCTACACTTTAACATACATAGGGCTGATGGTTTAGCAAAAGTTGGTAAGTGTGATAGGCATTTTCTTCTGACCTATAAACAAAAAAAGAAAGAATACTTATAAAGTAACAATCATCATTATCATAAAAAGTAAGTGAACAAACGAGATGGCTGTTTTATTCTTTTTGATGTGACCTTTATATTTCATTTATAACTAGAGACATGTTTGTTAGACAAGGGAAGACTTACCAATTTAAATACAATAAGTAATCATAATTTGAGACCACTCCATTCTGCCACTGCAATGTCATTTCTTCCGCGAATACCTTTTCTAGTGTAACATTTGGTGAGTCTTCTAATATAGCATATATTCTTTCCCTGTCATCTTCACATTGGAATGTCAAGTATATGTGCGGGACGGAACTTTCTTCTGAACTATATAACTCAAGGCCCTGAAATTACTTGTCATGAGGCACTAATATAACTAAAGATTTTTGTAACTTAAATATATGACTTCTATAAAATTTCTTCCTGTAAGTCAAGGCAGTTGTCTACCTTACAATTCATATATTTTAGTTTAATTTTTTTTTTCTAAATAAATATATATTTTTTTTAATAAAAATAATTGTATTATGTGGTAATAATATTATAATACATGACCTAATGATACCTACAACTTGCCTTAGCAAAAATCTTCGCCTGTACATTCTCTTCAAATGGCAGAGTTTGAGCTTCAATATTGGACTCTGAAATGAAAAATTAACCATAAACATTAATTTCCTACAGGAAAACAAGGTAATTGCAGCAAAGAAATCTCATCCTACTGTCAAGCCAATTTACAGTGCAGTTTTAGAGGTCTCTGCAGTTTTTATTTATAAACATTCATTTTTTATTACTTGTGTAATAGTAAGGTCATACAGCTTGTACAGTCAAGCACAAAAACTGTGGCTACTTTTAATGTCCAATTATCTTATACATAAGCTGTTGCACTAGAATAATAGTTACTATAATAAAATAATATAATTGTAAGTTTAACTTACAATCTTTAACTTAGATCCATACATTCATTCATTAGAATCCAATGAATATTAACACCATAAGAACACTTATAATATAAAATCAACATGGAAACAAAACTGAATCATCTATTTTTGTGGTTGACTGTTTAATATAAGTAAATGTATAAATTATTTAAATAATTATAATTTCAAGTTCACTGTTAATAAAACAATATGTTATTGTAATGAAATTGTAAGTGGGTATAAAGTAATAAAGTAAAATTTATTTATGAAAATTCACATTATAAAATGTGAATTTTCATAAATAAATTTTAGTAGTTAGGTTTAGACTAGGTAGATAAAAATTATAATTACACTTTCTACATTGCTGAATGGTTGGAAGTAGATAGTGGTAGGAGTCAGTGCCAATTTCCCCTGATGCCTTACAAGTGGAGAGATCTTCTCAGCCTGTAGCTCACACACTATTTCCTCAGTAAAGTCGTCCATCATCACCGGGTCGAACACCATCCTCATATACCGTGAATGCAAGATGGTCGCCACCATACTGTTGTGCTCTGGGGCGTGAAGCGTAGATGCCCTTTGCAATTGTTCCATCTGACTCAGACACTCATCAGCAGACGCAAAATCAAAAAATATATAAAAGTCTTCACTCTCATATTTAAACTTATAAGGAGCCAGTATATTCTCCTCCAACATCTCAGCATACTGCTTCATTTTAACTCTAATTATATTACTGTTGCCGTCACAAAAATTTGGGGTCACAATACTTATACTGGAGCAATCCTTGAAGTACAGTTTAACTAGGGGATATGCCCAATCTCTGGGCTCAAACACCAGCGATTTAGAGCACAGTTTCAAACGACCTTGTCTGGCTTTCCCTTCACCAAAACTGTCCTTGTCATTTAATGAACAGGAAAAGTCTTCAAAATAAACTTCTCCAGGTTCCAAGAGCAACAATGAAAATCTGAAAGAAATACAATATTTACATGGTAAACCATTTCTTTAAGCATGTAAATTAATATACAAAGCTGTTACTGTAATTGAAAGTACCTACAGTATAGTGCTAAGTTATAATCCTTTAGTGGAATAGAGGTGGGGTACCGACAATAATATGAAACACATAAAATGCTTACCTTGACTTATCCATCGTACCACAACGATAAGCAGCGCAGCCTTTCGAGATTATAACAGATTAAACCGATTTCTATGAATAGGTACGCTTCTTTGTTTACAACAACAAATTTATACACTGTAGGTATGATGCTTTGTCTTCGATGTAACAGCAATAGAAGCCGATGTTATAGCGCTCTTTATTCACGAAGAAAATAAAATAAATAAGTAGAGAACCATATCTTATTTAAATAGTACATCGGACAAGAAACCCGAACAAATTTTGCACAGAAATTATTGTTATGGATGGATACCTATAAAATAGCATTGACTGACACAAGTGACACATCGCCTCTTTGACAATGACAGCCAGCCAGCAGCTGTCGGTGGTAGAGAACACGCGACTCGCGAGGAAGGAAGATTATGGGCGCATTCCACTAAGCGATCACAACCCTCAAAAAAACACTCATTTATAACAGAGATTGTCTGTAGTGCCCGGCAAAATAATATTCTGAGTTATTTTAAATGGGGAGAGAATCTTACATTCATTTTAGCCTAGTGTTACCGATTCCTTGGCTTTATGGTTTTTGTATCTGTTGACAGACTTGCTGTTCAGTCTATGGGACAATTGGGTTTTAAAGAGAGTTTTGGCGGGTGGAAGAATAACTTGGCTCGAGCCTTGAAACGATGGGAATATCAGATTGAGGACCAGGAAATGCCAGGAATAGTCGTAGTTGTGATTCCTGGGTGGTTTGTGGTTGTCCTGGACGGATGATCGTTATTTTGTTGTTGAATTCTTGCCTAGTAATTTATCGTTAACCATTTAAAACTAACCTCACTTCTGGTTTCTAAAATCAGAAGTGGGATTGGATTGAATACGCCCCGTTCTACCGCTTTTGCCATACCATTCATAAGTTCTCCAGTTATTGTGTTTGCTTTTAGTCGATTCTAGATATGTGTTTAGAGATCGTGATAACTCTGCTCGAATATCGACGTAAAAGTGATTTTTATATGGGTACCTACCTACCTAGTTTGAAATTGTAATTGTCTGATTGTGATACAAATCACCACATTTCCACCCAATACGTGTGTACGATGTACGTACGATGTGGAGAGTGTGCTGATATGATCTGGAAATGATCTTTTGTTGTGCTTATTATTGTGATTGTTTGTAAGTGTGTATTGAGATCATGGTCAGGTTAGGCCGAGTCGGATTTTAATGTACTTTGCTAATCATATTCGTGGCTGTGTCGACAGGCAAGCGTTGCACGTGCGGCTGCTTAGAGTCGCCGCGCCATATGCATGGCTGCGCCCGAGAGGCGGTCGCGCCGTATCCAGGGCTGCGGCAGAGCCGAGGGCGTGCCGTGCTCGTGGCTGTGCTGTGTGCGTTGCTGTGCCGTGTGCGTGGCTGCGCCTGTGCTGAGTTGCGCGCCATGCTCGCGGCTGAGGCGATGGCGCGCAGTGCTCGCGGCCGCAACGAGGGCGCGCTGTACTCGCCACTGCGTCGAGAGCGCGCAGTGCTCGCGGCCGCGCCGAGGACGCGCTGTGCTCGCGGCGGCGCCTGTGCTGAGTGCGCGCCATGCTCGCGGCTGCGCTGAGGACGCGCTGTGCTCGCGGCTTCGCCGAAGGCGCGCCGTGCTCGCGGCTTCGCTCAGGGCGCGCCATACGCGTGGTTGCGCCTGAGACGGCCGCGCCGTGTCGACGGCTGCTCTCAGGGCGCGCCATACTCGTGGTTGCGCCTGAGACGGCCGCGCTGTGTCGACGGCTGCTCTCAGGGCGCGCCATACTTGTGGTTGCGCCTGAGACGGCCGCGCCGTGTCTACGGCTGCTCTCAGGGCGCGCCATACGCGTGGTTGCGCCTGAGACGGCCGCGCCGTGTCGACGGCTGCTCTCAGGGCGCGCCATACGCGTGGTTGCGCCTGAGACGGCCACGCCGTGTCGACGGCTGCTCTCAGGGCGCGCCATACTCCTGGTTGCGCCTGAGACGGCCGCGCCGTGTCTACGGCTGCTCTCAGGGCGCGCCATACTCGTGGTTGCGCCTGAGACGGCCGCGCCGTGTCTACGGCTGCTCTCAGGGCGCGCCATACTCGTGGTTGCGCCTGAGACGGCCGCGCCGTGTCTACGGCTGCTCTCAGGGCGCGCCATACTCGTGGTTGCGCCTGAGACGGCCGCGCCGTGTCTACGGCTGCTCTCAGGGCGCGCTATACGCGTGGTTGCGCCTGAGACGGCCGCGCCGTGTCGACGGCTGCTCTCAGGGCGCACCATACGCGTGGCTGCGCCCGAGACGGCCGCCACGTGTCGCCGGCTGCGCTCATAGCGCGCCGTGTCGTCGGCTGCGCTCACAGCGCGCCATATGCGTGGCTGCGCCTGGGCCGAGTGCGCGCCGTGCTCGCTCCCTCAACATCGGTGACATATTTAATTTTGCCTCATGTATTGCGTGTTTTTTGGGCCTCGACAATTGGGCTCATGTATTACGTGTTCTTGGTGCCTCGACAATTTGGCCCATGTAATACGTGTTCTTGGGGCCTCGACAATTTGGCTCATGTATTATGTGTTCTTGGTGCCTCGACAATTTGGCCCATGTAATACGTGTTCTTGGGCCTCGACAATTTGGCTCATGTATTATGTATTCTTTATGCCTCGACAATTTGGCTCATGTATTACGTATTCTTTATGCCTCGACAATTTGGCTTATGTATTGTGTTCTTGGTGCCTCGACAATTTGGCTCATGTATTGCGTGTTCTTATGGACTTGACAATTTGGCTCATGTATTGTGTTCTTGTAGTCTCGACAATTTGGCTACTATGTACCTACTATGTGTTCTGTGTTCTTATAATGATAATAATGCATTCATTTATTCAGGTAATACCAACCCAGTGGTTAGTAACGAAAGTTTGACTTGATCTATGTTAGTACATAAGTAATTGCAAAAATGTAAACATTGATATGATCCCCACAATTTGGCTTATGTACTATGTGTTCTTATCATAATAACGATGAATTCATTTATACAGAACCATTGGTGAGTAACAAAATTTAGCTTAATCTATGTTTGTCCATAATTGCAAAAATCTAAACTTATATATGGCCCCACAATTTGGCCTATGTACTATGTGTTTTTATAATAATAACGATGAATTCATTTATACAGATCCATTGGTGAGTAACAAAATTTAGCTTAATCTATGTTGGTCTATGATTGCAAAAGTGTAAACATAAATTTGGCCCCATCATTTGGCTAATGTATTATGTGTTCATGTAGCACTGACAATGTGGATTGTGTATTATGTGTTCTTGTACTCGGTGGACCGACAATGCGACTTGTGTATTATGTTATGACCGTGACACTGTCGCAGTCATCTGGTTGAATCTGCTGTTCGGTTGAACGACTGGCGCGTTCGTTGAGTGGCGACATTTAGTTGAATGCCTAAAGGACAACTCGTCAAGTTATTGAATGAAACGTTCAACGTCTTGACTGAACGTCATTTTAGCATAGTCGTTGAATGGGTAAAAGCCGACTGTTTAATGTTTAGTTTTTAATTTTTCTTTAAAAGTATCCTGAGGCGGCGTATTAATAGGTAAATCCATGCTGTCACACTATTTTATTACGTATAAGTCAGTTTAAAGTAAATCTAATCAAAAATATATCAACACTCAGCTGATCATGTTCGACGCCATATTTGTTTTAGTGACTACTAACGCCGCGCGGGAAAAAAATGAACTAAATTACAATCACTTGACTGCTTTTACGTCCGCTCTTTTCAAAGGGCTATGTTTCAATCCGCTACCTAGTTGGACGTTAAGTGACGCGTGTTTAGTCAACGTTCGGTCTAGTCATTCGGTTGAATGTCGTCGTTCGGTGAGCGCGCTAGCGATTCGGTTGAATGGGGGATTCAACCAGATGACTGCGACAACACTATGACTTGTGTGGTTTTGTTCTAGCCTCGACATTTTGGCTATGTAAGTATTAAAATGATAATGTGATGTGTGACATTCTAATTTTGCTTTTTGATGATGATAAATGACGAAATGTAGGCTGTTCTGTGTAGGCTGTTCTAGATCGATTAAGGACTTGGCTGCAGAAAGCTGAGTCAATGAAGAGCTGTTTGCCGAAGACGAAAGCGTCATCATCGTGGTTGAAGTCCAAGTTGAAGAAAACTACGCTGACGAGGACGTGCAGCTGTCAGGAACGGCCGTGTTACCGATTCCTTGGCTTTATGGTTTTTGTATCTGTTGACAGACTTGCTGTTCAGTCTATGGGACAATTGGGTTTTAAAGAGAGTTTTGGCGGGTGGAAGAATAACTTGGCTCGAGCCTTGAAACGATGGGAATATCAGATTGAGGACCAGGAAATGCCAGGAATAGTCGTAGTTGTGATTCCTGGGTGGTTTGTGGTTGTCCTGGACGGATGATCGTTATTTTGTTGTTGAATTCTTGCCTAGTAATTTATCGTTAACCATTTAAAACTAACCTCACTTCTGGTTTCTAAAACTAGAAATAGTCCTACCATCCATATATTTAGAGTTTTGAAAAGCAATTTGTTCATTTCACGAATTTTTTGACATATTAAAATGACGTGATTTTCGAAAACGTTAAAATAGCAGGAGCGTAACATAAAACGTCAAAACCTTGTTTGTGTTTGGTACTTTGTTTGGTTCTCATTTCACAAAAACTTTATTTATTAATTTTTCTACGGAAAAATTACATAAATATGTATACTATCAATAGACACAAAAGGACAGTTGGTATATATTAATAATAATAAATAAGATCATAAAAACTTGTTAAAATTTATTTTTGTAATTATAAATTTTTAAAATGGACACTATCATGAAATTAAAATTATTACGGGGAAGTTCATATAAAGAGAGGATTTCTAGAAGAATTCTTAGAGATTCGTTGGACTGCATCAATCTCCCCGATTCATACTTACTAAAAAATTGCGGCGTCAACAGAGCAATATTCCATCAAGTTTTGAGAATATTAGAACCAGTAGTACCTAAAACCCAGCGGTCGAATGGTATACCGTTCCCATTAAAGGTTTGATCAAATACATTATATTTGCTTTGACTCTCATCTTGCCTATTCAGTCTCATCTACCTTGTAATTTATAAGATGATGTTTTTTGTAGTCTTGTTAAGGACAGACTAACTTTTAATAAGACAATAAATTTCTTTTTAAACTCATACCAAACCTCTTACAATTTTTCAGGTACTTGTCACTTTGTCATTCCTTACAAGTGGTTTACATCAGAAATCAATTGGCAAAGACTTTAACATAAATATTTCACAAAAATCTGTCAGCAGAGTAATTAAAATAGTAATTGAAGGCCTCAATGTTGTATTAGATAACTGGATAGTGTTCCCCGCTGCATCTGCACAGAGGGATCAGATCAAAGAGGGGTAAGTTTGACAAAGTAACAGGAAATATGTTCCTGAATTCAGACATGCATTAAAAAGATTAAATTTTTATTATTACAGAATTAGTTCACCTATACCCGGACCTGACCTGCTTGCTTTTCCTGAGAATTTTGCCCTGTATTTATTATGGTCATGGTGGTACATATAGTAGAATGTATAGCTTTTAACTGTATAAGAGAGAGTTTAATCAGAATTTCAAATATTCATTTTCTTTCAGATTTTACAGAAAATATCATTTTCCAGAAACATATGGATGTTTAGATGGGACTCATGTGGAGATTGTCTGCCCAAGAGATGATGAGGAAGCCTTTTATGATAGGAAAGGGCAATACTCTATTCATGCACAAATTGTAAGCTCATGTCTTTCCAATCTTAATAATGATCCTAAACTTTAAATTATATTAGAGATTTATTATTCTGTGTAGAGCAAAATCTTTAGAATACCTTTTTTTATTAGGTATGTGATGCAGATTGCAAAATAATAGCAATTTGCTGCAGATTTGGTGGTGCAGCCAGCAATGCATACATTTGGAATAAGATGAATATTAGGCCATTCATAGAAGACATTTACAGGCAAGGAGAGGCTGGTTGGTTAATTGGTTAGTATACATACATAATTAATTCCCTGTTGACACAAGCTGTAGTAGCAAGTGATTAGTAAAAATCATTAACTTTTGTACTTCACTATATCATAGTTCAGTTCAAGTCTCATTCAAACCTAAATTTTAAATAACTCTTACATAATATCTTGGTTCATGATCATCATCACTACATAGTATAAAACAAAGTCCCTTATTTCCTGTCTGTCCCAATGTATGCTTAAATATAATAGACCCTAGCTAAAAGCCAGTGGTTATAAATTAGCATGGCAAAAAATGATCATTCTATGAGAAAGTAATAATATTTCCTTTTTTTCAGCTGATAACAAGTATCCACAACGCGCTTGGCTTATGACGCCAATATTACATGCGCCCCAGGGAACCCCAGAATCTCAATATAATCATTTCCAAGGGCGCACTAAGACTTGCATAGACAGATGCATCAGCAAGCTCAAAGGGCGATGGCAATGCCTTCATCGACGACCATTACACTACACTCCTCAAAGGGCTGCAAAAATAATAAATGCATGTGCAGTTTTGCACAATTTATGCATAAAAGCTGAATTAGCTGATCCAGAACCATACATTGATCCTGAACCAATGCCAATGATAAATGAAGCGACAGAGATGCCTGATGATAATGTCAATGATTTATATATAGGCATGGAAATAAGACGGCAACTAGCCGAAAGAATATATTACAGTGTGTAAATATTTTCTGAAAGGCATTTGGAAGAGCACATTATATAAAATCGGAAGCACTCCTTATACTTTTCTTATACAATCTGAGTTATTCAGATTAGCCTGTTTTAAGTGAGACTGAATTAGGTTGTAAGAGTAATAATCCTTTTATAGAGGCTTGGATTACAAAATAGGATGTAAAAGTAATAAATAAATATGTTGATTATATGAATCCAATTTCTTTATTCCACAAACTTAAGTAAATAAATTCTAACGTTAAATCAATGCATTAGGATCTGCATCTGAGCTAGTTGACTGTAGGTGTCGCCTGGCATTCTGTAAGCTATATTACCAGCGAATGTGTTCAGTACTTCAGCTTGCTCACGAAGCCATTCCACTTGCTGAAATATAGAAAAGTTTATGAGTATTTAATTTCCACATAATAATTAATTATTATACTTAATTAGGCATGACTTTTTTTTTCTAAATGACTACGATGATGGCCAGGCCGGCCTTGTCATCATCACTGGACTGTTGGGGGAGCGGAAGGCTCTCACCCCTAACATCATCACCGGACTGTTGGGGGAGTGGAAGGCTCTCACCCCTAAAAAGCGCGCGCAGCACGGCGGGTAACGCGCTGAAGCATAGTGTCAACGGTCTCCGTACCTTGTTGGTGTGTCCCCGGTCGGGCGGCCCCTGGCGCAGCTTGTTGCGCTGCTGCAGCAGGATGGCGCAGAGCGCGCGCAGCACGGCGAGTAGCGCGCTGAAGCATAGTGTCAACGGTCTCCGTACCTTGTTGGTGTGTCCCCGGTCGGGCGGCCCCTGGCGCAGCTTGTTGCGCTGCTGCAGCAGGATGGCGCAGAGCGCGCGCAGCACGGCGGGTAGCGCGCTGAAGCATAGTGTCAACGGTCTCCGTACCTTGTTGGTGTGTCCCCGGTCGGGCGGCCCCTGGCGCAGCTTGTTGCGCTGCTGCAGCAGGATGGCGCAGAGCGCGCGCAGCACGGCGGGTAGCGCGCTGAAGCATAGTGTCAACGGTCTCCGTACCTTGTTGGTGTGTCCCCGGTCGGGCGGCCCCTGGCGCAGCTTGTTGCGCTGCTGCAGCAGGATGGCGCAGAGCGCGCGCAGCACGGCGGGTAGCGCGCTGAAGCATAGTGTCAACGGTCTCCGTACCTTGTTGGTGTGTCCCCGGTCGGGCGGCCCCTGGCGCAGCTTGTTGCGCTGCTGCAGCAGGATGGCGCAGAGCGCGCGCAGCACGGCGGGTAGCGCGCTGAAGCATAGTGTCAACGGTCTCCGTACCTTGTTGGTGTGTCCCCGGTCGGGCGGCCCCTGGCGCAGCTTGTTGCGCTGCTGCAGCAGGATGGCGCAGAGCGCGCGCAGCACGGCGGGTAGCGCGCTGAAGCATAGTGTCAACGGTCTCCGTACCTTGTTGGTGTGTCCCCGGTCGGGCGGCCCCTGGCGCAGCTTGTTGCGCTGCTGCAGCAGGATGGCGCAGAGCGCGCGCAGCACGGCGGGTAGCGCGCTGAAGCATAGTGTCAACGGTCTCCGTACCTTGTTGGTGTGTCCCCGGTCGGGCGGCCCCTGGCGCAGCTTGTTGCGCTGCTGCAGCAGGATGGCGCAGAGCGCGCGCAGCACGGCGGGTAGCGCGCTGAAGCATAGTGTCAACGGTCTCCGTACCTTGTTGGTGTGTCCCCGGTCGGGCGGCCCCTGGCGCAGCTTGTTGCGCTGCTGCAGCAGGATGGCGCAGAGCGCGCGCAGCACGGCGGGTAGCGCGCTGAAGCATAGTGTCAACGGTCTCCGTACCTTGTTGGTGTGTCCCCGGTCGGGCGGCCCCTGGCGCAGCTTGTTGCGCTGCTGCAGCAGGATGGCGCAGAGCGCGCGCAGCACGGCGGGTAGCGCGCTGAAGCATAGTGTCAACGGTCTCCGTACCTTGTTGGTGTGTCCCCGGTCGGGCGGCCCCTGGCGCAGCTTGTTGCGCTGCTGCAGCAGGATGGCGCAGAGCGCGCGCAGCACGGCGGGTAGCGCGCGCAGCAACTCTCCACGCGCCTGCCGTGCGCCGCTCACGCGCGCCTCCAGCTCGCTCGCGCTCAGCGGGACCAGCTCGCACTCGCGGAGCGTCTGTGGGACGTCACATCATTAATACAATTGGAGTAGCACTTACGCCGGGGTAGAACCGGCTGTGGTGCGGGCAAATGCCTCCCTACAACGGCGCCACACCGGGAACTGGGTGGTAATCACCGATTTAGAAAGGTTTTCGCAGAGGACCACATGTAGGTGGTACACATTTCGTCAGATTAACAGAATCTCATATGCGCAGTTCCGACACATACACAGTCAAATTGCTTGTTTGTCGAATTGCACATCTGACAAGATAAGAAATCCTAGAAATTCTGTTTTGTAGGCTGACGAAATGCGTAACGCACGTACGTATCGTATGCCATAATGTGTGATCCTTGCAGAAGTAGTGATATTTTTTTTGCTAGCAATGTTTTTGTCATTTCTAATCTGTATCAAGAAATAGGCTAATTTACATACGCCTCGTTTCTCCTTAAACGATCGATCCCTACGCAAAAATGTACCCAACGGTCTACAAATACTGCTCTAAAATGACATACCTCCAGCGCCCCTTCATAGTTCTCCTCATGGAACCGGTCAAAGAAGGTCATCAGCTTGCACAGCTTGGTGTAGGCCTCGAGCAGCGCGGCGGGCAGCGCGTGCGGCGCGGCGCGCAGGCGGCGCGACACGTGCGCGGCGCAAAAATGTACTCAACGGTCTACAAATACTGCTCTAAAATGACATACCTCCAGCGCTCCGTCATAGTTCTCCTCATGGAACCGGTCAAAGAAGGTCATCAGCTTGCACAGCTTGGTGTAGGCCTCGAGCAGCGCGGCGGGCAGCGCGTGCGGCGCGGCGCGCAGGCGGCGCGACACGTGCGCGGCGCAAAAATGTACTCAACGGTCTACAAATACTGCTCTAAAATGACATACCTCCAGCGCCCCTTCATAGTTCTCCTCATGGAACCGGTCAAAGAAGGTCATCAGCTTGCACAGCTTGGTGTAGGCCTCGAGCAGCGCGGCGGGCAGCGCGTGCGGCGCGGCGCGCAGGCGGCGCGACACGTGCGCGGCGCAAAAATGTACTCAACGGTCTACAAATACTGCTCTAAAATGACATACCTCCAGCGCCCCTTCATAGTTCTCCTCATGGAACCGGTCAAAGAAGGTCATCAGCTTGCACAGCTTGGTGTAGGCCTCGAGCAGCGCGGCGGGCAGCGCGTGCGGCGCGGCGCGCAGGCGGCGCGACACGTGCGCGGCGCAAAAATGTACTCAACGGTCTACAAATACTGCTCTAAAATGACATACCTCCAGCGCCCCTTCATAGTTCTCCTCATGGAACCGGTCAAAGAAGGTCATCAGCTTGCACAGCTTGGTGTAGGCCTCGAGCAGCGCGGCGGGCAGCGCGTGCGGCGCGGCGCGCAGGCGGCGCGACACGTGCGCGGCGCAAAAATGTACTCAACGGTCTACAAATACTGCTCTAAAATGACATACCTCCAGCGCCCCTTCATAGTTCTCCTCATGGAACCGGTCAAAGAAGGTCATCAGCTTGCACAGCTTGGTGTAGGCCTCGAGCAGCGCGGCGGGCAGCGCGTGCGGCGCGGCGCGCAGGCGGCGCGACACGTGCGCGGCGCAAAAATGTACTCAACGGTCTACAAATACTGCTCTAAAATGACATACCTCCAGCGCCCCTTCATAGTTCTCCTCATGGAACCGGTCAAAGAAGGTCATCAGCTTGCACAGCTTGGTGTAGGCCTCGAGCAGCGCGGCGGGCAGCGCGTGCGGCGCGGCGCGCAGGCGGCGCGACACGTGCGCGGCGCAAAAATGTACTCAACGGTCTACAAATACTGCTCTAAAATGACATACCTCCAGCGCCCCTTCATAGTTCTCCTCATGGAACCGGTCAAAGAAGGTCATCAGCTTGCACAGCTTGGTGTAGGCCTCGAGCAGCGCGGCGGGCAGCGCGTGCGGCGCGGCGCGCAGGCGGCGCGACACGTGCGCGGCGCAAAAATGTACTCAACGGTCTACAAATACTGCTCTAAAATGACATACCTCCAGCGCCCCTTCATAGTTCTCCTCATGGAACCGGTCAAAGAAGGTCATCAGCTTGCACAGCTTGGTGTAGGCCTCGAGCAGCGCGGCGGGCAGCGCGTGCGGCGCGGCGCGCAGGCGGCGCGACACGTGCGCGGCGGCCAGCGCCAGCCGCGTGCGCAGCGCCGCGCCGCCGCCCGACCCGCCGCTGTTCACCACTTGCGCGAGCAGCACGCAGAACAGCTCCAGGACCTTCTCGAGGTTCTGCCGAGTATCACCATTCATTAACATCAGCTTGCAAACATCCACTACTGGACATAGGCCATTTATTTATTTGAAATATTATTCATATTAATTGTAATCTGTTCTGCACTACTCTCTTCAGCATATACATAGCTATCTCATCCAGGCTACCTTCAGGTAGAGGATAGCCTCTACCTGAAGGTAGCCTGGATGAGATCGCTTTCAGCGATAAAAGAAAAGTACTTAATTCAGGTGGTGACAGACAGACAGCAAAACAAATATTCACACGGGCAGAGCCCGCTTTGCAACTAGTATAAAAATGTTCAAGAAATGAGAGTAAATTGTAGATTTTATACTGCATTCTAAAAACCTGTGCAATTCGGTGCGTAAGGGACATAGACGAGTGTCGATTTATCTATCTACCTATACTTATAATAAATCTGTAGACAGGTCAATTCTGTACATGAAATGTTTTTTCAAAGTAACTATCAGAGGGTGATTAGTGATCGATACTGATGATAACTAAAACGTATTGCTCTGTTTTCTTCTTTTTATTGTACGGTAACATCTTATAATTTATCTAATATAGATTGAATACCTACTTGTTTTACGTAAATAATATTTTTTAATCATGCTGTGTGTACACATTTTTGAGTAAGAATCTAGTTCTAAGCATCTTTTCTTTTATGTTGTCAAATATTCGATTGTTACTTGTTGTGTATGCCAAAGTAAATAAATAAATAAATGATGCCAAAAATGCAATCAGTAAAATTTTTGTCTGTCTGTATGTTCGTTATAGAAAGAAAAACTACTGGACAGATTTTGACGAACCTTGGTACAATTATTCTTCATACTCCTGGGCAGGTTATAGTATACTTTTTACCACACTACAATCACCTCCTATGAGCAGAGCAGTGATGGAAAGTGTTAGGAAAACGGGAGAAATTTTTATCTGTATGTTTGATCGCACATCACGCGAAAACTACTGCATGGAATTAAATGCGGTTTTTACCAATTATTGCTAGAGGTCTAACTTAATTTAGGTACCATTTTATGGAAGTACGTTATTTTTGAAACCCGATATCCACCCGAGCGGCGACGCCGCCGGCACAGCTAGTCAAATATAAAGCTGTGTGTGTGCATACAAAATCCAAGAGCTACAAATTATTTAATTTCAAACTCACCTCTGCGATGTCATACATTGTTATGGCATCTTCAAACATGCCCTTGTTGACAAGTTGTTCGGCAACATTTAATGCAATGACCTGCAGAAAAATTAGCTTATTACAAAATTTTTAAACTAAGAAATCATTGATTTTATAATAAACACATAAATATTTATTTTTTCCAACCATGTAGAGAGCTAGACACAACAACTCATAAAAATTTTGTTACTTAGTACAAAAAAAAAGATGCTTACTTTGCTGTCTATATGAGGGTTGTTGAATTGGTCTAGAAGACCTTGACTGCGCAGGCCAGTCATGGCATCCATTCGCCCAAAGAGCAGTTCATAATCTCTGCTCTCCAGAGCGAGGTCAGTGCAGCAACACATGAATAGGTTCTTGCCACTGGGGTCCTTTAGATTTCTGAAATTTAAATTAATACCAGTGATGACCCTATTTTAATACGTTATTTGGGAAACAAAAAGAAACATTTATAAAGACTTACAAATGGCTGTCTCGAGAAACAGTCCCTTTCTTTCTTGAGACTGCCTCAATCAGATGACTTTCAAATGAAAGATATATATATGTCAAGACAATAAATTACATACTATTTACCTCAAAAAGAAGTAGTAGTGTAGAGCGTCAGATGGATCTGTTAGCTCAAATTTCCTGACGTAAAGAAGCAATAATCGCGCTAGATTCAATCGTCGCAAAGGAGTAGGGTCATCTGTGTCAACAGACACTGTAAAAAATAAAGAAAGATTAATATTCATGATAAATTTAGTAAGTATAACATGATGTTGTTCAGGGCAGTACATACATAATGGAGCTTGCACATTACGGGGTGTGCCCAATAAATACACATCATGTAATGCTAACGCCATATGAACACCATGTACTTGATATCTGAAACCAAATTACAAATAGGTTATTTGATATGATCATTCTCTAGATCCAAACAACAATATAGGGATCCTAAACATACCTGGGTATTCTTGACAAAAATTCTATAGCTGGTTCAAATTGCCCAGTCAGGGTCAACACTTGGAAATACACAAGTGGCTTTTCATAAGCATGGTAGTGAGTTTCACCTAAAACAAAACCATCAAATAAAGTAAAACTTGCTACTATTAACTTGCTAAGGCTTGACTAGGTTCTATTTTCAAACTATGAAATTGTTGATCAATAATTCAAAAGCTACTTACCATATTCCTCTAAAATCAATTTCTGAAGATCAGAGTATGAGAAAAATTCGGAGTCGTTGTTAGGACGTGATTTGATAATTGATAACTTGAGCCATAGGTAATCATCTGCTGTGCGCGCCACCTCTGAATGCTCATCAGTGACATCGCAGCAACCAATCACACAATATACCTGAAAGTAGAAAATTCCATAAAATGCATAGAAGACATTAAAATCTATGTGCGTACTCTGATATTTAACGGGAGTCATACTTACAGCTCGTTTGTAGGGATCAGTGGAATTGCGAACTTGTATTCTGTATTGGAAGTTGATAGCAGTCTGTAACTTATCACTGAGAGGTTTCTCTGGACTCCTAATATACTCTTCCAGCGCTGCTACAAACTCTTCGTGGTCGCGTCTGAAAATCAATTTGTAGTGTGAAAGTACGTATTTACTTACGCGACTGAAGCATTGTACGTACGGCACGCGTCGGTAGATGTGTAACGCATTGGTCTGGGTTAGTGAAAGGACGTAGGTTAGTGAAACTTCACCGCACATTGACCATCGCGATAACGCCACTATTTCATAGAAAGACTACTTGATACTTTCGCGTCGCATTGCTGCATTAGTCATTAACCTAGGCAAAACGGTTAGCACAACGGCGTCCACTATCTGCGCACCCCTGATTTTATGCAGTGAATTTAAGAGCATGTTATCTGTGTCAAACAAGTGCATCTGGCAGGCCTGACCAGTGGACATTCACCTAGCTAGGTTAAAGCTTACAATTGAAATAATAACGAAAGGTTACCCTTATAGCTTAGAATTTAAAAAATATATATTTTAAAACCTCACCCAGCCTTCCTCAGACAATGCAGAGCTGCATTAGGATCTCCACTCCTTAGGCAGTAGTAGATCATGGGCCAGATCGGACGCTCGTCTATGACACCGTCGGTGAGACCTTGTATGCTCTGACCTTGCAGACGCAGCCCTACGAAGCCGCGCACAAGAGGATACGTGCCAGGCTCCCCGCCACGCATCGCCGCAGCCGGGTTAGCACGGACCACATCGCTCATGTACTGTTTATATCTGCAAACAAATATGACTGATTAATAAATGCAAAAGTTAGTTAACACCAGATCTATCAAATTAAGTGTTCTTTCAAGTTTATCAAAAATAGCTAAATATTTGAGTGTGGTTTCTGGGAAAACTTTTATATATTATAGACTTTGCTTTTGTTTGCTTATTACTGTGAATTGATATTACATTTAATATAGTAGAATATTAGTATATTTTATAAACACTAACTGATACACATTAAACACTAAATTTTGAATTACATAATTGATTATTTACATAATCACTGATAAATAAAATGTGGTATAGATAAATAAGTGCAGTCTTTACCTTTTCTCCAAATATTTCTTCCCCTGAGCAATGAGACACTGCTGTATCCCCGAATTCCCTCGGGCTTTCAGGGGATCTTCATCTCTGACCAAAGCGGGAATGTTAGCCATGGTCTTGATGACCTCCCACATTTCCTTAACTTTCTAAAATAATAATATTACATGTTATCCTACGAACTATTAAGATTACAAAAGCAATAGTTTGTTTGAATATATAGATGGATGTTTGTGACCATTTTACATGAAAACTCGTGAATAGATTTGAATGAAACTTTACAGTATACCTATTATGTAAGATTACCATGATAAAAATATTATCAATTCACAAATCAAGCGTAAAAAATCTTATAAATTCTTGTTCATAAGAACATCAGATTAAACACTAATACAGAACTATTATTGTGTGAGTCCTGCCTAGTCTCAATCAAAGACAGATATTTACAAGTTCAAAAATTCATTGACAAGATCAATTAAAGTAAGGCAGGGGTCTTTTTCTTTTTATGTTTGACTAGCTGTGCTGGCGGCGTCGCACGCGTGGATATCGGGTTTCAAAAATAATGGACTTCCATAAAATGGTACCTAAATTTTAAGTTAGACTTTTAGCAATACATTGGTGAAAACCGCATTTAATTCCATGCAGTAGTTTTCGCGTGATGCACGATCAAACATACAGATAAAAATTTCTCCCGTTTTCCCAACACTTCCCATCACTGCTCTGCTCCTATTGATTGTAGCGTGATGAAAAGTATACTATAACCTGCCCAGGAGTATGAAGAATAATTGCACCAAGTTTCGTCAAAATCCATCCAGTAGGTTTTTTTTCCATAACAAACATACAGACAGACAAAAATTTTACTGATTGCATTTTTGGCATCAGTATCAATCACTTATCACCCCCTGATAGTTATTTTGAAAATATATTTCATGTACAGAATTGACTTTTCTACAGATTTATTATAAGTATAGAAGATATAGATAGATAGAAAAGCCTATAAAACTCTTAATAATCCATAACTATCCCAAGCATTTCTGTTCAGTACTTACAGGATCATTAAACTCTTCAACCACTTGTGCAAACTTCTGATGCAGTGCAGTCCTTGATTTGGACCCTTGGAACACAATCTTGTTGTATTGGTGCACTTGGCGAGCATATGCAGCCTCAATATTATCTAGCATAGAATGGCCAAACTTCTTTGGAGTGTCAGCTATACTTGGAGGCTCAGGAGTGCGTTTTAGATCAAGCCAGTTCTGTGATGGCCCGATCATTGCATTCATCAACTTTATCTTCTCTCTATTCCATTCTGACATCATGTGCTCCCATTTTTGATCTTCAGTTGTTTGTAATGACTATAAAAGAAAACAGTTTCAAAGTTCATGGTAATTAAAGGACTTAAAATAAATGTTGTAAAAAAGAGGTGATTTACTCTACTATCAACACATATTATGTACTTACATTTTTATTTACTTCGTCGATTAATGACAAAATAGCATTCTCCCTTTCGTTCCTCAGAAAACTTTCTATGTCTGAATCGGCAATGGGCTGCAAGGGCTCGAATGTACGCTTCGAACTTAGTGTTTCTAGTTTTTGTGATATTTGCTGTAAGTCGATCCCTTTAGCACCGAACAGTAAATGACTGAAAATGGATGTATAACAATTTATTATCACATATTAATCGAAATCGTTTTAGAGATTATCAAAACAATACATACGCTTGAATGTCATTGGCGCCAGACTGTATAACTCGGGAATAAAGTTCTTGGGAAGCCTCCAAAACTTGCCCGAGGGAGCGTTCAACTCTGGGAAGTTCTTCATTGCCTTCGATCTCGGTAGTTAGCTGTTCAGCTTGTTGCAATAACTTGCTAAAGTCTTCGTCGGCCATGGTCCGGTTGTATAGGTTATCTTGCTATTTAAACACGATTTACAACATTTAAAGCCCAGATTAGAGGAATTATAACGTTCAAAGGAAAAGTTTATAAAGTAATCCCTCAAATTGATCAAAAAACTAAAAATTAGAAAGAAAAGCCGAAAACATGAAGCAACAAACCGACTTTTCAAATTGATGACAGCTGACAGCATTTGTCAAACAACTAAAGTGACATTACTTTTTTTAACTAATTTCATCGCTCTGGGATCTGAGCGCTTTTAAGCCATGAACAAAGAAGGTTATTCAAAATAGGACGGCCGCTCAAAATGTTCAACTAATACGCAGTCTGCAATTGATTAAAACAGTTGGAAACGTTTGTAAATATCATTGTTTCTGATACAATATTTAACTACTGCAATACATATTTAAAAATACGATTGCCTATAGATGGGAAGCAGGGCTCTTGCCATTGACTCACCCAGTCGTATTTTAAGCATGGAAGTAAAAGTATGTACTTACTTGATTGTACTGAACCAGTCTATTTTAAGTCTTTTTTATATGCAAGAGGCGGCAGACGAGCAAGTGTGATGCCTGATGGTAAGCAGTCGATACCGCCTATGGACACCCGCAACTCAAATCGAGTTCTGGGGTCGCTGCCGGCCTTTTAAATAGGAGTACGCTCGTTTCTTGAAGGCTCCCAAGTAGCTGTTCGGAAAGACTGTCGCAGAGAGTTGGTTCCACAAAACCTATGCGCGAGGCAAAAATAGAATGGAATAGAATATCTTTATTTGGTACACACAAAATATACAACAATTAGGAACTTATTAAAACTAAAGTACCAAAATGGTCCCCGCTTATAAGGCCGCGACGAGGTATACGTCACGACCACTGGTATTCTGCGGAGCCAGTTCCTCATAATGCTTAGTGGAGGATCGCCAACCATCCAGATGATGAGGATGGAATTTCAATCGGTTACGTGTGGTGCGGTGAAGAAACTCAGCTGCAGGCAGTAAACCAAACAATTCTTCAGAACATTCCCCGTGATAGATGCGGTAGAGAACTCACATGGATGCGACGTCTCATCTTAGTGCAGTCTAAAGCGCTGACAATGCGAATGTTCCGGAGTCAATTCCCGGTCGGCTCAATTTTCTAAATTGGGTATCTAGACCATAGACCAATCTAGACAATATACCCAAGGTAATTTATAAAAGAAGAGAGAATTGTCTAATCTGGTGTTCTGTGATTCTGAGTGTTCTGGGAGACGTGTTTAAGATCTGTCATAAATTTTAATTGCAGTAGTCGTTTAGAGACCATAATAGTAGACTGGACTACAGTCATCTGAATGTGAAAGAGCTTATCTAAATGTTTATGCTTGCAAGAAGCTGTTGTTACAGCTTGTAAAAATTAGATATAAACTCTATTTTCAGTAACATTTTTATTGTAGTGAATATAAAAAGTACATTGTATTAACATTATACAAAATGGAGTTCTCAAATGCCTTATTTTTAAGTGCTAATGTGTGTAATTAATAGACTAGTTACCTACAGCTTTATACAATGTGACTCAACAAAAATCGCGACATTAAATTAATTCCAAATAGGTATTATAACTTCTGTGGTGACAGTTTCTTTTGACATTAAAACACAAAAGATTTTTCTTAGATTCAAATTCACTAAAAAATCTAAATTTTATAAGTAGCATCGACAAACTTCGCCTACGCAGAAATAAATACATAGAAAAGCTAGAGCCGATAAAATACAAATTTCCAAAACCGGTGTAATATAGACTTTATTGCGTTATGTTAAAATTTAAAGTCAACAAAAACTCTTGTGTCGTCTCGAGTCTCGTGCTATCTCCCTCATAGCAACTGTCAAAACGACAGGTAACCAACATGGCGCGTACGCATCAACCAATACCAAAGCAAAATATTTAACGCGCGTACACGGAGCATTACGATTGGCTAATAATATTGTTTCTCGACTTTGAAAAATTAAAATTCTGTGCCGGTACATCGGTGTAACTTAAAAGAGGACGATCTGATGAACACAGATGGTTCATTTATCACATGGGCTTGATGTAGTTGAAATAAATATCGCGATTATTAAACCTACAATGTCATATTAAACCTACAACTTGGCAATTTTTATTTAACAAACATGTATAAAACTTTACCATCAACTTGAACTGAAAATATATGATACATTTTGAGAATCAAATGGTTCTTTACATGCTAAAAGCAACATGAGAAATATCTGAAAGTGATAGCAGTACTTTATGTGCCGATTGTGAATTGTGTAATAATAGTATTCAAAGTATTTCTCATCTTCATATCAAACTGCTGTAACAGGGGTCCTATATTAACAATCAAAAATAATCTGCAGATGAATGGATCACGTGTTTTTGTTATTTTACGATAAACTTATGAAGATCGACGTTGATGGCAAATGATTGTTGTTCACTTTTAAAAGACATAAGATACTCTTATTTGCACACCAAAAATATATAACTTACACAATTTTTAGATATGTAGATAACAAATCAATCTATAAACTGAGGCAGGTACTAGTTCAAACGATATAGCGATAGTATATATAATTAAGGTACCTACAAAAACACCCGATCCGTCCACCGAATGATCGTTTTATTATTCGGTTAATGAACATAGGAACTAAATTATCGTTAAATTCTGTTCCCAACAGTCCAAAACTTACAAAATGCTGGATCACACTGTTACTTGATCAAAGTTCTTATAAAAAAAAAACAATCGTATTCACTGCTCGTCAGCAGATGCGTCGAATCATTTGAATTTCTTCGGTCCGAATATAAGGTCCGCGTCGGGAGCGCCCTTGGGGTGCTGGTACTTCTGGCGCACGTGCTGGCCGCGGTTGGGGTTGCCGCTGCCGCCCGAGCCGCCGCCGCTCTCCGCACTGTACTCCTCCTCCTCTTGCCTCTCAGATATGTTTAATGTTAACCTGGAAATGTAATTGTAATATACTGTAGTAGATAGAGATAGATACTTTCGATTGTACACCATAAAAAATATTTAGAACTAGGTATTTAGTAGGTAGGCAGCCTAATGTAGGTAGGTTAGGTGGGCAAATAGACAGGTTATGTAGGCAGGTTAGGTAGACAGGTTAGGTATGCAAGTCAGGTACCTAGCAAAGTAGGCAGGTTCAGAATGCAGGTTAGTTAGGCGGTTAGATAGGCAGGTTAGGTACCTGCATATCTAACCGCCTAACCGCCGTTCAAAGACAGGTTAAGTAGGCAGGTTAGGTAGGCAGGTTATGTAAGCAGGTTAGATAGATAAGTTAGGTAGACAGGTAAGGCAAACAAGGTCGATAGGCTAAGTAGGCAGGTTCAGAAGGCACGTTAGGTAGACGGTTAAATAGGCAGATTAGGTAGGCAGCTTAACGAAGGCAGGTTAGGTAAGCAGGTTAAGTAAGCAGGTTAGGGAGACAGGTTAGATAGGCAGGCTAAGTAGGTCAGGTAGGCAGGTTAGGGTTAGGTAGTCTGGCTAGGTAGGCGGAACCGACACTAATCCACGATACAGTTGTTTTTGGTCCTTCGAGCCGGATATTCACCAGCGACCTATAGATATGACCGCAAACACGTACCTTTTCACTCTTTCCATCTCTTGTTTATCAGCTAATGCCTGCTGCTGCAAATTGCTGGCGAGTTCTGGAGGAGCGTTAAACGATTTATATTGAGGTTTCGTGCCTTTTCGCACCATCAATACAAACTCCACACCTTCTTTGCCTTGCTGTAAATTAATTTTATTTATTTTAATCATACAATGGATATAGATGTAACGTTTCACTAAAATTCGACGTCTAACGCGCCTATTTTGTGTATGGTGTGAATTAAATTAGCTTTTTATATTTTTCGTAAAAATAAAAGTTTATATATATAACTTTTTAATATAGCATAAATATATTTTTCTATGTGCTCACCAACAGTTGCTCATATGTTTTTTTGGTTGTTTGTCGACAAGTCATAGGGACGGCTATGTCTCGCTGCTGTGGTCTGCTTTCGCGTTGTCTCTCCGCTATGTTCTCCATAACCATTTTCTCAAATGCCGATTCGAACTCTACATCTTCCACCTAATTTAACAAAGTGAATCAGTCATCCAATTAAAATATAGTACCATGCAATTTAGTTGGGGGGTGACTATGCTGTCAAACTGCTGGGCAAAGCAGCAATGGGACAGCATAGGTTGATAAAGAAAGAGCATGAAATTTAAACCGATGCTCCACTTACTGGTTTGGGTGCTGGTCGCCTCGCCTCAATAGACATATCATCAGGATCCGCTGTTCCTTCGTTATCCTCATTACCAGTATTTTCAGTTATTGGCTCCTCATCCGAACTTTCTTCAGGCAACTGCGGGTTATCAGTCTCATCATCTGTCTCTATGATAGTGTCCAGCCCATCATTAACGCTGTCATCCCCTTGGTCTTCATTATCATACTGCTCCTCTTCACCCAATTCAGGGTACAGAGTTTGTCTCAAATCCTCAATTGCATCCTTACACTGCTGCCAACTCGCATACAAAGTTAACTTTGGCCTAAGACTAGTCAAACACTCCTGATAAATATAGTTCACATATATAGGAAATTTGGTTTCGTCACTCCAATATGGGTCCGAACACTTGTACCAATAGTAATTTTGGAAGAAAATAAGGAAATAATCTAATCTCTTCTTACTAGACCCGCTATTGAAGTAAGCGCCGCAAGTTTCAAGTAAAGCGCAGACCAGTCTAATTCTGAACACATTGTCTGGTGGATCCAGCGGAGACACGTTGCTATGATCGTGCGTCACGCCTAAGGTTATAAATGAGTATAGGACTGTAAACACGTCACGGGAATCCAACAACTTGTAGTTGTACAGTTCGCCTAGATACCTGACGGTCGCAATACGCCTTTGATTGTATCTAGGGTGGGGGTCTTCCATGGTCACGCGTATTTCTTCTAGGATGGTGTCGACGACTGCAGGCGCAACGGCTTCCTGCCAGGCGGCCAGTTCAGCAGTCAGCCGGGCTAAAGCTCTCCTGGCACTGGCTCTAACTCTCCAGCCACCTGCCAAATGCTGAATCGCAATAGCAGACACTTCTGGGTCATCCCAATTGAGTTTCCGCATCAGTCTAAGAATCTTTTCTTCATTGCTTTTTTGCAAGTCCTCGTGTAGTATTTTTCTAATGAACTGGTGCATCGGAGGTTCCTCTTCTTTAGGTTGAGCGGGCGCCTCAGGTGGGCAGACGTAGTAAAATGCATTTTCGATTTGTGTTACATAACGGGAGTCTAAGGCTGATACAGTCTGGAAAACATCATATCAATAAATGTGAGTGTTTGAAAAAGTAGTGATGATATATTATAGACTTACACTTATATAGACAAATGTAGTGCAGACCGAGTAGGTGGTGACATAAAACTGAATGCTGAAAGCACAGACATATCTTTCTCTAGCTAAGTATCAATAAACTCAAACTACTTCATAGGCTCAATGTACATTTAAGTGTAAATGGAGTAAAGTACTTTAATCAAGCCTTCTGTATCATTTACTTTGCTTACCTTTTTTCTCATCATTTGCTGCAAATATATCATTGTTCTTTGATGCGTATCCGGATTACAATATAAGTACCGTCCACATGTTTCTAACAAATTGCAAGCCATTTCAATGTGATGATGTTTGAAGTCATGTAGCAGCACTTTCAAGCAGTACAGTGCTTCCATTTTAGAGTACAGTCCAAACTTAACTAGCTCTCCAATAAATCTTACCACTTTGATCTATATGAAAACAAGAGAAATATATTAGGAATTCAATAGGTTTCAACTATAGTTTCCATCAACATATCGTCATAGTAGTACATACAACAAGTTGAATGTCATATAGTTAGAATCTTACAGGATAGACTAATGACTATAGTATAATACTATGTTTTTTGTTTTGCTTCATAAGTTAAGTTTTATGTCAATTAATTTTGTACCCTCAGAAACAAACACATATGTGTTAACATTAGAGAAATATTGACAAAGAACTTTTTCAAATATGTACTCTGTTATTGGATTGTAGATATAGGAGCTTTTTTAAATTATGCTTATTCTTGGTGTTTTGACTTGAGCAATAAGAAAAAATAGAGTTAAAATTTTTTGACATTCTACCTATTGCTTGTACCACAACAATATAAAATTTTTCTGAAATAAAAATATTACCTTAGATTCAATATTAATCTGATCCTTTTTCCTGACATGATACTTGAAGTCTTGCTTCAGCATTTGACATAGATCAACACAGACATCAGGCAAAACCGGATACAATATAGCTGCAAATCTAGAGTAAAATGGCAGTAAATCTAGCCTAGTCCTGGCGACGCTGAATAAAACCCTCGTCAGTTTTTTACGATTGTTTTTGGTGTTGAGATTCAGGACGAAATCTACCGCTGCATTGTCTATGAGCTCCCTATTGATGCAGTTCGGTAATTCATTCAAAAATGCATCTAATGCATACCTGCAAACAAAGAGATTGTATTAATTGGTTAAAAAAAAAATGGATTAAGGCAGGCAAAATAACAAGAAAGAACCATAAACGGGATTCCGGATTGGGAATAGGATTAACCAATCTCATCAAGTGGGTGTCATAGAAGATGACTAATGGAATATCAGGAAACAGGCAGCAGTCTATCATCATGATCATCAGCCTGTGGCAGTCTACACCTGGGTACCAATAAAACCTACTGAGGTCACCAACTTGCCTGCCAAGTGTGGTGACTAGGGCACACCACCCAAATTACAACTGTCATTAGGGGAGGCCAATTTCCAAAAGCTAATGTTTTCAGGGTGATAATGATGATGAAATCATTATTTACATATCATCATCATCAGCCTATATCAGTCTACTCCCTATTTATATAAATGATAAAAAAAATCCATCCACAGATCCTAGATCCAAATTAAATCTGCATCATTATTACCAAAAGAGCCAATAGGATAATAAGCTGTACAAACTTGTTAGAAACATTTGATGGTTGTGTATCTTCTTGTTCTACATCCGGAACAGTTGGAGGTTCTTCACTGTCACTTAGCTCATCTTCCTTCAGATCTTCATCCAACATCTCTTCTGTTACAGTTTCAGTCTTACTTTTTACAGTCTAAAGAAAATAATGACAAAGCCGTTATTTACATGTACTAAAGAATAACTCAATGAGGGCTGGATCTAATGGATTCAATTTCTAAAATAATTTAAATAAAATTTCAACAACATTGGTTTTATTAGTTTTTGTTAGATTATTCTTTTGATGCAAAGAAAAGAGTTTTTCCATTATTATCCTAAACAAAAACTTATAAGTTTCATAGTCATAGACCCAGTGTTGCTTAACAGCTGTTGTAACAAGGTCAAGTGCAAACCCATCACTACATAGTATAAAACAAAGTCACTTTTGTTTTCTGTCCGTCCCTATATATGCTTATATCTTTAAAACAATGCAATGGATTTTGATGCAGTTTTTTTAATAGATAGAAGGATTCCAGAGGAAGGTTTGTGTATAATATATGCATATAGTATAGCACCTGTGCGAAGCCGAGGAGGGTTGCTACTTACAAATAAAGAAAAGCAATTTTTCAGTAATAAAAACAAACAGTTTCTCACCTCTTTCAGTTGGTAATTTGGCATGAACACTTTCAAATCTGGTAGACTAGTGTAGAACGTCCTAGTGTCCTCATCTTGCCATGGGTCAGTGCCCGCTTGCATGTTGAACTCTTCAGTACCCCCAATGGTCACTGTTCCCTGAGTTTCTGTTACTGTTAAAGTAAGGGTGGGTGGCTCTCCGGCTTCACCTAATTCTTCTCCTAATACTTCAGCAAAGTTTTGTGCTCCTAATAGTAATTTATCATATGTAGCCTGAAAACCAAATTTATATGCATGTTTCAGAACATTTCAATCAAATAAATCTAAGGGATACACCCATATTCACAAACGTTACTATGTGTCGCATGCACACACAAGATTTTAATAATCTATTCATAGACACTACTTGAGTGCAAGTCATTATAGTAAATGCCTTACTTCACATAGTGTTGTTAGTTTTTATAGATAAGTATTGTCTTAGTTGTAATAGAAAAAATTTAAAATCAAAAGTTTAAAATCAAAAGTTTAAAATCTTATAGAAGACATTGTCTTATCTATACCTGGTGCTGCTCCAACTGATCTTTCCTCTCCTGAGACAGCTCTCCGCGGGTGTGCAGCGTCCTCTGGTTGGCTGCATGAAGAGCTTGAAGCTGGGCCCTCTCAGCCAGCAGGTGTTTGGTCAAAGACATGAAGTAATCTCTGAGTAGTGTTCTAACCACTGTCTGCTTCTCGGCAGGCAAGAATGTATTTCTGGGAACTGTGATATTGTATTTCTGAAATATAAGTAATAAAATGTATTAAATAAAATACATACATAATAAAATGTATGTTCAATTTCCTTTTGTTTACTTTAATTAGTACTAGTAAGAGGTTTAAACATTAAAAATTGCTTGCTAATTAAGTAGTAGAAATTTCTTAATGAATTGAAAAAACTTATCTACCTTTATAGAATGAATTTATTTCAAAAATTAGGAAATGTAAATTACCTCTGCAGTATCTCTAATTTTCTTTGGCATTAGAGCTGCATAGTCCTCCCCACAGTGTTTACAAAAAGATAATAATATTGGTATATTGTTATGATCTTCTTTGTCCATATTTATCAAGACTGTTAAAACATTACCCAATAATGGCAAACCAGTTTTGTTAGCAAATATGCCAACGGCTACCAATTCTGCATAAAATCTAATATCAACTCGGAGTTTCGACGAATTCGCAATCTTGTCAGTAGTTTTGAATGTTAATATTTTTTGCCAGTTCTCAAAAAAATTTGATGAAAATTCCGCATATGTCCGATGCAATGAAGAACACAAATTTATAGCAGCTGGTATATCAGACATTTTCATTTTAGCCTCGGCAATAGCCGCAGCTACTTCTGAAATGTACTTAGTCAGGTTGAGAGCACTGAAATCTTTAAGAAGGGCATCCATTTGTGTTGCACTAAAGGATTTTAGTTTCTTGACAAAAGTAGTATTTTTCTTCAAGCCTGAATCCAGTTTTGAGAAATGGTTGTCTGGTGGACGAACGCAATTTAAATTTTGTTGTCTCATCTCTGTTTTTTGTTTGATTCTGATTTCCAGGTTAGCTATATAATCGGAAAGAGCAGCTTTCTCACTTTCTTCTGTATTTTCAACAGCATTTTCTGTACTTTCGGTATTTTCAGCTTCCTTATCCATAACGCCACTAAATTCTTTATGTGGCAGTCGTTATAATTATTTAATATTAACGAAATTTTATGCAAATTCCAATTATTTTTTCTGAAAAACAGTAGGCTGCTGCTGTTTTTGTCGCCATATGAAATGTCATTTAGCAGATGACATGACTACGGCGAGTGAACTGTCTAATTGCCACAGACTATACTGAAAAAAAATTGCATTAATTCACCAAAATCGCAAGACTATCCTTGCCATTACAAGTTCGTAATGGTAAGATCTGTGTACACCTAGCTGAAAAGAAAAACCAAATATTGTTTCTGGTTTGCGTTGACATTGACAACTAAACAAACTGTCACGTCACTGTCAGTCATCCCATTCGTCGGTGTTTCTGTTGGTTGGTTTTGTGGTGTTTGTTTGCAGTTTGAATGGTGTTAATAGAATTTAAATAGATTTATACGCATGAACAACGAGTACTATTGTAACACAAATAATTTTTGTCATTTATTGATATAAACTGAAATGCAACCATTATCAATGAACGCAAAAGGAGATGTTCAAATTGATTTGAACCAAGTTAGAATCGACATACGCCATGGAATACGGGAATGTACTGATCGAGGCTTAATTCAAACTGCTAAATGGCTTGCGGAATTAAATTACGCTTTAAAAGATCACAAAATCACAGTAGAGGAGCCGGCGGCACCATATGATGATGGCATAACAGTTGAGGAGAAAGAATCATACATCCTTGCCAAAACGTACTTTGACTGCCAAGAATATGATAGAGCTGCCCATTTTCTGGAAAACTGTACTAGCCCGAAGTGCGTATTTCTTCTGAGATACTCTCAATACATGTCAAGTGAAAAGAAAAGGCTGGACAATGCTACAGATTCAGGAAGTGAGAACACTGAATCAACTCAAGTACTATTGGATCTGCTGTCCTTTTTTAAGGTATTTTTTACATATTTACTGGTCAGAGTGTAGGTTATTTTTTGTATTGGACATTGTTAACCATTTAGTTTTGAATACAAATAAAAATTAAGGTTCTTCCTTGTAATATAAGTACCGGATGATGACTGGGAACCATTGTACCATAAATTAATAATTTAAAATGGTTCCAGGCCAATCGAAACAACTTAGATGGATATCTTCTGTACTTAGAAGGTGTAGTGCTAAAAAAGCTTGATCTCCGAAGTCAAGCTGTGACAGTTCTTCAAGCTTCAGTAGCAGCTGCTCCCACATTGTGGGCAGCTTGGGTGGAGCTAGCAGGCCTAGCCAACGAGTATGAAGCACTGGACTCATTGCAACTACCAGAACATTGGATGATGTATTTCTTTGCTGCTCATGCGTATGTGGAGTTGAAGCTGTCGGACCAAGCGCTGGATAGCTACACAAATCTGGTGGCAGCGGGTTTTCACAAAAGCACTTATGTAACTGCTCAAATGGCTATTGCACATCATGATAGAAGAGGTAAGGAGTATGTTTTTGATCTGTGCAATTAGCAGTCTAAAACTGATAATTTTTCTATTTGTAAAATTTACATCTTAGGTATTATAACAAATCTATAAATCCCATGTGTCCAATAATATGGTGAACAGGCGAACAGTACAATAAGAATAAAATGTGTTTATAATTTGTTTACATTCTGTGACTCCCACACTAGGCTGAGCCTGTCACGTGGGGGTCAAATTCTATGACTTTAAACATTATAGAATGTGGCTATATCTTATGATTTAACAACACTATAATAAAAAGAATATCTTAGAAATTAAAATAACAATACAATGCTAAGATATATAAGACAACAGTGTGTGAATATCAGTAATATGTGAAATTCTAAATTGTAGTCTATGTAATAATCTGATATAGGTATGTGCTATATTCCTGGAAAGTGTTAAAAACCATTTTTTCAAAGATTTTGTGTGAAAGAGTAAAAAACATTCATCTATCAACTCAAATGAATTTTCACAAATTGTGTAAATTACATAAGGTCCATTTCTGTTGCCTGATTGTTGTGAATCCCTGATCATAATGAATAAACATTACTTTCAGTCCAGTGTACAACAAATGGCATGATATGCAATAATGTCAATCTATAAATAAATAACCCAAGACATGCCACACTGGGCCACACAGCACCGTCTAGCCCCAAACGAAGCCAAAGCTTGTACTATGGCCACTAGACAACTGATAAACTGACTTAGATCCTTTTTTTTTGTAAATAATTACATATTGTACATAGAAAACACCCAGACCAACACAAACAGACAAGTTCATTTACACAAATGTTTGTACTGTGTACCCGAAACCCTTTTTAATGCAAACCCGCAAATTCAGAAGGCAGAGGTCACTACCAAATGAGTCATGAAGCCAGTCATCTATCTTTACATTGTTTACATTACAAACATAACATAAATTATGTAACTTTCAGACGTAGACACCTCTCTGGCATTGTTCAGAGAACTGTACCAAGTGGACCCGTATCGTCTAGACAACTGGGATGTTTACTCACACCTACTGTACTTAAAAGAAAAACGAATGGAATTAGCCAACCTGGCACAAAGGGCAGTCTCTATTGACAAGTATAGAGTGGAGACTTGTTGTGTTATAGGTAAATTTAGACATATTTAGTCTAATTGTTTTAAATTTTTGTTTTGGTTATGCTTTTCGGCAGATGGCATGCAATAAAGGTGACAAGTAAGATACTAGTCTGACATTTTTTTTAGTCATTCGCCATCCTGACTGCTGTGTTCGATTTTTTTAAATGACTATGATAATGGCCAGGGCGGCCTTGTCCTCATCACCGAACTGTTGGGTAGCGGAAGATACTCACCCCTAGTGTCCTGGGCGAAGATACCACCCCTGTTTTTCAGCCAATAGTAGTAAGCAAGCTGACCTGCAAGCTGGTTTGGAAAAAAAAATATCTATAAGAATGTATGCTAATAAATAATTATTGCTTATCCTACAGGCAACTACTACAGTTTACGAAGTGAACATCAAAAAGCAGTTATGTACTTCCAAAGGGCTCTTGCCTTGGATCCTCAGTACTTATCGGCTTGGATACTTATGGGCCACGAGTTTATTGAACTGCAGAATTCAAATGCGGCTATTCAGTGTTACAGACAAGCAATAGGTAATATAATTTTCCACATACCTACTTAGTAGTCAAAAGATTGATCATACAATTGCCTTTTCTCAGATATAAGCATCTGTTTGCTATGTAGCGATACTAATCCACTTATCAATGTTCTACCCTCTACTTTACCTGAAACTTTATTTATTAAGCCGATACCCATAGTCGCATATAGTATTTTTATACATATACCAATTTATACTGTTAATTTCATTTTCATAAATAATTATTTTTGTAATTTCATTGTGATGTCGCTGCGCGCAGTTGCGTCTCCTCCTTCAAGACCAGCGTCACGGCGTCTTTTGTCGCCGCGACATTTATGCTGAGCATTTTGTCCCTTTCGGTGACATTTTATTGTGTTTGAAATTTTATTGTATTATTCTATGTAAGTCACTGAATAAACGTCTTTTCTTTCTTTTTCATATACCATAGGCCTCCTCCAACTCTTTCCATAATTTTTTTTTACCTAAGCTAAAATCAAAGCAAAATATTAAAAAAGACTAAACTTGTTTTTCGTAGATGTAAACAGAAACGATTATCGAGCATGGAATGGTCTTGGACAAGCATATGAGATCTTAGGGTTAAATGGCTATTGCATATACTACTATTCACGGGCGGCGGAATTGAAGCCCGACGACTCGAGGATGTTGGTGTCTTTGGGTGAGGCTTACGAGAAGATGGACAAAATACCCAATGCACTCAAATGCTACTATAAGGCGCATAGTACTGGCGACATTGAAGGGATGGCTCTTTTCAAATTAGCAAAGTAAGTTTATTGACCTGTTATGCACACTTTATTTATTTTATTACTTTGGTTCTGATGATATTCTAAGCGGGCCACACCTTTCAAACAATTTTTACAAAATTTAATATAATATCAAGTACTAATGACTCGCCCTTACTTCGCTTCAAGTATTTCAGATAAACATTGGAGACCATCATTGGGTTACATTATTGTTGTTTTAGTAAGGGTCCCTAATCGTTTCTAGCAAAAGAGCTGCCTATGATACTCAGGATGAATGTAGATTTTCAATGGGGAAAGATTTTTTGAAATCAGCACAGTCGTTTTTGAGTTTATTTATTACAAACATAAACACACACAAAATACAAATCGTTCCTCTTTCTTTATAATATTAGTGAAGGTACCATTATTAATTTAAGAATTACATAAAACCGCACTGTTTATGTTGTTGCATTTCCTTACAGATTGTATGAGAAATCGAATATGCCAAATAGCGCTGCGGCGGCGTACACGGCGGCGTGCCAGGACGCGGCCAACGCCGGCAGCAAGGAGCTGCCCGCGGCGCAGCGCTACCTGGCGCAGTACTACCTGCGCTTCTCGCTGCTCGACCACGCCGCGCACTACGCGTACAAGTGCCTGGAGCACGAGAGCGTAAGTAATATGCTAAACTACTCATTCTTCCTGTAGTTACATCGTCGGTGTAGCACATATATGTCACCGGAAAATAGCAAGAATCGTAAGTTGATCAATTTCCTAGGTAGTTGATTAACTTACGAAATATAACAAACGGTAGTTGAAATGTACTAATTAACGCAATGAATTTCAGTTAATTGATCAACTTACGGTAGCCTGGCAGTAATTTAATAATTTACGATTTTGACACAAGTAAAATCGTCCTCAAATGGGCCAATCGTGGCTCAATGTACTATTTAACGGTGCATTATTACCCGTAACTTAATACACTGTTCCCGGGATTGGTTGGTTGATTGGTTGCCGGGATAACACCACGTGAGCCATTGAACCAATCAACGTTCACCTCACGTTCGTCGGATGATTTTACGGCAAGACTCCGTAAAATGATCAATTTACTAAAATACATACGTTAAATAATACATTTCAACTACCGTTTGTTATATTCCGAAAGTTAATCAACTACCTAGGAAATTGATCAACTTACGATTCTTGCTATTTTCCGGTGACATATATAACCCCCTATAGATACCGGATGTAAGGGAGCGACCTATCATCTTTTCGCTCCAAGTCAGGGGCTGCACAGACGACAGACTTTTTGTGCGATAGAGTCTGCGTCTGAGACATTTAAAAAGAGCATCTAGGTCCCTACAGCTCTGCCGACAGAATGATCGAAGATGTGAGTTGAGTCTGTGAAATATCCGCGATAGATTTTTGCACGTCGTGTGCGTTACTGCATATAATTGCATCACAGACAAAAAAGTGCGTCACGCATAGTCTGTCGTCTGCGCTGCCCCTCAACCTCACCTGCCCGTGGTGCATCCTGCTGAACAACAAACGACGCGCTGGCAACCTGGCGTAGCTAAATACTACAGGCCGATGACGGGCAGCAGCGTCACCGAACGGAGCGAGAAGCTACCCTGCGATCGCCAACCCGCCTGCTCAGCACGGCGATTATGGGAATATCCACCAGATGTTTGCCCTAAGTAGTGAACAACTGGAAAGGCCTATGTCCACCAGTGGACTGCAATAGACTGATGATGATGATACCGCATGTTCGCCATTTTCTTTGATGTGATATAATCACCATCAGCCTATGGCAGTCCAGTTGGACATAGGCTTCTGCAGTTATTTGCCACTTTGGGCAAAGATCTGGAGGCTTTAACCCATAATCAGGTAAAGGTTCAGGACGTAGCTCCTCGCTCCAGTGACTGCTGCCCGTCATCGGCCTGTGATATTTAGTTACGCCTTCAATCATGGTGGTTGTACCGCTAATCAGTTGCCAGTGTCGTTTGTGCGGCATTTGTTTGGCTTGGAGCGAAAAGATTGTATATTTCTCCGCTGCCTTACAACTTACATCAATACATGTTTTTATTTTTTTAGACGAAAGAAGCTGGAAAAAATATATTAAAAACAATATCAGAAAAGAGATTAGCAGCGACGACATCGTCCACACCTACGAATTTACCGGACGACTTGCCAGAAGCAATAAAGAATGTGTCCGCTGTATCAATATCTAACGAGACACCGAAGACGCCTCTGCCCAGCCCCAACGTGACGCCCGACAACTTCTCCACGCCGGTATTCACACGGAAAAGCAGTAAATACAAAATGTGACATTTAATAACAAGAAAGTGTAAAATGTAAAGAGACTGATTTTCGTGTGTAAGCTAATGTTGCAATCGTTTGTAAATTACTTTGAACAGCTGTAAATAAATATTGAAAGAAACTTTTTTTTGTTTGATATACCTAAATACCTGTTTGCATTTTCAATTGATAGATAAATTATAAAAGTAACCCTTAGCGCGTCTGGCGCCAAGCGCAAAGCGAATGATGCAGCAGATCCTCAACAACAAAGTAGGTACTTAATCTCACTAATCACTTCTCATCTTTCCGATATTCACGCAAGCAAAGCTGCGGATTGCAACTAGTTCAATATTAATAAATAAATAATCAAGGTCAATTCTGTACATGAAATATTTTTAAAAAATAACTATCGGGGGGTGATTAGTGATCCGATACTGATGCCAAAAATGCAATCAGTAAAATTTTTGTGTCTGTATATTCGTTATAGAAACAAAAACTACTGGACTGATTTAACGAAACTTGGCACAATTATTCTTCATTCTCCTGGGCAGGTTAAAGTATAGTTTTCATCACTCACAATCAATACGAACAGAGCAGTGAAGGAAAGTGTTGGAAACCAGGAGAAATTTTTACGTGTATGTTTTAAAGAGCATCACGCGGAAACTACTGCATGGAATTGAATGCGGTTTTCATCAATGTATTGCTAGAGATCTAACTTAAAATTTAGGAATAACTATTTTATGAAAATCCGTTGCTTTTGAAACCCGATATCCACGCGTGCGACGCCGCCGGCACAGCTAGTATTTTAATAAATAAAGAAATGTAGAAGTTCGTGAATTAAACTGAAACACAAATCTGTAAAAAAATATTTATTAATAATGATTAATTTTTACAAGTTCTATACAAATCAACAGATCTTAGTGCTCAAATAGTAAAAACAATTACAATTAGAACTAAATAAATAGTAAAGTGCATTGATTAAAAGTAAATTTGTTCAAATTAGCTCATTGCAATTAATATAAAATTACTGATTACAATCACAGATGAAATACAAGTTTGAGAGCTTGATAACATTGTAGTAAACGAGAAATACATCCTTGATTGATTTATTCATAAATATATACTACAACTGCTTAAAATTATTCATTGTATAAAAAAAATGTTAACTTATGATGACAAGACGAAAATACATAAAATTGTAAACCTCACATTATTTAGTTTAGAATAATGTCAAAGCCTCGACTGCAAATCATAATAAAAGGGATAAAGCTAAGATTGTATAATTACAATTGCATTGTTAGTAACATTACAGTCTGTGCAGACAACTTATGGAACCATAATAAAGGTACATAGTATATGCTGTATATTTGTTGTAATATGCTTGTGATAGGTCAAAAGTATATTCAGTAAAGATGAACAAATTCAACACATTGATGCAAACTTGTCTTATCCTACCAATAGACACAAATTCAATAGAAATTGGAAGATTTCAAGCCACAATAATACCTACCATATGTTTGCATGATACCTACAAATGTCCAGCATTCAGCAAATTTACTACTACTTCCGTCACAATCATTAAAATTAATAGTGTTGACTTGCAGGCAGGCTTGATATTTTTTGAATATTTACTAGATGTCAATATTGTTAGTTGTCATACTAATAAGATCAAACTATTGTTACTTTAAATAAGCAATAGTCACAAAAAGAATTTTGTATCCTAACCACAATCCTAACATAACAAGACCCACATCCATGCGGTGACGTCATACAAACTGTGTTCAGTCACTGACATTACGAAACAAAATGACTCATATCCTCTACTAACAATAAGGCACAATATGCAAAAAGGATTTCGTTACTGACCCAGCATAATGATCATCTCAAACTATTTAAGATCAGCTATTTTGACTACTACAACTTGTCTGAATTTTAAAATATTCTACTTAAATCATAAATACATAATTTAGAATAAAGCTAAGACCAGCATTGTATCAGTATTTAACATTTCATATTCTATCTTCATAGTATGTTTCTAATAAATTCATTAAAAATACTATACCAGTTTCAAATATCAACAGTTCTTACAAGACATATTTAATTTTCCTACTGTTTACTACTAAGGCAGATTTGAGGCACTTTAAGTTTACAACCATAATAAGCACTTTAAGTTACCAGATGCAGACATTGATATTAGGAGATTACAACTATGGCAAAATGAACATATGTAATAATTTATAAATTAGACTATTTTACAATTTGTAAATAATATTCAACTTTGTAGCTTGGTTTGTGCTTTCAGTTGCATTCATTTGTTCTTTGATTTCTGACTTGGTTCTTGATTAATTATACTTAGAGAAATGGATTCTTGGAATTGATAAATCCTCCATTATTTGTGGATGGCTGAAAGGTATAAACAAAACTCAGTTTTCTTAACTAAGAAATACAATTTTAGACAACTAATATTTATAATTAGCACAATTTCTAATCAAGCAAATGTAATACAGTACATTATGTAATAGACAAAGATAAACAGTATAATGTTGTGTACATGTGATATAAGTCACTTCCTGTTTGGTTGAAACTGATAATCAAAAGATGCATTTGTATTATTATGATTATGAGCAGTAAGTAATTTGAACTATAAATAGAATCAAAATAATATTAATTAACTGATTATAACAAAAAAGACTATGAACAAATCCCATACTGTAAATGGTTATCAATAATTTTAACAATAAATGCTTAATTTTTTTGTGGTTTGTTAAGCATGTGAGATTCACATAGCATTAGAACATAGATGAGATAGAACAAACCTTTAGAGCAATGCAAAGGTTAGTAGGTCTGTTAAAACTGATAATGATTCTATGCCAAAAGTTATCATGTTAGATTATTACTTATTCATTAAAGTGAAACATGCATAGCATAATAAAACTATGCAAATAATAAACATTTGCATCAATAGAAATAATAAGTGCCTGTATTTATTCAGCATGCTACCTCATATTATCATGTCATTTTAGTCAAGGAACAAAATTATATAGCTAGCACTATTTTAAGATTAATATTTCATTAGCATAATGGCTTCCATAATGCCTAATGGAACACCAAAGAGATGCCCAAGTTACTGCAACAACAGACTGATTAACAAACCAGTCACCTGTTAGCTGCAACTTCAATGCTAGCCCATTAAATGCTTCTTCACATCCTTTTTATAGGATCTCATATCAAAGGAAGTTTTATGGAATCTAGGAATTTGTTCTACATTCTAATGACCCAGCAAAGAAAAGCATTGCTAAACCATGTTATTTACAGTGAAGCTGTGACAACAGAAGGTACCACTCTTTTATTGAAAGAGGGCATGTCATTTTAATAAAGGAATTTATTATGATAATATTAAGTGAAGTTCATACCATGAAAGGATTTACAGCAACTGGTGTGGGAGTACTCCATCCTCCATTGTAGAATGGATTCTTATTAACAAACAAGTCATTGGTTGTAGAGCTTTGGAATGGGTTCTTATTATTTATGTTGTTGCCCTCCTCTGCAAATAAGTGAGAAAATTATATTCATAAACATATGTGACAATTAATAAACCAGACAGATTATGATAGACAATATATATTACCCATATGTTTCATATTTTGCTGCCTTAATGCTAAATCTAGGTCAGCTAGAGCAGCATAACGATCATCTGGAAATTCAGTTAGTTCATTATTTAGAGTTCATTGATCAATTATTTATTATATTTACATATTTATTAATCAGAACAATACTTACTGGAAGAAGATGATGGAGGGTTAAAGGCATTAAAGGCTGGTGTGCTTGCAGGTTGATGAGTGGTGAAATTGTTGTTGAAACTATTATTATTAAACTGACTGCTATTGTATATATCTGCAGTTGAGAAATCAACTGGAAAACTGAAATGAGATATTAATTATATATTCTGGATATGTGCAATAAATAAACATTAAGGACAACAAATAGCAGATACTAACTCAGGTACTGATGGGACAGGAGCAGAAGGCGGCACACTCAAGTTGGTCAGCAGGGGCTGTGGATGATTCACACTAGGGCGAGACAGCTTGTTACTGGAGTCGTTTACTGGAGGCAGTAAGGTGTTAACCACCTTCGCTGTATTTACCAGTGTGTTATTATTATTGACCAAACCCTTGGAGGTCTGCGGCGAAATTGATATCAAAGGTGTCGCACTCACGCTTACTGCAGATTTAACTTTAGACTTGGATTTCAAAGAATTTCCATTCACAATATTTGCATGTGACTCCAAATAATAACGCTTCTTTTCATACTTATCGGACATAAAATCTTTCACGCTTTGTTCATCGGTAAAGTTTACACTTTCACCCTCGTAGAGCCCTAACCAAAAGCGCCTGCAGTAATCATTTCCTCTTGTTTTTATAAATTCAATCTCTTCTGGGGTGAAAGTAGCCATTGATATGGATTTTACACGGTGAGGTGGAGTAAGACCACGCCTGAAAATATAACAAATCATGACTCTGTTTGTTGATCTCATTATGATTACAATAGTGAATAACGCAAAAATTATACTTACAACATTCCCGAACATTTTGAACACACAAAGGACCCAATTGTAGTATTTACGTAAGTGGGTCCTCTTTGATTGCAATCTAAACAATATTTATTCCCATTCAAAGAAATAAGTTCACGTAAGATTTCTAAATTTTTGTCGTCTTGCTTCCGTCGATTTGCAGCCATTTTTGAAATGTTTTTGTATTGCTGTTGTGGTGGTTGGTGTTGGTGAGCTCTGTCCTGTCAGGTCCTGTCTGCATTTTTGTCACTATTCTGTAGTTTTAGTATGTTGGTAGCACGTCTTAATGACACACACAAGCCACAGATTAAAATGTGTCATGGGCATTTCTGGTAAAGTCAAGATGGCAGGATCCCGGCGTCCTTCTCAAAAATTTACGTCAATCATGGAAGTAATAAAAAGTACTAAAAACTTAAAAAGTACTTATTACCCATGCTTAATACTTTTATGGTAGCAGCGTACCGGGTTTTGGGGTGGGAAAAACGGCAAATTTGACGTCCTGCACATCCAAAATATACAACAACAACTTTTAATACTTTTTGATTTTCTCAGTTTCTATGTAGATGTTATTTATTAAATAATAATGGTGATGAATTATGGCTGTACTTACGAGTGAAATGATACGCCTTCAATTCTTCTCGGTTTACGGGTTTTACAGCCTAAAACACTACAGTTAACCATTATTTACTGTCCACACTTGTTAGTATTTTAATAAACTAGTTGTATATCATCATCATCATCATCAGCCCGTGTCAGTACAGACATAGGCCTCTCCCAATGTTAGCCACCTTGATCGATTTTGGGCATCCAGCACTTGCCAGCCGTCCTGCGCAAATTGTCACTCCACCTGGCCTGAGGGCGTCCTACATTACGTTTGCCGAGACCCGGTTTCTAGTCGTATATAAAAACATCTAAAAAATAAAAAATGTTAATATATCTAATAGCTGGGAAGACCTAGCTGAGCATGGGTAAACCCCGAATTAAAATTTATTCTCGATTTCAGACACAGTCTAGTGCGGCTTTATTCCACTTGGGCCCGAGGGCAATTTAGTACGGCTCGTATAGTAGGTAGGTGTCCGTAGTACTTAACTGTCCTGTCGTCTGTATAGGAATGAATGTTACCAATAGGTAGCATATCATTGATATATAGCAAGAACAGTGTTGGGGACAACACCGAGCCTTGCGGGACGCCAGCGTTAATGTCCATGCTACCGGAGCAGCTGCCGTCAACTACGGCTTTAATGCTTCTGCAGGACAGAAAGCTAGCGACCCATTTACATAGACCCTCGGGCAGTCCATATGATGGCAGCTTTGCTAGTAGACCTCTGTGCCAGACCCGGTCGAACGCCTTCGCAATATCAAGGCTGCCAATGCCTCGCCTTGACTCTCGATCGATTGCGACCATCGGTGTGTAAGATACACTAGAAGATCACCTGTGGAGCGACAGTGGCGAAAACCATAATATTCTTGGTCGCTGATCAGTTCGTGATCTTCTAGGTATCCCAGAAGCTGAGTATTTATCACCCGCTTTATCATCTTTGAGAGAAGGGAGGTTATAGCGATAGGCCTGTAATTCGACGGGTCCGATCTATCGCCTTTCTTGGGCACAGAGTGCACATGTGCAATCTTCCATACCAATGGTGCTTGCGTGGTTGAGTACGAAAGCCGGTACAGACGTGTTAGAACGGGACACAACTCGGGAGCAGAGCTTGAGCACCACTGCAGGTATACCACCACTGGGCATAGGCCTCTCCGAAAGTACGCTGCTTTGATCGATCCTAGGCTTCTCGCATCCAGCTCTTACCAGCCGTCCGCGCAAATCGTCACTCCACCTGGCCTGAGGGCGTCCTACCACTACTACGTTTGCCGAGACGCGGTCTCCACTGCAGAACTCGTTTACCCCAACGATTATTGGTTCTGCGGCTAGTGTGGCCAGCCCACTGCCACTCAACTTACTAAAATCCCGTGAGCTATGTCGGTGACTTTGGTTTTCTCATTTCGGATCCGATTCCGCAGAGAGACGCCAAGCATAGGCAGCCCTTTCTTTAACTTGCGGACTAGCCATACCACGTGCACGTTTCGGCTATGTGATAACCGGTACAACGCACTGATCGAAAATCTTCGTCTTTAGGCACTGTGGGATCGACGATGTGAAGACTCGACATAGTTTCCCAAACGCTGCCCAGCCTAGCTGAATTCTCCTATTCACCTCGTCCTCAAATTTGTTTCCACCCAACTGCTGTTTGCTCGAGATATACATACCTACATATTATATTTCTGAAACTTCGAGGACGGCGCCGCGTACTGCATTCGGTTCCGGTAAAACACGTTCATTGAACATGACCTTGGTTTTGTCCAAGTTCATAATATAGTCCGATGCGCACAGGGGAGTCCGCCAGTTCATTCAGCATCCGTTGGTCTTGCAGCGATTCTGCCATTATAACGATCGATGTCGTCTGCGAATCGCAAGTTTGTGAGAGATGTATTCGCCATTTATGTTGGTGGCATCAAGTCCTTTCTAGTTCAGTGTCTTGAACATATCCTTCATTGCATTAGTGAACAACTTTGAGAAAAATGATATCCCCTTGATGAATAGCTTGATGTGTGAGTAAATAATTTAGGGCAAGTTTGAATAATAGATATTATCGTTTGTAATATTATATTAATTTATTGACACATATTTAAGAAAATTGGTTGAAATGTCACTTCCTTTTTCTTTCTTGTTAGCAATTCTTGATCCGAATTGAAGAGCACGTTTTGGTAAGACTGAGGTATGTTCTAAGCCAAGGTAATAAGCTACAAGCCTTAAAAATAGCTTATCCCCGACACCGGGACCCATAGAGTCGCTAGGGAAACATCTGTAAATGAAAACATGCTAAATTAATAACATTCTTAAAATTAGGCTTGCATCTCTTGTAGTGTTAGGTGGAAAATAGGCGCACAGACTTCGAGTTTGTCTTAGACAATCCAGCTCAAAATACTTCTAGTTTAGAGAGATTAATTAAAATGTCAATAAAAATTGAGTCTCATGCTATCTCGCTCATAACAACTGTCGAGACGACGGGTACCGAACGCATCAAACAATAGCAAAACGAGCACGTTCCGCGCGCCCGTATGCGTGCGAAACGTGCTGGTCATTACGAATAGCTAAGTTTTTCCCGCCTTCCAAAAATTTTATTTGTCTATGGGTATGGGTACCTTACCTACCTTTATACTAACGGTGGAACATAATAATGTGGTACTATTACTGTTACGCACTTAAAAATACTAACCTGAACCATGGTTTCAAATTGAGAACAAAGTCTGTAAAATCTTCATCAAGATAAGGTAATCTAGGTTGGCGCCCATGGTCGCATATAACTCGGTTGTCACGGGCTAAATTCCTAAATGATATCCTTTTCCAATCCAGCAACAACTCTTTACTAAGGCCAGCCCAACCATGTCTTTTAAATGCATTCCTGTGTCTAGTGTAACCTCCAAATAGTTCATCAGCACCAGAACCTAATAAAAGTACCTTGAAAATAAAAACAATAAATTATTAGTCCGTTAAATACATTATATCAACTTTTTTTTTCTATATGACTACGATGATGGCCAGGCCGGTCTCACCTCTATATAGGTATTCTAAGCAACACGGTCGATACCGATTTGATTGGGGGTTTTTGCTAACAAACAAGTTAAGAAGGACACAATAAAAGAATTGTCACAAGAGCACAACTTGAATATGGATACCACACTTGAAGAAGCTGGGCAAGTGATTGTACTGCTTTAATCGGGTATGCGGTAGGGTGATGTCGGTTTACGAAATCGGTTCTCAAATGCCTTTGAGTTGCAACAGGCAGCTTCAAACAGCACGCAGAAGAACCGTAAGTGTGTGTAGACACAGACGAAGACTGAGGGAGGAGAAGATAACGGCGCACAGAGCTGCTAGGGGTCCAAAATTAACGGCAGCCCATCGACAAGTCGCTTAAAATTTGCTCGCGACCATGTTGATTTGACTCTTGACCAATGGAGGGCTGTAGTCTTCTCAGACGAGACGAATGTGTGCCTCTATTGCTACGATAGACGCAAGAGAGTATATCGAAGACATGGAGGACGTACCCAAGTTTGGGTATCCAGGACTGTTGATTACGGCGTCATGTCCTGTATGTTCTGGGGCAACATGTCGGCTGACGGCAAAACCGAACTTCTTTGCGTCTCTCGGACTCAAATTACTCGCGGCCGAGGGTCGCTGACTGCGTACCGGTACATTACAACGATCCTGGAAGAACATGTTGTCCCATATGCCGCTTTTGTTGGCGAAGGGTTTCAGCTAAAGCACGATAACGCCCGCGTTCACACTGCAGTGATTGTGCGCGAATACCTTCAAGAGGTTGGATCTTTGTTACGCAGTGGCCAGCCCAAAGTTCAGAGCTAAACCTCGTAGAGCACCTCCTAGGCCATTCAAAGAGTAGGGTTCGATCTCGTTATTCCGTTCCCACCACGCTCCAGGAACTTGAAGGTGCCGTGATGGAAGAATGGGTGTTAAAATTGGTTAGATCCATGAGTTAGTGTATGGAAGCTGCGCTATCAGAGCAAAGGGGGGTAACATTACATTTTAGGTTACTTTTAACCCTGTTTTGTATTTTTTTTTTTTGATAATTTACTTGTTTTTTTAAATCAAGTTTAGTTCACAATTTTTATGGTTTTGGAAAAGTATTTTTTCACATGTATTCCAATAATAAAAATAAATAAATTTTATTGCTTTTGTATACCCCTTTTCATTACCTTTCCAACGATACCAAAAACCAACCAAATAATTGGTTCTTAATGAGCTTAAAGGTTTTTGAACTTTTGGACCTCACGACCGCTTACCATCAGGTGTGGAGTGAGGTCATCCTGAAAGCTCTTATAATAAAAAAAAAAGGTGTGATATTTTTGACGCTGAGTGTAAGATAGGTTTGTAGATTAGAATTCTATAGGAATCCTGTATAATTGTAAAATTGTAATCTACAAGCAATGGACTATATTTTGTATTTCAGTTTTTTTAAATAGGCTCCAGTAGTTTTGGAGATCAGACATAAGTGAAGAATGCAGTGTCTATCTGCCTGTAACTTGCTAACAGAGAAAAATATAACCCTCTTCCTAGGTTGATTTATAAATTAATTAATCATTACCCTACAAGGTGACTGAGAGTCCTCCGCATTTCCCTGGGCTGCAAACCATAATGCTGATCCAAGACTCTCATCTAATACTGTTTGTCTTGGGAAAACTAGATCTGCTATGTCTGTTTCTTGATGATCAAGCAATTTATCTTTGGGCACATTTATTTCATGAAATATCCATTTCCTAAAAAAAACTTGATTAAATTATGTTACAGTTAAAATCCGATTTATTTATAATGCATTTTCCCTAGTTAAAACTAGTTTTTATAAATGCTTTTGTTAAAATAAATATTTTTACTATTATATAATTACATACTATTTTATATAAAAAAAAAATACCCTTACCTGTTCGGGCAAATTTTCTCAAGTTCTTCTAGAGATTGCTTGCCATTTATTCTGTCAGGAACTTCATATGAGTTTTTATCATCTTTTTTAAATGCAACATTTATGAGGTCTATGCTTTGTTGCTTTTCTACATATTTATCAGCAATAAATGCTAAAATTGTACAATCTAATCCACCAGAAAAGAGAATGCCAACAGCTGAATGATTACATGGTGTATGACTATTCAAGCAATTTTTGCATTTTTTGGGCTGCCTCTTCAGACGAATTGCCACACTATTGTCTAATTTTTTAAGAATTTCTAACATGGTTTCCTTTAAAATGGAATTACTTAAAATATTCTTGAAAACATCTAATTTATTTGTAGACTTTTTCGCCACTTCTTCCATGAAGTAGACTATGTTATCCTAGAAAGAAAAAGACAGTGAAATAGATGTCCCAAATGGAGTGGAGCAAATTGTTAATGAATATCACACCTTATCATCCATATCCCAAGTTACATGACCTTTTAATGAATATTCTTCATCAGGCAGAGCTTGCAGGGATCTAATTGAATTAACCCAGTCATTTATGCTTATTTCAAGATCCATTTCCATTGCACTCTCCCAAGAAAAAAGTTTTATTCTGTTAGTAATTATATTCAGCACATATATATGTGTAGCTGGTATTTCAATACATTCATAACATCTACCTAAAATAAAAAATAATGGTTTTGCTAATAAATTTGATAAATTAAACAAATAATCACAATTGAAGACAAAGCTAAATAGCACAGGATGATGATGCAGCGTCACCGGAGAGAAGAGCTACACCCTGCACTCGCCAACATGCTTGCCCAGCCTACCGATTATGGGTTGAGCCTCCTTTGCCCTTGATCTTTGCCCAAAGTGGTGAACAACTGCACAGGCCTTAAGTCCAGCAGTGGACTGCAATAGGCTGATGAATACACAAACATTATATATTTTTAAAATAATATATACCTATATTTACATTATGGATAGAGATCTAAAAAATGTATTGACAATTAAATATTTTGTGTAGGCAAAAATAAATGAAATGTTTACCTAAAACACTGCTTATTATTAAATTATTGGCAATTTTGTATAAAAGCAATGAGTTCCTCCCAATCTTGTCTCTGGTAAATAATAAATCACATTTTTGTTTATCAAAATATACTATGCTAAATGGTCCTTTGAAACATTTCAATTCCTTAATAATGTTTTCAGTGGATTTAATCTGTAAAGCAAAATTACCAAAAATAAATCAATAATTAAGAATGAAGTCCATCATATAATAACTATGCTTACTGCTGCTTCATCAAGTTTTTCTTTAATTTGTTCTGTATCACTCCTTTCACAGCTCCACTGTTCATCATAAATATCTCCATTGTACAATAGTATGCCTATATTGTTTTCCACTGGCTGAATAGTTGGTTGGGAACCCTGCATCCACAAGACAGACCCAGTAAATGTGATACTTCTTCCATTTACTTTTATTTCTGTTGTTTCCATGGAGTCTGGTCCTCTGTTTTTAATTCTTTGTAAAACTTGCGAGTCCTAAAATTAATAGGTAGTTTCCAAAGGGTAAAAATATAGATTAGGTTCTAATCATTTTCAAAAGGCATTTACTGTAATTTTAATGGTACTTTTTCTCTCATTCGCTTACTTTTAAAGTATCGCAATCGGAGTCACATATTTTGCAGGTAATTCCACACATTTCCACAAATAAAATTAAGGAATATACTTGGCAAAAATTAAATTATTTAAGTCATCAACAACAAAGTCATGCACTGGAATTTAACAGCTGCTCTAAAATAAATAAATTGTACTGATTCCCACACAAATACACAATCCCTCTTCCAATCCCAACAATCTGACAACCAACCAAGTTTTTTTTTTTAATGGACCAACCAAGTTTATCCAACTATTGATTGACAATTGACAACTGAGCTGTCAATCTCACCAACAACCCGAACCACCGAACATGCTTTTTCTGAACGATGTGTTAGACCAATAGTTCTATGGAAGTTCTTTATTGCATACATGTTCATGGAAGTAATAAGTATACTTAGTACTTCCATGTACATGTTGCATACCTGATCCCATCTTTGTATAACTCCTGTGAATATTCCTACTGGAACTTAATTTGTCTCCAATCAATTTTCACCTAATAACTGGCTACATAGAGTCCATTATTAGTTGTAGTATTTTTATATTGTGTGGCCATGCACATTAAACGTGTACCATAGACAGCCGCTTGTGGCCAATGCACGAAGTCCATGCAGCGCTATTACAAAAAAGTAATGAGCGAATCTGTCAATGTCATGAATGTCATGTCAAACAGCCAAACTGAGTTTTATCGTCAATGTGTGGGGAGAAGATTTCACATGATAATTTATTCCAATCGTAAAACGCAAATCGTTCGGCCACTTCATCAGTTGTTGTGATTTGCGGTGTTTGCATTTGGCCGTAAACGGGCAAGTCGGTCAGTACGTACCTAGGAACAAACTTCACAGCAGGTTTATTATAAATATCCTTTCGAGATGTCTGAGCAAAATACAGAGAATCTTTCCAGCGAAGTGGAAAACAATTATTCTACCCCAGCAAACGATCCTAAAAACATGCAGGAAGTGACTCAATATGTAAGTACATTTTAATTGCAACTTCATGAATAAATAAATACATGATAATAGGTATGCAATGCAAGATTTTGAAAGAATGAAAGAAAAATGTTTTAAGGTAGGATAGAAAGAAAAAATATTCAATACCTTATTTTGAAGTCTTTTGTACTGCAACTTTGCTTATAGAGTCCCTTATACATGTTAAATTTGATTTGGATTGATTAAGGATCAGGGTTATAATTTAATCTTAACTCTTCCAGGTGCAGTCCCTTCTACAAAATATGCAAGATAAATTTCAAAGCATGTCTGATCAAATCATAAATAGAATAGATGAGATGGGGACCAGAGTTGATGAGTTGGAGAAAAATATCACAGACCTAATGACACAAGCAGGTGTTGAAAATGAAAAGTAATGTAAGCCTTTACAAATAAGTATTAACATAATCATCCAAATCACCCAAAGATATTGTGCCTGACTTTGTCACATGATACTTTTTGAGACATTTAAGGTCTTATGAATTTGAGGATTACACAGCATTACTTTAGGGGTTTTGAGTTTAGTAATATCGCATGTCTAGGTTTGTAACAGCAATGTTAGTGAAAATTTGATATCTTATATCATTATTAAGATTAATTGATGGGCACTAGGACAATACAAAATAACTATATACCCACATTTCCAGGCTGTCATGCTATATTAGCCCTTAACAGATTTTCTGCTCAGGTCATAAGTAAAGTCCCTCGAAATTGTGAAAGTAGTGTTTGCTTACAAAAAATAAGGTTCACTGTAGAGTAAAGTAGTATGTGTGTTAGTATTGCTAGATTTCTTGATAACAATTATGGAAAATATGTCCAGCACAAGTATATGAGAGTATGAAGGTGATTTTGAATTATGTATTATTTGTATGTATAGTGAAAACAAAAGAGTTCATATAAATGGAAGTTTATACAATGGAAGTCATTCAAATTATTGATTTCACCTTCATAAACTCATGCCCTTACCATATTTAGATGATTTGTTTTATGTTCATTCTTGTACCATCATGTGTCAGGCGAGCTTATTGATTTGAAATGAGGTAGGTTGGTGTGCCAGGCACAGGGTAGTACCAATTCAACAATCTGGCTCAATACAGCACTAATAAAAAAAAGGTTATGCTTACAGATAGAACTTCATTCGATAAGAGTATATGATTCATGTACATAAATGATTGAGAGTATGTTGACTTAATCTTCTTAATCATTTACTGTATATTATTGAATGTGTGGTGTTGAAGTACTGCAATTAATAACAGATGTCTGAAATTATGTGGAATAGATGTGGGCTTTATTAATTCAAAGCAGGCAAGTGATGTGGTAGCATGTTTGTGGTGTGGTGGTTCATTTACAATAGTCATTCATCACTTCCATTATCTTTGTATTAAACTTTTACCTACTAGTGCCAATTGACTAAGTTTACATCTTTGATACCTAAGTGCCTTTTGGTGGCAAGCAAGTAAATTAGTACCTAATTATAATATAATGATTGCCATAGTGATTGCTGCCCATAGCCTGCCTGCCAAGTACACTGAGTGGGTGTGTCCCCACAAGTTATAAAGAATACTGAAAATTTCATGGCTATTAAGCTCATATCAAAACATAAATGTTCACATAGGTAATAAGCGAAGTAAAACAATTAAATTTATTTTATAAATAAAAAAAAATGTAATTGAAAATAATGTTAATGTACAATGAATTAGGTGATTTACACTTAAATTAATTAATGTGATTCGGTTTCCTCTGATGTATCATTGTCTTCAGTTTCATCAGACTCCTACAACAGAAAATATTTTTGTAATAATCAGTAGTTATATGAACAAGCAATAATATTCTATGTTATGATGATAATACTTAATTAATTGTGTGTTGGTAACAGAATATGGATATTTACTGTTGTAGATATGGCAATTGCAAGAGTTCTTACTTGAATCACATATTAAAATTGGCTACATGTATGCATGATTGAAATTTAATATGCAAATAATTAGTATGTATATCAATGTTTGTTTAAGGCTGGTTTCACAGCTGTCCGGGAGGCCCGTACGGGTCACGCCCGCAGCACTCTGAAACGTAACCCATGTTTCAGACCATACGGTATGGTTGCTTTGTATGGGCTCTCCCCAGAGCGGGTCGCGTCCGCGTCGGTGTGAAACAATGATCTAGTTCCTCATGTGTGCACTCGCTCCGGGCGCCCATAGGAACAGCCCGTACGGGACTGTGAAACCAGCCTTAAAGTTTTACTAAATACCTACTGCTCACAGTCAGTTAAAGTTAGTATCAATCTTATTAGTAAGTTTTCTTGCATTCGTCACTTGATAATAATAAGAATATAAAAATTTTTGGTAAAATTATTTAAATAATAATTAAAACATCATCACTGACATATGCAAGTGAGTGTAATGAAGTTGGCATGGATAGATGAAAATAAAATGAAGCACAAGAAAGTACCTACCCTTTTATTTATTTATTTTAGACTATTCATGCTCTATTTATACAGTTGCTTATCTTAATAAACAAGCAGTATTATTAAAACCGAAGTTTGTAATAGGATGGATTGTGATTATAGGGGTCATGGAGGAAGTATCTACATTGATCCATTGTACCTATAATGTCAATAAGGAAATACATGTTTGTGTTTTGCTAAAGTTAAAAGTAAATAAAAAGCAGTCGAAATTTATAAATGAATCAAATTTGTGGCTATGATTTAGTTAAGCTTAATAAATTTACGAGGGCAATTAGCAAAGTAGGTATTCAGTTGTCTTTTATTACCGTTGTCTCTTCTTCTTCTTCTTCTTTAGATGAAGAGTGATTCATCAGGGTAGCCAGAGAGTTGGATCTACCTAAAACCGCATTCTTATCTGGAGATTTCATGCGACGTAAGGCCTGTCACGAGTAAAAAAATATATTAGTACTTGTTAAAAGTTTTTAGATCTCCTCGAAGAATAGAGGAGTAAAAGCTAAGACCTAGCGCGGACTGATGAATATTTGTCGCCATGATAGAGTGTTTTATCTCATTCGCACACAGCTCATTACTGTCACAGCGACCAAACTTACCAGTGGACGAGTTACGACAAAACTTACCACTACGCACATGGTCTAAGGTTAAGCAAGGCTAACGGTCTTTATTAAGAAATACTTTTTATTTATTCAAATTATAGTTTTAAGAATTTATAATGATTCAAACGTAGTCGTACTATATCGTATTTAAATGTGGTATAAGTTAATTAAAACTACGACATGTGTTTTAATAATTGAGCTGTGGTCCCGCCATTTTGACGTCATAGTGGCGGCGCCACTTACTACCTACAAAATTTTGATAATTTATGAGTGTAGAATTTTTCTGTGAAAGTATGAATTAGTAGAAATTCTGTATTAAATCTTTTCAATATTATATTCGAAAAACCAGGCGTGGTCTTGGTCTAAATCTTGATAATCACGGCACAACCGGCACTTCATCTGTGTGGGAGCGCCCATTACTTGGTGAACTATGATTTTTATGTGCACATGACTGTGGCTCTATGGAGCAGTGCCGTCACTTTGTATGAAACAAGACTACTTTTCCTCTCACTATAAACTAAACCAGTTGGACAACAAATCCGAGAATCGCGTTGTTCCTACGTTTGAATCTAACCGTCAACTGAACGACCAATTTTATTATAACTGCATGTTTATATGTATTGCGTCCATCTTTGAAATTTGTTTGTGTGCTTAAAAGCGGTGGTGTGGCGCTTCATTTTCGATTAGACTATCTCTACCATGTATCAAAAAAAACTAGTTATTCCTAGTCTTCCTTAGGTACCCTTCAGTAGCGTAACTAGGTATACCTACCTATAATTTGAGGCTCGTGGCAAATTCATCGGATTTTTGCTAGATGTGTATTGAATTAACGTTGGAAGTCGAGATTCTCTTCTGACCGGGGGCCCTTACGCCCGGCTGGGGGGTGATGGAAATTTGCTGACTTGCCACCCTGTAGTTACCATAGGTACCATTCTGTAGGTACGGTACCATAGCATAGGCCAAGTTGATACCTAAAGACAGTAGTGGAAGCACACAAAAATCGTTCATTACGTATTATTAGCATATATTGCTCACCAAATCTTCATCCTCCCGCGAAGGCGAAGACTGAGTCATCAATGACGCCAAGGACGACGATCTGGCCGCCATTCCGTTGGTCACTTGCTTTTCCGGAGATCGTAACTTTCTTCTGAAATTCTATACTTAGTTTCAGCATAAATCATAATTAAGATGTCTGGTTTACAGATCGAAACGTGTGTATTTATTCATACTTACCGCCTGATCCTCATATTCAGAAAGTCCTGTACCGAGAAGCTTTAGAAAAAAAACATTACTCTTAGTATGTAATTGGTCATACATTTGACTACTTACGTGCCTATCAGATATGAAATTTAACTGGCTATATTGCCCATTTAGTTATGTATGGTAGTATCTACCTACATTCGAGAATAGAAACATATTTAGACAGTAAAAAACGTCTCACTCCAATACTGACCTCCAAGTCGGTTTTCTCATTAATGTCTTGTATTTGTTGGTGTGCGACGGTGAGCAGTTCCACGGCCTTTGCATGGAACTTCATTTCTATCAGGACAAAGTCCGAAAGCAACGTCTTCAATTGCTGCAGTTTGCGCCGTTCGAAGAATTCCGTCTGTTCGCTTAAGCCCTTAGCCGTACGAGACATCTCCGCTGAAGCTTTCAGCAACTCCGATTCAGCATAAGTCTGGATAGATTATGTAAGTACATTATTTATGCTTTTACACCATAAGTATGGTGTAAGTAACTAAGTACCTAAGTATGAGGTACTTATTCGGTAGTGAGAAAATTTCATTCGTCAATTATTCGATCCGAATGTCAAGATTTTGCTAGGATTAGAGCCAAGAGTTCTTCTAAACTTTGCGGCGTGAGCATCTGAAAAGCGTTATGGCAAACCCATATACCTATAAGAGTATCAAATTGTACGAACATCAAGTACTTAGGCTAACAAAAAAAGGCCGCCGAGCTGACAATTTCTAGCAGTTTAAAAATGTGTTATTTTTGCAATCCTGATAAATGTTTCTAAAAGAGTTATGTAGGTATATAATATATATGTATATCTACTTGATAGCATTAAGCAAACCAAGGAATCCTTGGTTTCCTACAGGTCCCGCGCTCACTTACAAATCCGTGGACTGCAAAAGCGTTCCTTTTTAATTTCTAGTGCGAATAATTTCCCTTTCTAAAATTGTGTATGCTAGTGGATTGTCTTAAGATAAATCTATACTTATAATAAATCTGTAGAGAGGTCAATTCTGTACATTAAATATATTTTCAAAATAACTATCAGGGGATGATTAGTGATCGATACTGTTGCCAAAAATGCAATCAGTAAAATTTTTGTCTGTCTGTCTGTCTGTCTGTATGTTCGTTATAGAAACAAAAACTACTCAACGGATTTTAACGAAACTTGGTACAATTATTTTTCATACTCCTGGGCAGGTTATAGGGTACTTTTCATCACGCTACTATTAATAGGAGCAGAGCAGTGAAGGGAAATGTTAGGAAAACGGGAGAAATTTTTTGAACGCGCATCTCTTAAAAAACTACTGCATGAAATTGAATACGATTTTCACTAATGTATTACTAGAGGTCTAACTTAAAACTTAGGTATAGGTATAAGTATTTTATGGAAGTCCGTTATTTTTGAAACCCGATATCCAAGCGTGCGACGCCGCTGGCACAGCTAGTATTTAATATAATTTTAAAACATTAGTCGTACAACTTGCTGTCTGTTGAAAGGTTGCCTCTCCCTCGCTTTATCGAGCACCTTCTTCCGCGCTAGCTCCTTTTCCCTCACGTTCATCGTGTGCTTCAGTTCTTCTCGTGCATGTTTACAGATTGTTTCGTATTGGCTCAGTTCACCGACTACCTGCGGCGCGTGATAATTGGTTATTGGTAGGTAGATACATCAAGTAGGCACCTAGGTACACCAATAAATTTACTTAATTAATAACATGACCATACCTAATACCTACTTACGTTTCCCCACCCCGCAGCAGTTTTACACATATGAATCATCAAGTCGGATTTGATTATCAGTGAAGTAATTCAGCTTAGGATTTGATTTTGTGGCGATAAGAAGTTGACCGGACTGAAAGTAGTGTATTTAACTATGTAAAAAGTAAAAACCTTTGCTTCTAATCGTTGAACTTGGCAATTCCTGTATTCTTCCATAGCGGTTAGGGTAGTTGATACATTTTCAAGACCAGCACTCAAAGACTTATTGACGATTTCATTATTTGAATAGTCTTTCAACACCTTTGCAAGTTCGTCTCCCATGTCTCGTAGTCTTAAAAATAAAATTGTAATGAGATTTCGTTTATAGACATAAATATTATTCTCTGGAGGAGACTTTCCTGTAAGTATACTTATCTCTTAAACTGCTATAGATTTTATCATTATACTGCGGATTTTAGAGTAGATAGGTACCTACGTAGGATACAGGCTCCATAAATATTTGAAACTTTTTGAAAGTGCCGCATATAAAATAAAGACTAAGTTCCTTTTAAAAAAAAAAGCTTAACAGCTGATGTAGGTAGGTACACTCAAAGACAATTTATGGGACTGATTTTATAACTATGTAACATGTCAATAACTTTAAAACACAAAATGACAGGAAATTTACACACTGAAATCATTTACCTATTGGATTTTAGTGTGTAAATGTAATTTAAAACAATAAAATCGATCGACCATGCGTCTCATTAACTACCCGCCAAAGAATATAGCTATAATATTATGAAAGATCGGCTTAAAACAACTTTAGGCTTAATACCGTGCAGTTTTCCTGGTATAATCTCCAAATGCAACACATAATTCCCCAAAATTCTTCTCCACGCTTGTAATTCTGTCCTGAATAAATTTAGCTTGTTGTTCATAGCTTAGGGAATGTGAATTATCACCACGAAACATAATTAAAATAATAATAGAAGAATTCTGGTTAAAAGGTACCAAACAACTATGTACTTGATAGCTACTTAACTTTGTTTGTTTACATTGTTACCATGGTAACATGATTAATAATATTGCAAAGTACATTCTTAACCGGTTATTGCAAAGGTTTTTTTAGGTAAGTAGTACTAATCTTTCTTGATTAACAAAGCTTGTATTGTATAGTAAATATGTAATAGAATACATACATAAATAGGTATGTTATGTACTGTAATATTTTAAAGAATTTTTAATACTACATGTATAGATGTTTGTTCGTTATTATAAGTGGATGATAAATGGAGTGGCCTGCGTTATTTCACTTTCAAACTTTTGTTAGTTAAATAAGTTCCACTACAAATTAATTTATTTCGCTCATGTCTGTCTTGTACGAAGTGTTTCATAAAAGTAGTTATATTTGCGTAATAAAAAAAAAGAAGCTAACTGTCAAGAACTGTCACTAATGACAACGTCCCGTGTGTCAGAAAAATACGTCAGCCTACAGCTGTTTGTTTCTTTGTGAATACTTTATCAAATCAAAACAATATAAAATGAATGAAGAAATTGATGAATATGATATTTACCATCAAGATTTTACCACTGCTTCGGAGTGGGAAGTGTTCATTGCTAGGATAGAAGAGATACTTAATGAGTGGCGGCTACAAAAGTCTAAAATACCCAAGTCCTCGCAATACACGAAGAAGTGGCTTAGTAAATGTGAAGAAATATCATTCCGAGGTCTCAATTTCAAGATATCCTACCATACCTTAGAGCCTGCTGTAACTGACAAAAGTGAACAATCAGACGAGAAGTCTCTACTGAATGATTTGCAAAGTGGCCTATGGGATTCTACATCTCAATTTATGGACGATGTTGATGGCAGTCCGTTTCCTGTATCTCACTGGTTTGGTTTAAAACGATATTTGATGGTCTGTCCAGAGGTTCCCCTTGTTGAGGGTAGTATGATAAAAGTTGTCATGAGTTCAATTAATATTGCATTTGCGAATGTCAATTGTGGAGTGCCTATATTTGTGAAAATAAGGGAACATTGGCAACAAAGCTATTTAGGTTTCTATGAAGACAATGAGTATAAATGCGGCTTTGATACAATACATTTAAAACGGATATCTAATCAATGTTCCCACCTTACTGGTCTAGTTAGTCTGTTTAAGTCAAAAATAGGATCTCCTGTCGCTTTGGATGCTGTTATTGTGTCTACTAAATTTTCATATGAGATGAAAGATTTTGATGCTTTTGCTTGGAGAAAAACAGCACATTCCAATGAGTTTTTATCAATAGATGGTTTTGATGTAAAAAAGCTTATAGAACTTCCATTTGGTTCTGAAAGAAACCCCATAAACAGTGTGCTTCTAAATGCAATATGGCCACGATTTCGCGAGAGCACTATAGTTGATTCATCAACATTTTCTGATATTGACCCTATAATGGCTCCATTGTGGACTATAACATTGAAAATTAGAGATAACATCAGTTGTCAATTGTCTGAAACAATCAACAAAGTGTTGGATTTGTTGGAAAACAATAATTTGTTAATGGACACTCTTGGGTTAAGTAGAAGTTTAGGCTTGGTGAACCCTCTGCATAAGATTACCGAAGCTCCTATAACTATTTCTAAATTGGTAAAAGCCGCTATCGGCCAGGGCAGCAATATAACTGAGTTCAAAGGACCAGTGTCCGATGATTTGTTGATGCCATTGTTGTATTATGTGTTTCCGGATGCTGTTGAAGATGATTCTTTCAACTACCCTGAACAATTGGAAGTTGAATTTAAGGTAAGATGTCAATTTGTCTTTTGAATAAACAACATAAGAAAAGAGGCAATAAAGCAAAGTGGTCATTAGACCATTAATGTATTAACTGGATTCACATTAAAAGACGAAACTTAGTTAAGCCCATAGAAAATCGTCTTTATTATATCAATTTTTTTAATACCTACCCAACTGATTATTATCATGCGTTCAAGATACCTATACACTAATGTTACACTGTACATTTTTTAATTCCAGTCTGAAGCGGGGGATGGCAGATTGTGTAATTATGTGAAGACTAGTCCAGAAGGTGGTCTCGTGTGGAGGCTGTCGGTGACCGCGGCGCGCCTGCACGACGCCGGCGGCCTGCCATACCTAGCGCACTTGTGGTATGAGTTTACACAAGAGCTGCAGTATCGGTGGGAACACAGGATTTTAGTCCCTGGGTATGTACCCTTTGTTCACATTTTTTTTTGTAAAATCATACTACATAGTCTATCTATACCAAGGTCTTCATTCCATTATGAATAACGTTTTCATGGGACTTAGAGACCAGTAGCCCATGGGTCTATATTGTACATATTTTTTGTAAATTACCTTTCATACTAGTTTTACAGGGGGTCTTCATTACTTTATGAATGAGAATACACTTTCATTGGATCTATAAACAGGAATTAGAGACCAGTCCTTTATTATGTTGTAGTTCAACTCCATTGCTTGCAGGTAACTGATAGAGAAATAAAACAATGATTTACAAAGATTTTATTTATCTATAAGCCTATAAACTTAACTATTCACTGTAAATACAATATACACTCAACTCAATTTTAATGAAAGATGTACAAAATTCTTGCGTATGTAGGACATCTGGACTTTAATATCTATAACTATCAATAGCACCATTTGGATTGCGCTTTACTTACATTTGGTTGTTAAATTGAACAGTGGTCCTCTTGTAAATAGGTATTCACCTAACTTACCTAATATTTACAGCCTTAATCTTTACTTTCACTCTCATACATTATATTTATTCATATCCACTAGAAAAATACATTAGCAAAATGGATTTTCTGTTACAACATATAATAACATATTCACATTGACATGTTGAAAGATTTGAGAATAATTTATAATAATATAATTGGTACACAATAAATTAAATAAATAATATTAATTTGCTTTTATGTGCATTATGTAAGTAAATTATATATAATATTCAATGGTAGTGTGATGGGCGGAAAATGTGTAATGGTGACTAGTTTAAATTAATCCATAAACATTACATAATAAATATCAAGGGCTCAATATAATTATTGATTATTTACTATTTATCATAAAAAACCATCTCTCAACTTATAAATAAAAATCAATATGCCCAAGTCTGAAAACAAAACGATGCATAGTAGAGAAATATTATATTTTAGATTAAGTATATCAGTCTTCACTGTCTGCATATTATTATGAATATACTTAGCGGTAACGAGACAAGTAGATATTATCCGAAGGGCAGTATGGTTATTAATGATTTAATCTCGTAAACATAGCTTTATGTTCCGCTGCCCATATTGTCTATCATAGTATGTTTGTCGGGCTTCTCTCCTTTGAAACGGTGGTAGTGGCGATGTGCGTGCGCACGTGGGCGTACGTCATGTGGACACCACGAGATGCAGGCCGTCCTGTCTCTCCACGACGGCGAGCAGCGCCCGCGCGATGTCGCTCCCTTCCGCGCCCTGCCTCTCGTGCGCTATAACGGCACCAGGCCGCCTCGTGTCGTGGGGTTTCGGGCCATGTAGATGTCCATGTCGTGGTCTGTCCAGTTATCCGAAGTATCACAGTAGCCCATGCCGAGGGAGCCCACGCTGTACCGGCTGGCCGGGCGCGACCGCGAGCGCGGGCGCCGCCTGGAGCCCGCCGTGCCTCCGGTCGCGCCGCCCGCGGCTCCGCTCAGCGACAACCGAGAAGCTCGTTCCGAAGCTGCTCCTAGAGATTGGCGTGATTGACGAAGATCTAAAAAGGTGAAACTATTATCAGTTATGGGAATCCAAGAAAATATTATATACACGGGAAGGCTCAGAGGAAAAATGAGGAATTTGGTTTGCACAAGCGTTGTTCACTCACCAGTTCTCGATCCTAACAGGCTGCCTGGATACCCAGGCGCTCCGTATCGTCCGGATTGGGAATAGCTATGTTGTGACTGGCCGTCGGCGAGAGAGCGCGCTCGCCCTGGACGGCCTGGTAAGGGATCAGGGTGAGATGGTTCGGTAAAGGTTCGTGCGCGCGGGATCGATCGTGAGCTATAAGCTGACACTTGATCCCACTCACGCTGCTTTCCAAAGGCGCCTAGTGTTGCTAGCGAAGAGAGTGGGCCGCTGGGACTCGGTGTACCGGTGAGGCCGCCACAGCACGGATTCCCGAGTTTTTCAGCTGATTGAGTGTGCAACCGATGCACAGTCCGCGAACGGCGACGCGATGCCGCTGCGAAGACGAGAACTGCCACCACGATAGTGCCGCAGATGGCAGCACTGGCTGCTATAGTGATCTTGTCCATGTTGGAGGCGGCGGCAGACACCGTACGCACTTCTCGACATTGTGAGTACGGCACTGTCTCTGGGCTCACGTGTACCTCCTCCAAGGAGATAACGCAGACCACAATACATTCCTGAAATCAAAAATAAAATTATTGTTTATTTACTGCATTTCGAAAAGATCACGGTTCCACCGTTAGTAAGAAGAAATTAATTAAGTATATTCAATCTTATGTTTTATTAATTCTAATGAAACGGAATGATGGTTACCAAAAGAATCGATAAAATTTTAACTATTTGAGAAATCACAACTAAAATTAGTTGCATTGTTACCAGTCTGCAAAATTGATTGGAAATAAAAAATTTCACCCATGTTACATAGCCTAATTTAAGTAATTTCAGGATGGAATTACCTGAGATGGGACGTTTTTAATCTTGAATTCTCGTTCGCTCGCCTCCAACGGTGGACCTTGCTTAAAGCTTTTATCTCCAAATAATCTATAAACGACGCGAAATCCAAGTATATTTGCTACATCCGAATCCCATTGAATAATGACGGAGTTGTCTTGCCTGTAAGCATTCTTAACAATTACCTCGTTGGAATCATCTATTTTGGGTTTTTGTTGAGGGAAATTCATGACAAGCGGAGGGCGTTGATTGGGTGCATGACGCCAGGTCGGCGCGGCCGGCCGCACCGACGGCATCCGGGTTGGGCGCGCCGTGCTCGGGCTGCCCGACAGCGTCTGTGTGCTCTTACTTGACTGCTCGCTACTACCGACTGTGGTGGTTAATGTGCTCGAAGTTGTTGTAGAATTAACGCTATCTGCTTCCGTTGTTACCGTAGTCGAACTACTCTTCCAATCGACACTTTCTTTTTTCACAGTAGTCGGTTTTTCTGGCATCATAGTGGTTTCAAGATCACAAATCAGCTCGTTAGGCTCAAAACTATAAAACCCGCGTTCACGGAAGTGTGGTGGATTGCCGCAAAATTGGGGATTTCTTTCACGAGATGTGACTTGTAATTCTCCATTACGAATCCATTCAATAATCCAACGCAGACGACAATCACAATTCAAGAATCGCCCGCCCAGACTCAGGCCTCTTAGTGTTTGATTAAGATGGATAAAGGCTTCAACTGGCACTGTAGGCAAGGGGTTTCCATCTAATGCTAATAAGGTAATCGAAGGATTTTTCAGGAAAGCATCAACAGGTAGTTTGTTTAGTAAATTAAACCCAATATCCAAAACTCTCAGGTCGCTTAATGTTCCAATGGCCGCTGTGGGGAATTCTGGTAATAGGTTATTCAGCAAACTTAAGGAACTTAGGGTTGATTTTATGCCAGCAAAAGCGTCTTCACGTAGGTTAACGATGAGATTCCTTTCCAAGTTTAGAGCTGTCAAAGATTCTAATCCTTCAAACGTTTTAATTCCGTCTGGTCCCGGTAGTTCCCTTATGCTGTTTTGAGAAAGATCTAAAAACGCTAGACTTCTTAGACCCCTTATACATTCTGGTACTTCCTTCTGCTTAGTACCTTTCAAGTTTAAATTTTTCAGCGAGTTTTCTAAACCAGCTAGTGCATGGTTCGCTAAAGTTATATTATTGTCAGAGATTTTAAGGGTCGTCAATTTTCGAAGCGTAGTAAATGAATTATTATCAATATTTGTTAAATGGTTTTTAGAAATGTCTAATAAAGATAGATTTGTCAGTATTTTTAAGGCTGTCACAGGAATTTCTGTGAGGTCATTATCTTGTAGGTTCAAATTTTTCAGGTAAGGTCCTTGGCCCTTGAAGGCGTCATCTTCAATCTTCCTAATCTTACAGCCAGATATTTGTAAATTTTGTATCCGGAGATTTGTAAACATATCATTTCGTAGAATAGGTATTGTAGAGTTGTTTATGTACAGTAGGTCTATTGCTATACTCCGAGCACTTGTGTTCAATGCTGCCAATAGGGCCACGAAATCAACCTGAAACCAAAATAATGAACAATTGATTAATAAGAAATCAAATTTTAGGAAATACAATAAGTTTTTGATAGTTTGATTAGATAGATTCCATATTGCACAAAAAATTTCACAGGAAGAGTATTACAGACATATTGTAGTACAATGAATGCGGTCTTATCACTGAGAGCGATCTCTTCCATACAACCTTGTTTCATGATTTCATGTTTGTTAGGTAATTGTTTTTCGGTATAAGTCCCATGGATCTCCTTGTCGGACTCTTTGTTTGCCGGGACATACAATATTGGTAAAAGATGTGGCCAAGCGCAAAACCATAATGAGCAAAAAGAAATGTTAAAGAAGAGTCCCCAACATAACTAAGATAATTTTCGAAGTATGTACCTGATCGCATTGGACCGATAGATCCCTGGCTAGGTTGTATGCGCAGACGCAGGCCGCCTGCAGCGCCGGCGCGCCCTCCCACGGGCACTGCGCGCGAGCGCTCTGCAGCAGGATTGGCAACAGCGCCAGGGCGAGCCACGACCGAAGCCGGGTGCGACTACGCAGCCCCTGAAAGTTGTACAAAATGCTGTTTAACCTTAGTGCTGAGACCATAATATAGAGACGATATTATCTGTAAAGAACTAAGGTTTATTCTACAATAGGCAAGTAGCGCGATAGTCAGTGCTATAAAAGGATTTATAAATGTATATGTATGTATAATAATACTTTAGGGTAAGTTTTCCGGGGAAAATGCAACACAAATTCCCAGTTTCCCCCATTCGGTGCAAAGCATTCGGGGATATAGACGCATAAAATTATTAATTCCTGTCGCATTATAATATTTTGCTTCGGAGTCCGTGATCTAAACCCCAGAAGAGAGAATGCCATCATAAAACCACGGTACGTTTAGTGCGTAACTTGGAGCATGACTTCAGTATTTTTTATATATTTATTTAATCTTTATTGCACAATACAGTGTACAAAAGGCGGACTTCATCAATCAAATCAAATCAAAATCCGTTTAATTTCAGTTTTTTTGGTATGTTTTGTGTCCAAGTCTTATCTGTCGAGATGAGTTTGACAGACAGAATATAAATAAATTGTCATCATAGCGAAACATAGGTACCGTTTAAAATCCCTACATATTTAGCAACCGCAATCAGTCACTGCACTGCCTAAAAGGTATCAGGCACTTGGCCTGAACAAGTATGATGGCCATTAGATCAGCTTATGGCCAACTAACCCAATGGCCAATTATAATTGTATCGTATTAAATAAGAGATTGATGAATGTGGACGAAACAAAACTTGTGTGCCAGGATCGTAGCAAATGAAAGGACGTGGTCTCTGCCTACCCCTCTGGGAGAAAGGCGTGACGATATGTATGTATGTATGTATGTATTAAATAATTATATTCTAATCTAAAGAGGTTTCAAGTTTTCACTTTGTCCTGATTGAAAATTATGCGTCTTTGTTCAAAGGCCTACGCTGCCCTAGTTAGCTAGAAAATTTCTTTCATTTTATTCGTTGAGATAATTAAATATAACTTATATCATCAAATTCCGCCGGTAACACGACGTAGAAAAATTTAATGTTCCTCGTATTATAATAAAGAAAATAACTTTAAAATTATCACGCGAGAGTTGCGCAGAACTTGTGAAAGCAGCGTAGAGATGAGTGTACATATATTAATCTTACGCCGATTTTTCGGAGCGATACGGCGAGATGCATAAATATTAAAGGGATTTTTGTATATGTTGTAAAACTTTCTGAGAAAAGAAAGTGGTTTTAGAACGCAAATGTTAGGATAAAAATATGTGCTTGCATGAGTTAGTTATAGAACAAAGATGTCAAAAGTTATTATCAAATTCTCCAATTTTGTGTCCAACACAAATCGATATGTGTTTCATTGTTGCATCCTCGTTTGTCGATTGATAGATATAATTATTCTTTGATGTTTGAATAACTCTTGGCTCTCATGGTAATTGCAATAAAATAATATAGGTACATATTATATTTTACAACTTTCTTCATCATCTATCTATATCTATACTTATAATAAATCTGTAGGAAAGTCAATTCTGTACATGAAATATATTTTCAAAATAACTATCAGGGGGTCATGAGTGATCGATACTGATGCCAAAACTGCAATCAGTAAAATTTTGTCTGTCTGTATGTTCGTTATAGAAAAAAAACTACTGAATGGATTTTAACGAAACTTGGTACGATTATTCTTCATACTCCTGGGCAGGTTATGAAGAATAATCAATAGGAGCAGAGCAGTAACGGGAAGTGTTGGGAAGACGGGAGAAATTTTTATCTGTATGTTTGATCGCGCATCACGCAAAAACTACTGCATGGAATTAAATGCGGTTTTCACATAAGTATTGCTAGAGGTCTAACTTAAAATTTCGGTATCATTTTATGGAAGTCTGTTATTTACGAAACCCGATATCCACGCGCGCGACGCGGCCGGCACAGCTAGTGATGAAATAAATGAGTGAGGCGCTGCCCCTGGTACTATAAAATTGTGATTTAATCCCCTGGTACTATAATATAAGAAACTAGCTTTTGCCCGCGACTTCGTCCGCGTGTTTAAATTTATACATACAAAAGTTTTTTCCCGCTAACTCCCGTTCCCGTGGGAATTTCTCAAAATACAGCCATAACTAAACTTTATATTTACTAAGGTACCTGCATGCCAAATTTCAAGCGTCTAACTTAAGCGGTTTAGATTTTTCATACAAAAGGATTTTCCCGCTAATTCCCGTTCCCGTGGGAATTTCGGGAATTCCTTTCTTAGTGCACCCCTACGGTACCTAAGCTACGTCCCTTCCAAATTTCAAGTGCCTACGTTTAGCCGTTTGGGCTGTGCGTTGATATGTCAGTCAGTCAGTCAGTCAGTCAGTTTCTCCTTTTATATATATAGATTTTTTCAACAAGAACTATAAGCAATAATCATTAGACGAACAAAAAGTTATTAAGCTTTGAAGATTGAAATATATAAAATCATATTAGTAGGTACCATGGCAATGCGATCCACAGTTTCATAGGTAATTTAATAATGTACAAGAATAGAATCAAGAATTTAGTATAAAATAATGGTGTTGTAAAATCCTTCAAAAGTCATGATATTTTCCGGCTAACTTTTGATCCGGCCCACGTGCCTATATAACTTTTGGCAAAGTCGCCGAGTTGTTGTATAGTTTTCACGATCGTTACTTGTACTTGAGCATCGTTATATTCTTACGTAGTTGTTCATTGTTTAATTGTTGCTTAGGTACTATGGTCGTACATTTTATTTATGTTGGTACTACTTTAATATTCATATTTTAAACTAGCAAACTGGCTTCGCTTAGGGTATTGCATATAAACGCTATTTAATATGTATTTATAATTCAGTAACGATAAAAGTACATACGACTTGATTATTTACTTGCATGACATAGCAGTGTAGATTGCTATGGTAACGTTTTCAAGACACGTCAGTTTGTAAGAAAGCTTTTGGTAATTTTTTCACACCTTATGTTACATTATTGCGGTATTAGCAATTTTTTTTAGAAACACAATACACCTATATTCACCGGAAGAAGAATTATTAAAATCGGTCCAGTTGTTTCGGAGCCTATTCAATTCAAACAAACAATCATCAAATCTTTCCTCTTTATATTATTAGTGTAGATAGATACTGCATATTATGCAGAGACATTGTAGCAAATGTAGAAAATATCTGCATAATTGTAGAAAAATTTCCACTCTGGGGTCGTTTATGGTCAGGAGTCCATTATTATTACTAGATCGATTAAATGACACTAACCTTTATCGGAGTTGCCATGAGTTAGAATGCAGTGCAGCCTATCGGCTATTGGCGGATTGACCGGCGAACTCATGCTTTCTCTGAATGTGTAATGGCTAGGAAAATGGCCGTCTGTTGTGAACTCAACCGTAATAGGCTCGATTTCATACTAGACTAAGAAAGTATTCGTCCTATGTCGATAAATTGTTCAATTTATGTTCCTATATTTACAATTAACAATACAGCGTATATGTAACTAGAAACATTAGTAATTTAGCAAACATTTGTGGCCGCACATAGCATGGTAAATGTTTGCGGATGTCCAAAATGAATCGATGGGGTAAACAGTAGCGTTCAGTTTCAGAGTGGTTTACAGATACTATTAATATAGCTATCTCAGCGCAGAATTCCATAACTGGGACGTAATGCACACATTTCAAGAAGCGACAGTGTTGTAACTTTTTAAACAAAAATAAAAACCTTTATTTATAGTCTTCAAATTCTTAAAGAAAGGTAAATATAATGTACAGCCAGTTAGGGTTAGGAATATCGCTTCTATGGAGAACAACCGGCACAATAGTTGTTTTTACAATTTGGTTATATGTATTTACCTATATAGGCTATATATCAAGGCACACAGTTTTAATACTAGATATTTTAAGAAGGATAGGTTATGGCTATGAAACAGCCAGCCAACACCATCGCGAATGTTATACGAATTGAAATTTACGTATTCGTCATAGTGAATAGTAAGAAAAAGTTGTAATCAACTTACTTAGAAGTCGGAGCTATATACTCCTACAGTTGAGTCATTCAATGGTTCGGCGTGTAGTGTACTCGTAGTATATTAGTGTACCACTGGCCCATTTGCATCTGTTAACAGTCTTCTGATTTCGCCGTTAACGGTACTGGGATGCCTCGGCCGGTCGCGGCGCCGAGCGCAACATCTCTGAATTCTCTGATTCACTTTCGCGCGGCCTTTGCCCCGAATAGCTGATTAGACTTAGACACCATCTTTTGCTGCCTATTATATTTTGTACCGGTTTACTTAGAGATCTGAAGTCTCCAAGTACTATAATATGATCGAGTCTGCATAGTCATTATGTTTTATTAATGATATTTTATTTTATCATAATCATTGTCGTTATTATTTGAATTGTGTTCATTTATCCTCTAAGTGCGATTAGAAAAGATGTACATAATGTCAAACTCAAGAAAGCGATGCGTTTATTGTAAAGTTATAGCGGACTTATAAATATATAGTTGAGTCGGAATCTATCAGATTGAAGATTGTAACTTGGAAGACTTGTTTTTGAAATGGGATGCCAGCGGGGAGTCGCATACCGGCCCTGCGACTGCTGTACCGCCGCAGAAAACATATCACAGTGTCGCACTACTTGGACCTACGCGAATCGACCGATAGCAGTGACCAAGTCGCTAGGTTCAATATAAGTTCGAATGTTGTTTCGTTAACTCTACAAAAAACTTATTGTTCTAGTGGAAAATTAACAACAAAGGAATAGAAAACATAAATAAGCAATTGATTGATGATATGGATCCCGTTTACGCGTACGGTAAGACTATAAGTGTCGGTTACCGGCGTTACGTAGAATCGCGCGCAGTACCGGCGCGCGGAAGGTTTTTTCTCTTACGGTAAACTAGGCACGTACGGACAGTTGTGCAACTGATGATTTAATTGGGCGTAATGGTTGTGTTATAATTGTTCGTAAAATCGTTGGGGATCATAAGTGTCCATGCGAAACCACAAAAGAATATAAATTGTATTGTTTATATTTCTTGTGGCATAAGATTTTTTATTTATTGTTGTTGGTGGCAGACGAGCAAGCAGCCTGTCTAATGTTAAATAGTAGATAACCGCCGCCCATGGACAAGAGCAATGCCGGGGCTACGCCCCGGCCTGGCTAGGGCCAGGCACTCATGATCAAAGAGCTCTCTTTAAACCACATTTGAAGAAGAACATGTAGTAGTGATCAGGAAATACAATTTGTATAAACTTGCTATGATAGCTTTATTTTTCTGTCTAGCAATTGATTGTCAACTGCCAGTGTGCACCTGCGTTTCAGTGCCACTAATGCGCCGTGGCTAATAAAAGTTCTCGGAATAGCATCGAGAATGTTGTAAGTTTTGTACCTGCTTTCGTCATTTTGATGTTAACACCTATACGTTTCACTTTTGGCAGTTATGTGCCGGCGAAAGTTCTTGTAAGTAATTTAATTTTGTCATCAAAAGCCATCTCAGTAAACATTAGTTTGTTACGGCTCGCCAACTTCGCTAAACATAATTGGGTTGAGTAAACAACAATTGCCTAACTGACAATGACAGTCGTGAGTCCCCTTAAATATTAATAAACGAGTTTTGTTTTAATGGGCTTAGAAATACCGCAATCTTATTTTAATTACGTCTTAAGTCACTCCCTTATTACCCCTGCTTGAAATTTTCGTAATAATTTATTGTTCACTGTAAAGAAAGTCCGTTTCACGTTTTGACGTTAAATATAAGATATTTTTGCAGTTGCAAGAACGACACTTAGAGAACATGTGGACAATCTTAGCAAAGACAAATAGTGGAACTTGTGATATTACTAAAGTTATAATCGCAACAACTTAACGGTTAGCTACAAAATTACGTCCTGACAAAATGTATTAGGTGTAGGTACCTACTTTTAAACAAGCGATACTTCGAATTATATACTATAAATAAATATAAGTATAAAAGTATTATACATATATGTTTTCATTTTGTTTGAATACGAAACTACTTTTCTGAATGTGTACACAGTGCACTAGTTAATTAAGTGTAATTATTTAGAGATTGTTTGGCAAAGCGTTCGCTGGCAGATTACTTGGAATTTATTGTAACATTCCCTGAACGGAGATACTTAACTGGTAGGATTATCCTTACAAACAGTAAGGGTAGATATAAATTATGAAAGCCACGTGTTACGATACTATCTTTTAAATAGAATTCGTCCTTCGAGAAGAACTTCTATACGGGTGGAAAAAATATTACGGCTGAATTAAATTGGCCGTAATAATATAATATATTTTATTGATGTTTTAACTTTGGTAACATTTTGATGATATTCGGATATACTTAGGTATTCTTCTCCATTGAAGCACTTCTTGCGTAGCACTATTGGATAGCATTATGTGTCAGATAAATAGGCTTCCAGATATATCTAGTGTTGACATCAGATCTTGGGAGAAGCAATGATAAAAGATTTAGTGTAGAGAAATTCTTGTTTCTTGTATGTCCTAGGAAGAAGTTACATGTCCAATACTTTCATCACATTATACAATCTTGCCATCTACTTGTATACCGAACAGGGTGTTGACGGAATCATCACAGAGGTGCAAGTATATCTTGTTTAAACGACAATGTTGTGTGAACTCTCACTGAAGACAATTTCCCTAATAAGATTTCACCATTGCTTTGTTTTGTTTTTAATGTTGGTATTAATTACCCTATTCGTTCAGCAGACGTGTTCCCTACTTCTTATAGTGTTGGGTCTTTTAAACGGGGCATGAGCGGTACTTAAAAGACCGTCATAGTGTGATCGATTTCTGTTGCACTAACTAGGCGTGATGCGGATCGCTTACTTTTTTTTCACGTCTGCTACAACATCAGGTAGTAGTAGTTCATCAGTAGGTAGGACGCTGTCATTTTGACGCGATAATAAAAATAAATATGCTTCATTCACTATTATTGCTTTGTTGGTCGATGTATAAAAGTCAGAACATGTAATCTGTGAAACGTTTCAATCGCCTACTTTAAATCACCGATCTATTGCATCAAACTGGACTATCCGGACGTGCCAGTTCCGAGATTTGCAAAAAATGTGGTCCAACTAAGCCTTAAAGAGTGGCATACCTGGCGGGTGACCCGGCGCCGGTAGCGCATACTAAGGCGAGGCGAGATGGCCCGCGCGTGCGGCGCCGCCCGGCCCGCGGCTGCACCGCCGGCATTCCGGGCACGTCCCGGAATTATGTGCACGGATAATTCGGGAATCAATAGACATGACGCAATTATTGTTATGCTAATTTTTATAACGGTTATTGATTGTCGATTAATCGCGTTTACTTAATCGGTTTTTTGTTTTCATTTTGAGGCGCATTTATAATACTTTTTTTTTACAAAACGAATGACAACGATCTTTGAAAGTTTGACGTTATTTTATTTCCTTATTTTGTACCATTTCTATATTATAATATGATGCGTGTAACCAAACTATAATTTTCTATCTTACTATCGATGCAATCTAGTTTGTAGAGAACACATTCAAGCTTTTTGAAAAATAATGTATCAAAAAAACTACGCATAATTAAATTTTAAGCTAAAAATTGCATCATCTTCATCACGTAGACATCGGGAGGATTTACCTATAATCGCTACTCTGGGCAGGCGGGTTGGCTATCGCTACAATACTATTTTAATATACCTAGATAGGCCTATGTCAGCACATCATATAACCCGAGTGCAACATCACATTCATATATTCTATTAAAGGGAGAGTTAATTAGTCGGCAAAAGCAACCGCGCGCGACTAGTTTCGTGCGCTCCGCATGCAATGAAACGGCGAAGAATCCGATTAAATTGAATACTGAAATAGCTTACGCACGCATCTTACATCGCTCTCGGTAACTTAACGATATTTTGTTAGAAAATATTTGCGCTGAAGTCATAATTGGACGAAAGCAATTAAGACCGAAAATCGGTCTGGTTATATACCCGTAAATTATGTAATGTTAAATTTTATGCTATTTTGATTGGATGCAGGATGGTGCAGGTTACGTTTATTTTAGTAACCACGTTTCATCCCGACTAATTTATAGGTTAACAGGGTTATGTATTGAGTGGCGAAGTACTGTACTGTTCATATTTGTAGGAACGTTTTGCAGAAGTACAAAAAATATTTTAGGTTCCTTAAATAGGATACTACTTTTAAGAGGATTACTCAAAAGGTAGTAAACAATCACGCACGCACTTCAAATCTCCGTGATCGCCCATCTTTTGCTGATGTTAAAAATATGAATAGGTAGAGCATAAAACTAAATATTAATCTAATTCGGGATTCATTTATTTCGTCCGAGACGATTTCAAACTCTTTCATTTATACGTACCTGGAATCTTCCGATGGACATTAATTACAATAGGCTTATGATGATGATGATGATTTTTTTCGGATTTGGAGGAATCTCTGATATTGTGATAGAATTCATTCATGATGTTGCAGCATCATCAATATAGATTGTGTGGCTTGAACATATTATTTTAGTGGGCGGTTTGCGTTATAAATCATCGGTTCGGAAGCGATCGCGCCAACACAACAAGACAAAAACCTGTGGCCCGCCATATTGGCCGTCTAGCGTCGCGCCGTCGCACTTCATTACTGCAACGTCAGATTTTGCATCTACGATAATAGATCACTTATTTTCACGCTCCATTATATCCTTTCAGATTATAGTTTAATATGATATACTTTGATGATTTATAGGTATTCAGATTAACGATCCCTTCTCGTGAAACGTATTATGTGATACAGAGGCACATACTAACAAAATGGTACAAGGCCAGTCTGCGTTTGTGATTTTGAAACAAACTGTCTGACTAAACACGAAATTTAGAAAACTACTTACTGTGTGCAATGTGTGAAAGCTAAAATTTTGGACTATAGTTTCTTTCAGGGCGTACTTAATTGTGATAGATGCCGTTTATATGGAGAATCTAAACGCGACTCGGACGATACTTCGGTCAAAAGTTACTGTTTTATAACATCGATTAATTTGGTATTGGTAGAAAACTTGTTTAGACGTATTTAAATTAGTCACGTATTTATTGGAACTTTCGAGTAGAACCGTCATCGTCAGTGAAAGTTATTAGTTACGTATTTTAAATTATGCTAACATTACATATAAGTTCATATTGCAGCGGATTTAGGCATAACTACCATATATATTAAATAAATAAATATCAGACAACATCACATACATTGCTCCGATCCCAAAGTACATAAGTAGCTTAAGAACTTGTGTTATGGGACAACGAAGGTACCACAAATAAATACTTAAATAGAAATATAAACACCCAGACACGGAACAAATACAAGTGTTCATCACACGTATGTTTGTCCTGGGTGGGAATCGAACCCACGACCCTTGGTTCAGAAGGCAGGTTCACTACCAATTGAGCCACCGCACTGTGGAATATTTCGGTGCGTTTCGGATCAAAAATCTGTAACTCCGTCGATTTAAAAGATAGAGCTATGAAATTTTGCACTAATATGAAGTGATATATAAGGATTTATATAGGTTATGTTTGAAGAATTGTAGTTACGCGTTAATATTTTTATTTCATAAATAAAAGTCACAATCTTTAAAAATGGTATATATTTATTGAAATATTATATTTTATGTGTTTATATAATGTGCATTTCTTACTCTTAATTACTTAATTATGATAACTATAATTATAATGACAAATTAAACAAAAAAAATGGTATTTGTGATTTCGATTGTTGACGATGGTGGCACTTCTGTTTCATATCTTGTATTTTGTAGTAAGGTGGAAATATTGAACAGTTTACTTTCAACCAACACAAAATTATTTACGTTACAGGATATTAAACATCTACTTTCGAACTATTAAATTATATTCATAGAGTAGCCTATGGCAATCAGTTGTAAAAATCAATTTTGATATGCTATTGTTCTACCGTATTCCACAGTGCACCGAGCCAGTCATTCTATGCTGAGGGTTCGATTTTATCCTAGCTATGGTAAACATACATGTGTGATATGTTGTTAAGTAGGTGTATTTTGTGGGAGCTTCTTACTTTGGAATGAAATCTGTGAGATTTGTTTGAAAAAATTATGTAATTCGCAGTAGCTACAAATTGTAGTTATATTTGTACAAAAAATTGGTTGGATTTTTTAGTCTTAATCGTAATAACGATAGGGCTTCGTAGATAGTGGTTTCTGTAACGGGAAACTTCCCGTACGTAGCAGGTACTCTATGGTATGACACAGACGGGCGTTTAGTAACATGGTCGTGGAAAGTGTTGTTTATATACTTGTAAAACCATGTGATTTTCTGCTCCAAGTGGTGTCGGTATGTTAAGAAAGCGTATGGTGCGCATGAGACGTTTCATGTAACTTTAACTTTTCTTGATTAGGTTTTTAATTTTAAAGTTTAATCGAAAATCTGTAGGTATGATATGAATACGCCGATTATAATTAATTATTTACACTCATCATGTCACTATACAAATAGTATTTTATATATTGACTAGCTGTGCTCGCGACTTCGTCCGCGTGGGATAGTTATTTTTCCCCCGTTTTTTTACCGTTTTTTTAAAAAGTTTATAAAAACCCTAATTTAATTTAATAAGTTTTACTAACACTAGGTTATTGTTACTAATTTTACTATGGATGCTTATCTGAAATAAAGAATTTATTATTATTATTATTTACATTTTCCATTACTTCTTCGCTCCTAATAGTTGCAGCGTGATGTTATATAGCCTAAAGCCTTCCTCGATAAATGGTCTATTCAACACAAAAAGAATTTTTCAATTCGGACCAGTAGTTCCTGAGATTAGCGCGTTCAAACAAACAAACAAACAAACAAACTCTTCAGCTTTATAATATTAGTTAAGATTTGGTGATTTTACACTTGGAACCGTATTTCAGAACCCTACCCTACAAATATGTAAAGTATGTAGTAATTTATTACAGTAAAATAACCTCGTATATTTTATTCATATATTGGTGCAACATGTAATACATTTTATTGCTCTTTATTATATTTGCGAAAACCTGACACAATATTAATTAAACACATGGTAGCGTCAGATAGATGAATGAAACAGACATCTCCAGAATACCACGGCCGCAGCCCTAAGGCCTACCTTACATTTAATTTTAATTATATTATTTATATTGTACTAGCAATAACGTAAGGTACCTACCTTATAACCATTTTTCATTTTATTTATTTTTCATTTTCATTTACGGAATTCGGTTGTTTGTGTTCTTTAATGGCCGCAACTTAAAAGCGCTCTCGTTTACAGAGTTTAAAGTGTCACCAGCCATTTTGGGCAATTTTCCGTACCTTCGTTGAAGGGCTTGTGCCAAATTTATCGTTTACCGGGATCATTAAAGTTTCATGCTTTTAACGGCACCGCGTCTGAAACCTGCGAACTTGAGACTCCACAATTGGATTCCCGGCTAAAGTTTCACTGGATCTAAACTTGTGACGGGGATGATTGATCCAATCCGGCCGACTATACACTTTGACTTCATATAAAATGTATGCTTTGTTCAAAGATTCAGTGGTAGCATTTTTCGTCTGGAGAGGAATGTAAATAATACATCTCATTGGAAATCGTTCCCTTCAAATTCAATTGAATTGAGGCTGCGTCCCTGCGAGCCGTGGAGCGTAACGGGCGGAGGTAGAGATAGTATTTTTCGAATTAAATTTTAACTTTTTATTTCCTTGAAATTCCATAATCCCGGAATACGAAACAGTCGAGACTTGCAAGTGAAAGCGGAAATATACCTACATACGAGTATTATGTCAAAAAAAGCCATTAATTATTGGGTTTCATCAGGTTTCATGTATTGATGAGGCAATGAGGCATCTATTTATAGTTGAAAGTTTCCCCTAATGGCAGTTACGAGTATAACGAGTTAATTTGTCACATTCAAGTCGAAAGTGTGTGACTCCGAGCTTTGGCACGACCACGATAACTCATAACTTCAGTTTCGTTCATTCTCTCTATAGGCACTTGGTAGGAAACAAATTTCCTAATGTTTTGCTTTTAAAAATACAACACGATCATATTTAGCCAAAGTGAACAATAGTGTTCTAAAACAGTTATCTTAATGTTAACTAGTGTTGTAGGTGAAACGGGGCTGGCTTTCTTCTCTATTATTTTTGATTTGCTGCGGTGTCCAGTGACGGGTGTCTATATAATAATGGTGAGACGTGTGGTTTGGCAAGTAGGTCCATGTGATCACAGTGATCTAACTGGCTTCGTAATTGTGTCGGCCGCGGTGATCGGCGCTATACTAATCGTGCGGTATGACCGACCTAGTTTTGCCCAAAATCATGTTTGATCACATCTGCTCGTAAATATTTATGTATCTTCTTTAGCTTTATCCAAAATTATGTTTGATTTTTTCGTAAATATGTTTTCATAATGGCTACAATGTCTGTAAAAGTAGAATCATGACGGTACTTTGGCTTTCGTACCGTCCTTAAGGCGTAGAGCATAAAAGTGCTCGGGAACAAGCACCATAAGTCCTAAGATTTCTTATGTATAGCTCGGTGTTGTGCTTACTGTACTTGAAACACGGAAAGACGTTGAAATTGTTGAGCAATTTTTCCACCACTGTACTGTACAAGGAACTATTTTTGGAACGTTTGGTATTATTTTTATGAATGTCTTATCGGCCTAGAGGTGGTTTTATGGTCAACGAGTTTCACTAAAATTTCATCGCTATAGGTATATTGCATAACCTAAATATCGAAATGGGGCGTAAAAGAATATGGTAAACAATAGATTTCGTAATAGGGAATCAGTTCAGTAAGAAAATTACCCGGTAACTGTGTTTGGTTAGGATGCGATTGGAGTTTTACGGGATCCATCCGCAGCGCCTAAGCAACTGATTCTCAATCTTACAACGTACGCACTACGTAATGAATTTGCTACAAGACTCTATAGTTATTCTCTTTAAGCCTATTTCCTCAATCACTCGTTCGCTCGTATGTACTTCCAAACCAAATCATTGCATTTATAAGCTCAGAGGATAAACGCGGTATACCTTATGGTGTTTTAATAAGGATACGAGTACATCATTAGTATATACTACGAATACTACGATTATGAACAGATCTTTTAAATAAATTAGGTATTTTACCCAATATAGAGCAACAACCATTTTTCATCTCATAAGAAGGACCCAAATGGGATATGTAAATATACGAGTAGACTTGTCTTCTGTATTAGCCTATTTAATACACTGAGATCTACTGTCACTGCGGCAATCAGTAACAATTATGCTACAAAAATAATGTTACACATATCGTGTCATGACCAGCGTTCGGTGTCCAGGTCGATTTGGCGGTTCAATTTGGCAGACGTGATGGGTCCATTTCAGTTACCGTGGCCTATGTGATCCAATATTCCTTTATATGTTTCATGTGACTTCTGCTTCTGACATGGCTTTGACTTGTATTGATCCCTTACATGTAGGTAAGGTCAAAATAAGTAAGTTTTACCAATATCCAATATTATTACAAATCATTTAAATGGAAGACATACTTACATTATATTTCCGTTTCTTATTAGACTACTTCTGTAAAATATACACATCCTCTATTTCCTGAATCTTGTTAGTAATTACGAAAACGAAAATTTAAAATAAACAACAAAACAATTGTAGTATCACAGAACGACTTTAACCCGTATTCATTCTGCATAGCACACACGTAATTGTTCGGCGCTGAAAGTTTCTTCTATGCCTATTTAACTTTCTCCGATTTTACGTTAATTGTTTTTCGTATCTTTGACTGTACTTTGCGATGTTTTCGCGTTTATTCTGTCATAACGTCTGGTCAGACTTTCTGTTTTCACAATTTGCTTTCAGTGTTGTACCTACATTTTAAAGTACGCCCAGCTTCTATGTTAATGGCGTTTTGTGGTTTAGCTCACGAACTAATGCCATAGAAATCGGCCATTAGAAATTGTTTGGTTTATTAAAATTAGCACCTGAATATTTTTCTAATAATTCTATCGTTATAGGAATGGGCGTGGTTTTAAACATAATAATATCTATCTAGCAAGAAAGAAAATTCTTTGTTTTAAATTATCAGACATATTTTCTCGATGAGGGTAATAAACCCTTTTTATGAGCTTAAAGGTCTCTGCCCACTACACCGTATCATACCATGGCCGTGCTATGAACGTGTCAAGCACGAAAGGTAATACGATACGGCTTGCTTTGCCCACTGAAACGAGTCGACGGCGTTTAATGCCCGTATGATGCCCGTATGATGCCCGTATGATGCCGGTATGGTGTCCGTATGCAACCCGTATGATGCCCGTATGATGCCTGTATGATGCCGGTATGGTGTCCGTATGCAACCCCCCGTATGTTGCCCACCCGTAATTTGTGTGACTATTCATAGGAAGCCGTTTCATTATCGCATGTGTATCGGTAATGCTTGGACGTCTGGGGAGTGGTTTTAAGAATAGGTATGGCTATTAAAAGATTAACTGTTGGACAACTGGCAATGATTGCCATAATATTGTATAGGCTGGACTAAACTCAGAGAAGGCATTTGAGACGCGTTTATAACGGTCCTTATACGCGGTTATAACCCGTATTATCACCGTTTTGCTGCCGGCACGCATCGGTTTGGCACCGTCGCGTGCCGTGCGCGGAGCGTACCGCCACCGGCAAAATATTCTCGCCGACAATTCTGAACTGTCCGTGCATGGCACGCGACGGTGTTGGTCGGTGACGGAACGGTCTAATGGGCATCGTCTCATAGTTTTCAATACAAAGAATACTTTTTTGTCTGACACGTTCATAGCACGGCCATGGTATGATACGGTGTAGTGGGCAGACTCCTTAAGGTAATTTTGGATTACTTTCTGTAATAAGTCACTTTCCTCCAAGACGGATCATTCTGTCATCCATATACCTGGACGTGATTCATCTGAATTTTATTACATTCAACGCTGACGGAAAGATTAGTTTTTTTTTAATTTTCTTGCATTTTTTTTTCAATTTAATCATTCTAAAGATCAATTTGGCGGCATCAGTCACGAAAATTGTAGAGTTGCCTTTATCTTGCAGTCATGATATTGTGATTTTGAAAATATTCCCTGTCTCGTGTGGAAGTATTGTCTGTTATCCTCTGTCTATTTCGTGTCTGTTGGTGCCACCTTCATACAACGCGTTACCGAAGTCTACAACAGAAGCTATTTGTCGTGAAAATAAATTGATTTAGCTTTCATTCCTGTTTATTTTTCTTATACAGTCAGATCGTCCCCGTCCCGCTTATAATCCCTGGGTTAGTAGGTAGTTAGTAGGCTGTATTAAAATATAAAAAAGAAAAATTAAAAAAAAAAGAACCTTTATTGCAAGAGACGATACTTGTATATAGGATGATGATATCATGATATTATCGTTTTACATTCTCTACCTCGTAATATTATTTTCTATTATTTCAGTATGTGCTTCATTTAAGTTGTTCGTATTAAGCTATCTGCATTGATGGGCTTCCTAAAGTGGCAGCATCAGTTCCTGATTGAACACCAATCGGGCAGTGTGTCGGGTGTCCGCAGGCTGTGCCTGTGACCCGCGCCGCCATTCACGGCTGCGTGCACATCCGCGTTCAATCGCCGCCCTACATGCTTCATTAACTCTCCTTTAATATCTATTGCTCTGAAGATTGTGTCCTCATTACACTTGAAATTGCGTTCCGATATTAATTTTCTATTACAGAGCTTGCAGCTCGAGCTGTGAATTCAGGTAGCGGATTAAATTGTAACGAGGTTTGCTGGAGACAATGTTTACGGAGATCTGGAAAGAATTTATTTTGTAGAGTCTTTGATAGATAAACAAACATCTATAAAATTTCGATATTTGTGAATTCCTTGTTATATTCTTATTGGTATCCGGACTTTGGTCAATTTAATTATTTTTTATTTGTTGTGTCATTATTCTAAAGTATAGTATTGACTTTGTTTTACCGGCGAGGTATGTGAAACTATACAATAAACTTAAAACCCATTAAGTATAATTCTGCTGATAAACATTAATTTATTTCATTTCATTTGTTTGCTCCATTCCATCTTCGTTATTTCTTGTACATTTCGTTCAAAGTCGCATAATTTTCATTAGCTAATAACAATTTTAATCCATCTGTCTTTCATCTCAGGTGGCTATTTCAAGCGGTCGGGACAGCTAAGCCGTGTCCGTTCATCTGATATGGCTGTCGAGGGACTGACCTAGTTGCCTTATAAAATGTTTATACCTCTGTCGCCAAAGTAGTGTTCCAATGATCGCTTTGTGCCGTTAGCGGTGAGTGGCGCGTAGGCCGCTACTTGGCGAACGAATCCGGCGCTTACGCCGCGACAGGGCTTTACCGCTAGGGCAGAACTACTTACGTTCGTTGGTGCTTTATAACTCGCGACCGTATTATAACTGCGTTTGTGAAACTTCACATTATGTGTCAATTGTTGTGGTTCAGTGACTCTTTATCTAGAGGTTTTCTAGAAGGCCGTGTGCAGCCTGTACGCACGTAATTGTGTTTTACTTCGCTCCACGTGTCACGTCATACATCGTTTTGTTTACTTCGGTGGACATTAGGTATCTCTATAGTAAATGAATTAGATTAAATCTGTTTTAAGTAGTTAGCGTGTATTAAAAGACTGTTATTATAGTTTGAGTTTTAACGTTCACAATGCACTTTACGTTGTTAGTTGTAATTGAAGGTATTGCATCATCATCATTTAGAAGTTAAACTGTGACTCATATTTCAATTGAGGTAGCATGAAATCGCCGAGCCTCCTATCTATTTTTTTATTATCTATATATATAAAAGGAGAAACTGACTCACTGACTGACTGACTGACTGACTGACTGACTGACTGACATATCAACGCACAGCCCAAACGGCTAAACGTAGGCACTTGAAATTTGGAAGGGACGTAGCTTAGGTACCGTAGGGGTGCACTAAGAAAGGAATTCCCGAAATTCCCACGGGAACGGGAATTAGCGGGAAAATCCTTTTGTATGAAAAATCTAAACCGCTTAAGTTAGACGCTTGAAATTTGGCATGCAGGTACCTTAGTAAATATAAAGTTTAGTTATGGCTGTATTTTGAGAAATTCCCACGGGAACGGGAGTTAGCGGGAAAAAACTTTTGTATGTATAAATTTAAACACGCGGACGAAGTCGCGGGCAAAAGCTAGTATATATATATAAAAGGAGAAACTGACTGACTGACATATCAACGCACAGCCCAAACGGCTAAACGTAGGCACTTGAAATTTGGAAGGGACGTAGCTTAGGTACCGTAGGGGTGCACTAAGAAAGGAATTCCCGAAATTCCCACGGGAACGGGAATTAGCGGGAAAATCCTTTTGTATGAAAAATCTAAACCGCTTAAGTTAGACGCTTGAAATTTGGCATGCAGGTACCTTAGTAAATATAAAGTTTAGTTATGGCTGTATTTTGAGAAATTCCCACGGGAACGGGAGTTAGCGGGAAAAAACTTTTGTATGTATAAATTTAAACACGCGGACGAAGTCGCGGGCAAAAGCTAGTTAAAAATAAAAAGAATAAAGAAGTGGTTTTCCTGACATTCGCCTTTGATTCCTACATTCATATGCAATGTGAATAACGATGTGAAATTTAAAACACGTCTCTCGGCCGTCCATAGATAACAAGCGTTTCTGATCACGACTGGAATCCAATTAATAATTTTATTTATTCATTTCAATTTTGTTTACGGATTTACAAACGACAGTGTTTTTCCTTTCTTTGTTTGTTGTTTTATCGTATGTATTTATATTGCATTTGGAACAATACAAAGGGATATGATATGATACTTCCTACCGCGTCATTGGACTGATAGTTGGCTAAGGCGTTTATTGAAAAAAAAAAGGGACAATTTTTAATTATTATGTGGGAACTCGCACATTCCTTGTACATACATAGCTCATGTATGTATGTCCACAATGAAGATTTCGAGCCTAATAATTATTCCTTTTACGTCAAGTCCCATTATCTCGAGTCTGGAAGTTCTCCAAAGTACTACTTCGAGTTTGGTGTAAATTAAAAAATGCCAATAGGAAAACGTATTTTTACCACAAACTAGGGCAATTCTATAAAAAAGTGATTTGATTACAAAGGAGGTCAGCACTGCATGTAAGTAGGTGTCCAACGGACCAGAAACACCTTTTAACACGTCCAGTGAGATAGATCATGGGTACGTCTTATGTGTTGTGTTGTGAGCGCATCCAACCGATGTCGATTCTTTGATCATGGTAACCATTAACAAGTGAAATAATGATATTTTAAGTTTCATTTGGAACTAAATTAACATTCCAAGTTGTTTTATAAAACCCGATATACCCGACCGGCCGTGCAAAACGCAAATATATTGTCTGCAAGAACAGACATACTTAATATACATTTTTGTAGCGCTTTATAGCGATTTTATCAATAATATGAAATCTAGGAAGTCTGTATTACGAGTATAATAACGGCCACAAAATCTTATGCACACCCAGGTGTTCGAGAATCATTCGGCGGATTAACCAAATAAAGCAATTAAAAACAAAGAGCTAAGTAACAAACTCACATTGTCTATAATATTTTCTTGATAGATTGCTCAAGTAAATTTTTGACGTAATTTATACCACATCAATGTTTCGGTGCAATAATAAAAAATCAGCTTGATTGCGGGAAATAGGGGAACTGCAGTTTGTAATAAGTAAGTGGAAGTGAAAATATATAGTAATTGTTGTGTACATGTGCACTTATGCGTAGGTACTTAGTGTAATAACATCGGAGCGTTGCCTGGTAATGGGTTCGATCCTGGCGCGGCTGATGCCTCAGACGTGGTGTTGTCAGCCGTAAGCACTTACACATTAAATTTGTAATGTGAGGTACGAATATGTACACATTCTTATTTTCCGACTTGGAACATTTTGATGCTTCGGTGATGTCTATCACTGGGGAACAAAGCAACCCATTTGTTCCCAGTGTCTACCAGTACGGCCCAACGGGATGATTTCAATATTGTTGTCCCCAACGGTTGGGTTGGGTACTGCAACTTTTTCAGAAAGAGTTATTTGTCGTGAAAATAAATATAAATAATTTATTTTTGTTTTTCACATCGACATAAGTGGGACGATCCACTTAAAATGCCATATTATTATACAACTAACGACCCGCCCTCGCTACGGTTCTGGTATTCCATTATACATAAACCTTCCTTTTGAGTCACTCTATCTATTTAAAAAAACCGCATCAAAATCCGTTGCGTACTTTTAAAGATTTAAGCGCACATAGGGGTATAGGGACAGAAAAAACGACTTTGTTTTGTACGTACTATATAATAAAAAGGCAATTACATACTTTATTATTATTTCATGATATTATTTTAGCTACATTTGACCGAAAGACGAAATACGGTATGATTCTTTTTATTTTGACGATAGTAATTTTTTCATGTGCTAGCAGACATCTCATAGGTACATTCATATCAGTATAGCCCGTACGCTTACAGCTACGTAGGCTAAACAACAAGTTGGCAACACTGGCGGCAGTTCCGGCGCGTTCGACGGGAAGCCGCCGCGCTCTTCTCCGGATCTCCTCTATTTTGTATGCCCTGCACTTAAGTAACTTCCTCGACTTATGTTTCGCTTCAATAATACGCGACATGAGAATCGCAATAGTGGAAATGTTCTAAAGGGCTAGCTGTTCAATTAACTATAATTATACTTAACTGTTACTTTGTGTTTGATTCGTTTGAAAAGGAATTCCCTGTTAATGCTTGCTAATTTTATACGTTGTCGCTTCCTAGTTTACTAACAGACACTGCGATCACTTGTTGGTGTTTTACTGTTTATTTTAAAGCTTGTATGATTTGGGTGATTATTAAGCGATACAACCATACAATGCAGTTTTAATCAAGTAAGTCGTTTATGTAAATTACATCGCGGGACGTATGGTAAACGAAGCATGGGCTAATATTTGGGTTCACCGTAATACTGCATGATGCTATTGATGATGGTGGTACATTGCGTAATTTGATTAAACCTTTTTTGATACGATGATATTTTTATAAATTATATCGTTGTGAGTGTTGTGAAATGAACCATATCCACGTTTTATCATTATTCAATAGAAAGCAATAATTTATTTCAGTTTGAATATAGCTATGTGAAATCCTAGTCCCACTTTAAGTCGGCGCTAGCAGTGGTAAAAAGCGATCGGTATGCGGTGATGCGTTAATGGTTCCGGAGATTCGCGTAAGAGGCGAGTGCGCACGCGCCGGTGGCCGCGATGCCGAGCGGCGCGAGACCGGCGCCCGCGCGCCCCGCCATCGCCATACGGCTATGGTAAAAACTCTCAATGTTTATGCTAATATTGTGCCAGTTACACCCTATAATTAGATAATTATTCAAAGCGTATTTGTTAAAGTTTATTCTGAAACGGATTTGCCGAGGTAACTTTGAGCTCGTTTTAAATATTTTCAAAAGTTACCAAAAATATTTTTTTTAATAATAAGTGAATCAACAGTTATAAATCTTTTCCGGTATGATAACGCGTGAGCCGTGTAAACATCATTTACCATATTAGGAAAATGAAGATAGTTTTACAACTTTTGTAAGTAAGATTACCGTATTTCTTTGATAAGTAAGATAAGTATATATATATTATATATATATTAGACAACATCACATACATTGCTCCGATCCCAAAGTAAGTAGCGTAAGCACTTGTGTTATGGGTATCAGAACAACGAAGGTACCACAAATAAATACTTAAATACAAATATTAACACCCAGACACGGAACAAACACAAGTGTTCATCACACGAATGGGTGTCCCGGGTGGGAATCGAACCCACGACCCTTGGTTCAGAAGGCAGGAGTCACTACCAATTGAGCCACCGAGCCAGTCCCATAAGTGTCTGTGGACTTACGTGTGCGCGATCAAAAAGTAGGTTAATGCTTTCACAAACGGATTCCCTATATGTCCCTTAATGGGCCCCAATAACTTATAAGGTGTAGATATAAACAATCTGACAAAGCGTTAGACTACTGAGGGTTATATTTATTTAATTTTTTTACGATGCAGAAAGATAATTTTTGTTTTTTATTATGTTCTATTGTGTTCCTCGCTAAGTCAAATTTTATGATTTGAAACTGTTGAGTTGGTCATAAGAAACGTTAATTTACATATCAAATATAGTAATACAATAATCAGTATTCATGATAATTAATCCCATCAAATTCAAAAATAATTTCAACATTTGTATAACACAAATACAAATGTTGAAATAAACAGCAAAAGAATGTTTGACCATTCTTAACTAATGATAAACTAAAAAAACTACCAATAAGTATTTTAGTGTACTTAAGCGAAAGCTTTCAATCGTTGCGAGGACTTAAGCTGACTATCCAGTAAGAAAAAGTGTCGGCGATGTTATTACTATAAGAATTTCTAACCGGCGCAATCTCGTGCTGCGCTATGCGCTAATGCCCCGATGGCCGCTAATCCATCTTCACGCGGCGACGTGACTGAGATGAATGTCGCCCGCGCCTGCCACCTGCTCGAGTTCGCTAAACCCATCATCTAGTGCTTTTCCATTCAATATCTCACATTCGTTTTGGAGACATACATGCTGTCGTTCCTACCAATTAATCGTTAAAGAAATGTTGATAAGGATGAAATCTTGAATTCGTACATCTCGTACCAATTCATGATTTCATCCTTATCTTCTTGATAGTTGGAAGTCTTCAACGGTTCTTTTTGCGTGGAATTTTCTGTTCTCTGGAATCGGCTTCCAGCTGCGATTTTCCCGAATGCATACGACTAAACTCCTACAGGATTTTGGGTACCAGTGCGTTCGCGCGACGCATAGTAACGTTTGTGAATACGTTAGGACCATCAAAAAGCAAACCTACAATGTTAATAAAGTTTTTCTTATTCTTATGTTCTCAAGGGCCGGCATCGCAAATGTGACTACTCTAGTGTTGCGCTGTCTATGGACTGAAGTGATAATTTACCATCAGGTGACCTTCAGGCACGTTTGCCCCCTATGATATAAAAAAAACATCCTATGAATGTGAGCTAAAATGATTCTACATTATGTAGACTCTACTTACGTATAGGAGTCAATTGACGATTGAATACCATAGGCTTAAATACCAAGTATAAATAGCTATATACCAATCACAGTTTAATTAACTGAACTCTAGGCTTTTGTGTGCGGAATTAAGCTCGCACAGAGAGATGCAGCAAAGCCCGGTGAGCTATCTGTTCCACGCAAACTATTGTCTCGTGTTTGTCTCCCGCAACCGCAAACTAATCACAAGTTTCCGCCTTAACTCCTATTACGATTTGTAAACGATCGCTGTACTCGCTCGTCGTCTCGTTATTCTACTGAACAACATTGTTTAATAAGTTTAGCTATCAGAAGCACGATATGAACTCAACATTGTTTTACAGTAGGGCTGCTTCAATATACGTCGGAAATCTTCATGCATTCTATAATGCTTGCTGCAATTTTTGCCGAACCACTTGAATTTTGTGAATTACTACGTTTTGGACTGATCCTTTTAGATCGAACAAATGTGATGCGAATAGCAAAGGCGTCAAACACAAGACATTTGACTCGCTCATAAGTGCATAAAAGATTTAGATAGATACTCTTTATTGCACCATACAATTGACTGAGGACTAGAAAAAGTATACATTGGTTATATTTGTTATACAATTTAGGCACATTGTTACGTATTACGTAAGACCTCTTCGACGGAATCGAAATTCTCACTTATATAGTCAATTTGGTTTGATGTTTTACACGGACAGGAAAAAGTCGATTTGGTTTAACGATTTCCAATTCCGCTTTTCGAAGGCCCGTTCCCCGTTGGTAAAAACAGAACCCATTAATAGGATAATTATGTTGTTGGAGTGTCCGTGAAATGAGATACCCTTTCCCAGAAATTAAAATGTGTCAAATCGAAATCAATGGAAGCATACGCCCTTTCGGAGGTATTAATAATTCACGTGAATGCAATCAAAATGTACAGTTAATATGTATCATGACACTGGCTAGTTTACTTTTGAAATTAAGAGGTACCTATGTAGGTCCTTCTAATTAGTATCTATTAAATCATGTACCTAATACTGGGTCGAATAGTAAAAGTGTACATACGAGTTAGCATACCTACCTAAACAAAATTGTTAGTTGCTTAGGTTAACTATGTAGGTGTGTCACTGGAAGCTTCTTTCACGAAATTACATATCGAAAGTGAAAACTTACAAGTGGTCATTCGACTTTAATTATAGTGTGTTGCTGATCCCGCGGAACGTGTTGCGGTAACGACAACTAGCTGAGCAATTATACTCGTAGTACCGAATGTGGAGATATAATAATTCTTATAAGTGAAGATTGGGTTGCAATTGACTCGTGTCTATTTATAAAAAAATCCCAATCGCAAAATTGTCATTGGGAAGGGCCTATGTCCAGCAGTGAATGATTTACGCCTACTACATTTCAATCCATTACAAAAGTTATAATACCTGTTATTTATTTATTTAATCTTTATTGCACAATAAAAAATAGAGTAGAAAAGGTAAACCTAAAGCCGCGTATCTATTTCTGCGCCTGCTAATAATTTTATTTTCCAAGTACTTCCGAGTATTTGTACAAGTATGTATGTAAGTATTACATTTGTGAACTGCATGTGGTTCAAGTTCAGTCCGCGCATGTGGTTAGCTGACATTAACCCAGATGTGATTTGTATTTGTATGTCGTGCATAGTGTTTCGAGAATGACCCCGGCACTGCTTCATACATGCGCCGGCACACAACGGCGAGTCTCCCACGCCGCGCGCCTGTTAATCACAAGCACAGTTACCTCCCATTGTCTCGGCCTCCTCTCAGCCGGCTTTTTGTCCACTCAAGTCATCGGTGAAAATCTGCACGCAAAAAATGCCACTTTTCCGGGCTTGATAAATGACCGCGTCGGATTCGCGCCTGTCGTCTACTTAATTAGCCTGGCTTTGTTATAGTCGGTCTTTGACCTGCATATCGCGTTTTAATGTATGGTAATCATTCTCGATATCCATTTATATAAACAAGTTGAGATTTTGTTTCCACAATATATGAAAGTCTTTTTAATATTGTAACGTACATACAAGTATATTGTCATCTATAAACGTAACATTAATCGTTTAATATACCCGAAATATCTACATCAGTTAAAATGCAGTAACATTGTTTACGTTATGAATGGTTTTTACAGTATTATCTTCAGAGCAATATGTTTTTATGGGATCTTTAGGACTTAAATCACCGAAGGCAACATAAATCGCGTATAAAAAATTGGTCACGATGGCGCGGAGGGGTATTTTACTCGGCAGGCAGGAGGACCGAGGCGTCTGAGCCTCCGAGCCCGCTCCCGGGGGAGCGATGCTGTCTCGTACATTATCTATAAATAGAGCTTTCACACCGAAAGTTATTCTGGATTTACGGGCCCGGTACGAAGCACCATTACGGCCGCTACATTAGTTTATGAATGAGAAAATTTACATATAAAACGGGAATATCGTACAGAGAAACGAAACAGAAGTTTGTGAATTAATAATTTGGAGAACAGGTGTAGCGCCGGCGTTGATTTGGAGAGCCAATTAAAACGTGCTCCGCGGGAGTGGCGCGAGGAACAAGCAAAATTAACTGGCTCGCAAATTTCACGGGGAAACGCTGTATGTATCGGGTGGAAATATGAAGTACGGAGTGCCACGGGTCCATTGTGCGCGCAGCTCGGGCGCGGATTACGGCTCCTTTGATTGCCGCACTCACACTTTCAGTTAGTTTCCTCGTATGAATGTCAATGTGCCACTTCTGCCTTTTAAGCGAAATATAATTTAGCACGTACTAACGCTGAATGAATAAGTAACTACTGTTTTCAAACTTAATATTGAAACGTTTTCCAAAAATATTTAGGGCCCTAGTGTAAATTTTGCTTTCTTATATCTCCTCAATCAAGAATTTAAGATCTTCCACGTTTTAAGGAATTGTTTTAGTTAAGCTAAGTTAAGTTGTTAATGTCAGTAATTCAGGTCGCCCATTGCGAATATTTTAATGGTCCATGATTATATGACTTTAATTAGTTATTTCGATAAAGCGTAGTGTTATCTATTACTATATTTCATAGTCGTTCAATTAAACTGTCGCAACACAAGCTGGTGCAGCAGTTGCGAGGTGCGAGGCGTGACTCCGCGACGTGTCAGTTACACGGTACAATAACCCATCCAAATTCGCGAACCCCACTAGGGCTGCTAGGCATCAGGGAAAGCCTATTGGTACTACAAACGTGCTGTGGGCCATTTCAGTAGCGAGAGATGAGGTGATGAAACCTATATGACTGTGATAACGGACGAATCAGCGAATCAGATTATGGGTCTCATTTTAATAAGCTGTGTATCTTACTTGCCTGTCAACAACGGTATTAGATATTTAGGAAACATTGCCGTATAATGGCAAAGTATTCCACCCACAGAAATATCACCCGCGTCAGTTAATCTTGCACTGCTGTGCTCCATTTACAAAACGTCAGTTAGTGCGTACTGCAAAATTTTAACACATCGAACACGAATTGCGGGATAACATGGAATTGAATTGAAGCTGAGTATTCTCATCTTTAACAGATAACAACATACGAGTACATGCATTGCTCAGATCCTAAATTAAGCAGCTTTAGCACTTGTGTTATGGGTATCTGAATAACCAACGTACTACTACTCATCTCACGAGTGTTTGTCTCGTTGGTTCAGATCAGAAGGCACTAGTAGGAACTGGTGTTGCGCAGTTGAGACAGAATAAGAAGAGATTGCCTTTCTATCATGATATATTCCATGTTTCCACCGATTTTCGCACTTTGTATTTCAAGGCTTCTGATTTTTCAAACTTCCCAAGAGTAGGTATCAAGTTCTAAATTCAATACTTAATAGACTTTATAGATACGAATAAAAATATAGGTAAACATTCTTTTTGCTCATCAAAAATGTTACTGTTACTACTTACATTAAAATTTGTGCAAAATTTAAAACTCTTGGTAACACACACACACAACCCAATGATGATGGCACGGTATTGTTGCCAGTTGGCGTAAATTGAAATTCACGCGTCGACGATGCGGTTTAAAGTTTGACTATTACGAAGCGCTGCTAGCATTTTAAACTGCGTCCACTCCACATGCTACGTTAAAATGTGCTACGTAATACATTTCCTCTTTTAGGAGAAATATTAATAGATGTCTCCGTTTTAAAAATATGTTTGCTTCCATTAGCGCGTTGGCACATGTTGTTAGTCCGATCATCTCAGATTACGCGTGTGCCGCGATTTGTTATTGTTTTTTGCTGTCCCTTGGGTATACAACCTTTATATTTAACCTTTGATACAAAGTATATAATATGAATGGTACAATATAGGCAACAGCATAATAATCGTCCAATACTAAGATAATACTCGTAGATATTATCAAAATTGTTTTAATGTTTAACTTAATCAGTAAAAATGCACTCGTTTGGTTATGTTACTCGACATTTTTGAAATTTTTTAGCCTTAGTCATATTCTGCCTAGCTGTCGTTAAAACTCCATCCAATACAGATTTATAATTCAGTGGAATATGCGACGACGGTGTGTCATAAAGGCAAACAATAAATTTTAACTTTGGGGGTATAAAAGATAAAGTATTTTTGTTTAAAAATAACAACAGCCTACTAAAACTTTGTACATAATAATAAGTTTATGAAAACACTTAGACATTGTAGTGTGAGAGATACTCTTTGTGAACAAAAAGTAAAAAAAAATACTCAAATGGAAAGATTCCTCATGGAAGAAGATGATTTTCTTTAGAGTCCGATTGCGATTTTTTTTTACTCAAATGTGTAAAAACATGTACAGAGTCCTGTCATAGACGGATGCTTGTGATGCGGTGAGACGTTTTGATAAACTTTTTGTTTTCTGGGTTACATTAAGAACTGCTTCGTGGATTCTCGACTTCAAAATTCGTATTCACCCAAAAATGTAAATTTCCATTAAGTGTATGGCTCTACTTACTGCAAATGTAACGCAATGTAACATTATATGTGTAGATATTTTATATTCGATATTATTTTGTCCTTTACGAAGCTCTTAACTCCGGAAATTAGCTAGTCACTGCTTTTAGTTTCGCCCTAGTTGCGCACCACAAAATAAAAAGGAAACATGGCGACACGATACGACATTTAACCCGTTACGTAGTAATACTCATATTACTTTGCTACTTTCAAGCTACTTTGAAAAAGAATCTATCGACTAACAATGTTGGGCATGTAGTGCAGTCAATGAAGCATTATAGGTCCGAATTTTTTTACTGTGATCCGATTTGCATGAAATTTTGGAATTAGGTTCATCTTACCATTAACTTCAAAAGTGAAAATGATTTGAACTCCGCCACCACCCTGGGGGTGGTTGCCACCCCTTCTCGAAGGTCAATGGTTTTTTTTTTCAAAATAACCTCGGATATCGATTAAAGGTCCAAATTTAAGCAAAAAATCATCTATAAAGTTTTTCGAAAAATCTAATACTTTTCATGTTATTGGCAATTGAAAAATTGAAAATTTTTCACTTTTTTCATCGGTTTTTTTCAAATATCTCCAAAAATATACGTTTTATCGAAAATTTTATAAGGAACAAAATTGAAGCAGGTAAAAAAATCAACAATTTGGTTTCTTATAAAGTATTCTAAGTGCAATATTAAGCTAGATATTAAAGATCAAAGCCGTTTTTTATTTTATCTGAAATTTCATCGATGTAGTCAATACCATCTATCAGCGAGCAAATGCATTTTATGCTTTCTAATCAAAAAGGGTTTTGTAGTGCTTGAAATAAGCTTTAAAATGAGCACTATTAAAAGTCTTTTACATGTAAAATAAGTGAGCTGTATTGCAAATAAGAAGAGCATCGACTGTTTTTTCTTTTGAATCAGTGGGTTTAAATAAGTGCCATTTCCCCCAAAACTAAAATTAATCATATTCCGCCTAGAATTAACTTAATTATAAAAAGTTTGATAGATTGTATTAGTTTGGCTGCTTTAGGACACATAGTTTTCAAAAAAGTCGTGATAGAAGAAAAATCGAAAATTTCAAATTTTTAAAAAACCTGCCTTTTTTTCATAATATCTCAAAAATGACGACAGATACGTATAAAAATGTAGGGATAAAAAATTTAGGTATTTTTCTGACCAACAATTTGGTCTTTTTATTTTTTCTGTGAAATAAAAATTGACGGAGATATGATTGTTTAAAGAGCGCGTGACAGCGCAATCACAGCCTCTCTTAAGCCCTTTCACCCTTCACCGTTTTAAAACAAGGATTTTCACTATATATTGCAATAAAGGATGTTGTAGCTCTCTTAATTACCTTTACAATGGTGTTTCATAAATTGTGATAGCATGAAAATTTAAGGAGTTATGGCCCAAAAACTTATCATATTTTTTTCTTCTTAGTAACTGAACATTTCGGAGTGTGAATATTTGGAGCAATGTGAAATGATTGGCGACACATCCAAGTTATGAGATGTCTCTATGAAGCTGCCACTATGTCCGGCGCCGAAACGTGGACATGAACTGTAAGGCTAGTCCACAAATTAAAGGTTGCTCAGCGAGCTATGCTCGGCGTCTCTCTGCGGGATCGAATCCGAAATGAGGTGATCCGACAGCGAACCGAAGTCACCGACTAGCTCACTGGATTAGTCAGCTGAAGTGGCAGTGGGCTGGCCACATCAGCCGCAGAACCGATAAGCGTTGGGGTAAACGAGTTCTGGAGGGGCGAGGACGCCCTCAGGCCAGGTGGAGTGCCGATTTGCGCAGGGCGGCTAGCTAGTGCTGGACTGATACGGGCTGATGATGATGATGATGAAAATATTACTTACTCTCTACTTACATCTTTTTATGTCATACCAAAATATTTTTGTGATTTTTTCAATTTAGGGGATGTTTGCTTGGGTTGTAAGATTTTCAAGGGGTTGAATATGATTTTAATATGAGGTAATTGTATTAGAAAACACTTTACAATTTCAACACTTACTATTGGACTGGTTTCTAGCGATAAAATGGCTTAAACTCAATTTTTCCATTAAGGGGTCATTTAGACCCCTTAAAAATAATTGGCGGAGTTCAAATCGTTTTCACTTTTGAAATTAAGGGTAAGATAAGCCTAATTCCAAAATTTCATGCAAATCGGATCACAGTAAAAAAATTCGGAGGTTAGCCCGTATTTTTCGCTTCATTGACTGCACTAATGAAGATATCCCGATGACAATGATGAACGAAATGAAAGCTGCAGTTGATCATAATTTTAAGAACAAAGACAAAGGTTTTTTACGTGGGTTGATGAAAGTTTTATATGCCTAAGCTTTATAATGTAAAAAGCTTTTTTTCACAGATTGTAAATCTTTAGCTAGATAAAATAAATATTGATTTTCCGTTAAAAGTCTAACTCTCACAGTCACAAACAATACCTATCTATGAAAGCTCATTACCGCCAAAGCCGCGAGTGTTTTCTAACCTATTCATAAAAAACCATTTTAGTGGTATTGGTTGCCTTACTTCGCATAGTGTTGTTGGTTTTCATAGATAAGTATTGTTTTTGAATACGAATGCTAGCCTGTGAACTTATCAGCCATCACTTGTAAATATGTTAGGCAACGGTGACTGATTATGCAAATAAAAAAGCAAACAGTGTGATCATTATCATAGATGGAGCCCGGAACTGGCTTGGATAGTTGGTCCCGGAGCCACCCCCCGTCAGGGTGAACGCCCTAATGTCGCCGCCTGTCCAAATACGCTGCTAAGATGGCACAGAAACTTTTTTGGATAAACAAACGGTCAAAGAAAACTATTAAAAGTGGTAAATGGCCCCCTCGATAGGCGAATATCGGAGTTGCGAAAAAGTAAACTGCGGTTATTTGTTTCCGAATTTGTATCATTTGTACGAAACTACTGAGTCGGGATGGAGAAAGCGGGCGTTCGACATAGTCTCATGTGAGCATGCTGGTTTCATATCGCGGATTATGCGTACCCAGCGAGATAGTCGTTACTTTAAGTAGGTTTAGATATGCATTATTTTTACTTCGCTCTCTTTCTTTATTTGCATAAAGTTTGTACCTATCCTGTACTGTTGTGTATTTCAAAATAAGAGTACCTAGTCATCAAAATATAGTAGTAGTGATCTTGTTCTCTCGTTTCGAGGAGTTGTTTGTATAGTGTCAACTGCAGGGGACTTGCTAAATGTAAGTTATCTTGTAAATGCAGCTCGGTCTCGCTTGTAGATGCGATTCCATTTGTCAAGTTGCACGATCTCCGAGATTGCTGCACTTGACTACTGCTGTGTGTTTACGACTACGATTTTATTACACCGATGCGATAATTATACAATTACTACACTTATGTATAGTAAGCACTACCTATATTATTCCGTCACACATACCGTATAGTGTATTGTGATTGTTTCAAGTTAGAAAATAATAGATCTTGTACAATCGTGGAAGAAATTATTGTTCGTGCCGGTCTCTGCACGTTGATTCCTCATAAGTAGGTCAATGTACTCTCTGAGATTTTCTTTTGTGCGTTACCATTTCATAAATGAAGAATTCGTGTAAAAATGTTTAGTACTTATAGTACTTACCATGTTTTTTAAAATCCACAGTTTATAGTCGTAAAATCCTTTGATACTGGTCACTTTCTATTAGCACTGTCACGTATTTTTTTTAATATCACCGAAAAATTGTCATCATTGGGTCGCAAGAGTGAGAAAGAGGTCACTTTCGATTTGTTTTGGAACCGGTATGATGTTTACGGGCGTGGGTCTGATCCCATGTCTGCGTCGGTCGCGCTCGCGGCGGCGGTGGCAGCGGACTGATGAGCGGCGCGCGCGCCCCTCCATCGCTGACCTACACCTAGTGGCTGCAGCACCGGCCCCGGTAAACAAACGGTTCACCGACCGATTAGATGATGAGGACTTTTGAGAAGCGGACGTGCTGCCCGCGCCCGGCTTCTGTCCGCCTCCGAGTTACATATTTGTAATTCAATATGGTAACGGTCTCGAGAGCGTTGGTGCGTTTAGCATATTTCTCACTTCTGGGTCGCGATCGCGGCACACAAATCGACTGAGATGCGTATTGGAGTCGTGACGTCAGAGTGCTTTATGAAACGAGAGGTATATCATGCGTTTAGACTTTTGAATTAATTGGACAAGTCGCGCTAAATTTGCATATGCGAAAGAGAAAACGTCTCGCGTATTGCGCGAACCATGGAGCGGTCTCTTGATTTATTTGCTTTCTTTTGGAGGAGGTCGTGTATTTGTCTACTTAAAATTGCCGTCTTAGTGAAAGTTGGTACGTTGTTAGTTCGTTCTATGTGATATTTGTTATATAATGTAGGTACAGTTAATAGTATCACGTCAACGATTTTCTTTTCTAATTAGTTGGTGATGGAAGTTTCATTTCCTAGGAGCAGGAATCTATCAATGTGACTATATAACTTTTTTGGTTGAAGTATTTTGGTTGTTGGTTCGTCAATCAAATACACATTAAAAAAAATCATAATGCGTTCAGACCTAAAGTAGTTAATGTTAAAATAGGTATGTTTTTACTTACTTTTAAGATTTTTTTACCATCACATATTATAGTAATGTTATTGTTCTTATTATTTTGTCAACAGGGTAGCTGAAGGAATTCCAAATGCACGAACATGTTTACTGCATCAGAAGCTACAGCTTCTCAATTGCTGCATCAAGCGGGCGCTGGACGGGTCGGGCAGCTTGGCCGGCAACTCTTCCGAAGACGAGTTCTACGACTGCTCCGAGGGCGAAGGCAGCGAAGACCAGCCGCCCTGGGACAGGCCTGTAGGACGGCTTCATCGCCTCGAAGACGCCTCTATGAAGAATGGCGCCCCACTCTATGTGCCTTGTACGCAGGTAATAAACTATAACTAACGTTAATACAATTTTGATATTAGGTGTTAGTCGTGTTATTAAAGTATGGCTGTAATATAAAATGTTGGGAATTTATTAAATGAAATTGACTTTTTATAAAGCAGGCTCCTTTATTGCTCCATATCCGGCTAAGGCTTTATCCACATAACGCCTTAAAGAGCGTTGAAAATAAAATATATAAATATGATGAAACTTTAGAATTATGATTTATTAGTATTGTTAGCACTGCTCGTCAGGTAATATGCACCATTTATAAAGCATACAGTTGATTCATTAGAAGCGGCCTCATTGGTAAGTGCCCTTCTTAGAATTACATTTGGGGAATAACCTACTTATTGCCTTACAGGACCCAGCCCCAAAAACAGAAGATCAGCTAGAGGAAGATGCCGAGCTGATGGTGCGCTTGGGGGACGACGCAAAGGCGTCAGAGCTTCGTGCGCGAATGATGAGCGCCTCCTTACTCTCCGACATGGAGGCGTTCAAAGCCGCCAATCCCGGTGCTGAGTTATGTGACTTCGTGCAATGGTACTCTCCTAGAGACTGGTTACCGGACGATGGTGGTGCCCTAGGCGCTCGCATGTTGCTTCCTGGTAATCCTTGGCTCGAGACGTGGAGTGTTGCCCGCCCCGTACCGGCAGCACGGCAACGTAGACTCTTCGATGAAACGCGGGAAGCACAACAGGTACTGCATTTTCTCCGTTCGCGGACAGTGAGCGCGGTAGCAGAACTTCTTCTACCGGCTATACTCCGAGCAGGAGCAGCGAAGGCACTAGAGGAAGGGGTACCAGGAAATAAAGCGACTTTGGGAGGTGTAGACAAAAGACGCACCTTCGAGATAGCTGCACGCGAAATTTACGAAGCTGAAAAAGAGGCTTGTAAGTCGTTATGCGTGCGTGCGGTTTTCGCAGACGGTGTTGAAGGTGCGCCGCTAGATGTCGCCGGCAGGTCGAGGATCCTGAGCGCGGCAGGAGGAGGCTTGCCAGCGCCGACAAGGAAAGAGTTTACGCTACGAGTCAAAGATGCCGTCGCACCTCAGGTAATGCGCGCCGCTCTAGCCACGGATATGACAATCATTGGTGCTTTTACAGAACGAATCGTGTGTTTGTAGCAGTGCTGGGGACTCTGACTTGTATGTCAATAATGTGTCAATGGACGGATTGGACAGTCTTCCTAATAATTAGTTACCAGTTAGATATGATATCATGTTGAAGGTTTGTTGTTGATAATGATGATCGGTTTTGTACATTACCTGCATTGTTAATAAAAGTGTACATACTAATGCTAAGGGAATTTTCACATTATTTTTGTGCGTAAGTTTTGTTATAATTTTATAATGAAAATTTATTACTTTTAATCCGAGAATAGACACGTATAAGCTTATTTGATTCAACATACTACCACATTCTCTTAACGTAACGATTAAACGGATTTTCCATAAATATTTGTTTATTTCCACATCATCTTTCCCTTAGTTAATTATTGCGGGTACGATGTTATCTTCTATAATCCCCTAAATAGCAGAAGTCACTCGTGAAAGTCCTTGAAAAACATGAGGTTGTTCTAAATATTTAAACGGGGATTTATTATTTCAATGCGATGTTTTATTTATAAAGCGCGTTACAGACAGGGTCTAGAGACCCTCGTATAAGGGATGTGATATAATGCATAATAATGTATTGCGGGTACACGTGGATTTGAGCGTGTCATTCATATTAATTGAATGTTTTCCGAGCTTACTCTTGCTCGGCTACCTTTGACTAGCGGAGCGTAATATTTTATAGGGATTTATCCGAATTACATTGGAAAGGAAACACTATTTCTTGTAAGTCATTTGATGTAGGTATCTGCTTAGAATTCCTAATTTAACTTAATACTAAGTAGATATATTCCAGTGGTGTATTGGTGTTATTTCTTTATTGGGGTAGATGTAATGTATCTAAATATAAGTACGGCGGAGCAAGTCCTGCGAGACATAGAAAAGGAATGTAGTTGTGTGATGTCACTATCCTTGCGCTATCACTGGTTGCGTATCGTGGTGGTGGGCATTTCGGGAGCGTTAACGATAACGGCGCCAGCGCTGCCCATTGCGTGGCGGCGCTGAGCTGGCGAGGGCAGGCGGCGTGGCGAGCGCGCGATGGACGGGCGCGGTGGCGCGGCGCGAGGAGTGGGTGACGCGCAGGACGCATGCGCGCGGCGGCGGCGGCGGCCGGGAGCCCGCCAGAGCGCTCAGTGGCGCGCCGGTAAGCCCGGTCGATTCCAGGGCGCGCGCAAACATTCTTTCTAAACTGAAACACCCGTAAACCCTAAAAATCATTTTTATCACTTATCCAAACATCGCGCTCTTAACCAATAAATTACCCAACTTTTTTTGGGTTATAATCTATTCGAAATCGGCGGAAGTGTGTTTTATGTTCCGATAGATATTTATGGTAGAAGCATGGGACATATCTGGACATCTGTCATGTGATAACAAAAGCACTTTTCAGGGACGCGGGATGGGTTTTAATTGCACCTTAATTTAGATTTCGATAAGCGTAATAGACTATCGACTTTTGTTAGAGATTACTTGCCTATTGATGCTGTCATGTCATGAGTTTTGGAAATGACATTAATGTTGGTTAAAGATTTATAAGTTCAATGTGTTAAAACTGAGTTCACCGGAAAGCGAAAATAACTATAATGAATAAAACATCTATGTCACCTAAGGTAAGTTATATTCATTTTGTAATTTTAAATGGAGCTTTGTTCGTATTTACAATTGAAGGCATTGTTTTACGTTACCATATCTAATAATTATAAACAAAGAGCCCCATTATTATTAATGGATTATGCTTAGGACAATGTACCGTAAAATTATCCGATATATCTATAAAGTGAATAAATATAATTTATTATCCACGATTGAGAAGATATTTCAATATTTAACATCGCTAGAAGCCTGATGTCATCAAGAGATGTATCAGACGTAGGTTCAAGTAATATTCGAGAAAATTTAATTTTTCCTAAAATCTGGATGTCACAGAACGCGTTTGTTTTCGTTCAGAAAAAGTCTAATTACCATAATTTTATTGAATCCTGATACCACCGTTACCAGTGATTGAGTAGTTGCTACCTCGCATTATCTACAAGAGATATTCCGAGATATTCCTTACATAGGTTAATGAAAAACGAGATTATTGATTGTAAAAAAATCACACGATACGTTGATCATAAAGGAAAATAGGACGCCGAGAAGAGCGATTGCAGCGATTAGTTTAGCTGGGGCAACACGGGGCCCGCTGCGGCTAATGAATACGGATGACTGGCCCCAGCTGCTGGCTGCAGCACTACGGTACTAGCGTTCAAAGAAAAAAGATGCTATTTGGAAATAGCAACCATGAATCAAATCGATTTGAAGCCACGCTTCAATCAATTTGTTTAAACAGAAACAGGAACCTACATTTTTGACAGCAACGAAATTTCCAAAATTTTTGATTTATAGTCGATTAGATAGGTTCATCTACTAAAAGCTGGATGCCACAGATTCGTATAAAATGACCGCTACGCTAGCGAACTCCTGTAAACGTTTAGTCGAATAAAGAATAAACAAATACCTATCTCAGTTATCAAACTTCAGCAAACAAGTTATAATGAATGAATGAATTTGAAATAACAATTTAAATTTGTTCTTGCCTGATGAATACCGCAAAACATTACATTTTGAGCGTCTCAAAGTGGTAGAAACAATTCACAGGATCACTGCTATAACAAAAACTGTAGGGGTCGAAGTGTAAGTGTGATGAATACGGATGAGATCCAACTGTTAGAATATTCACAAGTGCGGACCAATTCCGTAGACTCCCTGCTATTCTGATTGATTGTTAATTGTAGCTCAGGCCCTGTGTGTCTTCCGACTTGTGTAACTACGGATGGTTCGCTAGTTTACTTTGATTTTTGAACCTACAGTTGCAGATCTCTATATCGGGAGTTAATTCATAAAGTGTCGCAGTTAACGAAGTAAAGAATTTGATCTTATAAGTCCAACTTCGAAATTGGTTACCTTTGTGAACATAAATATCCTTAATGTTCTAAATAAAATGTTCTGCTTACTCAAATAAGCAATATCTCTACTTCGCCCATAAGTAGAGATGCCTACAATTAAAAAGCTTTCCACTGTCTGTGAGTACTTAGGAACATAGAGAATTTAGAATAAAATCATATGAATTGGAGTGTAATGGACGCAAATCTCAATGAAAGTTTTCATAATACATAACTAGTTCCTGTTAAAATGTCTTGGTTAATAAGAGCGACTACTAGGTATATCTCTTTTGTTTTATAATTGGTTGAAGAGTAGACACTTCTTCTTTTAGCGAATAGGTATCCCGGTGGCATCTTTAAGCTTTTACTTCAGCCTAGGCCTCGTTAACCATGATCCTAGAAGATAATGAAAATTGTTTTGTGAGTACCATAAAGCATGTTGGCAGTCATGTTAATGGATAAATGGGGTATGTGATACGGGCTCTACTTTTAGTTATCCCGCATGCATCGCGGTCGACCACATCGCTTGAGTGATAGCTCAATATTGGCTGTATTTTATTACATTCGTTTTATAGGTTAGTCTTTAAGTGACGGATGCACGTAAAAATGCTTCTTGAGTGATTTTACGTTATTAACAGTTATACAGTTAGTTACGCGCCGTGCTCACACTTCACGGTCTTCATAAACTAGACTGTGCATATAAAAGTACTTTAGTTTAAAGATTGAATGCTCTCATATGCTGTTACTAAACTTTTTCCTTTGATGTCTCCCCCTCTTTAAGATGCGGAAACTTGAAATTTTTTAAATAATAATGTTTTTTGTTGCATACATTCATGTCAGTTATTTTGGGATTGGTCTCCGCTGCGGTACAGTCCTATCAATAAATCTAGATTAAGTAATGTTCCTACAAGACCATCAGGTACTTGTATGTGTCAATATAAATCAACAAGACACAAAGTACCCATTATTTAGTGTTTTCTAGTGCATACCATCCATGTCTGGAAAATTTATTCTATTAAAATCAATTTCATACACTGATTTTCTTATTGATAGAAAGTAAAATATTACTACCCGGTAGTTAACGTTTCATTGTTCTGATTGTTATGTACCACATTTCATTGTCTAGACCGGATCGTACGTCGGATCAAACTACGTTTATTAGTAAATCGATACAAATAAACGGTCTTTATTACCCGAATTAAGATCAGCGGGTGTGCCAAATGGTCCGCCGTCTCCATTACACCAAATATTAAATTACTTAATGATGAACATTGACTTGGAATTACCATCGCGGTACCTAGACGAGTGGACAACATAACGCTTGTTTTAGTAATTATTACTGTAATGAATCACACTATATATTAAACCACGACGACCAGGTTGGTTCAGAGGTTGGTAGATAACACTGCACCTGAAACAGTGGTCGCGGGTTCGATCATATTCACTTGTTTGTTTGCATTGATCCGTTTGTTTACTATGTATAAATGTATTTATTCATAAAAACGTATCAAAGTAAATTTATGCGTCTAGTAGGTACCCATAGTACAAGCTTCTGCTTAGTTTGAGACTAAATGGCGCTGTGTGGCCCAGTGCAGTGGAGGTGAAGACGAAGACAATTTTTGTGAAATTGTGACTTGTTTTGAAATCCAGCTTATTTTCGATAATATTGCGATACTATAAAATAAATAATCCAAGACATGCCACGCTGGGCCGCACAGCATCATCTAGCCCCAAACTAAGCCGAAGGTTGTGCGTGAATAAACATACTTATGTACAGACCAATACAAACAGACATGTTCATGCACACAAATGTTGTACTGTGCGGGGATCGAACCCACGACCCTTGGTTCAGAAGGAAGAGGTCACTACCAAATGAGCCATCGAGCCAGCCAAACTATCGATGCAAATGTGGTCGATATGTATTACAGAAGAGTTACTTATCTGGTTAATTTATTTATTAGCTAGCGGGTGTTGCGGCGCTGTCTTGACTCGGCCTTGGTGATGTGAAGCATGCGCGTGTGTTAAATGGAGCGGTGCTGCCTGTCCTCCATCTCCACTCAATGCTTCTGCGACCATTATAAATAGGAGGGCAGTTAGAGATGCGACACTTGTTGCGCTACGGATATCTCACGGATCCGTTGCCCGTTCTATTTATTAAAAAGTTAGGTAAAACGGTTATAATATGTATGATTAAAACCATCATTTATAGGACTAAATAAGCCATAAATGTATGACGCGGTTAAAATTAAAATGTTAACTACATTCATTCTTTTGTAGAATAGGTACTGATACTACCGGTGGTAGATTCACTTTTGAGGATTTGTATGTGTGGATGTTTTCATTTCACTCTAGAATAGATAAATCACTCACATAAATTCACGTACTATATTTAGATAAAATTGGAATTCATAAAATTAACAAATCAATGTAAACAATGTTTTTTTTTGAAGTAGAGTAGCTTAGGTACCTATGCACTCGCATTAGGAGCATTGCCTACGTTTGCTTAAATAAAATATAAGCAACCACTACCCGAACAAAAATTCTAATCACATGAAAGTAAGAGGGATTAGAAGCTACGTAACTGCCATTACAGAGAGGTCAGCCCAATACGCTACAGCCATAACCTACCTACCATATATCGGATTCACTATATCGTTTCATAAACTTAGTACGGTCTGTGAATTATTTACCTATTCGGGGAGAGTATTGCATACTCGTGAAATACGACTTATATTGGGCGGGTGGCCAAACCATGAGAAGTTCAACCATTCAAATGGATTCAAAGCAATAAACGTAGGTACTATAGAGCATTCTTTAACAACAATTTTAAATTGTGCTATCTTATCTTCAGAATTATGTTTTTATTGCTTCTCCAAAATGTAGGCCATGTAAAATATTATTAGATGTTAGCGGTATCCGTACGATGCGTAGTGAAAATATCAGTTCACTTAGCGGTGATCTTAAAGCGCCCATTTGATGCGGTTGGGAAGATCGGATTTGTGAAGCGATAAGTGGATTTATCAGATCAAACGCAGGCATCACTACTCGCCTATGTGTAGGCCGCTGGCCATTATAGTGGTGGCTGGCCCGTCGACCGACAATGGTGGGACACTGGAGCATGTTTAGGTAGGTATCTACCGTCTTGCTATCTCATCGGCGAGCTTTGAGCTACCAAAACAAAAGGACATTGTCAATTCGAACCCATATTCATTCATATCTACTTTCATTTGGATGGCCGTTATGCTATTCAATTACAATTTGGGCTTGCGGAACACAATCTGATACATTGTCAGAAGAAGCAGCATTTAGGTAAATGTTAAGAAGAAGCTTTTAGACGTAAAACATTATTAAAATATTTTAGTCGTAATATTTAATTATCAAAACTTAACTTAGGCCCATAGTACACGGCGTATTTTAAACGCGCCGACGACGCGCTTTTCAGGAACGCACGTCTTCGGCGCCGTGGACGCTGCTTGTTGCGTTTACATTGATGAAACAAGCGCGCGCATGAAGCGCGTATACGCGCGTTCGAAGCGATACAAACGCGCGTACAAAGGAGCAGAGTAGGAGCAGGGTCAATCCAATAGATTCGCTTTCTTTTACATTTTTTTTTTAAAAGAAGTACTAAAGCCAACGTAAGCAGTGTTGTCTCAACCGAGGCCATTGTGCAACTGAAGAAGAGGAGTCTCTGATCAAAACGCAAAAGCTACGCGCATCTACTGCGCTTATGCGCGCAGATACAGTGCGTATAAGCGCAGTAGAGGCGCGTTTCACGATCGCCCCGTGTGCTTAGGTTACTAGGTTGCGTTCGAATTGCGTTTGAAGCGCGTATACGCGCGTCATCTGCGCGTCGTCGGCGCGTTAAAAATACGCCGTGTACTATGGGCCTTAGATGACATAATCGTAACAATCCGTACTGACCTACACAATTTGAATTTCTTTTAGTTTAGTGGGCAGTTACTTCGATCGAGTTCACTAATGACGCACTAGGTATTATCGATAAATCAAAGGTCAAGATTACTAGGTAGTCATGAAATATTTCATACAATTATTGTAAAAATAGAAATATTTTTTGCTTGCGTGACGTACTTGTGACGTACTAAGCAATTATAGTACGAGAATAGGAACAATTTGAGTTAATTTGTCAAAAAGCGTTATTAAAGTACGTACCTACCTGGCTACGTCGACTGGCTCGGTGGCTCAATTGGTAGTGACCCCTGCCTTCTGAACCAAGGGTCGTGGGTTTGTTTTCCACCCAGGACAAACATTCGTGTGGTGAACACTTGTGTTTGTTCCGTGCCTGGGTGTTTATAATTTGTATTTAAGTATTTATTTGTGGTACCTTCGTTCTTCTGATACCCATAACACAAGTGCTTAAGCTACTTACTTAGAGCAATGTACCTATGTGATGTTGTCTGTACTTCTACTACGGAGTCGGAGGTTCATTGATTTTTACTCAAGTGGTGTTTATTTGACTACTGGCGTGGTTATCGCCCCCGCTGTTAATTAAAACGCTATCTCCTGTTTGTATGCAAATACGCATTACAGGTTATTTGGACCTATCGTGTTTTGATTGGGTGCTAGGGTGGGTCAAAAATTTTTTTTTTAGATTTTTTTACAGGCTCAGCGACAAAAAGGTGCTAAATGGCGTAGATAATTGATACGTAAAATTGCAACACTTTATTTTAACTTTTACTGCCTCCGGATTGAGATAGAATTTATTAAAAATTGTTATTATTTTAGTCGATGTTACAACTTTTTTTTTCTTTTTATTGGTTGGTAAGTAGCTTGAAAACACTGAGAAGAGATCCATAACTAATTTTACTCCTATTCCTAGGAACTTACCGTAGCTTTTTGCTAAAGATATTAATGCAGATCTGTAGCGCAAGTACCAATACCTTGCGAAAAAGTATGGGTATCGTCATAGTTAGCAAATTGTATGATATTTGTATTTATGTGATACAGCGTCCCTATAAGCCATAAAAGGTACTGCAATTACGAGCATGAAAGTTTTTAAAATACATCGTTTTGCCTTCGTATTGCAACGTAAATTTGTCTTGAAACTATTTGTATTAAATCGTGAGCACCAACTTTATTTAGACGAATGTTAAAGTAAATATCGAAGGCTGGCTATCGAAACCTGATGAATATCTATTGACTTAGGATTTGTAAGTAAAAAAAAGATTAATAACATTAAGAAAAATTTGGTCTTTTTACTTTTTGATGGTGTTTGAAGAGCGCCTAGTAATTTTTCATATATAAGTCTAGGTATTTTCAAGATATAAAAAATTTACACACTCAAGCAGTTGAAAGAACAGTTATAGCTATCATCGAAGCTTCAGCCACTATAAGTGATAAAATATCGAGAGAGGGATTCATAAACGCCTAGATAGATTCGAGAAAATCGAAAACCCAAAATTTGGCAGCAAGAAAGATTTTAACGTCATATAAATAATTCATTTAAATAATAATTTAGCTAAATAGAATTGTTATTACTTTGTTATTGTGTTCTTCTATTATTAAACAAAAGATTTTTATGATTTTCGATGTTTGTCTTCAAAACAAATGATCTTTATTTACCAATAGGCTATGGCCCTTTTTTACTAGATTTTTTTAATTTTCATATGACTCCGGAGGCAGAAGATGAACTCCGAATGCTATCAAACTCCGTACTCTATTAACAGTGACCATTTAGCACCATTTAGTCACTGTGCCCCTAGAAAAAATAAAGTTTTTTTTTTCTTCATACATAAGTGACCCACCCTATTGGGTGCGTGCTTATTGCCACTCGTACACCTATCTATATTCTTATATAGAATTTTAATCTTTGTCTTTTTACATCCAAGATACTGCCGGTTTCAAAGGTTTGTCTACACGACATGTCTTTGGAGACAAAGTAGCTATGTGTCACAGTATAGTCCATTGAATAATAAATCGAAGGTATTAACATAAATCGAATAAACGAAAAGCGTGGGGGATAGTTCCTCCACTGAATCCTTTGTCGTACCGACAAAAATATTTAAATTTTTAAGTGCAGATTTTGCGAAAGACAGCAATTTCTTATCTAGAAGTTATTCAATTCATCATTTATTCGAATACCACACCATTTATTACTTATCTATCGAGAGGTGGTTTGTAGTAGACATAGTTCATTATTTCTAACCAAGAGGTCATTGTTTTGGCTGCTGGATGTATCTCTAGATTTATTTGAAAAAAAAAGAAAAGCTATAATATGTGTGATTGCCACTAGCTCCGTGAGGAAGATAGACATAATTTGTTGATTCAGATGGTTAATCATAACTTATGTAAATCATGGTTAATCATAACTTTTAATCATGTAAATAATCCGATTAGATTCCGATAGATTAACATTTAAGAGAGGTAGGGCATAGCGAATCTTCGCTCGAATTGAGCCGCCCGTCCGGGGAAGGACCTCCACCCTATAGAATACCGCAGTCAAATGACCTCTAGGTCGTGTTTCTGCCGGTGAGTAGGGTTTCCGGAGCTCGTGGGGGGTTAGGGTTGGGCCGGCATGGCGGTGGCAACTGACAGGTAACTGAAAAGTTACTTGCCCGTTGTCACAGCGACTTGGGTTTCTCTTTCGCTTTCCATCAGGCGTAGGGAAGCCATTATGTCGAGCCACTATAAAAAAAATGTAAATCATGGTTAATCATAACTTTTAATCATGTAAATAATGGTTAATCATAACCTTTCTGAATGAACGGTGGTCTTCTTCCAGGTTCAGTATTGCAACGACACCGAGCATATGGCAACTTAGCCTGATTGATGATTATGGAAAACGTTCTTACTCTAAGCTAAGATTAAGGTTATAATACATTTTTCAAATAGAGAGTTGAGCGCCATCGAGCGAAGACAAAGACTTGTCGCCGAGTATTGTTAGCACGGAGAGCGGCGCGTGGCGCTTCTGTCAATATGCGCCTCGAGAGTCCAGAAGGGCCATCCACTGGCGGGAATTTTGCAGAAAACTTCTATAAGATTTCGTTACGCTGCTCGGCAATACGTACTTGTATGTTCACACCTTAGGGATGTCCGAATTTATCCGTTATTTAATGTTTAAACTGTGATAGGTAGGTGCAGTGTAGAGTCCGTATTATAGGAAACTTCGACTTGCCTATTAAAACCAACCTCCATGCCCATGTATGGGTTGTTGCATTGCATATTTTTTTTTTATAGTGGCTCGACATAATGGCTTCCCTGCGCCTGATGGAAAGCGAAAGAGAAGCCCAATTCGCTGTGACAACGGGCAAGTAACTGGTCAGTTACCTGTCAGTTGCCACCGCCATGCCGGCCCAACCCTAACCCCCCACGAGCTCCGGAAACCCTACTCACCAGCAGAAACACGACCCAGGGGTCATTTGACTGCGGTATTCTATAGGGTGGAGGTCCTTCCCCGGACGGGCAGCTCAATTCGAGCGAAGATTCGCTATGACCTACCTCTCTTTATAGTATTGCACCCGCGTGAAGTCGAAATGGGTCGCTAGTTAAGTATACCTAGGTTACGACAGGTTGTGCAGAGTTTGTATATTTAAATTATTATTTAATTGGTTTTGAACGAAGGATCACACAGACGTTGTCTGGTATTTTTTAATGGCCAAAATATTGTTTTCACTGAAATTGAGCATCTGGGCAGAGTTGAGGTTGCGCCACTATGCCTAGTTGTTTAATTTACGATCTAATATAAAAAGCCCGACGGCAGTACTGCCGGCCGTAAAAGCCGTTTAGATCTTTAATACTGAGCTCGTTTTATTTCTCGCCATCGATGTCTATTCTTTAGACATAGCTTTTATATGATCACGTCGGTATGAGCGTACCTTAACAGCGTTTAATATAACGAAATAAATGGGCCATAAAAATATATATAACTGTCAACCATTTTCAATCCCATAACCTTATTCACCGATTCCGCAGTGGGATTCTAGATCGTAATACAGTTTGATTAGATTCTTCAATTGTTGGAATCCGTTTGCGCAATCAATGTTTCGATTTCAAGTATAGCTGTGGTTGGTCATTTATTAATTATTATACCTAATAAATTTTAAAGAGGATTAAAAAACCAATTCAATAGATATTTTATCTATTTGTAGAGTAGTTTATTTGGAATTTCCTAAAAATTGTTTTTTATTATTTTATGAAAACACGAAAAATCAGTTAACGGTTTATAGAGCAAGATTCTCTTTTTTAACTAGGTAAACGGGCTGATATTGTGCCTAACATTTAATTTTTAAAACCGCGTCTTCGCTTTATAAATACATAGAATGTGATGTCTGACATAGAAACCTTGTATTAATATTGATGTGTCACTCAAGCATATTGAAGGGTACCCAAACGCCTTCCACACTACTTCATCCCACTAGAGACATTTACGGGAGCCACACTGCTCAACTGCCTACAGAAAGATAAGTAATTGTTAAAAATAATAATGTCATTGTGTTGTCAGCAAACCAACCGCGCGCAGGATGTAAGGAGCAAGATACATTAGATACGCATAACATTTGGAACAGCTACATTTGCCCACAAAGCTGCACCTTATCAAAGTTATTAGAGGCCGAGTCTAAAAGGAATTACGGGAATCCAGAAGTGTGTTTGTAAATTATCGATATGATGTAAGCACGCCGATATTCGTGTCAGCCATCTAACGAGCCGTTTGTTTGCACGTCTCGAATACCCGCCCAGATCCCGTCACCGCTCCTGGCAACAATCCAATGTTTGTTTCCGCCGCGTAAATTATACATTGACGCTTTACTATCATCCAAGAAATTAATGGCCGTATGAAACTGTCCTTGTATCTACAAAATCTACAATAAACGTAAATCATCGAGGCGAACGCGTCTGTAAATTCCGCCTAATGTTATTAATTTCCGTTACAATCCTAAGGAGATTTCGTTGTTTTTCCTCGGCAGTTTTGTTTACAAATGCATTGGCCTTAACTGCCAGTTATTATAAGATAACTATGACCGGTTCTGGGTACAAGAATGTGCGTGTATCGGGCCTGTTTGCGGTTCGGATGCGGGATTCATCTCTGACGACAGACTTACGTAAACACTACGTAATTTTAGCTGAAGAATGTGAGTCATCATTTTTAGTTCTTTATTGTTCACTGAGCGTTCTATAAAGAGATAAGAAACGTTAAAAGAGGATACCAACCTGCGGTGCAACTACTGGAGGATGATAATGGCGACCTCGTTGCAGACCAGTCGAGAATTGGTGCCATGTGGCAGGAATATTTTCAAAATCTTTTGAACTGTCCACCACCCCAGCAAGTTCTGGAGCTTTCAGATATCGAGAACACTGAAGAGATACCACATCTAAGGTTTGAAGAAGTCAGAGACGCGATACTGAAGCTGAAAAACAATAAAGCACCGGGATTTGACAACTTACCGAGTGAACTGTGGAAGTATGGCGGAAGTACAGCTCAGTCAATAATCTACGATTTATTGGTGAAAATCTGGAATTTGGAGCAAATGCCAAAACAGTGGAATGTAGGTGTTATATGCCCAATACTCAAAAAAGGACCCAGGAAACGGTGCGAAAACTATCGGGGGATATCTTTACTACCGACAGTATATAAGATCTTATCCTATGTGTTGCTGAAGAGACTGGAGCCGTACGCTGAGACTATTATAGGTGATTACCAGTGTGGCTTCAGGCGCAACCGTAGCACAGCTGACCAAATATTTCTGCTTAAACAGCTACTGGAAAAGAAGTGGGAGTATGCCCAGGACGTGCATGCCCTTTTCGTGGATTTTGCTAAGGCATACGACAGCATTGACCGGGCAACCCTGTTCAGAATTCTGAAGAATTTCCAAATCCCCACCAAGCTCGTCAGCATGATTGAGATAGCCACTAAGGAAAGTAGAGCGGTGGTCCGAGTTGGGTCAGAGTTCACTGATGAGTTTGAAGTACGGACAGGATTAAAACAAGGAGATGCACTGTCACCTATGCTGTTTAACCTGGCACTCGAATTCGTCATGCGACATGTGCTTAGTCTCGACGGGGGAGTGCAGTTAAATGGATCCCATAAGGTGATAGGGTACGCAGATGATCTTGCCTTGATTGGGGAAAAAAGAGAAGAGATAGTGTTGGCAGCGCAGGTGTTGGAGGAGGAGGCTAGGAAGGTGGGTCTCAGAATCAACCAGCAAAAGACTGAGTACATGCACATTCGTCGGTACAAAAATGTCAGAGTGCCGAGGTCTAGTCTTACCGTGGGAGGGGCTGTCTACAGAGGGGTGGACAGATTCAAGTATCTAGGTTGTACCATTACTGACACCAACACAAGAGAACAGGAAATAGATACACGAATCCAAAACGCCCTTCGTTGTGGTGCAGCCTTACACAAGGTTTTGGTGTCCGGGCTTCTCAGCAAGCGTACCAAAGTCCGTATATACAAGACTGTAATACGTCCAATCTTAATGTACGGCTGCGAAGCCTGGACGCTGACTCTTAAAGAAGAGACAAAACTACTAGTGGCGGAAAGAAAAATATGGAGAAAGATTCTGGGACCTGTGCGGACAAGCGAGGGTCTCTTTAGAAGAAGGAAGAATGTCGAGTTGGAAGAGGAGGTGAACGAGCCGAACATCGTTGCCGAAACTAAATGTCATAGACTTCGCTGGCTCGGGCATTTAGAAAGAATGGGGGAGGATCGCGCAGTGAAGCGAGCGTACGTGGGACGGCCAAGTGGTACACGGCCGGTTGGCCGTCCCAGGTATCGCTGGGCGGATGAGGTCAAAAAGGACTTGCGGGAGCTCCGTGCGGATAGCTGGCAGGAGGTTGCGCAGGACAGACCCAGATGGAGGCGCTTATTATTGGAGGCCAAGACTCAGCTTGGGTCATTGCGCCGATCTAGTTAGTTAGTTAGTTATTGTTCACTGACGAGTACCTATCCTTCTGAACAAAGATGTCGAATGCACTTGAGTTTTTAAAGAATTAATAAGATGTCGTTGAGGTGAAGTGGTCTGCCGTTCAAAAAGTACCTACTTACTTTTTCTTTATAAAGGGTACCTAATAATAGGTTAGAATCTCGCGATCTCATTATTCTTGGGCAGGATCGTGGCGACTTGCTTCAATATAGCCATAGGTAGAGCTTTTACTGTTCTCCTGCAACGTTTAAAGATATTCCTGGCTACTACTTATAATCGTTGTGATGCTTTTAGGATTGTAGGATAATTATTTGAATGATATCCTAGCATGATTATGTTATTTTTTTGGAATGGGTACTTAAGTGACATTTGTATAACGTATGCTTCCGTCTAATCTCAGTTGCGACGAGTACCTTTTGTCGTGTTATTTTTCTAAACTAAAAAATAAATAATTATTAGACAACATCACTTACATTGCTCCGAATCCGATCCCAAAGTAATTTGCTTGAGCACTTGTGTTATAGATATCAGGACAACGAATTAACCACAAATATAAAATTAAGTACAAATGAAAACATAGATCTAGGAACGGAGCGAACAAAATTTATTATTATCATCACACGAATGTTTGTCCCTGGTGCCCTTGGTTCATGAGCCACCAGACCAGCGAATAAGTTATCATCATCATCATCATCAGCCCGTGTCAGTCCACTGCTGGACATAGGCCTCTCCTAATGTTCGCCACCATGATCGATTAGTTATATTATTATAATAATAACATAGGTAAAATTCTTGAACGAAACGAATCAATATTTCCGGAAGATTCTTTGTTGCTACGCACTTCTATTACGACCCTTTCCTGTCTACATCTATCTAGGCGCAACATGAAAGCCAAGGGAGTTTCCTATTTGAGGAAAATTAGCATCACGTTTATAATGACTTCCTGGGCGGAACGGCGAGATCCTTTCCTTGCGGGGAGCAAAGGTATAGAGCCTCTATTGATCTTATGAGTACATGCGGTTATGGCCGGCCACATATCTACCAACGACGACTTTTTGTAGCCACACAAACGTGTTTGTCAAACGCGTTACTGCGTCGCAAATCAACGTTTGCGAGACGGTAACTGCAACTTGAGTAAACGCGACAGTGTTGGTTGAGAAACGAAACGCTATATGTAAGTGTATTTTTACTGCGCTTTTCTTCTTGTAATACCTACTTCGGGGCTTTTCACGATGTATTTATTGAAACTTCCTCGACGTTCACTCAAAGATTACATTAAGTTTATTATAATACTTAGGTACATTTCAGTCAACGTGTGAGAATATTTCCGAATTCGAGTTAAAAAAGGCATTATGAATAGAACCACTGGTATATTATCGTTTAATTAAAATTGCTGTTATACTGTGGGAATAAAATTAATTTTGCTAAAAATCTCACCCCTGGATATATTCAAGTTTTTTGGTCATACTTGTGTAACCTACCTAGTGTTAAATTATGACGTTATTATCTCAGTATGATTCAATATCTGTGATGTTCTAGTCTACCTGAATACTTAGGTATAATATAATTTTTAATTTTAATTATTCTTACTTTTCAACAGTTGTAAGAATAGGTAGGTTTTTATTTTATACCACGGGGGTGGCAAACAAGCCTACGGCCCGCCTAATGTTAAGCGGTATTAGATTTGGAACTGATTTTTCCAACGCAACGTTCACATAAAATAGCAGGACATATCCATTTTTACTTTATCTATATTTATCTTCCTACCCAAAGTAACCACTGATTAATCGCTCAAAGTCAATTACCTAACTCCTCTAAAATATGGTATTTATATCATACGTTATATGAAAACGCAAAAAGAAAAAACAAACACAAATGACGAGCCCCCGTTAGCCCCGTTAGTAAAGTTTTCCGTCGGCACTAGGCGCGCGCCGTACTCGACAATAACTGCAGGCACCGCTTCGCCCTCTGGCTCTTATGGGTAATTTCCGTGTCTTCACGATGCCGTCATCAAAGAGCGACTGGTGACCTAACCTACATTGCCACTCTTGTTTACCTTTTAGCCGCCTCGCCACTCGTGCCTTTCCGCCTAAAGCAAACCCAATAACAATTTCAAATTGAAGGCTTTAATTATTCATAACATCATAAACTAAATTGCATTCTAATTAAGGAGTCAAATGCTCGTAATTGCGAGGTTATTTAGGTGCCTATAATAATTCTCGGTTCGGAAGCGATAAAAGTTGTTTAAAAACAAATATGGCACAATGCTTTGTAATGTGAGTGGATATTGACGTAATTCGCACAAAATAAGACGTTTTGCGACTAGCCTCTTCAGGTACCTACCTAACACCTACATACTAACAATAAGCACTGCGAACAGATTAGTTTCAGCGGTGAAGTTTTCCAGTTCGCAAACATATTCAAATTGAAAAAATATTATACATTATGTCCATTTTATTAACTTACATACCTTTTAAGAAGTAAATTAAGTGTAAAAATGCAACCAAACATTAAAATAAGGTAACTTCTATTTACTTTTTGTTAAATAAAGGTGGAAAAACCGGACGAAAACACCAATTAGCAAAATTGATACAACTCACAAGATCTAATTTTCATATTGAATTTCACGATTCAACGTCGGCTTGCGCGGGCTTTACAATGGAACTCTAATGAAGCAGAACTTTCTGTTAAATCAGCCTCAAAATTACGCCAAAATGGCGATAGATGAAACCCATTACGAATCATATTTACGCTTTTGAGAAAATCCTTTTGTTGTAATGTCGTTTGGTTGTGGAATATCATGTTCTAAAAAAGCATTTCGGGTGCATGAACATGAACTATTTAACATACTTACAATCGCAAATATAACCAGGTAGCAATTATTTTTTGATCTTCATTGGCCCTTTAAATCTGAACTTACACTTTTTATCCTAATTTTACTGATAGGTCGTCGTCGTCGTAACGTCTCCGCTGCGTATAATTTATGTTTCTATCGTTATTTGATAAAAACTATTGACATTAAAAAAGTTAAACGGCGAAATAAGCTGCATAATATTTGGATTTACAAATTACTGATTTGATGTATTGTATCAGTCACCATAATACTTGTCTATGTTGTAGGAAAATACAGCAACGACGATTTACGAAAATGCTTTCATTAGCGTAATGGGATTTTTAGTATTTATATTCTACTTGAAGAACATATTGATTGTGAGTAACTTTTGTGTTTTTTCTGTGTTTGTTACCTAACGTAGCCGACGTTGATGATGTCTTTATCACACAAACTGCCTGTACCTACATTACAGTCGTAATTACTGTAAAGATCTTATTAAGTTAGTTTGAAGGAGGATAAGTTATATTTAATGAAAAATCTTTCAGATAGCGACATGTGTTGTACACGTTTCCTTTATCATATCCGCATCGGAAGTAACATTTCCCGGTAACATGTTATTTCTCCGCGATAAAGATAAGCTTAACTATTGACAAGTGACAGGATGAAGAGTCTGCTGGCTACAAACATATTACGGACCACTATTTGCTGTAGGAAAATATGAAAATGAAATGAAAAAATTCAAATAGGTAAATTTTATTATGAATACGTAGTAACTTTTTAATAATTTATTGTTATTTAATACTTAGTTTAATGTAATTTAGGGGGTAGACATGAAAAAGTTATGGTAGGCATTGCTTTCCTCCCCGAATGTCGTTACTACGAACGCAGACACCTCTGAACTTTGCCCAAACCATGTACGATTTTACTTCTCGTTCAGTGGTCAGGAAAAATATAATGAGTAACTGCCCCATTCATAATTTCATACAATTGTAGATATTTATCTTTTACCTTTCTAATGATGTTGTTAGTTCCAGTATAATGTTACTTGATACATTGGCTAATTTCCCATAATAACCGGTAACTTAATATTACTTAGTGTAAATTATTGTCACCATAATCATAAACATTTCATTCGTATTAACTGTATTTTTTTATTTACTGAAGCATCTACAACTTGTCGATTCGAGTATCAATAGCGAGTTACAACTTTTTTCTTATAGATGAGACAAGACAGAGGGGTCCGGCTCGTAGTCCAAGTCCAGGCTGCGCGAGCGCACGATTTCCTTGTACATGATGGCTGACTCCCGCGGCGTGCGCTTGCGCTCCGGACCTTCATAGTCCACGTGGTACAGTCCATACCGCACTCTGCGAGACAATATGCCGTGTTACTCATTAAAATCATCGTCAGCTGGATTATTAAACTCTTATAAATATACACTAATTGCGGTCTGACAGTTCTCTTCGCTGGAACTTGGCTGACACGCTCTGGCGTGTCTTGATCCAGCGCAAATGGTACAAGTTGATAAATGCATGGTCTCATACTATGTTTTGTAAGCACTCAAAACATTTTACTGTCTAAAATGCGGGTAATATATACGATTACCACTTTTTTAACATTCGTGATTAGGATTAGGATGTTCTACCGTCAGTGGATGATCTTTCACTATGGAAATTTACCGAAGAACAGATATTTAAAGCTGTTATAAACCCTTTTTACATTAATAAAGCATTAAAAAACAAAAACAATTTTAACCAGAGGGAGACGTCAATGTAATAATAGGCGGGAAATGGACATACCGTTTTTTTAAATAGAATATTTTAACGCCCTGGTACCTCTCCATACAGCCAAGCTGTCAATTGTCAGACAGCGCTAGTGCTGTCTATTTATATGGAAAGAATAAGACTTCTCTAAGAGTTCATAGATATCCTTAATATTCAAAAGGAGGACTTACGTGTACCCTGACGTCCACTCGAAGTTGTCCATCAGGCACCAAGCTGTGAATCCTCTTATGTCGGCGCCGTCTTCTATCGCATCCAACAGAGCGGTGAGGTAACGTCTGTAGTAAGTGACTCTGCTGCTATCGTCCAACCCCTTGTCTGTGGTTCCCAGCCCATTCTCCGTGACCATAATCGCTGGATTGTTATATGACTTTGTCAGATACATCAATAACTTATAAAATCCCCATGGTACGGACTGAAATAAATTATGATTACGATAAATGCAATTAAGTTAACACAAATTGTCTGGAATGTATGATTCTAGTTTTTAAATAAAGTACCTTTACGATGTCTTTTTTCCTTATTGCCCATTCAGCAAGAGCGTAGCTGTTTGTGCCTATATCATCAGATCTTGAAGGGACCGCAAAGCTTCTAACGACATTGTCTTTTCTATTCACATAGAAACTTGTATAATGATTTAAACCTAAAATATCTGAACTTCCACGTATGTATTCTATTTCCTCTTGTGTAAAATCTGGTAATCTTGATCTGGCGAAGCCCTGTGCTGCACTTTTGGTGGCTACTCGCTCCTTGACTCTTGCGGGCCAGTCGCCGGTCTCGGAGAAAATGGGATGCGCGTAGATACCCGACTAAAATAAATAAGTTTTTAAAGTAATTACATCAACAACTCTTCATTATCATCAGCTTGAAAAAGTCCACTACTGGACATATGCCTCCTCCAATGACATTTTTCATTTGAGGGGAGTCGCCACGCTTGGCAAGCACCAACCCGTATTCGTACCCAGGAAAACGCTGTTGCCCGATTCCTGGCATTCCCTTAGTTGTCTTCTACGATATCCATGAGATGAGATGGAGATGGTCCTATTCTAAATCCGGACACTACACGGATGACACTCATGGGATGAAATCTAACTACTCTACCAGATTTCAATTTCATACATACATCAAATTGAATAGTGTCCTCGGCCGCTTCACTATCACTTTCCGTTTCAGGCTCGTACCATTGCGCGCTTAGACTAATAAAGATGGTCCCTTTCTGGGACTGCCTGAACTCGTCGTCATAGATGTGATATGCTCTTGCATGAGCAAGAAGCACATACTTTGCACTTATGTATTCAGCTACGCCTTTTATGTTAAGTCTCGGTGCTAAAAAGTCTGAGCCATATCCGAATACACAAATTTGTGTAGGTTCATTAATTGTTATCCAATATTTCACTCGGTCACCAAATAATTCGAATGCGATTCGGGCATAATCACTATACCAGTCGACTATATGTGGATTGGTCCACCCGCCCATTTCTTGTAGTTTCTGCGGCAAGTCCCAGTGAAACAAAGTGATCATAGGCTGGATGTCGTACTTCAGCAATTCGTTAATTAAATTGTTGTAGTAGTCTACACCGGCCTGGTTAATTTGATCAGGGAAACCGGTGGGCAGTATGCGCGTCCACGCCAGAGAAAATCTGTAGAAATCTAGTCCGAGTTCCTTGACCATTTGTACGTCTCTCTTGTAAAGGTGATAGGAGTTAGCTGCAATGTCTCCGGTAGACTTGTCCTTTATAGGGCTGGGGACAGAATGTGTGTCGTAGTCCCATATACTTTCCGATTTCCCTGTTAGAAAATTATAAAAATTGTTAACTTATTTTAGTATGTAAGTTTAAATGCTTTTTATACAACGGCGATGGATGTGGAACAAATATACAACTCAATAGGTTCCGACTGCAAAAAATATAACACATTTATTTTTAACTGTTAGTAATGTTGTTGCATTAAATATGGGTTATCTCAGCTAGATATATATATTTACCATCTTCATTCCAAGCGCCCTCCACCTGATATGAAGAAGAGGCAGCACCAAATAAGAATTTGTCTGGAAAATTTCTGATAACATTGCTTGTCATTTTTCTTCTCAAGACTTATTAGCGACGTGTAAGAAAAATCTGCAATGAAATTACATACTATGAATTATGATAAAACTAATGATATCAATCAATGCTTAGTGGCAATTATGCTACTTAGCGGGCTACGGCAAATATTCGTGTTAATGCGATGAGTGTAGCATAGTATTTCGGCGTAAACCATGTAGGTATTATCGAGGCACTGTATGTTATGTAGGTATGTCTATGCCCGTACACGATGTTTTAGCAACGTCTTCGTCCGTAATGTAGCCCTGGCATCAGGACTATGCAGAGAGTCATTTTAGCAGTTACTGTCATTAACGAAATGGCACAGCACAGAATGCGGCCTTGGCGGACAACTCGCATCTCACTCGTATAAGATCAGAACCCTTGTAAATCAGGAGGAAATCGTACAATTAAGTAGATATAATACTTAAGTAGATAACATTGGTCACGAATTTTATAGAAAGAAAGAAAGAAGAAAGAAAGAAAAAAATTTTATTAGCCCGCAAATTGACACACAGACATAATCACATTAAACAAAGCACAAAAAATACAAAAAAAGAAGTTGACAGCACAGATAATAGGAAAAGATATATAATATTATGTCTGGAATAAATAGGTACCTACATAAAGTTTACATGCGCAGGCCAATAGGCTCCGCCTCAGCATAATAGGTGTGCGCCGCGCCCGCGCAGCGCTGGTATTCTGGCGGAGCCATAGCGTTTATATAGCGTTTCCAAGATAAAAAGAAGCGAGTAAAAATTCAGCTTGCACAAAACTGGCTAGATAATGCGTTAAACGTATTTAAGATCTAGACATACGTAAATATTGTATCAAAATATAAAAACTATCTTCATTCTAAGCCGAGCTTCGTGGGATAAGTAGTTACGAGAAAACAGCAAAATAAAATTGTTACAAAATACCTGGACTCCAAGTTTATTTTGATTTAGTAGGTAGGTACGCCTTAGTTGAAAAAGTGTTGTAATAAAAGAAATAAATAACTTAGAACAGCAAGTTCGTTTCAAAACAAATGAAAGTTGCTTTCCATGCAGCTGGTATATATAGCCAATGCATTCTTATCAATGATATCTTTAACTGATTGGTATCGTCATCTGTAATAAATAACAATTACTTAATGAGCGGGACAAAGTCGAAATAAACCGAACTATAAGAATTGGACTCGCTCACGAAGGGCTTCATTAGTTAGATACAAATATTTAACAAAATAAATTGTGGCAGCACCATCAAATTTTGCATTTATTGATATCGAGTAAAAAACGGCAAATAAATCATGTTTCTTGTATGTCGCATCAAATATTTTTACTGCCATTTGTGATGAATTACAAACAATCCATTTAGTTATTTTCGTGTTGATTGTGTATCATTATCGAGTATAATGTAAAGTATAAGTATAAGTCAATACAAACATTTATTTTCAATACAAATTATATTTGTTCAATGTTCAGACTTCCACATATCGACCTATCCTTATCTATCAAAATTCAAAACAGACAGATAAAAGATTATTTTAGGAAATAAAAAAGAGTTGGATTTACGTGTGGTACATAGACAGGTAGTCCAAAATGTACACCTAAAATTCGCGTCTTGACAATGTAATCACTTGACATTGTAATCAAAGTACACTAGTCTTTTAGCCGCCTCGCCACTTGTGCCAGCAGTAGGTATATGAAAAGGAAACAATCTAAAATTAATGGCGTTTAATTATTCATAACATCTGCATCATAAACTAAATTGCATTCTAATTAAGGTGTCAACTGGCCGTGATTGCCAGGTCCTTTAAACAATTCCGGATCGGAAACGATAAAAGTTTGTTTGAAAACAAATACGGCACATTGATTAATACAATGAGAGGACAATGACGTAAAAGCTTAGCAATGAAAATATTTTAGACTATGGTTTACACATTTCCAAGGATTATATTCGGGAGTTGTAAACCATTTCAACTATTAACCTTCTATCCTTTTTAACGCATTAACCATTCACATACGGTTTTTATTCGTGATAATATACTTAACTAGCTTTCCGCCCGCGACTTCGTCCGCGTAAAGTTTTTTTTTCCAAAATAAAATTGTGCCTATGTTACTCGTGGATAATGTAGCTTTCGAATGGTGAAAGAATTTTTAAAAACGGTCCAGTAGTTTTTGAGCCTATTCATTACAACCAAACAAACAAAGTTTTCCTCTTTATAATATTAGTGTAGATAACCAACATACACCTAGTCGGATTGTAAAAGCTATTCCAATCGATTTGTCTGTGGTACCTACCTACTACCAAAAGTTTTATGCTTATGTAAAGTTTGTCGATATATAAAAAATCTTGTAAAAACCTGAAAATTATTAGCAATCCTATTAACCTAGATACCTAAAATGTAAACGATAAAATTCTAATGAAGCAGAACTTTCTGTCTGTTCATCCTTAAAATGGCGATAGATGAACCTCATTATGTATTGTTATTTAATCTAATATAAACTTTCAACTTCTTCGATATCGAATGGCGAATCCATAAAGTGCATTATACACAAAAGTTGCAGCTACTCTCAACCTATTCACTTTGTTCGCTAGTGATATAATAAATACAACGTAGATTCGCTTTGGGAACTTGGAAGTCCGAAAAGTACCTAAATATTAATATGATATGCGTAGGTACGTGCTCATGCGGGGAGAGCGCTCTCGTAGTGAGAGTCATCAGGTATTCCTTTAATAGCTTAGAAGCCGGTAACATGTTGTTATCTCCTATCTAGTCTGCAGGGACTACCTCTCCGGGAATAGCCTTCATAGGTACTTCCATATTTGATTCTAACGGAATCGGGATAGATAGTATGTATGTTTTAGTAGGTACACTTTTATGTAAGTTATTTTTTTTCGCAAAACCGTAAACGGTTCAAAATTATATAATAATTCATGCGCCCAAAAATACTGTGGCTGTGTGATCTTATCCTCGTCAGTATTATGTCCGTTACTTTTAAACCCTCATTACAGGTAGCTAAATGGAATTATAGACAACTTAGATCAGATAATTTTAAGTGGTAAAGTTCAAAAGATTGATTTACCTTTTACGGCTTTTATCGTGGCTTTAACTTGACAAGGAGCTGAGCCCGTCGAAACTTGAATCCATTTGATATTTTTTAATTTCGTAAGTTATTAGAATTACCTTTTAGTTCAATTGTAATTTTAATGCAATTCTAAATATATTAAAAGATTTACGCATTCTTTGGTTTATTATTCTTTGCATGTTACCTACTTAGTCGAACGTTAACTCGTTCTATCAGAGTGTTGTTTTTTTAGATCATACTTATTTTATAATAAGTATCTATAATCTTAAATACACAGAAATTAATGAATTCAATTCATAATCATAATGCGAAAATTCCGAAAATTTCAAGAAAAGATAGGTAGTGCCCTTGCGCTTTGCTTGGCTCGTCTTGGCGGACGACCGTGCCCCCAGATGTAAATTCATTCCATATGTGCATCGACTGATGTGACGTATGGAGATCTTGCTTTGTTGTAACTGATGATCTGGAAATTACGAGGACAGTTGTCGAACATGACGAACGAAATGATGGCATGTCAACTAACAAACTGCATAGGTACGGCATGGCAAACGTAAATGAAAATTTAACTTAATGAAACTGAACAAGGTCGTTAACATTTTTTTAAGTTAACTAAAAGTTACTTTATTCAGGAGTTTGTTAACTTCGTTAATGAATGATCAACGGATTAACTCGTTGATGCCTCGTTTTTACGCTTCACAAGTTGGATGAAGACTAGGGGTAGGTACAATAAAAATACAAAATTATTATCTTATTCCGTTTATTCGTTAGTTCCCTTCATCAATGGTCATGGCTGAGGTGTCAGGCTCGTAGTCCAGGTCGAGGCTGCGCGAGCGCACAATTTCCTTGTACATGAAGGCTGAGGCCCGCGGCGTGCGCGTTCGCTCAGGGCTGTCGTAGTCCACGTGGTACAGTCCGTACCGCACACTGCGAGATAGTAAAACCTTATATTACTTATGTAATTAGAATTATTCCCTTGTCAGATTTATGGAACGTATCCTACGCATGTATTCACATCTTTTTTTACACTTTAGCGAGTTTAACTTTACGTAACAAGGCTTAGTTTGTTTAATGTTCGCGATCACTACTGTATTACCGTAAACTGCATTGTTTTTTTATAGCATAATACTTTCTTTCTTATATTGAGTTGTTGTTTGTGACACTCATTATTTAGAGCCTCTTGGTAGCTTATAATTCAATAACGCTCTTGACATGACCATTTTTGAGTTATTATAGCTAGGAAGGACTAAGATGTTATACCCCTGGTGTACCCCAATTAGCAAAGGGAACTTTTGATGTTGACTTTGCACGGTCATACTTCGTAGTAAGTAACACAAGAAGAGAACTTACGTGTATCCTAACGACCACTCAAAGTTATCCATCATGCACCACGTGGTGTATCCTCTGATGTCGGCGCCGTCGTCCATCGCATCCAACAGGGCGGAAAGGTAGCTCCTGTAGTAAGTGACTCTGTTGTCGTCGTCCAGCCCAGTGTCATAGCTTCCCAAACCGTTTTCCGTGACTATGATTGGTGGATTGTTGAACGTCTTAGTCAGATGCATCAAGAGCTTATAAAATCCCCATGGTACAGACTGAAACAAATTACTGATATTATATGGTGTAAGTGTATGGTAACATTGTAAACTAACTCCATTTGACAAGTAAGGAGGTAGGTACATCATGTATAAGAAGTTTAAAATAAAAAAAATCACTTACCTTCACTCTGTCGGTTTCTCTGATTGCCCACTCATCAAGAGAATAAGTATTACTTCCTATATCATCAGATCGCGATGGAATTAGAAAACTGTTAATAACAGATTCATCTCTGTTCACATAGTAGCTAGAATAATGATTTAAACCAAAAAGATCTGAACTTCCTCGTATGTATTCTATTTCCTCTTGTGTGAAATCTGGTAATCTTGATCTGGCGAAGCCCTGTGCTGCACTTTTGGTGGCGACTCGCTCCTTGACTCTTGCGGGCCAGTCGCCGGTCTCGGAGAAAATGGGATGCGCGTAGATTGTAGACTAAAAATATATAACTAATATAATTAAGTATTCAGATCACATTGTAGCTTATAAATTTACCTTTCGACATAAATAACTTTGGTTAAGCAAACATAGGGTGTAAAGGAGAGCGACCCATCCGGAATGTAAGGGAGCGTAACCCATCATCTTTTCGCTTCAAGCCACCCTCGCCTGTCTGTGGTGCATCTTGCCGAATAAAAAACGACTGACAAGCTGACAACCGATTGGTGGCGGTATAGCCATCAAGATTAAAGGCGTAGACAAATACTACAGGCCAATGACGGGCAGCAGCGTCACCGAAGCTACTCCCTGCGATCGCCTACCCGAATGCCCAGCATGGCGATTATGGGTAAAACCTCCAGGTGTTGGCCCGAAGTGGTGAACGACTGATGAAGCAAACAAATATACTTACATCAAATAGAATAGTGTCCTCAGCCGCTTCACTATCACTTTCAGTTTCAGGCTCATACCACTGCGCGCTTAGAGTAATATAGATGGTTCCTTGCTGAGACGGTCTAAATTCTTCATCATAGATGTGATATGCTCGGGCGTGACCTAATAGCACATACTTTGCACACATGTATTCAGCAAATCCTTGGATATTGAGTCTCGGAGCTAACGAGTCTCCGCCATATCCGTACACACAAATTTGTGTAGGTTCGTTAATTGTTATCCAGTATTTTACTCTGTCACCAAATAATTCGAACGCGATTCGGGCATAATCACCATACCAGTCGACCATATGTGGATTAGCCCACCCGCCCATTTTTTGCAGTTTCTGCGGCAAATCCCAGTGAAACAAAGTGATCATAGGCTGGATATTGTACTTAAGCAATTCATTAATTAAGTTGTTGTAGTAGTCCACTCCGGCTTGGTTAATTTGATCAGGGAAACCGGTGGGCAGAATTCGTGTCCACGCCAATGAAAATCTGTAGAAATCTAGTCCCAGCTCCCTGACCATCTCTACGTCTCTCTTGTAGAGGTGGTATGAGTTAGCCGCAATGTCTCCGGTAGACATGTCAATTATAGGGCTGGGGATAGAATGTGTGTCGTGATCCCAGATACTTTCAGACTTTCCTGTTGTAAAACAATTAAAGTTTGTTAATACCTTATAATTTGAAAGAGTATTTTTTATTCTACACTCACAGTTAAGTTAAGAATAATAAGATTTAAAAAGTTGAAAATCTATATTTTTACGTGCCTACTTTGCTTTACTTTTAATATAAAGATGGCGAACCAAATGTGCAACGATATTGGTTATTAACAAATTCGTGATTTATGTAGGTAGGTACGTAGGCAATTAAGTTACGGAAACGAAAATTAATGAACGTACCATAGATTTAAATGTATGTTATCTATAAAACATTCAAATGTATTTACCATCTTCATTCCAAGCGCCCTCCACTTGATATGAAGCTGAGGCAGCTCCAAATAAGAAGTTGTCGGGAAAATCCCTGACGTCTTGGCGCGCGTTAGTGGGCACTTTACACTCCAAGATTGTAACGTGAAGACACAAGAAAAATCTGCAAAGAAGTTAAACATCAGTAACATAATGTACATACCTACTATCTACGTGATATGATCATGAGAAAAATAAAGAGCTCTTTAGAATAAAGAAGTATTTCTTTGTGTTTCTTTATTCTCAAGAAGTATCTCTTTATGTTTCATATAGGTCATCATATAAGTTTGGGAAACCTTAATACATTACTTAGAACAACAAATTATGTATCGCGCACCTACTTAACTTCACATACAGAACAACACAAACGTTAACAATGGTAATGTTTGTCTCAGGATGTATTCGAATCCAGGACCTCTACTTTTAATTACCTATTCTACCATCAATTGAGATAACAATCTAGTACGATTCATTAGCAAAAGTATATACTTTTGCTAATGAATCGTAATGCATTTGAGTATATACTCAAATGCATTTATGCATGACCTAAAGGTTAACTGGTAGAGAATGCACCTATAATTAAGTTCGCCTTATGTATCATTTTCTGGCATAATGTTTATATACATAAATAAATACTTAGTAGGTATCTACTATGTTAATTGCCTAAAAATGTTTTGAGAAAATGCGAATACTACTTACGAGGTTATTAATCTAAGCCACATCTTGCTTTGATCTTGAAAATAACATAAAATCGCATGCCGTGGTATTGCTATATATATAGTCAATAATATTCATCTTATCAATGATAGCTCTCTTGATCGGGTAGATACTTGTCAATGTTATCTTCATTATTACTCTTATGATCGTATATCTACAAGTGCATATATAATTATTTTGTATGGAACAAAAGACTGATCTGCCTATACCTACCTGGATATTCCGAATTTTTTTTATTTTTTTTTATAGTGGCTCGACATAATGGCTTCCCTACGCCTGATGGAAAGCGAAAGAGAAGCCCAAGTCGCTGTGACAACGGGCAAGTAACTGGTCAGTTACCTGTTAGTTGCCACCGCCATGCCGGCCCAACTCTAACCCTCCCACGAGCTCCGGAAACCCTACTCACCGGCAGAAACACGACCCACAGGTCATTTGACTGCGGTATTCTATAGGGTGGAGGTCCTTCCCCAGACGGGCGGCTCAATTCGAGCGAAGATTCGCTATGCCCTACCTCTCTAACTAGAATTTACAAGGTTCGCGAAGAACAATCGTCCCATTCTTATGTGGTGTTATGTTTCTTACATGCAGTTGATTTAATGATGAATCGAGAAGTACAAAATGACTCTTAATTAAGTATTAGCTTATTCTTAAAGTATTATAAGTATACTGCTTTTAGTATTATATGCTTGGACGTAGGGTGGACGCTTCTATCTCGGCTTCGTGGTATATTTACCTACTCTCTATGCCTACTTTACACTTGTAATATAATTTTTAGGTCTAATCATTTCCGTTAGTCACAAAATATACATTTGGAATGATTTTCAGGAAAATGTAGTCTACAAAATCACATCTATACCATTTTCAGTTTCGATGTTTACCTACAACAAAATATTTTTTGTTTATTTTTCATGGATAACGCACGGTATGAACCTTTCTACCTTCTCGGGAGATGTTAAGGTTCTTACTAAATGAGGTATTACCGCTCTTCGCATGTGTAATGCATGAGCACTCTGTATAATGACGTAAAATCACTCACAAGGGCGCAACTGCCAATTTCATTGTGGCACGATGAGGTTTAGCAGCGAAGATCAAACCATTAAGCTAAATAGGTATAGAACGTCCTTTTATGTAGGATGTAGCTTGTTTTTAAATCGAATACATTAAACTATCGCCAACAAACATGGCCTATTCAATAAATTTTGATGTCAAATTATCATACTTATCGTTTAGCTGTAGGTACTTATTCAATTACGTAGATTAAACCAGTAAAATGCAATTGCTTTTAACGCAACCCCGGTGAAAAGAAAAGCGTAGGTAAGTCAAAAATGTAGATTTTTCAGTTACGCCCAAAATTTATGAACATAAATACGTTGTCTCTAGACGTAGAATAATCTTTATTACATCAAAAAAAGAAGAAAAAATATATTAATGCATGATAGTTTTGACTTAGTGCTAATGTTTTTAGTTTCATGTGTCTTAGTTATGTGTTCATTATGATTATACAAACCTTTAATGTACTTACTCAGATTCAATCATATTTTGGGGCATAAATTAATATTTTCCAGGCATAAAGAGAACTCATTGTTTTTAAAAAATACTATGGTTTGTTGAGTAAAATATTTGACAGGTGTGCTGGATATGGTTCATTCTTTTACAAGTTGTTACTTCACAGTCAAGTGGTTGAATTTCTGGTTTACGCTATCTAACACACTGATCTCTACCTACATACATAGGTATACTTACTTAAAAATTCAATTTCAGTATCAATGTCAATGTTTGTTGTTATGTTCTATTTATTGATACCTAATGTCAATTCCCCATTAGGTACATCAACAGGTACATCATAACACTGCTGATATAAATCCACTCGAAGTTGTCAATAGGAGTTTGAGCTGTTTTCAATGGCATAGACTAGTGCGTCAAGATAGCGTTGATTGTAAAATATTAGATCTATATCACCATAAGAACTAATAAGAGTTGGGATAAATTACTCACAATGATTTATTAAACGTAGGAAGGAAAGACATAGATTAAACAGCATTGTGCCGATTTGGTCTCAAATCAGTGTGAAGAACTGAACAATACCATTGTGTTAATTTGCTCGTTTGAAGAATTAATTATGTACAAAAGGGATTTATGCAAAAAAATAGACAAAAAGGAAATCTAGTGACCTAGTTGCAGCTTGAAATAGCAATTTGAGTCATCATCATGAGCCTGTAAACGTTCATTGCTCGATACCATTGCAAGCCTCGGTGACAATTGTCATTTTGGGGACAATTGCCTTAGTCGCCACGTTTGGTAGGCGGGATGGTGACCGCAGTAGGTTTTATTTGTACACAGGTAAAAGCTGCTGCCCGTTTCCTGATATTCTCTCTAGTTGTCTTCTACGACTGTAGCTACAGAGATGGGGTAGTCCCTGTGGATGGGGGATTTAGTATACTAAATCTGGAAAATACACGGGAGTCAATACGATAATAAAGGGCGACAACTCATCCTTATCATCGTGTCCTTTTATTCGCTTTTTATCCAGTATTTCAATTGTTTTGTTTTTTGTTGTTATTAGAGTGCGTGGCTGGGCAGGTGAGCGATGCGGGCGCGGTGGGCGGGGTGGGCTTGGGCGTGGGCGCTGGCGTGGTGCGCGTGCGCAGCGGCCGCGCCCGCGGAGCCGCGCGTGCCCCCCTCCGCGCCGCCCGCCGCGCCCCCCGCGCCCCCCACGCCCGAGCCCGACTGTGACCCGCTGCTCTTGCGCAACCAGCCGCCAATGCCACCGGTCAGTACATTTTTTTTGTCATCATCATTAACAGTCTATAGCAGTCCACTACTGCACGTAGGCCTTTCCCAAAACACGCCAACGTGCTCGATCAGCAGCCACACTCATCCAGTTGATGGCAGCCGCCCTGCGCATGTCCTCGCTCCATTTAGCCGAGGGCCGTCCCATTTACCTGTGCGCGGTATCCACTGCAGAACTTTTCTACTTCACCGATAATTCAGTTCTGCGGCAGACGTGGCCAGCCCATTGCCACTTCAGCTTTCTTATTACATTACCTTATACGATATCTTCCAGACAACTTGTTAAAAACTGGGACTATATACGTTTAGGATTCATACGATCGATGACCTGAAGATATTTACCTCTTTTGAAGGAAGGGGGAAAGTCGTCAACGTATTATTCAACCAACCAGACCTAACATATTAGTAATACCTACTTCCTTCGTGGCTTGGTTTAGAATCACTAAAATGTTTATAAATGGTGTGTTTGCAGAATTTGCGTGAACACGAAGCTGCAGTAGTACACACAGCGCGTGCCCTGGCTGAGCTGGTGGAGCAGGGCAAGGCAGACGAGACACGCGCCGCGGCCCTGGCGCGCGCCGCCGCCCGCGCCCCCCTCTCGCCGCCCCCCGCCGCCGTCGCGCTCGGAGCCCCCCAGCTCCACCTGGGCGTGCTCTTCGTCGCCGAGCCGCCCCGCCTCATCGTCTTCCAGCAGAACAACTCCGTAGCTTTGCGACAGTTCTGGCGGACGTTAGCGTCGGCATGGAACGCTACATCAGTGGTGTGGTCGAATGCGTGGTTCTCCTGCGATGACGACGACTACGGCTGGTGGGGCGGTGCGGCGGCGGCGCGGGGGACCGGCCCTTCGCGCGCGGCCGCCGCCATATTCCGCCGCTGGCCATCTCTGCCCTGCGAGGAGGCCATGTACGACTGGCTCGGGGGACCTCCGCTGTGCGACTTGGCTACTTCTGTGTGCGAAGCCGAACCGGCTGAGGATACGTCTGTACATAAATTAGAGGTAATCCTATCCATATTTTATTTAGTGTACTTACTACTACTATATATTATTTCGCGTCAGGAATAGTATCTTAGGATACAACATGGTTTGCCTTGTTCTTCAAAATATAATTTTGTATGTCTAATTCGCCGGGTGAGAGGTTTCTGAGCAGCCTGCACGTGGTAGCCATAGGAAAGGCCCATGACAGGGAATTTCATCCATTTTTAGGTAGTAGATCTGTGAGCTTCTTAATTCGTTTATCCCTTTGGGAGACAAAGCGCGAAAATTGCTGATACCTATCCCTGGCGGTTAGAAGACTTAAAAACCAAGAAGATAGTTCCTCTAGGAGACTAATGCCTCCCGTTGTATCTATCAGTACCGGTGCAAGTGCCGCGACAGCCACTGGCACGCGCTGGGCGGCGCGTGGGTGGGCGGCGGCACGCTGCGCGGCGCGGGCGAGCTGCTGGCGTGCACGCCGTGCGGCGTGGGCAGCGACGCCGCCGCCTGCCTGGCCGACGTGTACCGCGCCGCGCTGCTGGCCGCCAACCTCGCGGGGATGCTCATCTGCCTGATCATAGGACTCATCATCTTTAAGAAGAGAAAATGCAAAGTAAGATTGGAGACGTTAAACCTGCGGCGAGACTTCGGCTCCCTTTGCGTCTTCTGCATACTGTATCACGGAGAGTGCTCCGAGGAGCTGTTTAACGTCATGGTACAATGGTACTACCATCGCACTACTCAACGCCGCGACACGCTCTGTCTATGGGTAGACAGTACGCTGTCTTGAAACTGATGTGATGTTTCCTGATCGTTACGACTTCAAACGTGATCTAAAGAGTGTTCTACTCACTCGGTCGGCAGCGGCAAAGTAATGCCCCTGGCATTGCAGAGTCTGTGAGTGACGGCAACGGTTTAACATTAACTAAGCCGCTTGCTCGGCAATTCGTGGAAGACGCTTGTATTTTCTCCTTCCTTCGATATTGAAAGCTTTAAATTAAGCTTGAAAAAGCTATCTATGCTGCTCGTTGCAACAGCAATTAGGGTTCTTTGCCATCAATTTAAAAAGTCGCTATCAGAAGTTTTACAGTCCGTTTACATTTTTCATCAGCCCACACAGATAGGAACGAGTTTCTAAGGTACCTACACCCGCCACACAAGAATATATAAGGTTAGAGCTTACGCTGCTGCCTGCATTAATATGCGTATATATTGTTGACTTATTTACGTATCTTAGTGTTCTCTACCGTCTCTACAATAGTCCGAAGAGTTATTCCAACTAATCCCATCGTCTCTTTTCCGCTCCCGAATAACACGTGCTGGACAGCGTTGCCATCCACACACCATTCAGACGATAGTGGCGCACACCAAGATGTTTAGTTCCCCGTTCCTGCCCCGTGTCATTAAGTCATGGAATGCCCTTCCAGCTAATGTGTTTCCTTCTTACAATCCTGGGTTCTTTAGGCATGGCGTGAAACGGCATCTCAGTGGGCCTTCTGGGCGAGGGCGACAGGCACGGTGGGTACTGGGTATGTCCCATTATGTCTGTCGACCTTACATTTGGACCTCACGACCGATTACCATCAGGTGGAGTGAGGCCATCCTACTGATGACTCCTATTATAAAAAAATATATATCTACACTATTTGTTTGTATTTCAGGCGGTGGCAATGGGCATGTGGACTGTATTGGAGGTTGTGTTGCTAGGAGCGCTGTTGATGTATGCTTCAGTAAGTACTTCATTATAATTATATTCTCAATAAAAAGTTAAACTTATGAAATAAAAAAAAAATAAGTATTTTTCGGTATGGTTTTGAAAAAAGTCGGAGTAAAGACAGGTGCTGGTGTAGATCTGACATCTCCAAGAAAACAATTTGAGTACTTATCTTTTGTTAATTTTAATTACATGTACTTACACTAATTCGAAAACGTGTTAATAGAATTAGTTATAATTACCACTATATCAACACTGTTTAGCATAATGCATTTATAACGACCTAACCATCCCATAAATTAGAGATAAAAGCAGACCTACACAAACAGCCTTGAAACTTCTTATCTGTTATAAAAAGAGTAATGTGTATTTAAGTATGACCTCAATTTCAATTAAAATAGGTAAACAATACATCAAACAAAGAAAACACAAATATTGGCCCTAGACTTTGATCTCTTTTTTTCCAATACCTACACAGAAAAAAATATTTGTTATAACAACTAAGCAATGATACAATTAAATTATTTGCTGTATGACACCACCTAACGTCCGTTAATTGAGAGCACAGATTTCCATACTCGAAAGGTCTGTTGAGTCACGTAGGTAAGAGATTCTCAGAGTTTCTTCGTGAAATGTTAGTAGGGGAGACCTACCTACAATAATAGACAGTGCCTACCCAGGACCAGGTCATACGCAAAGATTTTCCTTTTTAGGGTTCCGTAGCCAAATGGCAAAAACGGGAACCTTATAGATTCGTCATGTCTGTCTGTCTGTCTGTGCGTCCGTATGTCACAACCAGTTTATTCCGAAACTATAAGAGCTACATTATTGAAATTTGGTACGTAGATGTATTCTGTTAACCGCATTATGATTTTAAAATAAAATCAGAAAAAATCCAAAACTTTTGGGGTTCCCATGAAAACTACTAACGAAAATTGGTTTGAATGAAATCTAGACAGTAGTTTTTTTTAAACGTCATAAATCAAATTACCTAATTTTTTTCATTCAATCAGTGGTACGGTACCCTACGTGCGCAAGTCCGACTCACACTTGGCCCGTTTTTACGATGCACACTAGTTGATTGACTAAAGGTGTTTCCTAGAAAATTCTCACTCGATTCAGAGCTAAGGAAAGGATTTTTTTATACAGATGTTAGTAGGTTTTTGAGTGATATGTATGTAATTCTGGGAGAAAGCTTATAAGTAGAGCTTCTGGAAGAAAGCCCTAACAACTTATGTGAATTTTCGGTTATGAATTATATTCATGTAATAAAAAGAAATTATAAAATTGGACCAACAGCGCACTGCTTCAAAATACTATTCGATCTTTATTGATAAGAATTTCAGAGAATGAAAAGTCAAGAATATCTACAATAATATTGAATAAGTATTAGAATAATCAAATGTTATCAAAATTATCAAATATTGTAATACATAGGTATTCAGTAATCAGCAACGATAAACCAAGAGATATTTTACGGAAAACTAGCCGGCCCTGCGATTTCATTCGCATGGATTTCATTTAGGTTAATGATGAATGACTCACTGAAGACCTCTCATGTTCCACGTCATTGATGGTTCAGCAAAAGATGCTCATCAATGAACATTTTTGCTAAAATATCTTTTTTTTTCATACATGTTAATATGCGTATAGCATATTAGATCTTTCAATTTGTATTTGTATAAATTAACAGAAAAAACTCATCAGACTTCATCAAAGCGTGCAATTAAGCGTGTACAGACGAATAAACAGTCACATATTTTTGGATTCTTACTCTACTAACTGTTTCTTTATCTTCCTAAAATGTTGTACACACTTTTATACTGTTAAATTACAGATATGGTAGGTATTGTTGTAAGTAGGTATATAATATACAGTAGGTAATTTTCTTTATCATGAAAAATGACATAATACATATCACCAATATTTATTACACAACTAAATATTGACAACACCGTTATCTCAAACATGCCAGCGATTTGATTGTTGTTTTAGAGTAGTGGCATTATCAAAATAGCACCTTATCTATAAAGTATTATATATTTTTCAAGTGAAATAATCTTTATGACTTAGTGTTTATTGAACGAAAACAACTAAATCCATATCATTTGAATTATCTATTATATAAAAGATATACTGCTAGTTGACTGACCTAAGCTCATTATTTAGCAGCGTATCGTATTGAAATACTTAAGTAGTGTGCGTGAGCCCTGGGTGAGCACCCTCTAAAAAAAATAAAATGTATTCACCATTTAGTAAAAAGTCTAAAACAATCGACAAAACAATTCATCATGCCACCTTTTATTCGGCCGCCTGTGGAACTATAAAATTAAATTTACTTTATAGAATAGAATAACGGTTTTTGGCACATATTTTAGTTATATTGTACTCTACTGTACGCCTGGCATCAGTTACGTAATCCCATTAGATCGGGCCCTGCGCACACGCATGCCTTGCCTTAATATTAAGAGCGCGCATACAATTTTAAGCAACTCGAAACGCACGCGGGAGCCGATTCCGAAACACACATAGACATCATTTGTGCCTGTGTGGGTGAGCGGCGTGTCGGAGACTAGCTGTCGGAGACTAACATAAATTGATACTTAACAATTTATTATTCAACTCAATTATTTGAACATTCTATTATTGCTCAATATTTTATTAGTGTAGTATAGGTGCGTACTTATTAAATATATTTAAACACTTTAGAGTACATTATTCTTAAGTGTTAAAATATAACAATATTTTTGTCTTTCTATCTTTATATGTACCAGGTACTTACCTATCCAAATTATATTTTGAAAGGTATTGTGTGTGTGATTGACATTATTAATGTTGCTTTATAAAAATCAATAATCCCTACTGCTTTTTCCTTGCCTTCTGATCATTAGTCAAAGGTCGTGAGTTTGATTCCCATCCAGGACAAACATTCGTGTGCTGAACATTTGTGTTTGTTCTGTGTTTAGGTGTTTGTATTATTATTTAAAGAAAGAGCAGTCTCCATGATTGCCACGATATAACTCTAACCCGTTTTATATTTTAACTTGTCAAAATTACTTTGTTCATTTTCACTCGGCAGAAATGGATCTCACGAAGAGGCTGGTTGCCATCATTAGAAAAAGATTAGTTTGTAAATTTCAATTTGTCAATTTGAATTAAGGTCCTAAGTCTCCTAAGCACTGATCACAGAAATCGCTAAATAAGTGGACGGTTTTTTTGAATAACTCGCCCCTTTTTTGATTTTCCAGTAAAACCGTGAGAACGAAAATTGTAGGAAATTTGATTTTATACAAGTTTGATTCCAACTATTTTTCTTCTAGGATCGGTATTTTGGAAATTAAAATTGAAAACAACAGCATGTAAAAAATGTTGTCATTACCTCGTTTATTTTCTTCTTTACGGTCTAAATTAAGAAGACTAAACTTGTAGGAAATTTTGGTTACCTACTTCCTTTTCCCCCAAAACTAATATTTTGGAAATAAAACCCGCAAACCGCAACATATTCAAAACTGTATCATTTTCTCCTATGTTGTACTTTTTACGGCATGAATGAAAAGGAAGAAAGTTCTAGAGAGTCAAATTCCTAACAATTTTGGTTCCTACCTTTTCTCCCAAAATCTACATTTTGGAAATTAAACTGAATTAATTAATTACCTATTAATATTTCGAATTTAACATAATTCCAATGACGGCGACAATACAATACCTATTATGGCAAACTGCTGCACTAATGAGGGCGTAATGAAGGCGCCCATATTGCGTATGAATTCACCGCCAGAGGTGCTAGTGTAGCGTGAGGTATCCAAAATGTCAAATTACATAGGTTCTGTGGGTTATACGAGTTTATTTCGGAAAATTAAATAATTTTGTGCAATTTCGGCATAGCTGGCATTAATTTTGGAAAATATGAGACACGGCTCAGTGATTGTCTGCGCTTTAAAAGCGGAGCCGAGAAAATGAGGTGTAAAAATTAGCGGTCTGAAAGAAAAGCTAGTTCACTGGTTTGTTTATTAACCGTTAACAAACAGTTTTGCCTTTTGGAAACTTATGTCCTCCTTCTTATAACGAACAAACAGTCATCACATGCATAAAACAAACCTTAACAGCTATGCCCGAAGACCTCACTATACAGTGGCGCCCAATGGTGAATACAAAAACGGTAGCCCTCTGGTGAATACAAAAACGGTAGCCCTCATTGGCAACGTTGCACCTTGCGACTTGCATACTGCAAGTTACATGCTCGCCCTGCTCGTCGCCATACCACCATTCAGCATACGTAGCCGGTAATTTTAACGTAATGTATGTAAACAAGTTACCGTAACATATCCGTATCTTACCAGCCTTTTCGAAAATCACCCCTAGTAACCGTAATGGCCATTAATTTCACAACTATCATGTTGCATTTTGGTTTTACATTTTGAAACTATAAAATATAATTTTTACTTCTTTCTAATACTATCTGAATGAAAGTAGTAATCTCATATCGTTATCAGCCTCTCACAGGTCACTACTGGACATTGGCCTCTCCCATTGTTGACCACTTTGATCGATTTAATTTTAATCTTATATACTTGTTATTTATGTGACACAAAGATTCACTTATTCCACACTAAATAATTAAGTGACAATTCCAAACTTGGATTTTTAATATTTTTTAAATTTAAATAGATCCATTATTTAAATCTAAATAGATCAATTTCGTGCATACTATCAAACATTTTATCATCCATCTTTACACATATAAATTTACTAATAATAACTCGACTATAGGATTTCTAGGACTTTCAGCTTCATTGTATGCCTTTATTTATCGTCTTTATTAATCGTGAACATGTGACGTAGATTCCTAAATGCTCCCAACTCAAATGAATCTCCTTATCAGTATCAGTTTCATGGAAGTTGTTTCTGACCATTGATAAGATAAGATAAGATAAGATATTCTTTATTGCACCAAAAAACAAACATTTATAGACAAGGTATAACAACTAGTAGTACAATTTAGGCGGTCTTATCGCTACTAAGCGATCTCTTCCAGACAACCTTCAGGTAGAGGATAGATTAAACAGAAGGGGTGAGGTGAACAATCGACTGATGAAATAAATTTAGTCAAAATATAAATACATAATAATAAATAAATGAATACGTAAGTAAAATACAGATATAATAAATACATAGGTTTAAAACATATACAATATATACATTACTATACACACATATAAATATTATACAGACATACAACATATACACATAATACATACACAAATAATATATACAAACATATACAATCGGTATCTACTATATGGGATCGAGTTATGCAGTGCCAGCATCCTAAAGCATACAATGAGATGAGAAAAAGAAGAGAAAAAGAGAGATTGAGAAGAGAAATAGAGAAATGTTAATGTGCCAAAAAGTGATCTTTTAATCGAGATTTGAAAATAGGATGGAAGGAGGAATTGATGTTAACGAGCATAATAATTATCATTGGAATAGCCTTACTTTGAACTTGTAACTTCATTTAATGAACTAATAAAAAAATATCATATAAAATTTTTGAAATATTTAGCAAATCTGGTTGTAGATAATAATAAGTATAATAACCCTGATGTTTGTATTTGATACTCATGACTAAACATTAAAATCATTTCATTAATTTAGTACATTATTATAACTTAATAAATTCCATACAAAAATAATATTAGAAAGTATCAAAGTCGTGGAGTTGCACTCGCGCAGAGCGGTATACGCTCATAAAAGTGGTTGTGCGTATGTGTGCGTGAGCGGAGCAGCGAGCGGCACGTCCTCCCTCTGGGATGACCCGATTTGGACTGAATCGGCAAGCGTCGCGCGCGTGGCTTTATAGTCACTTTTAAAAAATTCGTATAAAATAACAGGCATAGAATATTAATAAAATAATAATTTAGTGCACTTAAGAAACACTTCTTTTACATTTACACAAAATTTCAACTAAAAGAAACAGTGTTTTCGACTAGAAAAACACTGTTGAAAAGTGTGAATTGAGCTTATTTTGAAAAATTATTTTAGGCAATTTATTAACACATTTTCGAAAGTTTTTTTGTCTAGTGCACTAATAGACCATATAATCTATTGTATAAACATACATTTAAAACATGTGTATGTAATACAATTGATATTAAGACTTTCGAAATTGCCTCTGACTCGCATTTTTGCGAATCGGCTTACGGGAGATCTTTGATAAACAAAAATATACTAGTAAATGTTGTATTTTATCTAGCCTACGCACTGGTTAAAGACTTTATCTATATAAAAAATTATGTTTCTTATTTTTTAAAAATCGTTTTATATGATAATAACTCGCCCGAAAATACCAGTTTCGCCGCAAATACGTCGAATTCTGTATGCGCGCTCTTAAAGAGTATTGGTTGGTTATTTTCGTAGGCCGCGTCCCAGTACATCTCAGACGCGCGGTGGCGCTGCGTGGCGGGGGTATGGCTACGCGAGCTCGGCTTCGTAGCGTGCTACGGTTCCGTAGTGCTACGACTGTGGGTTCTGCTAGCTGAGTTCCGCACTAGGAAAGCTCATCGGTGGACGCCTAGAGACTCAGAGGTGTGTTTGCTTGGTAGATACTTAATAATTGATGTGGCTTTACAAATAAGTCTCTGTTTTTTAGATATACCTATATAGCTTATCGACATTATGTAATATTGTGATTGCAATTTATAAATGTATTAAACGAAATGATGAACTAACGATTTGATGTGACAAACCGCGAAATGTTCATTACTCGAATGCTTATCTCCGATGGGGATTGAATCTTGGCTCAAAAGTCAGGGGTCATTACGAATTGGGATGTGGACTAGATTATAATAATATCGTAATCCTAAACATAAAATAAATTCCTAAACATAATTCAAAAGAGATTCATACTTATAATACCGGAACATCGCTACTTACCTACAATGTACATTTTTAATTTTATTAAAACTTTTTAATATTAAATCAGTTGGCAGGCAAAATTCGTGACATCACGTCTTTGTAAAGCCTTATTATTGACTTGATACTTTGCCACCGGGCCTGTCACGTTTAAAGATTGTCTCCGAGACCGTAATGTTAAACGATCATGTGACACAGGTGCTGCGCGTAGTGGGCGCGATGCTGCTGGGCGCGGCGTGCTACCTGGCCGCGTTCACGGCCACGGCGGCGTGCGACGCGGACGGCTGCGCGCGCGCCGCCTGGCACCACGTCACGGCCGGCGCCGAGCTGCTGCTGCTGGCCGCCGGCGCGCGCATCGCGTACGCCGCGCGCAACGCCAACGTGCCCTTTCAGGTCTTTTTTCCTTTTTTTTGTGAGGAATCCCTTCGGAACTCGGCGACCATGACCTTCTGCTAAGGGGATGAAGACGCGCGCCGGTGTGCGGTATGGTGTGTTAAGCCTAGTTTTATGATTTGGCAACCTTTACATAGCATTTAGTTTAAGATATTCCTCACAAACTACTTAATGTTCATAGATTAGAAAAATCAGTCATTTGTAGAATCGGTCATTTGTAGAATCAGTCATTTGTAGAATCGGTCATTTATAGAATCAGTCAATTGTATATTTTGAGAATTGGTCATTTTGTAAGGGTTAACATATTATACCTATTGTACTTTGTACTATATTCATATATAATCGCTATTATTGCTAATAAACAAGTAGTTCTAATCAAGACTTTACTCGTTTCACTCGACTCCACTACCCAACCTCAGATGGCGACCCGTGCCATGGGGTGTCGCGTTGCAGCGCGCCGGCGCCGACCTAGTTGCCGTTTAAGGCGCAAGTATTAAAAACAATATCGCGTCAAGATGAGTTTCGTGGACTTTTGTGCAGTACGATTAATAAAACATTATACGACACTTTGCATTGTGCTGTTTCTAAGTGCAGTTACGCTCGTATTTGTGCCGGAAAGTTATCCAAATAATTGCAAAAAATGGGTGGACAACAATCAAAACAAGAGGAAATCGTAATTGCTCAGAATGCAGCAGGAGGAAATGGAAATAACGCAAAGCTGGATCAAGTGCATTTTCACTTAAGCACGGCGAACATTCTATTGGCAGTTATGTTGCTATGCATAATGTTGGTTTTTATGGTGTATATGTATAAAGCATATAGAAGGTGCCACATGTCGTGGATGCGGCAGGAGGTAATGAGGAGTGCCCTGCGCAGATCCTTTTCCCGGAGAGCCCCAATTGGGATAGGCTACAACGTTCCCACCGAAAAGGTTGATGTGGTGTGAGTGCGAAAAGTGCTATAAAAGCGTAAGTGGAAATAAAATAGTGAAAAAAAAAGTGAGTATCCTGTATTTCTACGAACTTTATTTTCTATGAACATTTTATTTCGTCATTATTTTGTTTAGAAGTGTATTTTATTGTATAATCTATAGTATAATAATGAATAATGTTTTGTTATGATGCATATAAAAATAGCATACTGAAATAAATACATATATGCATATTATAGAGATAATAAGTAATATTTACTGAAATATTTTAACATAGTTAAAGAGTGTTTATAACTCAGAATATTTACTCCAATAAATTAAGTGATGTATTTAGCTACATAATGTTATGGCAGAAATATTAGCCACTATATTCGATGATTTAAAAAGTATAAGAACTTATTTGGTTAAATTAGGAGCTAAACGAAGGAGTAAAGACATATGTACGAAAAAATATAATGAAGCTTCTGTTTTTTATAATGAGTATTTGAACACTTTCCAGTACTTAAATAAAGAGGTATTGAGTAAAAAGGTGAAAGAGGAAGATATTAAAATATATAAAAGGACTTTTAGTGATATAGAATCTATTTTTGAGCAAATTAAGCAATTGTGTACTATAGAAACATTAGGAAAAAGTGAAAAGTCAGAAAATTCCACAATGAGTACTTTTGATTTAAAGGTGGCCTTAAGCCTTATACCAACTATGACAAATGATGAAGTGAATATTAAACAAATTATAGACAATATTGAATATTATGACAGTGTACTAGAAAATAAAGAATGTAAAGCGAATCTGATTAATTTTGTTATGAAGAGTCGGTTGTCTCAGTCAGCAAAATTGAAATTAAATACGACATATGCTTCGGTATCAGACTTATTAAAGGACATGCGCAGACATCTATTGTCTCAAAAGGGTTCGACTGCCCTTCAAATTAAATTACAAAATTTAAAACAAAACAATTTAACTATTAAAGACTTTGGTGATGAACTTGCGGAATTAATGACTGAGCTTACAATTTCTCAAGCGAGTAACGATTCAAAAAATTATAATGTGCTTAAACCCTTGAACGAAAAAATGGCAATTAAAAGATTTTCAGATGGGTTGAGAAATCGTAGACTCAGCACTATTATCGCGGCTAGGAATTTCGAATATTTAAAGGACGCGGTACAAGCGGCAATTGATGAAGAAGTGTCATCATCAACTTTGACAGGAGAAGTGTTGAATATGAGTTCTAATTGTTCTACAAAAAACAATTCCAGGGTCTGGCGAGGAAACTACTACAGACAAAGAGGTAACAACAGAGCTTTTCCACGCCGAGGTCCGAGCATCAGCTATGGCTACGCGAGAGGCGCATATCAGCCATCATCATCAGCACGAGGCCGAGGTTCGTCACGAGCTGGCTATCGAGGAGGTGCAAGTAGGTACCATAATAATTATCGATTTCGTGGAAACCAAAGGATGGGCAATAAACAAATCCACGTAGTTACTGAATTAGAAAATATACCTGAAAATGACGATTTAAAATTTTTTCGTGACTAATAATGAGACTATTTTAGCTAGTGACAGTAACTGTAACGTTTATTTATCTTTACATGACCAAATTTGTCCGTGGCTAATCGACACGGGAGCGTCAATTTCAGCTGTTAAGTATAAACAGTTATTACATTTGAACATTCCTATCCATAAAGATAATGCAATAATAAACGGAATCGGGGGCAAAGTCGAAGTTATAGGATATGTTTATTTAAAGTTATACACATGTGGCGTATATTTCGTGCACAAGTTTTATGTTTTCGAAAAATTGCCATGTCACGCTTCAGGAATAATAGGAAAAGATTTTTTAAAGAAATATGAAGCCATAATTGATTTTAAAAATCACAACTTAACTTTGAAATCTCAAAACAATATTACCATTGTTTTAGATTTACATACAAAAGAAAATAAAATAAATTTACCACCTAGATGTGAATCTATACACTTTATACAGACAGATAAAGAACATGAGTCAGTTATATGTGCTTCAGAGTTAGCACCCGGTGTTTTTATAGGAAGTTGTATAGTAAAACCTATCAATGGGCTCATACCAATTAAATTATTAAATACTACAGATCAGTCTTTAACATTATCAAATTTTAGCATTGACGTACATAAATTATCCGAATATAATATTTGCAATTTTGAAAAAGTTGAAAGAAATGTGGATAGAATTAAAACCTTATTGTCTCAGTTACAGATTAATCATTTGAATAATGAAGAGCGAGTGACTATAGAAAATTTGTGTGCTAAATATAACGATGTATTTTACATAAAAGGGGACAAACTAACAACCACCGAGATTTATACACATTCAATAAAGTTAAAGCCAAACGTTAGCCCAATTTTTGTTAAGCCATATAGATTGCCACATTCTCATAAAAAAGATTTGGAAAATGAAATTAATAAATTACTTAAAGAAGGTGTCATTGAACCTTGCAGCAGCGAGTGGTCGAGTCCACTACTGTTGATTCCAAAAAAGGCGGATTCCAGTGGTACGAAAAAGTGGCGCGTAGTTGTAGATTATAGGAAATTGAATAATTGCATCGAAAATGATAAATTCCCTCTTCCAAATATTACAGAAATACTAGACTCTCTTGGAGGTTGCATTTACTTTAGTCATCTTGATCTTTTTCAAGGATATTACAACGTATCCCTTGATAAAGAGTCGAGAAAATATACTGCATTTTGTTCAGGACAATACCAGATGACCAGGATGCCTATGGGGTTAAAAACGAGTCCAGGATCATTTTCTCGTATGATGACTATGGCTATGGCTGGGTTAAATTACGAGAAATGCTTGATTTATTTAGACGATTTAATCATTTTTGGAAGATCTTTGACCTTGCACAATAAAAACTTGCAAGACGTGTTTAATCGGCTTAGAAAAGTGAAATTAAAATTAAATCCCTCAAAGTGTATTTTTTTGAAAAAAGAATTGATGTATTTAGGCCATGTTGTATCTGAAAAAGGAGTACATCCAGATCCAGAAAAAGTGAAAACTGTTAAGGATTACCCACGTCCACAAAATGTTGACGAACTGAAAAGATTTATTGCATTTGTTAATTATTATAGAAAATTTGTGCCAAATTTTGCCGAGAAAGCGTATGAATTAAATTATTTATGTCGGAAAAATATACCATTTGTTTGGTCAGATAAATGTCAAAAATCATTTGAGTTATTAAAAGAATGCATAATATCAGCTCCAATATTACAGTACCCAGATTTCTCTGAGGAAAATCAGTTTATACTCTATACAGACGCTTCAAACTATGCGTTAGGAGCAGTCTTATGTAACAAAGATGGTAGACCTGTGTCGTATACGAGTAGATCTTTAAATAATGCCGAGAAAAACTACCCAACAATTGAAAAAGAAATGCTAGCAATTGTATGGGCAATAAAGTATTATAGACCATATTTATATGGAAGACATTTTATAATTAGGACTGACCATCGACCTTTGGTATATCTTTATAATTTGAAAGATCCTTCTAGTAGACTTACTAAGTTTAGACTTCAAATAGAAGAGTATGATTTTACGGTAGAGTATGTCAAAGGAACTGAAAATACAGTTGCGGATGCGTTATCTAGATTATCTATAACTAGTAATGAATTGAGAAAAATGCATGAAAATATTTGTGTAATGACTAGGGCACAGAGTAAGCGAATAAATGAAGAAAAAGACGTTGATCTCTCGGATAATATGATCAATACTGACGATTGGCCTGATCAACCAAAAGTTGTAGAGACTCATATTAAACCGAAAGAATCAATAGAATTAAAGATCATGAATAAAGACTTATTAAAAGAGTATAAAAGTAAAAATATTATTGAGAAAGAAACAAAGACATTTTGTTATGTGCCTAGTAAGCTAAGTCTTTTTATAAAATATCTAGACTCTTCATCAAAAAGGTCACGAGCTGAATTTTTGAAAGAGCTAGAAGAATTGTGTAGTAAGATAAAAATAAATGAATTGAATATTATAAAAGGTAAAAATAATAAAACCTTTGTAGAGAAGTTATTACAAGAAATAAAGAAAAGTGAATGGACCGGTCCACGAATTTGTATATTACCTGATGTAGTAAGAATAAATGATAAAGACGAAATAAGAGTGATTCTTAATGATTTTCATCTCTTACCTACGAGTGGCCACGCGGGTATGAGAAGAATGTACAATAACATTAAGAAATACTATTATTGGCCTAGCATGGAAAAAGATGTAAAATTATTTGTACAACGTTGTCATAAATGTCAAACGCAAAAACACTCTCTTCCAGTAAAGGAACCAATGTCTATCACTACTACAGCCAGTTGGGCATTTGAGAAAATATATCTTGATTTAGTAGGACCCTTAGACAAAGATCAGAATAATTACAGTTACATACTAACACTTCAGTGTGAACTGAGTAAGTATGTCGAAGCCTATCCTTTAGTTTCTAAAAAATCAAAAGAAGTTGCTCAAGCATTGGTAAGTAATTTTATATTAAGATACGGAATTCCGAGGGAGATAGCTACAGACCAAGGTAAAGAATTTATTTCTATTTTATTTAAGGAAATGTGCACTCTTCTTAATATAAAACAGGTAAATTCAACCGCTTACCATCATGAAAGTATCGGTTCTCTTGAAAATTCCCATAAACATTTGAACAGTTTTCTAAGAATCCAAACTGATAATCATCCAGAGGTATGGAGTTCATGGTTACCATTTTGGTGTTTTTCTTATAACACTTCTGTACATTCGGAACACAAATTTACACCATTCGAATTAGTTTTTGGCAGGAAATGCGTTCTTCCGAGCAATTTATCAGGTGTGTGCGTAGAACCTTTATACAATCATGACAATTACCCTTGCGAACTGAAATACCGTATACAAACTTCTCAAAAAGAGGCTCGAGACAACTTACTCAAAAGTAAATGTAAAAGAAAAATTTATTATGACAAAAATGTTAAGACAATTTCTTATAAGCCTAACGATTTGATTGTTTTGAAAAATGAGAATAATAACAAAATGAGTGATGTGTATTTAGGACCTTTTACTGTAATTAGAGAAATTTCTCCAAATGTTGAGATCTTAAAGGATGGAAAACCTTATTTAGTTCATAAAAATAGAACTAAAATGTATCATAAGTAAAAATGTAATCTATTTTTTATACCATACAAGCAATGTACCATTTACTGCTTATTCTATAAAATTATTAATGAAAAAAAAAAAAATGTAATCATTGTATTCATACATTTTTTTCCTTCTGATGGGGAGATGTAAGGGTTAACATATTATACCTATTGTACTTTGTACTATATTCATATATAATCGCTATTATTGCTAATAAACAAGTAGTTCTAATCAAGACTTTACTCGTTTCACTCGACTCCACTACCCAACCTCAGAATTTATAGATTATGTAATCATTTTGCGAATCGGTCATTGTTAGACTAAAGGGTTTAAGGATAACAACATGTCTGTAGAATGCAGATAATATACAGGGTGTTTTTTCTAAGATGTCAAGCCGGCGCGAGCTGATGGCAGGGTGCCATACCTCGATTTAACTCCCATGTTTGTTCAACGACTTTTTGTAATTTTCGAAAAATATTAAATGGATAGGCATGACACCTTAGAAGAGACATCCTATATGTAAAATAGAGCACATGTCACGACGCGTTTTACGCCCGCGGTGTGCGGGTGAAACTCGCTCGGTGATTTCGGAGCGTAAGTGTGTGCGAGTTGGTGCGTTGTTGTCGCAGGAGCGCGGCTGGCTGTCGGCGGCGCTGTGCTGCGAGGGCGCGTGCGGGCTGGGCTGGCGCGCGGCGGCGCTGTGGGGCGCGGCGCCCGAGCGCGTGGCGCTGGCGGCGGCGGCGCGCGCGCACCTGTCGGCCGGCGCCGCGCTGGCCTGCGTGCTCGCGCCGCGCCTGTGGCACGGCTACCGCGCCCGCTCGCTCGCGCAGGAGGTACTGTTGTAGCGTCGGTGTCGCAGGAGGTACTGTTGTTGCGTCGGTGTCGCAGCAGCGCGGCTGGCGGCGGCGGCGCGCGCGCACCTGTCGGCCGGCGCCGCGCTGGCCTGCGTGCTCGCGCCGCGCCTGTGGCACGGCTACCGCGCCCGCTCGCTCGCGCAGGAGGTACTGTTGTAGCGTCGGTGTCGCAGGAGGTACTGTTGTAGCGTCGGTGTCGCAGCAGCGCGGCTGGCGGCGGCGGCGCGCGCGCACCTGTCGGCCGGCGCCGCGCTGGCCTGCGTGCTCGCGCCGCGCCTGTGGCACGGCTACCGCGCCCGCTCGCTCGCGCAGGAGGTACTGTTGTAGCGTCGGTGTCGCAGCAGCGCGGCTGGCGGCGGCGGCGCGCGCGCACCTGTCGGCCGGCGCCGCGCTGGCCTGCGTGCTCGCGCCGCGCCTGTGGCACGGCTACCGCGCCCGCTCGCTCGCGCAGGAGGTACTGTTGTAGCGTCGGTGTCGCAGGAGGTACTGTTGTAGCGTCGGTGTCGCAGGAGGTACTTTTGTTGCGTCGGTGTCGTAGCAGCGCGGCTGGCGGCCCCCCAACATTCAGGTTTTTAAGACGATAGTGAATTGATTTTTGTTGTGTGAGCGTGCTTCACGGTAGGCTCACGTCGCTTAATATCAGACGAGGTGGGATCAAATGCTACCTATTTACCTAGTATGTAATAATGAAGTGAAATGTTTCAGTTTATCAATTTCCTAGGAAAATCTACAATTAGAGCAACCATTGTTTGAGAAACATTAAACCAATAAGCTGTCATATAATATCCTGTCTGCTTCCCTTCGCTCGGCAGGTGTCCCGGCGCGGGCCGGCCGAGGGCTTCGGCGTGGAGGGCGAGGAGGAGGCGACGTCGGAGGAGGTCCGCGCCGAGCTCAAGCGGCTGTACGTGCAGCTGGAGATCCTGCGCAACAAGACGCTACGGCAGGACAACCCGCACATCAGCAAGCGCCGCGGCGGCCGCAAGCCTCCGCATCGGCGATTCTCCTTGCAGGTACTGTAGGTTTCCTTAAGCGCTCCATTGTGGACTGCGATATTGCTTACTCGTACCACCAGGTGAAATGCAGTCAAGCACAAACTGACTCCGAATAAAAAAAAAATTAAAAAATTACATGGCGATAACAACGCTCAAAGATATTATGTTTCTGTACCTACGCCTCTGTAAAACGTGAATCGCATTTGAAATTACCCACAATATTTGATGCCAAGCATCGTTGATCAAGAGATAACAATATAAAAGCCATGCTCGATTTACATCAATTATCTTACAATAATTGGCTAATTGTGTCTCTTTAGAGAGAAAATTATGTAGTCGATTACCTATTGCGAACCATGGCAGACCCAAAGAAAAGAAAGTGTAAGAATTTGACGCCTAAATCGCATTTGGATTGAACTCGAATTGTATGGTGCAGAAATGTATGGTACGATCATCACTTTTATTCTAAGTAGAAGCCTTCTTTAATGGTCTTACCTACCGCATAACATTTTCTAAACTATGAAAAGTGCAATGGACGGAGACTTAGAGATAAGAACACATCTCGTTCATCAACCATGTTCATTTTTAATACGTGATAAATTAGTAAAGACATATTTAGAACATATGAATTAATTATATAGATAGATAAGTCCTATACTTACACCGAGAAACGTTGCACGTTATAAGTAGGAATGATGTGAAGTAATTCACATAATTTCTTAAATAAGTATAATAAGAGATCATCAAAATAAAGACTGATCTTAATCATTCATTCACTTAGATGATTGATGTTTAAATAAATTAACTTTAATGGACTACGCCAACTTTGTTAATCTTACAAAGTTGAGCTAAAAGTTAACATTTACATTATCTATAACTTAGTTACAATACAGCAGTCCTTCTATGTTATTCGTTAATGATTTTACTTTATTTTGAACATAAAAAGTATACTACTATCTAGGTACATAGTAAAATCTGTATATTAAGTTAATTTCTTCTATTTTGTGAATTTGTGTTGTGGTGATACTTGGTTTGTGATACCTATCTACCTGTGCCTTAGTTTCCTTCTTAACAACCTTGTACTTCCTTTTAATTTTATTAGTAAACATTTTTATTTTCATATTAACCTATTATTTCTTCATCATACCCCTAGCTGTATGAAAGTAAACAAAATCAAACCTAACTAGTCAGTAATACTATTAGGTTTTTCAACCCTGTTTGTCGGTGTACTATCTTCACTCTCATTATTAATTAATGTTTCATCTTCCATCCCGCCCCAACTTTAGAAAAAGGGCAGTCGCGAAAAGGTAAGGAGGTGTGAATTATACCGCATGCGCACTGACGTCGAGCACCCGCGCCCCGCGCCCCGCATGCCCCCTGTGGATGTCCGCCTAGCCCCGGCGTCCCCACGACCCCGCCCGTACGAACACAACCTAAAGCTAATAACACGCGGCGCATTTTCTTCTAATACAATCGACGGTGGAATTAAATATGAACTAAAATCTTGGCAATAACCTCGTTGGATTAAACTCTAATCCATTGGCTATTCACAATACCAATTTTGATTCCGTTTCGGAAACTTTCTCGCTCGTTTATACAAATTTGACAGTTCGTGTCGACAATTTTAGAAGAACTTCCTGCCTCGCGGAAACATAGACAAGTCGGATCGTATATTTGCATGAATGAAACAGTTTCGTTTCCGAAAGAAATGTGTCAATGAGAGAACGACATTCTTTTTTTGAAAATAATTTTATCAGCATCAACCAAAAAGTTCAATTATTGATTCCACCTTCGAATGCGCCCCCTCAATCGCGCCGTGTGTTCCTATTATGTATATCTGTTTCGCAATGTTTCGGATGTCTGCTTTCTCTGTTCGGCGACTGCGATGGCTCGTTGATGCGCAAGTCGTCCAGCGATTCGATTATTATTTTGTTTTTCACACAATTGTTTATCGGCACGTTGGAATTGATTTCGTCTATCGCTGATTGTAACTCTGCCGTCCGACTGCTACTGTGCTGAAAACTGTGTGATTACTCATTTTCTGTATCACGATCTACTTAATTTTTAATTCGATACTGGCTTTAGTCCTTGCATTCACAACTCGTCTGTAGATGTTAAGAAGTTTGTTGATTTCGTTCAATAACACTGACTTCATAGACATTGTCAATTTATCCAAGTCTTTATTTTAATCGTAACTACCCGAGAGAATTATATAAAAGTAACAATATCGTGACACCTCTGTAAGTCTACTTCATTTCTTTTCTGTAGAGCTTGTGCTATTTAGTGTAGCAACTTGGGTACATTATGTAAATGATTTTTGAATTCCTGCTGCTACGAGCAACACATTCACGCCCGTTCTCTTGCTACGACATGGTGCGCGTTACGGATCTGAATATTATTGCTACGAAATGAACAAACTTCAACGTACGCTCAGCCGTATGGTGAAACGCTTAGTAATGCGGATGTTGTGTCGTATGCAGGCGCTGCAGGCGCGGCGCGGCTGCAAGGGCAAGGGCGGCGCCGCGAGCGCCGTGGAGGCGAGCGAGGCGGGCGACGTGTCCCGCACGCCCGAGGACTCCGTCTGCTCCGCCGAGGGGCCCTCGCACTACACCGACGGCGACACGCAGGCCTGAGCCGCGGTGCGCCCCACCAACCTGTTGACAGTGGGAACATTTACAAATAAAAGGAGAAACGAAAACGTCGCTTGCCCCCTCAGGACTTGCCGACGCGACTGCAGCTGCGTCGCCATCAGCCAAATATCGACTCTAGTGTGACTGAATCTCGGCCGTTATGAACTAATAATTAAATGTGCGCTACTTTCACTAACTTTTGGCGCGATTAATCTGGACTATGAGTGCTAAGTTGCTACATTGTGCGTAGATTTCGATATTGGAAACTGCTTTCTAGTAGACGAATGATTAAATTACCTAAGTAGGTATTTTGTCTGATATTGACGTGAAAAAGGACGATAAACTCTCGTAGCGAATTTTACGAGAAAGGGTGATTATTGACCGTTGTTAGATGTAAACCGAGCGTACTGCATCATCGTCATCATTGTTTTTGAAGCAGTGTTTACTTAATATTGCTCTAAAAATACTCCTACACCAACGTTATTGCATCAAAGACTCGTACTAGAAGTAAGAGCTCAAGATGTAGTTGATTTAATGGTTGTTTACTTATAGTAAGGGAAGGACCTAAATTCTCAAGATATTGTCGATAATTTAGCTACTCAAAACTGCTAAACTAAAACCATCCACCCTAGGACGTCCTCTATAATACCTACTTGGTATTATTTTAAATGATCTTCCTCTAAATTAATGCTTTCTTGATCTCTTATTTAATCTATGGTTAACTTTTTAAATCAGTTATTATTGTAACTTTCACCGATAAATGATTTTTCTGTAATTTAATTTTACTGAAAAAATACATTATTGTACAAAAATGTTACCATTAGTATGTAATATTATTAAATATAAATTTAAGATGAAATTTGAGACATATAGGTATCTGTTTAAATTGTTGATTAACAGAAGTTTTAATCATTCATGTAAAAATCATTAGTACATTATTTTGATTGATTACCTAAATATGTCTAATAAGTTTAATAGAACATAGGAACGTTTTATACCTGTATCTAGAATGTGGTTCTATATCGGTAAGTGTATCCTGAAAGTTGTTGTTGCTGTGGATATGCTTGTCACCTATATTATATTTACTCACTTGATACGAGGTCGTTTCGTATGAAATACTATTATAGGTATCCAGAGATATAGGAAAATGGTATATGGACTCAGTTATTGAACTTATAATCATCTCGATCAAAATCATTGAAAGGTTTCACAGTAGGTATATTGGTATCTACTATCTGTTTTGTATTTTAAACTGACTCCGGAATTTGAGACCGAGAGAAATGATTATTTGTATCATTATTGGACTCATTTTTTTATACCAACATGCTCTAAGAAACGACCAATTATACTACCTACATGTATCTACTCATAATCTAATGCATTTACTAAGCGTTACCTACGCGACACATCATTTTATCAAAGGTCCAAAGTATTTACCTCAAGAATTGGAACTCACAAAATTATATCTTTGCGAGGTATCATAGATCCCACCTTTATAGTAATTATAAGTTACGAACTAACAACGTAAACAAAACAAACATAAAATTTAATTGTAAAATCGTGTTGGCAAAGTTGAATGAGAAAATTGTGACCTTTACAACTGTTAAGAGCGAAAGTGGTTAACAGTGCTATTACAGTTTATAGCTTTGTTAATCTGACACTAAAATGTTTAAGTTAATGTTTATGGTTTTAAAGGTACATAAGGGCTTTTGTAATGACAGGAACGTCAACGACCGGACACTACATATGAAACTCATTTTGAATTTTTTGAGTATCGCACTTTCGTTATGTTTCGTAATTTTATCTAAACATTGTTGTGTATTTTTTCTCTAGTCATAGATATTTTATAGTCGAATTGTTATCAGTTTATACCTACCCCCTTAATAACGGGTTTAGGTAAAGTTTGTAAATATCGTAGAGCTAAACGTTTTATAAAGAAATGCATGTGGGGTCCCCAAATTTTGATTAAACAATAAAGTGGACTACTGACTTGTTACGCAGATTAAAAAGTTTTTATGAATTAACTACTACGTTTCTGGTTCATAATTTTAAACCTGGGTCATAATTTATTTATCAAAAAAGAGTCAACGCTCGATCGACGAGAACAAACGCATAATATATGTATATCAAAAACAATGAAAATATCGACTTTATAATTTTGAAAAACCCATACATGTATCCTTGTTTAGGTACATTTTATATTTGAATACCTACAAGTACTTTTATTTATATTAAGTAATATAAACATGTAGACTAGGTAGTAGGTAACTCAAGTAATAAACCCGCATTTTTTAAGTAGGTACATAATGATAAAATACCTAATGTTTTAACAATAGGTACCTACCTACATTCAATAATTTTTTTTCTTGAAAAACATTGCGATGATCTATATTTGCATACCTATGTACTCACTCGGGCAGTAATTAACAAGCCAGTGGTCGGCCTTATGTTGAGCTTTATTCGATGTTCGCGTGAGCGCGATGTGATGCCCTGGAGATTATTGTAATACGACACAATATTATTTATTGAATAAATAATAATGTTCATACCTCATGTAGTTTTCATGTCGTACCTAATATTCGTTTACTTTCTATAATTAGACATTGGATATCAAAAGGAAGCTTTCTGTAGATAGTTCTGTATATAGGTAGTTCTTTCAGTAAAAGATTTTGTCCTGCCAACATAGAAAACATTTAACATGCCATACTAAAACTAGTTTTTCTACCCACAAAACAAATAATTTGATCAAATTTGCTCAGTGAATTTCTGTTCTGTTTTTTTCCAAAATAACGACGGTTTTGATAGGAAGGGAATGACACTAATGTCATCATCGATTGTTGAAGGCAGAAGGTAGGCGCGCAAGTACGCGCGTACCACGCCAGTACGTCGCCTAGCTACCGTTGCTCGGCTTTACGCAAGCGACCGGCTTTGAGCCAAGGAAGTAATCATAATGTTTGCATTTTATTATTGTGCATTTATTATGAAAATGTCGCACTACGGCGTATCGTGGCAACGGCGCTGCAGCCGGACAAAGGACGCGGAACTGTTTCAAAACATCGGCCATTCTACTGATAGTTCGTTTCAGGTATTGCTAGCGGTGTGTCAGTGTTAAACGATATTAAGAACTACGTATTGGAGATGGTGTGAAAATGTCAGGTAAGTGGTTAATGAACTAAAACCGTATCTAATGCCAATTCTTTTGTTCACTTGAATGAGAGGACACATATTTTCATGCATTTAGATAACCTGAGTAGGTAGGTAATGATTTAAATAAATAGCTACCTGCTATAATTTTCCCCCGCGAGCTGTAGAAATATTCTATGAAATTCATAAAAACATATTTTTGGAGAGAAAGTGAGTCTCGTAAATCGTAATGTGAACAAAGAAATTCTCATTCGCCGCACTTTTCTAGGTAATAGGTACTAAGTAAGACAACTTATAGATAAGCACCGTCGTGATGATAGGTAAGAGTTTACTAACAGAGAGGTAATAAATAATTATTTAGAATCATTAGACTAAAAAACGTCCACTGCTGGACATGGGCCTCCTCAATGACAATTATTTTTTGTCATTTGTCGTATAGTTCATTCGCGTTAAGAAAATAGTGACTGACAGGTCACTGACAGGCAACTAGCCAATTAAAACGCTAGAAATTATAATACCTGTCAGTCACTATTTTCTTAACGCGAATGAACTATAGTCACCACGTAGGTTTTGCTTATTTGTGTTTAAACACTGCTGCCTGTTTCTTATTAATCCCTTAGCACTTGGTCTTCTACGAGACATACGTGGGATGAAATGGGGTGGTCCTATTCTTAATCCGGAAACCACACGAATACGAAAGTGTACAACAATAAGGACAAAATATCTACTCTTAGGAAAAATTTATATGATTTAATTTGAAATGAAAAATCAGTAAGAAGGACAAAATATACCTACCCAAATAAATTATGAACATAATTTTATTGAAATATTCATTTAAACAATAGTTTTTCCATAGTCTTTAGTTTCACGGCAGTCAAAATATGATTATAGGTACCTACCTACCTTACATACCCATCATAAGCCGTAAAAACAGAGGATCAACGTATTAGTACTAAGACTGTATAGGTCGCGGCACGTAAGTTGAGCGCTGAGCGGACTATGGAGGGGATAGCTGCGCATGTGTACTATTGCGCACACATTTATTAGCTCGACTAATTTATCATTTCATTTGTAAATTATTCTACCGTGTATTTCATTTAAAAAAACAGATTTCAAGAAAGCCAGTTAATGTAGTAATATTATTACAAGAAATAAAAATTAATAACTGCCAGGAATTTGTAACCAGTTACGAGGTTACTGCCTACTTACGTGAGATAGAAATAAAACATATGTTTGTATAGAAACGATTGAACATTTCCTTTTAAATTCAAAAACAAATAGTCTGAATCTGACAAAGGCAGCATGCCTTCATCATTTGAATCATCAACATCTTCATCTAAAATGTCTTGATCAATTGAATGATAAATTATTCGGTTACGAAGTCAACAACTTGGACACTCTTTGCGTATTGATAAAATAAATTTCAACAAACAAATTAAACAACGAGAACATTAAAACTTAGAACGCGATTGTACCGGTCGGGCGTGAGCGGGTGGACGCGACGTTGCAGGGAGCGAGGAACGACTAGAGAGCCAATAAGCGCGTACGCACACCCGCCCTCGCCCCGTACTCCCCCCTGTGATACCGAATTTTTGACTTCTGCGCAGAAACGCTCAGCGCTCAACTTACGTGCCGCGACCTATACGTATCTATAAATTAATTAAAATGAAAAGTAGACTTGTGCTTTCCTAGCTATTATGGATATATTCCTAGGTATCTATTTAAAACATAGATTTAACAACTAAATTTTATATCTTCGTGTTCGCTAATAGCGATCAGTTTGAGACAAACTACAATTTATTTACAAAGTGCATCTAGTTGGCGTTTATTTTGCGCTACGTCATGTTGAAATTAGATGATTAAATAAGATTCAAATCATTCATGTTCCAATTATTCAGCTATACCGTTAGTAACATACAGCTAGGTAACTTTACCTGAAAGTTTCAAGAAGCTTACTAGGTAGGTATGTAGTAGATGCAGAGAACTTAGCTTCACGTCTAGTCCACAGGTTCGAAATATGGTGACTGACTAAGAACTTGCATGAGTGCACGCAAACCTTCACACATGATGGCGCAGGGCCGGCACAGGACTGATCAGGAAATGATTAAATTTTTTAATATTTCACCAACATTGCCTATCCCATCTATAGAATCAACAAAAGTGATACTTACGTTTTGTTTTATAAAGAAAAAATAGCAGATTAATAGCGTATCGCAGGCGTAATTTCACCGCCTTGTGAACTTAGCAGATCTCTCGAGGCATCCGCCGAAGACCAGCGTCGCGACATCCCAGACACGCCTCGGCACATGCTGAGGCGAGATGCCTTTTTAGTGTCAGCGCAATTATTGCTTGTGTTCGGTCATTTTATTATGTAACAAAATGTGTGATGCTAAATAAATAACTATTCTATTCTAAATCTCCTACCTAGTCATATTTTTTTATGAGACAAGGAGAACTTTGAGTTTTGCTAGAGAAATACTTGTAAAGTTTTTAGTACTTAGCCTCAAAATGACCTACGTTTTTTAGCGTTAGGTACTTTATTTTTCAATTTTTATGAATTAACTAGCTGTGCTCGCGACTTCGTCCGCGTGGAATTGTTATTTTTTCCCCTTTTTTTTTACATTTTCCATTATTTCTTAGCTCCTAATAGTTGCAGCGTGATGTTATATAGCCTAAAGCCTTCCTCGATAAATGGTCTATTCAACACAAAAAGAATTTTTCAATTCGGACCAGTAGTTCCTGAGATTAGCGCGTTCAAACAAACAAACAAACTCTTCAGCTTTATAATATTAGTTAAGATTTGATACTTAGTCCGTACATCACCTACTTTAGGGCAATAATCAAGATAATGAGTATTATGTATACCTAAGTAGAGAAAATGTATTCGCTTATTGCCTATCAATAAAGTGCTACAAGCATTAAAACGGAATCTGTAAGTCGATCAAAAACAACTTCTGATCTTGTTAAGCCTAATATTTACACGTCTCTCGATACCAAGAGTCGTACATGATATTTTAAAATTGAAAAATTTAGTGGTATCTAAATTATAAAAATAAATTGAGTGGGGTTATAGGTCATATCACTGCATACATCCCCGCATCAGGTTGATGTAATGCTGCTCGGCGCACTTATACAACGTGCAACGGACGGCCCGTCTTAGCGGAAGTGCTGAATTTACACCCTGCCGAAACAATATACCACGAACTTTCCGTTTAGTTACCGAATCGGCACTTGACGTATTCGACGGTGTAGAGTATCTGGCTCAGGTAAGGGTGTGTGCCGACTGGTTTGACTGTTTCGTTGTTGTAGCAGTCGCAACACCTAACGCCTAACGAACAATTATTGTTTTGGGATAGCAAACAAAGTCAAAACAAAAATTATAACTGGATGTTTCTAATAGGTAAATGAATTAGTAGCCCAGAGCCAGGAAAATGATGGTGGCATCGAGGTATTGTAGGTACCTCATTAAGCCGTTGACCATATAGGTAGGTACCTCATTGTTTCCTATTACGGAAAATGAAGGAACAAAAAGTGTAACTTGGCAAGTCTTCCTTTACCTACTCGTCGTACATTACTTACCTTATGAATATATATCTATTTTTCAATTAATTTTACTGAAACGTAGAGCGTAGCTTCGAATCATATTAAGGGTGTTAAACACTCGCAGTAGGTATTTGTATGTACGGAAACGGTTAAAGACGGTTTATTTTTATTAAATTTCTCAGGGTTCTGTTCAGTCAGTATCCCGCTTAACGCCTAGCTAGCATGACGAGAACCAATAGTTCGGAGAAGTTGTTAACATTTCAATTGACTGCCAAATAAGACGATAAGTCGTTGGCGTGTTCGCAAAACGGTTTTCCTTACACCTCGGCGCATTTATCGCGAAGGAGCCGGTAGGTAATCTCGCCGATCTACGGTAGACACACCAGTGCCGGCCATGGCGGTGAACACAGACGATCTCGATCACACCTCCATATACTACCGGGGTCCTGAGGGTATGGCTTTAATTAATTATTTATAGTGCATAATTTCATTAATCTAAACAAGTTTTACTTACCTAACCATTCTTGCATTGTGTGCTTGCAAGGAAGGTAAAATGATAACCGGTATTTTAATTTCTTGATTAATTTCTAAAGAAAATCATAATTAAAGACCACAAACTTGATAGTAATTAGGTACAGTATAAGTATTAATTATGCATGAAGATCTAACAAGAGTTTGGTGTGCTCATCATGAGATAATTTAAGTGTTTTCCTAAAAAACGATGATTGTTTTAGATGCTGAAACCTATCCATGCACACTCTTTAGTTAGACCTTTAATTTGATAGAAGACTTTTGAATTTAGAGGCGTTTCTACCTACTTAGGACCAGAACATAGTACCATTACTCTATACTAATATATTTATTGCACACCATGGAATTGACCTAAAAATCAGATAGACCATAAAAGCATTGACGAGTGTAAACCGGTTTAAACTTTCAGAATGATAACTTTCAGAAAGATCCATACAAAAAATTTTCAATATTATTATAAAGTTAGGTATTATTTGCGTACAGAATAACCAGGAAATTGATTTCATGCAAGACCACCATCCTATTTGCGAAAAGTGTTACGGTGCCGGTTCAGGAAATACTGCTGTTCTGGCAGCCTTAGCCCATCTATATCGCGTGGATATGTCTCGTATTTGAGGCAATGAGAATATAGGGAATCATTTCCAATTTGTATAATTTTTTTTTATCGTCTTACCTCTAATAGCAGTTTGCTATAGCTACTTGCTGGACCTAGGTAGGTAGAGTCGGTACTCTAATTTGCAACAATCCATTGTAGACAACCAATCAGTGGCGTAGCTACCTAGGGGCTCGATCAGAGGGCAGTGCCCCGGGGCTCGCAATCTCAGGGGGCCCTCGAATCTTTACCAAAACTCTCGATCGCTCTGAAATATCTCCCACTTTCAAAATAAATATACAGGCTGCAAACCAACTTTAATTTTGTACATTTAATATTTTTACATTTAATATTTTTACTTGATAAAATCTAATCAATTTAGATACATTGTAAGTAGTGGGGCCCCATTTTTTGGTTTGCCCAGGCCCCTTGGTTACCTAGCTACGCCACTGCACCCAATCCTGTCTTCTTCTCTTTGGAGCTACTGGTTGAAGATCGTCTACAATGGTTGTTTCAATTTCTCCAAACGTTATAATTAAACTATAGTAAACATATTGATTGATCGATTTGAATGTGCCTGACTTCAATTCATAAATATCTAAGTACTTAGGAATCGTCAGGTACAAAAAAAAATGACTCTACCTGTGCTCTGGCAGGCGCTTGTCATAAGTCTATATTGATCAGGATATTTTCGTTTTTATTCCTGTAGATAGCGAAGAATCGGATGGGGAGGGTGGTCTAGGCAACTTGAGTAGACTGATCGTGCGCCCGCCGGGGCAGAGCGGCAAAGCGAAGCGCGGCCAGCTGTGCTTCGACGCAGCCTTCGAGTGCGGGAACCTGGGCCGCGCCGACTACATCACAGAGATAGAGTACGACCTCTTCGTGAGGCCCGACACGTGCCGGCCTCGCAATAGGTTCTGGTTCAACTTCACTGTGGAAAATGTTAAGCTGGATCAGGTTAGTAAAGTGTACACTACTTGACGAATGAGGTATATCGGTATATCCGCCGGATGTTTGCTAAGTGGCGAACAACTGGAAAGACCTATGTCCAGCAGTGGACTGCAATAGGCTGATGATGATGACGGACGAGTTCAGACAGTTCTTTTTGATTTATTTACATTAGGTACGTCCTTATTCATGAGTTCTCAAACGGAATAAGTAATTCTTCAAAGAGTATTTTTTGTAAATGAAGATATTTTAGATTATTTTTTAAGAAACTGGAGGAACTAAATATACCTATTAAGATTCCTCTTAAGTAACGTATTTCTGTAGCGCATCGTTCCAATTTACCCATATACCTATAATTTAATTTGTTTTCAGAGAGTGATTTTCAATATTGTTAACTTGGGAAAAGATTTCAGTCTTTTCAATAGTGATATGACGCCTCTAATTCGTTCATCGTCGCGTCAAAAATGGTAAGTTAAACAGACATGACTCTATTTTTTTCCATAATAAAAATGTAAGTAAGAAACCTTTTCTCCCTTAATTCCACATTACGAGTAAGTACTTATCTACTGGATTTGTTAAGCTGCCTTGTTCAAACAAAAAGAATAGGTGTACTCGTATAAGTAAACTTATTTACCTACTTACCTGACCCACTACCTACCAACTACAGGGGCAGGAAGCTAGTAGAGGTACGGCCTATTCGATGCAAATGTTTGTTAAGGGGCAGCGCAGACGACAGACTATCCGTGATGCACTTTTCATTAGTCTGTGATGCAATTATATGCAGTAACGCACACGACGCGCAAAAATCTGTCGCGGATATTTCACGATTCACGGCAGAGCTGTAGGGACATAGATCCTCTTTTTAAATGTCTCAGACGCAGACTCTATCGCACAAAAAGTCTGTCGTCTGCGCAGCCCCTAAGTGCAATTAAGTGTGTGGTAAGCTAAGGGCTCAGGTTACCTAGTTACTCGTATGTACCGACACGCCGTTCTATTATTACACTGGAGGCAGCGTTACTGAATTGCTTTTGCATAGTGATTGACTTAAATTGTGTTTTACCTAGTGGTGCCTACATGGTGGCAAATTCCTAGCTACAGTCATAAAAGGGCTTATTCCAGCAACGGACATCTTCTTCTTCTTTTTAGCGTGTCGATGGCAATCTAAATAATGTCTGACCAGTGTTCAGCCACACGAACCGCATCTCCTGTGACCAACATAAGCTCGTCGCGTGTGCAGGAGAAAGGGCATGCCGGGCAGGATGTAAGGTGAGCCATGGTTTGGGGGGTGAAACCACAAACGCAAACTAGGTCAGACTCGTCCGTAAATCCCCATCTGCACCTGTTTTCCTTACTTCGGCCGACCTGAGTTCGGAGTCTGTCTAACGGACATCTTATGGCTGATTTGGATGATATAGTTAATGAAATAGTAGAAAAAGAACCTGACTGAACTTTCAGGCAAAGAATTCCACGGCGCCTGATCTTCTGCCACAGATCTACTCCGCACAGAGGGCGGAAGATCTTGACTATCGCGTTCGCGTTTGACCGGGAGGAGGACATCTACCACTTCACTGCAGCCGCTCCGTACTCGTACTCCAGGTGTCAGCGCCACTTGGCCATTTGGGAGAAGAAGGCACAGGCCTTTGCGACCAGGGAGTCCATAGCGGAAACCACGGTAAAAATTTTATATCTTACCATATTTAATGTGTGTGTGTGTGTGTATTAGGTACGTATGCACACACACATCGAAATGTTATGAGATTATGGCAAAAATATAAGTAGGTATATAGGCAAAATATTCTGACAGGGTAAGCCACGAAGCGAAATCGTATGCCTTCCAGATAGTCGGACGATATACCTAATACGAGAAGGTTCGTAGAGTGGCGGGCAAAACTTGGGTGAGAGTAGCGCAGGGCCGTCTGGTGAATCGCAATCGAGAAAGGAGGTATGCCTTGCAGTGGGGCCGATAAGAAAGGCTGATGATGATGATGAAAATATTCACGTACATAACATAGACCTACATACATTTGTGTATAGTATTTACAAGAAACTTTGTCATGGAAATCTAGATGCTAAGTTAATATGAACTCTACCTACTTAAATTAAAAATATTCCTACTCCTGATATTCTGATTTTAGCAAAAACGAAGAGTAGATTTAGTGACTATAGGAACTTTTGACTTCAAAAAGCCGGACCAAAAGGACGAACCGGTAATTAAAGGAAAAGTGATAGAGCAAAAGAAACGGGTGGTCTTCATCATGTCGAGAGCACATGGGGGCGAACCGCCGGCTTCTTTCATTTGCCAAGGTAACTTTACTTTTAGTTTATGACAAGCAAAATTAGTTTTTTTATTTAATTTTATATAACAGTATATTTAATCAGGTTTCCTAGATTATATGTTGAGCTCATCTGAAAAAGCAGCAGCGCTACGAGAAGGAATAGTCATTCAAGTAAGATGTCAAGTATTTATGTTTTACATTTGTAGCTCTAGTAAAACGTCCGTAGCTAAGTACAGTAGCTATATCGTAGCGTAGTGTAGGTATAGTTGCCTAACCTGTCCTAATTACGAGAGTAGGAAATAGTTCTATCATAAAGTAAAGTTGTTCATTTTCCTGACATTGCTTAGAGAAGTAAAATCACTTGAGTAAATTGTAAGCACAGCTGGGAAATTTCAGCTCACAGCCCGGAAAATTTTTGCCGCTAAAAATTCCCAAGGCACTTTCTATGATATAGTTAGCTATAAATTAAATATGAATGGTTTTAATGAATACTGTTAAAAATTTCCAGGTAATACCAATGCTCAACCCCGACGGCGTATTCCTGGGTAATCAGCGATCAGACCTGCTTGGTTCAGATCTCAATCGGTGCTGGAACAAAGCCACTACCTACTCACATCCTGCGCTCATCGCTATCAAAGAGCACCTCGCTAAGCTCACCGCTGAGAAGGTTAGTAGGTACTGCGATAAATTCTCTCCTGAATGAATTTCGTACACAACGGCCAAACTCCAAGACACTAGGCAAGTAGGAGTTATTGGGCGCAAAAGTAGTGCAACCTCTGAATCTCCACTGTTATGAGCCGATCGATGGGTCGATAGTTTGACAGTGTGCGGAGAGATATACCTAATTGTCGCCATTAAGCCATCTAGATAGCCAAAGTCCCTTACTAAAATGAGTCTGATTGATTACCTACCTATAGGTACCTATCGCCTTTTGTATTATTTATATTTCAGTCAGTTCAGTTGGACTTCATATTGGACCTTCATGCAGATATGAGTCACGAAGGTGTCTTTGTGCGAGGAAATTCATACGACGATGTTTACCGGTCAGTATTCGTTACCTACTAATGTACTTAGGTACCTATATCTATGTATTTAGAAAAAATGGTATAATCCATTAAGTAGATAATATAATAATTTACTTACCTGTAATTAAAGATATTCTCATAAAGTCAGACTTAAGAGAATAGATAATCACAGGTAGTAGGTAGGTTTAATGAAGATCTCACCATTTGCAAATAATTTTCAAACTAAGCTTATGTGCCTAGGCGGGTACTTCTTGATAATGTCTATTTAATGTGCAATCACGTCATATTACTTCACTGACAATTGCTTGCACTAAACTTCCTTAAATTAAGTCAGTATTTAAACCATTTTGGTAGAATTAAAATTCGGATACCTAGTTCCCAGCGATTGACGCATAGAGCAGACGCATTTCTGCGTCCCACGTGCCTGCGTCGCAGCGTACGTAGGTCTCGAATGTTTCGTGTTTTTTTTATATCTGCTTTGCCCTGCTCTGCGTGAAATTGCGCCGCCAGCATCGCGGCATACGCTTAGACCCATGTCTGGCGTAGGACAATGTATGCTCGCCCTAAGGGAGCTAAATCTACTCGTATTACCCAGGTTCGAAAGACAAGCTGTGCTTCCCAAGTTCCTGGCGGCGCGCGTGGAGGCGTGGCAGCCGGACTACTGCATGTTCAACGCAGATTCGCTGGTGGCCGGCACCGCCCGCCGGGCGCTCCCCACTGGCAGCGTCGACGGGTACTCGGTGGTGGCCTCGCTTGGAGGACGACGGCTCGCGCCGAGGGGTCCCTACATACATTATACTGAAGATGCTTGTATCCTTTGTACTTGTGCTGCATTGGTTATTTTTAGTTACTTATCTACTTACCTATTAAATCTAGGTAGGTACTTATTACTACTAACTACTTATTACCTAGGTTGTTCAATCATCTAAGTCGTGAAAAGTGCGGCAGGTAAACAGAAAGGGTGCTGGATTGGGCGGTACCTAATAAATAAATAAATAAATAACCCAAGATATGCCACGCTGGGCCACACAGCGCCACCTAGCCCCAAACTAAGCCGAAGCTTGTACTATAGGTACTAGACAACTGATAAACTTACATAGATACTTTTTTTTTGTAAATAAATACATATTACCTATACATAGAAAACACCCAGACCAATACAAACAGACATGTTCATGCACACAAATGTTTGTAATGTGTGGGGATCGAACCCACTACCCTTGGCTCAGAAGGCAGAGGTCACTACCAATTGAGCCACCGAGCCAGTCCTATCTATCAAGTTATTATTTTAAAATATTTTTAAGTAGGTTACCTACCTAGTTACCTACTTGCTTTTTGCCCTTCGGTTCCTATAGGTGCGCATAAGCTATCCTCTATCAAAGTACCTAAACCGAAACACAGCGCAAATAAACGGCAGTCTTTAAGCCCGTTAACCCGACCGTTAGCTTGGTCAAGATATTAATGACATGTTAGTAAACTTAGAATAATAACACATACCTATTTTAAGTTAGTAAATATTATAACATCATTATAAGAACATTAATTTATCAATCTCAGATTTAAGTAGCTAAGGTAATTTAACTGGTTTCCCGTCCAGCTCCGGTTTCCGTCCATTAGCAGGCGCACTTTACAACATTTACGTAGAATAGCATCATATTAATACACATAATAGTCCACCGCGCAAGATTGGACTTGTTATGGCCTTTGACGTCATATCTGCACGTCTACCAACATTAAAAAAAAAATGACAATTCACAACTCGAATGAAAGCTACGTCAGTCTGCTGCGGCTTGTTTCCGAGCTAGGAACACGCCATTTTGAATGTGAAAAAATTAGTGGCGCGAGGTAGCTCTACGGTAAGTTTTTTTGTTAATTTTCGCATGTATTTATTTGTTTTGGTCATTTAAACACAAAGTTGGTATTAGGAGGTGCTTTTCGTACTTATTTAACGAATTACTTATAAAGTCTAAGTGGACGGAAATGGAATAACCTATTTCGCAAAATATTCTGTTCTCGTCCACACGGACGAAAACTCAAAAATATAAGTGAAAGGTGAATGCCCAAATATGGTTTCGTTTTGTACTTGAACGAAATTAACCTGAAAAAAATTGTATTTTCAAATCATTTGTCATTACAAGTCAAAACTCCGCTGGGGAAAAAAGTGCTAAAGTAATTTTTATAACTAAGTACTTCCTCTAACCAAAGAACTAAACTTTTTGGGGTTGCAGGGCTGCCAATATTTAAAATATTAATTCACAATAATCGATTCCTGATACACAACTCGGAAGGATGAAGGAAGGTTAAAAAGAAAATTTTATGGATATTTACAAAACAAAATCTTTTTCTCATACAAAAGAATATCTTCGAGAATATTTAGTTACATTACCTTCCAATTAATGACAACAAAACTAAATGATCAAATGAATAGCGATACGCATTTATATTGCGACAGGCAACATCAAAAGTGATGAAAAAAAAATTAAGTGACATTAGAGAAATGTTATTGTTTTGTTAAAACACTGACGATTTATTCGTTTTTATTTATCTTTACGTTGAGTTGAGCGCCTTTTTTCTCCTTAACTGTAGAAACGCCAGCGCTTTTAGGCGCAGAATGTCCAATTCGCAAAATGTCCAACGTTCGCAAAATGTCCAGTTCGCGGAATGTCCAGTTCGCAGAATGTCCAGTTCGCAAAATGTCCAGTTCTCAAAATGTCCAATCCAGTCGCACAATGTCCAATATTCAACATAACTTTGTCAATATCAATCTTAATCAAGTGTGGGGTTTTTAAATCATTATTTACATTATCAAATATAGATAATTATTATTCAATAAAGTCTAGTTTTTGTCCAAGTACTTCAATATAAGCAGACGAAAACTAAGACTTGACTTCTGCTTTCCGTCCATTAACTTTAATATAAGTGGACGACAAGTAGAAACACCAGTTATTTAGTTTTCGTCCATTACAAACAGCGGTTATTATCTTGATTAAGCATGACTTTTTTATTTTGTTTTTCGCTCACTGCTGGTATTATATTATCATTATCGCCTATATCATTTGCTGTTTAGTATATCTGGTTATTAAATGCATTGTTTTAGATGACGTCATTGGAGCCGAAAAAAATAAAGAAAAAAACAAATCGTTACACAAAAGATGCCTTAAAAAAGGCTCTATCAGAAATTCGGGACAAAAAAGCATCCGTAAGACAAATTTGTACTCAATATGGCATTCCCAAAACAACAATTCTTGACAGAATCCACGGCAAAACGGGCGACGAGCTAAAAAAACGTGGGCCGGCTCCAGTTTTAGGAATAGACGGAGAAAGACAAGTTGTTGATTGGGTCTTGAAAATTTCGAAATGCGGTTTTCCAATTAAAAAGCAAGAACTGCTCGACTCTGTTCAGAAAATCTTAAATGATACTTCTCAGGTAACACAATTGAAAGACAACAGGCCTGGACAAACTTGGTACGCAAACTTTTTAAAGAGACACCCAGAAATAACGAGCCGCGCTGCCGAAAGTATTAATAAAACACGAGCAAAGGTCACGGAGGCTTCTATAAGACAATGGTTTGACGGGCTGAAAATATATTTAGAAGAAATAAACCAAACAGATATTCTAAATAGACCCGAAAGCATTTTTAATGGCGATGAAAGTGGATTTGCTCTGTGTCCTAAGACAGGCAAGATCTTGGGTCCTAGAGGTTATCGAAACCTCTATGACGTCAAACATGGCAACGAAAAAGATAACCTAACTGTATTGATTACATTCAACGCCAACGGCGATTTGTGTCCACCGTGTGTAGTATTCCCGTACATACGACCTCCAAGGGCAGTAGTAGAAAATATGCCATCAGATTGGTGCCTAGGGCGATCGGAGTCAGGATGGATGAAGGGCGATGTGTTCTTCGAATACGTGACAAATGGTTTTAATAACTGGGTGGAGCGTAACAATATTCAAAAACCAGTACTGCTGTTAGTGGATGGGCACAAATCACATATGTCTCTTTTGCTGAGCACAATGTGCGAAGAAATGGGAGTAATATTGTACGCTCTTCCACCAAACACGACTCACATCTTACAGCCTGCTGATGTTAGCGTATTCGCTCCGCTGAAGGCAAATTGGAAAAATACAGTGCAAACATTTTTGACAAAGCCAGAAAACTTAAATACCTCGGTTACCAAAACAAATTTCTGCAAACTATTTGCAGAAACCTTGCACAGTACCAGTCTTTCTACGTGTATCAAAAATGGGTTCCGGCGGTGTGGACTGTATCCCTTTGATCCAAACGCCCCGGATTACTCGAAATGTGTTCAAGACACGATATGAAATATACAGTGACGTCAGGCCGGGTCAAACAAAGATGTAAGCAGAACAGACATTTCAAAAACAAAAAAAGTTTTAAACGAATTAAAGCCGACCTGAAAGATAAAAATGTAAATTTGCGTATAATAATGAAAGAACTGAATAATTTAAAGAAAACAATACCAATTGAGATTAACTGCTCGGAATTGACCATTGATACGGAATCCGACAGCACAAATGATGACTCCTCGCACTCCAATATATCATATTCTGTTGACACCTCTGCCAACGTTCAGCAGCTCCACCTGATTTCTGCTCCAACGAGGTAAACATAACAAGACTGGCTCGATGGCTCATTTGGTAGTGACCTCTGCCCTCTGAGCCAAGGGTCGTGGGTTCTATTCCCGCACAGTACAAACATTTGTGTTCACAGTTCACATTCCCCACAGTACAGGCTTCGGCTTAGTTTGGGGCTAGGTGGCGCTATGTGACCCAGGGTGGCATGTCTTGGGTTATTGATTTGATATTTATTTATTTAAACATAACTGAAACATCACAGAACACATGTAAAGACCTGAACTCCATATCGTCGTGACATTTAGGAGGGAGTCACCTAGATGTTGGTTCTGTAGTCTCACTAGATAATCTACTATAATTGCCATTAAATGTAACAGAAACGGACCTCATGACCTCAAATGCTAATAAAAATATAATTACGGGCCAACATGTACCTGATTATGCATGTTGTATCTTTTAACAATGAAGAACTACTTGCAGTCAAGGCTGTTATAAAAAAAAATAGTTTTTCAATTACGAGTACTTAAGAAATTCTATTTTTGTGTTATTTCATGATTTTTTATTTTCATAAACAAAGATTGTAAGGATAATTATAATCAATCTTAAGCCTGCCAGCTGACTGCAGACCTAAATCTACATTTTCATCAGCTGAAATGTTAGCTGTTTTACTATAAATCCTTACAAATAATATTTTTCTTAGTTGTACTGTTATCATAAATAACCAATAGGTACTTAATTGCTGTTGTTAAATAAACACCATTACAGTTTAAGACTTCTTAAAGTGATTTTAAGATATAAATAAGGACAATATCTGAATGTACCTGATTTTTATAACAGATCCTCATTAAGGCTAGTACCAATCAAGACTGCTAGTTAAAAAAAATAGATGTTTAATTAGTTAAGCAAATTTATTTTTGAATTATAATATTGTTTTTGCTACTAATACTATTTTATGAATCAAGCCATAAGTAAGCATTGTTTATTAATACATCCCCCTTATGAAGATCGAACTTCGGATTAAAGTATAAATTTCGTTTTGTTTTAGTTGTTGATTGAATAGGAATAATATACCTAAGTCTTCATATTAATTCTGATTTCGTCAAACAAATCTTTACAGATTTTAAAGATAATTAATGTTTTTATCAGCCAAATGATGTTATAAAAATACATTTTGTTTGTTATTATAAAAACGCATTAAAGTTGCATTTTATTGAGTTGATTAAAAACACAATTATAACACTGATTTTTAATTTATAGCATTATAATCCTCTTTATTAACAGCGGACGAAAAGTAACATACCTATATACCTCGATAACTAACATTTTTGGACGAAAACTGAAGAAATCGGTACTTTTCACTAAAACATTTTTTTACTAATTTAATTGTCCCTTAGTGTAAACATAGAATAGACTATATTAGCGTTTAATAAAAATATAGTTTGTTAGATTTGGCCCAGTGGAACATATATTTTATAAATGTATAACCTGGCAACTCCACTTATAGGACGAAAACCGGCTAAACTACCATAGATGTGTCCAGACTTAGGTACCTACCTACTTAGAATTAGAATAATAACACATCTAAGCCTACCTATTAGTTACGAGTCCTTGAGTATTACCTTACGATTTACAAACAGATGCCAAAATTGGCAAGTCGTTGGCCAAGTCCCTATGCGACTACTACCGGCATATTGGCGTCATTCCGCCGAGGATTGGACTGAAGAATAAGAAAAAGGATCCACGGGGGCGTCGCAGGCGCAGGCGACCCATCATCGAGCGGGAAAGGTCCGAGTTTAATCGAAGCGAATTCATAACTGCAACTATGGTAATCAATGTGCGTGGAACGGAACTGAGTCGCTTGCCCGAACCCGCTTCCACAACCTTCGGTAGAGCCGGCGGGGCTGCTGTGTCAGCCGGCAATCGAATGGTGTAGGTATCCTATCCTTATGTTTTAGATGAATTGTTATGTTACAACAATTGTTCACAACAAGGCCGTAATTTTTAAATCCCTACCTACTTAGTATTCCATCAGTAGTAGGTACCTACATATCCATAATATGAAACTTTCATTCGCTTCTTTCAAAATGGTAGAATTGGCCCACTCATAAATTCACGTAGATGTAGTTTGACCGGAGAAGGCGTGTCAAATGATATCCCCCCCAAATCATTTTCATGTAAAATGTAGCCACAATGTAGCCAAGACGAGGGCGAGACCACATTGCGTACACTGTCAAAGTTATCAGATGTCATGAAGGGCCAAGCTGACGACTACAACTCTACACGCCCCAATTATTCTACAATCACAAATTTAACATCTTTGCCAAAATATGTGGATGGCCGTTTGGAAAAAATATTGTTATTATAATAGCTAAATTTAGACATATTAATAGCTAAATTTGTCAATGGGCGTCTCAGTCACAGGACCGTTTTGACAACTAAAGTTGCCAATGGCGTTGAAAAGGTTAACTTCCTTTTGAATGAAGGTAAGGTAGGGCATAGCGAATCTTCGCTCGAATTGAGCCGCCCGTCCGGGGAAGGACCTCCACCCTATAGAATACCGCAGTCAAATGACCTCTGGGTCGTGTTTCTGCCGGTGAGTAGGGTTTCCGGAGCTCGTGGGGGGTTAGGGTTGGGCCGGCATGGCGGTGGCAACTGACAAGTAACTGATCAGTTACTTGCCCGTTGTCACAGCGACTTGGGCTTCTCTTTCGCTTTCCATCAGGCGCAGGGAAGCCATTATGACGAGCCATTATAAAAAAAAAGGTAAGCGGGAATAAACACTGAGAGGATGATGATAGTGGAGTATAACAATCATGACAAACGTTTAAGTTACAGGTTCTCATAAAGATTCATTGTCAGGTCTCCCAGCTCGTCGCCCGAGCGGCGGGTAGTCCGGGCGCGGGTGCTGTCGCCGCCGCTGCCGCTCGCGTCGCCGCCGGCCTCCCGGGCGCTGCTGCCACGGGTCTCACGACACGCCACCATGAGGGCGAGGCCGCGCACTGTGCCAGACATCGAGAACGTCCTCCCCGTTATCACAGGTTCGTTTGAAAATTAACCGGTTAGCCCGGCAAAATCACAAGCAAGAGCGGAAATAGACATTGTGCTCCGCTGAACCATAAAATTGTACTTCTAATACCTATGTACATACTTAATTGGTATCGGACAGAGCTTCTGATATTAATGAGGCGCAAAAAGTTACCTGAGATAATAGGTAGTTAGTAGTTCACTCAATTTCGGAACCAATATAAGAAACAAAAGTTTCTAAATTTGTATGGGTTTTCTGGGAGACGACGTTCATTCATTTACAGCTACTACGATTTACTTGAATTTGAAGGGAGATACCGTACCTAGTATAAAACTGTAGACTGGATAGGCGTGTGCATGGCGTGGATAGGCTGACAGTGAATATTCCGCGCGTGTCCACGGCATTAATTTAAAGTAAATTCTGCCTTAAAAATGATGGCATAAGAATTTGAACAGAAAATCTGAATTAGATTACCGTAAACACGTGACACATGTAGGTGGCAGTGAATATGTTAACATACTTTCATGAAAATAAATTGTAATTTACAGGTCATGCAGTAAAAACACCTCGTCTCGCCGTGGTGGACTTGAGCGCGTACATTCGCACCCCCAAGGATTACCCCGAAGGACCGTACAGAGGCAGGATGAGGCTCGCGCGGCCGCCACGCCCGTCGCACCCAAGGTTTACTAGCGACGAATACGACACGCATGAATCAGACTCTTAAAAAATTACAAACCTTACAAAATATGAAGTCGGGAAGTGTTCAACATAAGTCCATTTTCTCCATGCTCTAAGCTAAGAGCCTTTCTAAACGGAGGTTAATTTTGGAATTTACTTTTCTAAAATGGCTCGGAGCTCTGGAAGACATTCCCAGTCATTATTGAGTAGGTACAGAGGAAAACCTGAGTTCGAGACCAGTTGGTTGGTGTGGCGCATTATTTGTGTAATTTAATGCGTCCTCTAAATATTCCCTGAATTCTTAGGATGCTATTGGTGAATATCGTTTCAGAGTCAAATGATACAAAACAATGGTGTTGGGTGAAAGCGGCTACGGTAAAAGGCTACATGCACTGTTCTTGAGCATAATATGAGCCCTGCCTTACACCGGTGGTTAGCATCTTTGAAACCAGCATTATTGTTTAAAGATTTAAACTAGACATAATAAAAAAAAATTGTTAAATATTTTTGTCTGTCTGATAACTAACAACAGTAGTTGTTCAGAAAAGTATTTCTAGCAAGTAATGAAACTGCCCAAATTAGTGGCAGTCTCTTCTTTGATCTCGAATATTTTTCCATAGGTATGTACTCTTTAGATATTTTAATTGTAACATTACCACAACTTCCAGAATATCTCCCTTTCTTTCATGCTCTATCTACTCCTATTCTAGTATTAAAATTTATACATTCCACGCACAAGAGGTATACTGACTGACTTTCAAATTCCTACTTTTAATTAATAATGTAAATTATATTTAAGATTTTTGAACATTTTTCTTCAATTTTTATCCATTTTTTATATTACATAGAAGTGTAATTTGAAACAATAAAACAAAGTGTTTTTATTTAACCAAGCTTTTTATATTTACAATCACTAACATCTATCTAATCATTCAGTCATCTTTTCCTTAGAACAATTCTTATTGAACACTATTATCACTACAACTTCATCAATCATAACAGCAAATGAAAAACGAGACTGAGTATCGTCATCGAGATTTTATTCTCTGAACATTTTAGTAGAATTCATGACAAATTTGGTTTAGACGCAAACGACTTCACCTACGCATACTAGAGGTCACAGGAGCATCACGAAAACGGTGGACCCGCGGGTCGGGCCTCGGCGGCCCGCGGCGGGCGCGACCACCTCCCCTAATAAATATCTTTGGCATGAACCGAACAGCTCGACAATTCACACGCGCACTAACAACCGACAGTTATTGCTTTATGCCGAACAGCGTCATCGTCCGTGTCACTGGCGTAGGCGCGGCCGGCCGGCCGCCGCGCCCCTCCCCACAGGAACATTCACATAGCTAATGTATCAGGACCGCGCGCACCAAGATGATCTACGTTACCGCAATAATCGGTATTAGTTACCGATGGGAGTAGATGATCTCTTGCGGGGAGGAGGGGGGCGGGGGGCTCGGGCCGGGCGTCACTGGGCCGGGCGGGCGGCGTCACTCCCAGGCGTCGTTGTCGTCGTCGGACAGCGTGACGAGGCGCAGCGGGTCGCCGGGCGGCGGCGGCGGCGCGGGCGCGGCGCTGGGCGGCCCGCGGCCCGCGCGCTTCTGCCGCAGCAGCTCCTCGTCGGCGGCCGTGCGCGGCTTGCGGAACTCGTACACCAGAGGGAAGATGCGCTCCACCGCCGACTGCACGTCGCTCACGCTCCTTGCTGCGGACAGAGACACCAACATTTACTAGGGTCATCATCATCAGCCTATTACAGTCCACTGCTTGATATAGACCTATGCAGTTGTTCGCCACTTAGAGCAAACATCTGGAGGATATACCCATAATCGCCACGCTGGGCAGGCGGGTTGGCGATCGTTTTACTAGTACCCTAGTACCATACTTTCAACATCATCAGCCTATTGCAGTCATAGGCCTCTCCAGTTTTTCGCCACTTATGGCAAACATCTGGAGTAAACACTCATAATCGCCACGCTGAGCATGCGGGTTGGCGATCGCGTACCATACTTGGATTATATGCCAGATGTTTGCCCAAAGTGGCGAACAACCGGAGAGACCCTTAGTCCAGTGGTAGACTGCAATAGGCTGATGATGATAAATACTTCGGCAAACTGTATAATAAACTTGGGAATACCCTTTGAATACCCTTAGGTAAAATTTAAGAGTTTGTTTTTTATCAAATTTATGTACATACCTATCTGTTTTCCGCTCGTATTTCCGCTCAATGTCCTATTATTATTGCAAGAACTCAAAATAAATAATTTCTTTCTTACTATCCCGAATTTCGGGCGAATTTCGAATTTCGGCTATTCTTACTTTATAACTTAACTAGCAAATCAGGCGAACTCCGTTTCGCCACCAGATGGCTGTAATTTTTTTTTTCCTTAATTTTCTTTGCTATAAATCTCACGGAGCCCGAACCTTTCTAACGAATGCAAAACCGTGGAAATTGGTTCGTGCGTTCTGGAGTTATAGCGTCAGGGAGGAAAATCCGACTTATTTTTATATAGTAGATAATTTTGTATTGTAACAAATTCAATGTCATCTAGTTTGCTACTACCAATACCTACAAGTCTGAACTTGATAGGTCGTTGACGTACCTACATCTCTGGTTGAAACTGTTTTACAACATCCACATTACGAAGTCTGCGATAAGAGTGATTAGCGGAAATGTCCAGTATTTTTAATTGTATTGCAATTTTATTAGTGTGCGTTCATTCCGTTGAATGAGTGGAAATTAATAAATCATAATGATGTTCGATGTCTTTATGTATGTTTATATATAGGTTCTAAACCAATGTTAAATTACCTATTCCTAGATAGATAATGTAAAACATGCGGTCCATAATGGTTTAAATGTTGCCTTTTTTGTTACACTAATATGATACTTCGGAAACATAATCGAATTTGACATCTATATCTATGCTTGGGGGCCAGGAGTAACTCAAATTCACCACACTTTCTTTCCTAGATTAGATTATACTTTCATTCATTATTGAATCCTATGAATAACAAGTTGACATCAGCTGGCTAACTACCAGATGTGTTCTGCTAGACCCAAACCGGAACCAGTAAAAAGAAATCTTCTCTTTATTTTGGACGACAGGAAAAGAACTTTTGCCTTTTACGTGAACGTTTTACACCATGACCGTCGTATCGACTACAATTCATGGTCATGGGTCAACAGGAAAACAGATTGTTATCAATAAATGTTCCGGAAAATAATTGAGTACCTACATGTTTACTCACGAACTTTCTCCACCGATGAGTGACATGTAAACATAATTTTATTTGGAAAAAAATCCCTAAATATATATTCCGAGTTTGCACCAATGACTTTAAACGTTATAATGGGCCAAGGTTCTTACCTAATGAGCTTCTTACCGCTCGTAGCCTGAGTGATTGCAAACTCAAATTCAAGAATGATATTGCGTAAGAGCGCTGACGTGGGTGCTGAATAAAGCCTTTATCGAATACGTACACGTAACAAGTCGTATTTTGAAACCAAAACTTTACATTGAACTTAACCGGTATTTTTTGCGCCAAGAGGTATTGCTAAAAGAATCTATTGAAAAGAAAAATCAATTCTTTCAAAATTATGAAAAAAGTACCAGTTTCGGAGATCATAACAAACATTTTTTCTCTTTAAAATTTTATTAAATAAAAGAAAGAACACCGCAGTATTATTATCCAAAGATAGGGACGCAATGTCTAGCCCCTTATTACATTCATAAAGATAGTTTGAACTTGACATTGAGAATTCGTGAACTTCACATTGCTTAGAACTTTGAATAGAGATTAGCGGTAATAATATCTTTCAATGTCTGTTACGTAAAAAGGGAGCAGACTACAATATGGCTGACATTACATTACATACTAGACTCCTCGCAAGTACGTTTTAAAACGTCCTTGACTCCTCGTGATTGCTTGATGCTCGTGTCATACCTACATAGATCTTAAACATATTTGCAGTTCGGTCATCAGTCGCGGGTAAAAGAAAAGAAACTTGGCCGCCTTGATTAGAATCGAAATGGTTTGAGCCGAAGACAAATACGATCTGTACTTTCTGATTCCTAATTCACCAATCGAAAGCCTGTATAAGACTACCCTGATTCCAAAACCAATTACAGCTATCACAAGCCATATGGATAATGAAATGACCGCTTTAGCATGACACAATGGACACGATTAAAGTGCATTTCGATGAAAAATGCGACACACGCATGTGCTCATCGCGAAATCGACTACTTGCCAGCAATGACAGACAAGGAGACCAACTGACCAAAACATTTCGCCGTAATGTAACATGTTCTATTAGAGTATACGCGAATTAGTACCTATACAGAGCTGAGCTCTCAGGCAATGCCGTAATGAAATACACTCGACGCTAAATAAACGTCAGTCACATTATGTCATAGGTACTTGGGCCTCCGTCTAGTTGTCAGCTTAATGCATTCATTGCTTTTATCGCCTTTGCATAGCGTCCGCACTTTTCCTACACTCATCATCATCACCATCATCAGGCTATTGCAGTCCACTGCTGGACATAAGTCTCTCCAGTTGTTCGCCACTTAGGGCAAACATCTGGAGGATATACCCATAATCGCCACGCTGGGCAGGTGGGTTGGCGATCGTAGGGCGTGGCAGCAGCGTACAGCGACAGGCCGATGGGCCTGTGGTATTTTACCAGCGCCTTGTTTGTTATTCGGCAGGATGCATCACCCTTACAATTCCTACTCTAAATACCTATTTAACGCCGCCAGTAGACATTGCTATTGTCTCTTTATATTAGACGCCCGATCTCATACTTATTATATTACATATAAATTATTTTAAAAATTACTTGCCGTCATCATCATTTTGAAGGTCGAGCATCAAAATGACGACGACAGCAATCAATGCGAGCATTTTATAAAGACAGGAATTATAATGCTAGGTTTACACGCGTGCCAAGCAGCCCGGCAAGCAGCCTGGCAAGCAGCTCGGCGAGCAGCCCTGCCCTACAAACTGCGCACGCACGTGCACATTCAAACAGACGAATAGCCCGTTCAAATGCTTGTGCTTGTGTTCGTGCCCGTTGAATGTCGTATTGACGCGGCATTACAAATTGTTTGAATCTCTATGCACCGTGAGGATTTATGGTTCCCATTTCTCTCTCACTCGTCAAAAGTGACCTTTACTGTTTGTTGCGCTTATTACACAGTTCACAGGTTTATGATAAAAACAATACTGTCTGTAACTAATGATAAAACTTGAACATAATTATGACGCAAATGTGCTGTGCTAGGGTGGAGGGAGCTTAACACAGATTAGGTGTTTTGGAATGATCTTTGGATTTAGTATATTGCCTTTAAATTTCGTAATTTTAGATCAACGGGAAGTGCCTACTATATGGTTCTGGAAGACATCAAAACAACATATACCTACATCCTACTTTCCTACTAATATTATAAACGCGAAAGTTTGTTTGGATAGATGGATGGATGTTTGTTCCACTTTCACGCAAAAACTACTGAGCGGATTTTAATGAAACTTTACAGTAATATAGTCTGTACATCAGAATAACACATAGGCTATGTTTTTTACGAATATTCACGCGGGCAGAGCCGCGAGCAGCAGCTAGTCATTAATAAATAATAAACATATCCCACCCAACTGATTGCCTAAGGGCATTTTGCCAAAAAAAACTGGCCGTACCTATATCCGCTCTATATGGCTATCTTATACCTAAGCTCGCCTAAGAATACACATGCCTTCTTATCACGTGAACTCTTGATCAGCTTCCCATGTTACGGTCAATAAAAACCTTACTAGAAAATAAACGTTGAAAATACTAAATTATTATAAACGATCCAAATACCTACCTCGTCACGAAAACGCAATCCTGAGAAAGAGTTGACAGTTTGGCAACAGTCGAACAAAACAACAAAATGTTTTATAAGGGCTCCTATTCTCCTGTATAGGTATGAAACCCTAAAAACTACTTTACATTTTGAATGTGCCTTTGATATTCGATACTGGCTAAATGCCCTCGGGGTCAGGCTAACGAGTTTGAATTCATATTTGTTTGCATAGCAACACAGTTAGGGGAAATAATTTAGGTCTCTCAAAATAAATAAAGGGAGGGAAAAAATCTGTAAAGATAACATAATCTGTAAAGATGATACGAGATAATTAAGATCCTTAGAAAATTTTCTTGAAGCGTTATATACCTAGTATGGTATCTGAATTTATATGAGAAATACGCGTAGTATTTATAAAACACTGAACCCAAATGGTTGGGCTTCAAAATCCTAACAGATGGTAAACTAATTCGACGATGAAGACGAGGAATTGCACATACAGATTTCTGAATGAGTAACCAAAGTCCATCCGGCCTGATCCCCCTATTCGGTTGCGAAAGCTCAATTGTAATAACCTACTTTATCTCGGATGTTCATTAGGGCAATCGCGACTAAGCCGACAGTACTATAGATTTTCTATATAGGAGACGCCGAAGTAAGAACCATCGTGTGAAATAGAAGTGTGTAAGCATTCTGTTTCCGGGAAAGGGCACAGTAGCTTGTGCACTTACTAGGAATTTGAGACCTAACAATTGCCGTATAAGCAAATGTGTACTTACAACGGCACAATATGACGAAACACTTGTATAAAGTGTAGATATAGCGCCGTATCCTTTCTAAACAAACAAATAATGGCCAAGTAAGCACATAATCATCAACATATTGCTACGGGACGGGGGCAATTGATTTTGTTGAAATCGTACCAGAAGTGTGAAGAAGCGTGAGGATGCGTTTCAACAGAAGCGGGTCTGCGAGAGGCAAACAAAATTTCACCAATGATATTGTTCCACTGAGGTGAGGCGAAGTTGAGATCATATGTGATTTGAGAAATATCAATGATAGTTTTTGTTGTGGAAACGCACCGTAATATTTACCATAATAAAACTTGCGGATACTGTAATTATTAAACTTTTTATCAGCATTTAATGCAGCTAGTGTCGACCGCAAACATTCGTATCATGTTTCTAAAACCTTCAAGAAACAACTTTAACGTGCCAAGTACATAATGAAAACCGCAATGAAATAACTATACGCCAGTCGGGAATCACGGAATATTTGCAAAAGAATTATCGAATTATTTAATAACTAACTTTTTTCGTAGACAGCCTTTATCGGGTGCATCGATATTCATTTCATCACTCCCCTCTCTTGTTATAACCTTTGTTTCAATGTTTTATGAGTTTTTATTTGATAATAACTAACAGCCACTTAAACTTTCATCTCTTATTTCAACCCGTATTTTCCGCATAAGAACCCCGAATAGTAATAATCTTTGTACCAAAATGTTATCAATATCTATTTTGGAGTGAAAACACACGGTCTATAAATACTTTCACATATAAAAATCTGTATTATTTATCGAAAGGACGATCTAATAAATCTCTTGTTATTATTTTCTAGTGTCTGGCAAAACACAGCCAAATATGAGCAATGCTGAACTAGCCCCGAATGTTTTGCAGCTTAATCACATTATGCAACATGCATTGTTGCCAAAAGAGCCTGTTTATAGCTTCCCAGACATATTGCCTCTCCGGCAAGGCAGGCCTCGAAGTGCGCCAGAAAATTGGACAATTCAATATGCTATAAAATTTATTAAACTAATAGTCTTTGAATAAAGCATACCTGTTATTGTGACGCCACCCGTAGAGAATATTTTCAAAGTTGCTTTAGGATTATATAGCTTATATGTAACACCTGGATGAAGCTCTGGTTCATAGCTGTAATAGAGATAAAATGAGGTCAAATATCATAATTAACTACCATATTTTATATCGAATCTTAATATGGTAATAAATCTGCTAGAGTACATACTATGCAGATACATACTCAGTTTTAAAACGATAATTAATATTTATTTACTTATCATATGCATAAAGGTTTTAATTATGGTTTTATGTAGAATTTGATAGGCATATTCTATACATAATGTGATATATACTATACATAATGTAGTATATACTTATGTTTAAGTATGAAGATATTTAAATTGTTTCCTTGGCCCATTTCTACTTCCAAGCCGGAAGTTGTAGGTACAAGTACCAACCATACATAATGGCTAACATTTGCATTAGTTATGTGTCTGAATGATAATACCTTACTGTAGGATATTTCTGTGGTAGGTACATTTGGATTTTCACAAATAAATACATAGTTACTTCAGATCAGATCAATGGGTATAATATAAATAAAATTTATACTCACTCTGCTTCTTTATATTTATTGGAGAAAGCTATAATGCGTATGCCAAACGGCATCCGACAGGTTCCTAAAACATTGACTACTCTGAAGTTCTGGAAGCGGACTTGGAAGCCGAGCTTCTGCAGCGCGCGCGCGTACCGGCGCGCCGCCACCTTGGCCTGGTCCTCGCTGGTGGCGCCCGTGCACGTCACGCGGCCCGACGACCAGATCGACGCCGTCGTGTACGGCCGCCGCAGCTTCATCGTCACCATTCCGTTCTCCCGGCGGAACTCGACGTTAACACCGTTCAACGCTATTTGTCTCAGATTCAGGTGGCACTTAACACTAAAACTGCACACAACATTGTTTATCATGATATCTATTTCGGGCGTATCCTCTTCGTCGGCGGCGGGCGCGGCGGCCGCGTCGGGCGGCGCGCAGGGCTGCGCCGCGGCGGCGCCCGCCTCGCAGTACTCGTGGTCGGGCACCATGTGGCTGGGGACGTTGTGCGCGGTGATGCCATGGCCGTGGCCCGACACGCCATGGGTGCCTTTGCTCAACTCCTTGATGCCATTCTCTTGGATGAGCGTAGCCATGACCACCACGGCTCTCTGGGAACAAAACCTTTCTGATAACAACAAATATACCTTATATACATGTATAATGTAGCTGTAAGATACAATATCGATTAGGTGTTAGCCTGTAAAGATATTTGTATGAAAGAATTTTAAATAAATAAAATAAATCAATAAACAATATTTGATCAACACTTGAAATAGTTTCTAACTAACTTCATATTGATGTGGCTTTTACGGGTCTTAAAATTATTAACTTTGAGTTAATTTCATTCACAATATGTTCTGGCAGGTCCTACTATTTTATCAACAACCATTATGAAACCTGATTCAGTTTTAGCCGAGAATACTTACTACAGGAAATGAATCACATAATTTTAATCAACCATTGATAAAATACAATGTGGAGGTAAAGAGCAAGCAAAATGGTTATCGTAAGCACCACCAGCAAACCATAAAGAGTTTATTGAAAATTGTTGATTGCGCAACAATGGCTGATGCCAAACAAGCATTAAACAATGAAAACAAGTTTCATAATGTTTGGCTTCTTTTCTATGTACAACCACCATAAGTAAATGTCTATAGAATGTTTTCCAATTTCATATATTAATAGGATTGTTTATTTGTTTAATGGTATCATCACATACATTATCCTTAAGACCCTTGTATGGTAAAATTCAGTCACAACATTTGTTTTTTGATTTTGTCTGATATATTGAAGTATTATTCAATCCTCAATTTTACCAAAGCCACTGAAGGAGGTATGTATCTCTTTGTCACAGTAATGATTACCTGTCTTTTTAATGCTAATTACACCATATTATCATGTTTTTATTGATGTAGTTGAATTAATACTATGCAATTTAATTGAAATTATTTTCAATGAGAATATAAATAATTAAGATTAAGAAATAAATTAATATGAAACCACAGTACATATTACACATAAAATTTTGGGCTCAAAAGTGAATGTAAATTAATGCCTGCATTACACTAAAGTCTAACTGTATTTGATTAATGATAACTCACTGTCAACAAAGGTAGAGTTTAATTGTAACAAATATTAGAATTATCTCATTAGTCACACCCAACAAGATGAAATTAAAATAGATATGACCAAAAACAATGCAGATTTAGTTACCAAAAAGAGTCTCAGTTGAAATCCATTTCTAAAATGATAATACAATACAGAAAGTCAGGAATTTTGAGATGAATGAATAGTAGAGGGGTACAATTTAGGACACTTCCCACGGCGCGCGGTGAGCAGCGGGCGACATGACACTCGCACAGCTGACTGGCGGACGCCCGCCCCCCGCGCCCGCGCCCGCGCCCCCGCCTCCAGTGCGATACCGACACCCCACACCCTGCGCCCAAGTTCGCTATGCACTTGCACATGCTCCAAGCTCATCTACCTACACATAGGTACTTAACGAAAATATGTCACACATAGGACTACAATGAAACGACACTAATCCTCACTTCCAGATTATTAAAGCTTTTAAAATTTAAATACCTATCGAGTTATATTTACATGCTCGTTGAAAGGTTAAAAATCCGAAATAATGTCATACTCAGCAGTTATTGACCCTATAACGACCTGGATCACACGTGATTGTAGGAGCACAAAGAAGTGATTCTTTGTCATTTGTCGATTTGTTATCAATATCACTGATTTATCAGATAAAATAAGATGGAATCAATCAAATTTGGACCAGGATAATGAAAACAATAGGTGAACTATAAATAAGTAAATTAACACGAGAGTGATCTTGAACAAAAATGGGGCACACTCGGACATAAATTGCGACTAATCGGCGGATGTTGTCGACTTAATAGATTAATACATAGGGTTAAAAATATATTTTATAGTTTGAAATTGATAAAAACAACAGTTTACCTGAGATAATGTGGTATATTTGTCACAATTATTTTTACACCACCAATGAAGTAATAATTATCATCGCAAATTTTCAAGTCCAGTTGTAATCCCTTTGGCAGGGATATATTTTTCACAAAATATGTAACAATTACACACAAAATTAAACAAAAAATAAACTAAAATCAATCTTGAATTCGCAACTCGTTGATAAATGCAAAAATTAGAGACTTGTGCACATCCTGCCTAGCACCGCCATGTTCCATTCGGTGGGGCGAATGATGAATGACCGAATGATTATCCTTTGGTTTTATTCTATTGTTTATGGTCACTCATTGCTCGTCTTGTTGGTCATTGTCTTGACTATTTATCAAAAAATCGTACCAGTAGAACGGCTCCTTAAGTCACACAGATAATGAAACTACCTATAAGTTCATTCGCGTTAAGAAAATATAACCGTTTTCTACCCCGAAGGGAGGAAAACGAGTATTTCGGGTCTTGCCTAGGCTTGACCTTACGGAGATGATGCCTTTGCCTTACCTTCATGTGATTGCATTTTAGCTTAAACTATCCCTAGAGTGACAGCGAGACGGTCTGTGAGAGCATGGAACGCATCTTATAGGGTGCCGGCTAGGAGCGAGCGGATCGCGCCAAGCTCGTCTTTCTTCAGTACTCGGTTTGACGGCAAGGGGCTTGCTCCAGGTCAAGCCTAGGCAAGACCCGAAATACTCGTTTTCCTCCCTTCGGGGTAGAAAACGGTTATATTTCGGATCTGTGCCGTCGGCTTGACCTTACGGAGACTTGTTTCTCTATCTGCCGGCACTAGTATAGCGTACTGTGACTAAAATTAATTAATGAATACACCAAGGGTGGTACAAAAACAACTACATTAAAATAGAAATTTAATACAGTCTCACATTTTCAACAATGAAATCATTCCAATTTCTTGCGAAATTAGATTAAGTCTACAAAGTATTTGGTCATAACTCTTCATCTTGTACTTATAATCAGACTTATTCTCGTTAACTTTGTAACAATATTAAACAATATTATTTAATAAATAACCTCTGCGTAATTATCAAATATTAACAAAACAAAAAATCACAATCAGTTTCATATGAGATCAAGTTACCTCTAAACTGGCACAAATGATTGTAATAAAAAATTATTAGAGTGTAATGATGGCGCTGACACTGGTTTATAATAGTGCTTAAAGAAATTCTCTGACCCGCGCCAATTACCTCTTTTTAATAAATCATCCAAAGGTAAATTGTTTTCAAAATTATACGAAGCCACAGCCGATCTGATCGAACCCCCTGAAACCTGAAGGCCTAAATCAGTAAATACCAGTTTATGCCATCCTGCAATAACCGATCTAGACGCCGGTTTTACTTGGCCTCTTGTAGTGATAAACAGGCTTGCTAAGCTCGAGCATGCATTTCGTCTGTTCAAAGACACTTTAATCAAATGTTTTATCCATTCAATAACATGATACGTTCGATTTACGTATCTATTTTTTTTTTTTTTTTTTAACATTAACCACCCCGACTGTCTTGATTGACGCGATCGGTCTTAGAACCAAAAGAAGGCCAAAACATTATAGAATTTTCCTTAATACAGCAATGTTTATCGTCTATTTGGAGCAGAGTCAAATCGTGAACTCGTCTCCCAGACGCCAAGAGCAATAGCACAATGTCTCGAAATTTGATATATTATGCTTCCATAAACTGGCGGATTATTTCCAGAAGCAACTAACTCTTGAATGTTCCATATCTGCGGACTCAGACATATCATCATTGCAGACTTGACACTAATAGCTTTTAAGATAGATCTAACTAAAGGATAATTTGCAATAGCTTGTTCTCCTTTTGGATCCGCAAATGTTACAATAACTGACTTTCTGACCAGAATTGTGCTATAAGGTGCTTTCTTAACTCTGAATAAATAACTTAAATAACTCGCTACTTTCTGCGGAGTAGGTGCATTTGGCACAACCCCTTCAGACTTGCACCTTTTACCCAGTGATGCTGACCCATAAGATTTCCAGAGGTGATCTGAAAGATTCGTTATTACCATGGGAGGAGCTGTTGCCATTGTTTTCAGAGCTGGGCGCCAAAAAGCTCGTGGCCATCTGGGGACCACTACCAAGTATGTTCACCGGGACATATTCCGATGTTGGATGACTTTTGGAATCAAAGGTAAAGGAGGAAACACCAACGCTAGGTTGAAATCCCATATTTTGCTGAAGGCATTTATGAAGTGTGCCTAGACTTCCCTCGCCTCTATTGATACATAAATGGGAACTACTCTGGACCTCGACGTCGCAAACAAATCTATCTGTGGAGTACCCCAACGCTTGAAAATTATGTCCGTTTGAATTTTTCTCAGGTGCCAGTCCGTTGTCATAGATCCCCGAGTTAAGCGATCGGCCATTGTGTTGTATTTTCCGGGAACATAATAAGGAATTACAACAGAATTGAGCCGTTCTACAAAGAGTAGAATCTTCTTTGTCAAGTCCACACTGGGCTCTTTTTGAAACATTGGACTTGATTCCATTACTCGATTTATCCACCATAAGCACTTATTTATCGCTGGGTGAGGTAATCGAAAGCACTCTTTGGAGTTGCCTGCAGTAAAGACGGCCGAGAGGAATTACTTCTGCGGCAAATTGTAACTTTCCTAGAAGAGACATTGCCTGAATCCAATTCCAACGCTGACTGCGGACTATCTTTTGAATGAAATTTCGTATGTCCGTGATTTTGTTCTCGGGAAGAGCCTTCATAATCAGCAGCGTAGGTATTGAAAGTGATTCCCAGAAATTCTATTTCTTGTGATGTATAATCACTGATTTCTTCCTATTTATCTGCGGTGAGCCCTTTTTACTGGCACATGTAGATAGGCTCTTGAGAGGTCTATTGCATTTCTGCAGGAACTTTGTTACTTTGGACTGATTGATTAGACGAAATTTCTTTGGTTTTAGGTATAAATTTAACCGTCGAAGATTTAATATTTGGCGCTGGCTTCCATCCGACTTCTTTAGAAGGAACATTTACGACAGGGACATTTACAACAGATCATCCCAGAAGTCGGGGGACTTCTGGGATGATCTGTTTCGGGGACTCGAGTTCTTTCCAAAGCACGGCATACCGAGCGAGTTGGCCACCTTCGAACTTCGGATAGTCAGTAAGTCGATGATCGTCCCTTGTGATGATGACGTTTTTTGGTCGTGTTTGTTCCAACTTTACTCTGCTTAGTCCCAGCCCCCGAGGTGGAGGTAGAAGCTCGCGGTTTTTTCCAGTCCGTTCGCTTCGAACTTGGTTTCGGGTTTGGTATATTACGCCTTGCGTAATTATAACTGGTCCTTGGCTGTAGGGATCCCTTGGAGGAGCGGAAAAGGCGATAGGAGCCTCCCTGCTTATCAACGAGATCATCTAGACGTTCGTCGTCAAATAAATGTGTCTCAGATGGTGGAACTTGAGACAGCTTTGCTGCTAAAAAATCATTAGCAGGTTTAAACTCCTTTCGTCTCAACTCTATTATTTCCGCTCTACGAGCACATGTGTAGTGAAGGAGATCATCTGACACATTTTTAAAAGGTGAAGAAGTGCAAAAAAATAAATTTTTCAGATCATCTGATATTTCGGGGTACTTGTCTGAAAGCTGTTTTGCTTGTTGCACGGCAGCTTCTCTTTGCTTAAGCAGTCCATGGCAAATAGTACCCAATATCGTATCGGCATTGACTAAAATATCAGTACTAAAGCTTTTTGATACCATGCCTCCTAGCTGATCATTTACACGAAGAGCATCAAACACTGGAGACACTCGTAATTTTTTCTGAACCTCCTTATATCGAATCTTATTCCATGACATGGACCCAAGTTTCTGACAAGCTATGCCTTGAGCTTTAATACTCTCCGACGGAGTAGGTATTAAAGGATCATCTTCTTTTACCGTAGGTGCAAAATCTATATCTTTACTTCCCCCTGGACGAGGATTACCAAATTCAAGTCCTGCATCGGGAGCTTGAAAGGAGTTTGAACCCTCATTATCTGAACTAAAATCCGAAATCTCATCAGATTGATCATCATTTACCATATCACTATAGATTTCCTGTGTAGGTTTCTTGTTGTCGATTGCTGAACCAACTCTTTGCTGACTAATGTTAAACTCTCTTAGAGATTCCACCTTTTGGTTTATAATGTTACAAAGATTATCTACTTTTTCTTCTAGTCTATTCAGCCGACATCTCTTCGAAGACACTACTTCCTCTTGTTGACGATTTTCACAATCTGAATCTATATTTAGTTGTCGACACACTTCCATCCTTGTCAGGACTAGACGACGCATAGGTTCAACAGCGTTAATAAAAATCTCCGCCCGAGCTGCCGATCCCTTGATTTTATTAACAATGCAAGGCGGACTTATTATTAGGGCTCTGCATAAAGCCCATTCGAGCATGCAGATCTTCATATCCCGAAAAGGTTTTTCTGCTATATATGATGACTCGGGCAGAAATAATTTCACACACTCCAACGTCGGCAGCGCAAATCGAAGTTTATTAAGGATTTGAGGATCGAGCTCTTGTCCAAAAAGATCCTCCTTCGACCAATTTAATGTCTTCCAATTCACCCATCCTTCCGGCATGGTACGCAGCGCCATGGCCTTAAGTTGGTTAAAGAAGACATCTTCTACCGCCGTTTCACCTGACTCTTCGAGCAGCTCTTCCATTGTTATGAATGGGGGTGGCAGTGGTAGCACCGCCATCTGCACCAATAGAAATCACTGTGTTAGATCTCAATCTATGGCAATTTGACCAAATGTACCATAGAGCATACAAAGTCACAGATATAGGGCTAACGTGCCACTCTAAATACTCGCGCTCGAGGCTCGAGGAGCCGTCGAAGGCTGCGCCTCGAGGAGCCTTAGACGGCTGCGGCTCGAGGAAATTTGATGGCTGCGGCTCGAGGAGCCGTCAATAGCTGCGGCTCGAGGAGCCGTCAATGACACCGTGAGGCTCGAGGAGCCGTCAACGGTTTCGGCTCAAGGAGCCGACTTCGATGGCCATGCGACCGCGGCCATCTAGCCAAAGACGGTTGTGTCAAGCAAGCCGTCGATGACTAGGACGGAAACACATAAGGCGGCATTGCCCACCCATGTGATGTAAATCGGTAAGCCTTCGCGGCAGTGATAAAAACCGATATCCGTCCTGATATGATTAAATAATCATTATTTTTTGTTACCGAACCTCACGAGGTTGCGGGAAAATAAGCTTAACAAACAAAAAAAAACTGAAAGAAATTCATGAAAAAAACACATAATATGATGAAACAGGAAAACCCACTTATTACGTGCGTCGCAGATAACTGATTTAACTGTAATTAGTTGTGTCAGTAAGTATTAATACCATTTAGGATTTGGATTTGAAAGTTATTCACAGTACATACCTACATAACCTAAAAAACAACAGATGAACTACAATCCAACGATAGCATCGTTTCCAGGATCGAGTTATATGTTAAACAAACTCACTGTCACTTTCCGTAGGGATATAAACATTTTCTACTCACTGTTTCTGTGTAATCAGCTTTCAAAAACAATTTCAATTCCAAAACAATACACACTTAAGCGAAAGCAATAGCGTACTGAAGAAAGACGAGCTTGGCGCGATCCGCTCGCTCCTAGCCGGCACCCTATAAGATGCGTTCCATGCTCTCACAGACCGTCTCGCTGTCACTCTAGGGCATGGAAGTATCAAGTACTTCGTACAACAGGAAGGCGCTCTATCTATGCATATTGAAGCTAAAATAAGGAAATTGAAACCTTATGTTAAGGCCCTAAGAGTCTTGTTCAAAATAAGTCTTGTCAAAATAAGAACGTAACCAATGAGAGGGAAAATAGTGAACAAAACGTCCCTTTCTAGCAGCGACTAGATTGCTAGATAGAGTACGAAACACCGGACCTAGAGGCCCCCTACCACCAAAAACGAAAACGATCGCTCGCTCAACGGATGGCGTACCCTTGAGCCATGAATCCCACTCATTTGTCCCCCCCGTGTTCGAATATACAAACTAAAATTCGTCAAAGTTGATTTTCGTTAATTTAATTCATATATTCAAACACGGAAAGGAATAATGGGAGGGATTGATTTTGCAAAAATACACGATCCGTTCAACGAACGATCGCTCTCGAACCGGTGGTAGGGGCCCTGACAACTTCACATGACATCGCCGACTTTGACGTCCGTGGCGGGGATCTTTAATTTGTTATATTTTTCTTAATGTGTAATTAAAATGGGGATAATTTGTGTCGGGGGGCTTGTGAAAGCGAGTATTATCCGGATTGTAGTTTGTCTTTTCACAAGTAATACTTTTAAACATAATTTGTTAGTGAAGAATTAGGGTGACCATGCATGACTATCCAATCATAAAGTCCGTTGTTTTTTTGTATAGGAAAACTAAAGCATGTTTCCCGATTCGTCTTCGAAGTTCTAAAATAAACGTAAAAACTATTTATAACATTATCAAATCAATCATTAAAAAACGTAGGTACACAAAAATAAAACTACCATGTATGTTGTCCAAGAATTTTATAGTAGCAAACAACATAGGTACATTGTTAGATCCACCACATCCTTCTCAATCTATATTTGAAGATCCACGTGATATTCAATTGGTAAAGGCATTAGCCAATTCATATTTACATTTTCGCCATATTGAAGTCGGTTTCTTTGCAAAAAAAAAGTGGTGTTATTTAAAAAACGATTACGAATAAAAAATATTTTGGCTTTCAATGTTGGCTGTTTTTTTTGTACGTATGTATTGTCATTGCCCTTAAATCATATTTTAATATAGTCACCCTATTCAGAAAGAGACAAAAGGGACATGCACTGCGCTTTCGTTCGGCTTCGATTTTCCGACAAACAGCTTGTTCCTTATATATTACTTCTATGCTCTAGGGATAGTTTAAGCTAAAATGCAATCACATGAAGGTAAGGCAAAGGCATCATCTCCGTAAGGTCAAGCCGACGGCACAGATCCGAAATAGTGAAATTATAATTTCTAGCGTTTTAATTGGCTAGTGGCCGGCAGTCGGTGATGAGTCACTATTTACTTAACGCAAATGAACTTATAGTACTACAGACGGCCACCTATCAACCTATCCCATATTGAAAGATTCTATCAAATATCTTCAACCAATTTTCAACCAAATGACCAATAATTAAAGTCCATTATTCATTATTATGTTTGAGAAAATTAATAATGGTTAATGAGTTACTGTCTGTACTTTATAGATCATTACAATATAGGATTAAAATAAGGTTCTTTATGGATCTTTTGCCGAGTGGCCGAAATCGTGACTAATGTAGCCGTTATGAAAACTTTTAACTTGTAAATATATAAAATAAAACTTACAAGTATCCATTTGTATATTACAAGCTTTGGATAGATTTAGAAGTTGATGTTTTATTTTATTTAAACTCCATGTCTAATTAGATCTTATATACGCCGATTACAAATCAGAAATCTGCTTACAGTAATATAGATAAGATTACATAAAGTAACAACAGTGCATTATTTTTAATATACATGTCAAATGTCATTGCTATAATATTAATTTAAAAAAAACTTTGCTTCGCAATCGTCGCCATTGCGAACTTCGCAGTATGGAGCTAACTTCACATTATTGTTCGATCATCCATCGTTCATCAATCAAGCGGTTATTTAATTCGTCATTTTACTGTAAATTTCTAATGTTGTGCCAATAATTGTTAAAGTAATGCATTCGTAAACAATTAAAAGTCATCTAAAAGTTGTATATGTTAACTAATCAACGTTTATGTTTGCAAACGGACATATGCTTTGTTGTGAGAACCACCTTTATCTGCTGTCATTCTGAACTACAGTAACTAAAATTTTTGATAATGAAACATAAGTTGGTCATTGAATGGTAGGTTATCGTTCAGACGGTAGTGCGGCAGTACCAAAACCAAATACAGTGGTTGATGTATCGTGATGAGAGTAGTGTTATTACTGGGAGCAGCAATCGGGAGAATGTGCGGTGGCGTTTAGTCTCAGTGGCAGAGGACGTCAGATACGGTTGAGCATGGAGTCGGTGAAGGACGAGGAGCGCCTGCGGCGGCTCCGAGCTCTGGAGGAGCGCCTTTGTGATCCTCGCTCCACTGGCAACGTGGACTGCTTACTGGACACGGTGACAGCCCTCGTCTCGGACTGCGATCATCCGGCCATTCGGCGCATGAAGAATGTCGAGGCCTATACGAGCAGATGTAAGTACACTTAATTATTATCAAAATCAAAACAAACAAATTAGGGTTACAAATCATGTGCAGTTTCAGAAGTATTTTTCTCTCCATCATAAAAATTTACTTTGTTCAAGCACTATTAATAATATACTAAAATAATAAAACTAATAATTTGATGTTTGAGTATTCCTTCTGGTCATAAAATTCTAATGGTATTGATGTGATTTAGTAATAATAATGTTGACTTTATATTTTATTGTATTAAGTAAGGTTTTATTTTGTCCTGGGCCTTGGATAAACATTATATTTAATTGTAAAACCATTATTGACCCTAATTTATGGATGCAATAGATACAAGATCTAGTCCTAAAATATAATTGCTTAGTCATAATTTTATACAGTTTTAAAAGTAAACTGCTAATAAAGCTTTACATTTTCTTTGTTATAGATGAATTATTTGCTTCTGAAGTAGTAGATCTGCGTATGAAGGCAGCTGACTTTGATTTAATTAAAGTGATTGGTCGTGGTGCATTTGGTGAAGTACAACTAGTCAGACATAAGTCCACTCGTCATGTATATGCCATGAAACTTCTAAGTAAGGTAGAAATGATTAAAAGATCAGACTCCACTTTTTTCTGGGAAGAAAGGCATATAATGGCACATGCTAACTCTGAGTGGATTTTAAAATTGCATTTTGCTTTTCAAGACCACAAATACCTTTACATGGTGATGGACTACATGCCGGGTGGTGATCTTGTCAGTCTCATGTCCAACTTTGATATACCAGAGAAGTGGGCAAAGTTTTATACAATGGAAATAGTCTTAGCCTTAGATGTTATACATGGTATGGGATTTGTTCATAGAGATGTAAAACCAGATAATATGCTAATAGACAAGTATGGACATCTGAAACTGGCAGATTTTGGCACTTGTATGAGAATGGGACCTGATGGGCTGGTAAGAGCCAGCAACGCTGTGGGTACTCCTGACTATATCTCACCAGAAGTCTTACAATCTCAGAATGGTGAAGGGGAGTATGGCCGTGAATGTGATTGGTGGGCTGTAGGTATATTTTTATATGAGATGTTAATAGGGGACCCACCTTTTTATGCTGATAGTTTAGTAGGGACCTATGGAAAGATTATGGATCATAGAAATTCTTTACAATTTCCTGACGATGTAGAAATATCAAAAGATGCAAAATCTCTTATTAGAGGTCTGTTAACAGATAGAAAAAAAAGACTGGGCAGAAATAGTGTTGAAGAAATTAAACAGCATCCATTTTTTATCAATGATCAATGGAGTTTTGATAACCTCAGGGATTCTGTTCCTCCAGTTGTCCCTGAGTTGTCTAGTGATGATGATACAAGGAATTTTGATGACATAGAGAAGTCTGATGCATTAGATGAGTCTTTCCCTGTGCCAAAAGCATTTGTAGGCAATCATTTACCATTTGTGGGGTTCACTTACAATGGAGATTATCAATTATGTGGTGGAAAATCGAAACCTGCTGATGTAGTGGATACTATTTCGAACAACCATGTCAATAATGTTGGATCTGAAGCAATACTCCAATTAGAAAAACTATTAGAGAGGGAAAGAGACAGCAGACGTAAACTAGAAGATAGACAAGTCATGTTATGTGCTCAATTAGATGAACTATCTCAAAGGGACTCTAGGAACAAAAAGGTTATTGCTGATACAGACAAAGAAGTGGCTCTACTTAAACATGACTTAAAAGAAATACAGAGAAAGGCTGAAGTGGAATCTGAGTCAAGGAGAAAAATTGAAATGAACTATCATGATGTAAAACGTAGGCTTGAAGAAGAGCAAAATAAGAGGGCAAAGGAGATAAGTAACTTACAATGCTACAATGATAAGATCAATGCTTTAGAAAAACAATTGACAGAATTACGTGAAAAACTGAAACAGGAATCTGATGCGGCAGCTAAATCTAGGAAACAAGCAGCAGAACTTAGTGCCCAACAAGCGGCTGCGGCTGCTGTCAATGATGGCACCGTGGCTAGTCTGAGGGCCCAGAGAGACGCACTGGAGAGAGAATGTGGTACTCTGTCTGAAGAGCTAGGAGCAGTGAAAGCTTCTAAGCAACGGTCTGATGCAGCATTGACTGAAGCTACTGGAAGGTTGAATGCAGCACATGCTGAATTAGAGAGGTCATCAGCTCGGTTTGTTGAGGTCTCAACAGACAATAGGCAGTTATCGGAGCGTGTATCGTCGTTGGAGAAGGAATGTGCTTCTCTCTCACACGAAATGCGCGCCGCTCAGCATTTGTACCAGCAGGAACTACGGGCTCACCAGGACACGCAACGCTCTCAGCTCCTTTCCAGACAAGAAGCCAATCTGGAAGTAGTCAAAAGTGAGTCTTTCCTCACAATTTATTTGTTCACCAGTGCTATTACCAGTTTGCGCTATTACCCTATCATATTAAGTAAAGCTAATTATTAAAAAACTTTCCCAAAAATTAATTATGTATCAACACTTCATTTTTGCATGCCTCAGGGATATTGGAAAAAATATTTAAAGGTATTGTCCAGTTTGCTAATTTAGTTTCTTGTAATTTCAAACTCTCATTATAATTAAATCAAATCTGTTCACTATGTAATATCCTTTCTAAACCTCCTATAACATCATGTATTTCATACATGTGCTCCCTTGTTTGTGTTTTAGTGTAGTTATTTATGTATTTTGTAATAATAATTTTTTTGTTTCGTATATGCATGTATGTGTGTGATATTCCTACAGCATTGCAAGTGAAGCTCAACGAAGAGAAGACCGCTCGGCAGCGGTCTGAAGCGGCCTGCCAGGAGAAGGACCGGCAGATGTCGATGCTGAGCGTCGATTACCGACAGATGCAACAGCGTCTCCAGAAGCTTGAAGGAGAACACCGCCAGGAGAGTGAAAAGGTAGACATCTGTTTTGCCAATTCAGACATGAGGCATGCTTACTTAAGAAAAAAAATCAGCCAACAGTAAATTTAAAAGCTATATTTTTATGTCTAAATTGAAAAACGATTTGTTTTTTTAATAATAACAGACGGTTTGAACTAGTAATATTTGATTCATAACTTGTACTTTTTATGATTGTTTCACTATAAATTGCATTCAACAATGTATTTTTCTTGACATGATCTGTGTAAAAATTGTTTATTATATTGGCAGATTCTAATTACCCTCATTAGAATAACTACTAAATGCCAGTTTCTACAGCAAGCAAAAGAAAACTGCTTACATTAATTTCCTCCAAATCCCTTAATTTGAAATGTGGCATTTCCCCTATTCCGGGCTTCCCTCATCCAGCCCGTGCCTGCAGTTCTTCTAAGAACATCAGCCTTACGGGCGTTCTACGCCACGTCTGCCTAAAAGCGGTGTCCACTTCAAGACTCGTCTGCTTCACCTATTGTTTTGGCTTTACTATGGTCGTATCGTGGCAGGTGGTCGGTCTCGCGGCGGCGCTGGAGCAGGAGCGAGCGGCGCGCGTGGCGGCGAGCGGCGAGGCGGCCGCGGCGGAGGCGGCGGCGCGCCAGGCCGCCAACGAGCGCGAGTCGCGCGCGCGGGACCTGCACGCGGTGCGCGCCGCCCTGCACGACGCCTCGGAGAAGCTCGCCGCCGCTGCGGCTGAGCGGGACATGCATTACGCGAGGGTGAGTTCTTTTTTGAGGCTGCGACTGCGGCGCCTCATTGCAGACAATGCAGCATCTGCTCAGCTGCCGGATGTGACCACGTGCACAATTAGGGACCTACATGAGGCGACCGATAGCAGTGTCCTGGTCGCTAAGTTTTGGATGGGTTCTATATAATATGGATTACTATTGACACGAGAAGAATAAGTTCTTTTTTAAAGCAGGGAGCGATGGAAACTGGCTTGAGGATCACGTTAAGCGCAATGGCGGTCACCGGTGACCGGCAAATAATAGTTTTCTATTGTATCTAGTTTCTCGGCATGGTATACAATGACCTTACCATTTGCAATACAACCAGTGGTGTCTCGAGTATTGCCTGGTTTTCGAGGCACTTGGAGGCTCACTTCGAGAGGGTCCCTAAGTTGTGTGGTTAAGTTTAATGGCCTAGACTTTAAACTCGCCTAAGGTTCATCTTATAGACAGCAAAGTTAGGGCAGACGCATGCGTCGTCATGTTTTGAAAAATATGAAGGCACGCTTCGAGGCTCTTTAAGATGTAACCATTGGAACACTGCTGGTGTATATGCTAAACCTACAGAGTCGTAATATAGCTAAAATTTTTCATATTAAATTTAATGCTTTATTCGATGACTATCATATACATGAAAATGTTTATGTTGGTACGAGATAATTTATTTCCTTATACTTTTTTTATGTACGGAAACGCGACTCGCGTCATTGCGACGCGCGATGTAGTCTGACGTCGCGAAACGTATAATCGGACTGAGAATGATGCCATAGCACCATGGATCCAACAGCAATTTTATTTAGGTCTACAGATTTGATCGTAAGATTTAATGATCTCGGCTTTTTTCTAAAGTGTAATTTATTAAAGACTTTGATATTGAGCTTTTTCTAATGTAACGGAAGCAATACTATGAAGAAATAAAAATAACTTCCAAAGCAAAAAAGATAACAATAACTTTCTATGTGATACCAATATTTTTCTATATCTTCGTTATTCCGTTAAGCTGTTGCGATTGCCGTGAAAAAGGACTATGTTTTTTACAAAGTGTTTTCGGTAACACTAATGATAAAACTGTCAAAATAATATGTAAAACCCCGGTTCCTAATAGGGGCTCTTTGTGACGAGTAATTTAATGGCTAACTTGTTGTAGCTACTTTCCCAGTTTCCGCTACTATTTCTTAGAATTTGAAAGAAGCGTGCAGCGTTTTTAAAGTGCTGTGTAGATATTTCAAACTCTGAAGGCAGATTTTATATAGATAGGTATATAACGCCCACACATAGCTGAAAGCAAGGTTCAGGGTCATTCTTTGAAATCCACATTATATGGTACTGACGCTAAAGGTAGCTTCATACAGTGGGTACATTCATACATGGCAATATGTAAGGTTTCAAGTATAAAAAAAATTATTGCCAAGTTGTGTACAAATATTGTGTTTTTTTTTTCATATTACAATCAAAATATTGGCACTGTATGAATTATATATGAGTCCCATTTTCCTATCTATAGTATCAATAACATGCTGTGTTCACTCCTAAAAGTATATTTAATACAGCACATTTGCGGCGGCTAGCTAGTAGGCATGAAAGTAACGTTTCATTGACGACATCGTTTGTTTCCAATTTACAATGAATTGTACTTCTGATGAGCACAGTCTTTTACTGTATTCTGTATTAATCATAATCTTACCCGCGCCGAAATAGACTGTCCTCTGACATTACGACATAGTGACTCATTGCCGAGCACACATACAAACAGCTTTTGCCTTATTCGCTATACCTACCTGCGCGTTCGTCGTCTCCAAATAAATAAACACAGGATTACGTAGACAGCGGTTTTTCTACACTTGTCTTAGTCATTGATAGTGATGCGATCTGCAAAATTAATAGCATATATTCATTAGATTTCACAGAATCTTGTTAATTTACCTCATTGTATTATAAATAGTGACATTATAATAGTAATGTCGACTGTTATGAAGTTATTGGTTTTTAAAACCATTGAAATGTTAATAATGGTAAAGTGGCGGTGTCGCAAATCTTTGTTGAAATTGCCGAAACAACCGTATGGTTGAATGGTCGGGATTCAGATGTATTAGTCCATATAAAATATTTTTAATCTTAGTTTGTGACTACATCCAGTAGCGGCGTTAGGGTAGGGCGAGCCTGGGCGATCGCCCGGGGCGCCGGATAAAAAGGGCGCCGCAGGCGCCCTTTTTTATCCGGCCCATTGACATAGTTCGAGGTTTACTTATTCGTAAAATCCCATAATTAAGCGAAAATACTTTATGTTGGCAACACTTGAATGGAACGAAGTATACAATTGTTCGTTCGGATTTCATTTTATCGGGAATCCCCGATCATGAAAAACACATTGTCTATCTCTTTTTAACCAATTGATTTATCCGAAGCGAGGAGCGGGCTGCTAGTTATTATAATAAAGAGGTAACATTTTATTATTTAACTAAATGTTGGGCGCGAGGCGGGCGGAGAAATATGTGGCTTCTAAAAATGTCTAATTCCCATACGTTGATGATCGTGATTTTTTCGTACAAATCTGTGTACTCTCACAAAACACAAATATTTTGCTGCCATATCAACGTTAGCTTAATTTTACGACCTTATTTCTATACACGGGAACTAAGTTCGAAAAATAAGTAAAAATTGCTATCCCGAATATAGCGCGTGTTTGTTATCCTTTTTTTTTTGTTTCACCAGAGAGAAATGCAGTTTACGCATACCGGCTGCCCGGGGGAGTAGCAGGTTATGTGGGACTCGCTCCGCGTCGGCAGAGAATACCCACTAAAAAACCCTGGTTGCCACCGTCAAATGCGCCTTGGGTTGTGGCGACACGGGTCCTTCACCATAACTCCGTGAAGCCACCAGCGCTCGTCTGCTAGGCAGACTCGGCTTGGCCCCCCCACTTGGGGCAGCCTAGGGATCAGTCCTGTAAAGGACGTCTCCCTCCTCCAAGGACGGGGTTCGTGCGATACGTGGCCGACACCCCCGTGCCGACCTCGCGGAACCCCGTCGGGCGTGCAGCCGCCGCCGCACGGTGGATTTTTATTGTGATTTTCTCCACTTGAGCTCGCGCCTCCTGGTCCCGAGCGAAGTCGGGATAACAGGCGGTTTTTTAATGTGGTTTGCTCCACTCGGGCCGGCCAATTAAGGCAAGCCCCCTGGTCCCTCCTGCGAGGGGAAACAGGTTGCCCGGCGAACAATCCAAAATGGACCTATCCGACGGCCACGAGAACCGTGACCGATGGACCCGCCGAGCCGCGGTGATACACCGCCATCCCACGCCCTCAGGCAACGTCTTCTACCAAAGTGATATCCTCGCTCAATAGCGTTTTAATGTTTAAGTCTTAAGTTTTCACGATTCATACAAAATGGCAAAAACGGGACCCTTCTAGATTCGTCATGTCTGGTCTGTCTGTCTGTCCGTCCGTATGTCACAGCCAGTTTATTCCGTAACTATGAGAGCTACATTATTGAAATTTGGTGCGTAGATGTATTCTGTTAACCGCTTTATGATTTTAATAAAATCAGAAAAAAATCTAAAACTTTTGTGGTTCCCCATACATAGAACTGAACCTCAAAAAATTATTTTCATCAAACCTATACGTTTGGGGTATCTATGTATTTGAAAATGATGTTGAGATTCCCGACATCATTTTTTTCTAAACATATAGTTTGCGCGAGAGACTCTGCCAAAGTGGTAAAATGTGTAACTTCTTCTCGTAACTTCTAAAATATAGGCATGATAAAAGTGAAAAAAAATATATGATGTGTATTACTATGAAAACTAATAGCGAAAATTGGTTTGAACATCAAATTACCTAATTTTTTTCACTTAATCGGTGATACGGAACCCTACGTGCGCGAGTCCGACTCGCACTTGGCCGGTTTTTTCGTATGGGATTGAATTGAAGTTGGAGGGCGCTGTCGAAATCTCGCCCAGGGCGCTGGTAGTGTTAAAACCGGCACTGACTACATCAAAAATAAACACTGTCAATATGTATACTGCTGTTACTCATGTTATTTCTATAGGAATTCTTTGTGCAGTAAGTAACTTTAATTAATATAAGACAAAGGCATTCTTCATCAATCTTTGTTTCAGTCATAAATTCTGAAGTGCCTACTTCACACTGCATTATGTTTTACACATGCAAATTTTGCAATGAATGTACCGTTGACCCATTACGGCGGCCGAGTTTGATTAAAGCTTACAGTCAGTTTATCTATGCTCGGAACATTACAATTTCTCGCGATATCGCACCCAAATGGGAATAATGACTCTTCACAGTGCATTTCCAAGCGTTTATAGGCAAGTTCGGGAGGTGGAATGGCACAATGATACTCAAACTGGGTTATGGACGCCAATAACACTATAAGGGACAATCAAAATACTAACATAAACAGGTAGTCTACTTTAATGAAGGCACTTTGCACCGTGTTAGAATTTGAAACAAATACATAAAACAGAACTCACTTTGGTGCTCGATATTTTATAGCTTAACTTTTTTAATATTAGGCTATTATTCCAATATTATTTTATTCCTTCATTAAAAGGTCGATATTAATAAAAGGTTTTATAAAACCCGTATTCAAAATGTACATTCTTTTTTAATGATGATTTGTAAATGATGAGGCTTTTTTTAATAATACATATTTGTTTCTTTTTTAATATTTGTTAAGCAATAGAAAAATTGCATTAGGTTCATGCACTCTAAAATTGTCTCATACCGTAAAATAAAATCGAGATAATCTTGTTTTCATTCATAGTTGAAGTCGGATATTGAAATAATAATAGTGCTCTCGAAAGTCAATAGGTATCCTACGGCGACCTTGATATTTATGACATGAACTTTTAAGATCGCTTCTTTAGATCAACGACGTCGTGTTGTGTAAGCTATACGGTAAACTTTTGAGTCCAAAACTTGTTCAAGTTTTGCGTATGATATGCAACTCTACTTATATTCCCTATTGGGATGCGTTACGTAGAAAGCGCTGCAAGTAAGCCAATGGGCGACCTTTGTGATTATTTCTAGGAAACGTCTGTTTGCTATTTGATAACTGGTTCTAGGAATCAAAGCAACATCTATTGTGTTTTTTATTGGTCACTTATATGCAGTAAAACTTCTCGTAACCTTAGTCGTACTATGTCATCAATGTTAGATATTATTACTTTAAGCGAGTTAACCTACTCCTTTGTAAGAAGCGATCACTAAGCTCTAGCGAAGACTTTAAAGTGCCGGGTTCGAATCCTCGGTGGGGTCAAAATCTTGTTTGATTGGACCATATACCTATGAAGGCTAAGATTTTATCATTTTTCTAAGTGACCCAAAATGGTTAAATAGATTAACTTATAGGATGTGGCAATACAACTTAAAAGACAATGGGACTCATTACGTGTGTAATTGTATGATGGTAAATAAATGACAGGTGATTTATAAAATGCAATGTGTATTTCACCAATTAGTAATGACTGAAGCGCACTTAGTAGGCATTTGAATCATCAATGAATTCATAACTTTTGGCTTATAGAAGTTGAAAGGGCGTAAACTAAAACCGACCAATTTGTAGTAGTAGTTAGGCAGGGGATTATAAGATCTACTCAATTCACTTGACATGGGAAATTTACAAAAGGAGATCCTTGCGCACTGTTGTGTGTATCTGTTACTGCAAAAGCTCGAACTATGGTAAATCTTAAGATTTAAGTGTAAGTCTTAAGATTTACCGTCATGAGTTGGTAAATGTAGTATTTCTGAAAATACGACGATATTTTCGAGCTTTTACCATTCGATTTCAGTAAATATTAGGATTTACGTACCACTGTCAGTGGTAGATAGATAGATAGATAGATACTCTTTATTGCACAAAAACACAGACATTACAGGAAACATATTACAAACAACACAAAGTACAATCTAGGCGGTCTTATCGCTTATAGCGATCTCTTCCAGACAACCTTCAGGTAGAGGAAACCAGATTGACTAAGGAAATGGGTAACCCAGTGCAAAACTATCTAACTATTTTATATTAAATACGTAAAATTATTACATAAATATACCAAGAAGTATATATACCATAGACATACACATATACATATAAATATATTTAAATACACTTAAATAAAATATACATAATAATAACATATTACATACATAGGTACATAGTTTAATAAGATACTTTATTAATTAATATACATAGATACTTATTATTATTTAATATTATTTGAGTATGAATTTAAGTACTTAGATATGATAGAAGAGAAAGAATGTAGAAATTAAAGAGACAGGAGATGTGATTTAAGCCTAAGCTTAAAAACTGGGAGGGATTGGGAACGTCTGATGGAAAGGGGAAGGGAATTCCACAGACGGATGGATTGGACAGTGAAAGACTGGGAGTAGGATTTAGAGAGATGAGATGGAAACGATAAGTGGAGTTCACGGCAGGAACGCATACCATGATCCGCGGTGGGTTGCAAGAAATTGAAACGCTCTTTCAGATAGGGAGGTGAAAGAGGATTGAAAAGCACAGTATATAAAAGTGATAGAATATGGAGTTCGCGGCGACGACGGATGGGAAGCCAATTGAGCTGAGAACGATATTCAGACACATGGTCATACTTACGTAGACCGAAGATGATTCTAATACAGTAATTTTGGAGACGTTCAAGCTTGTCAAGAAATATTTCATTCAGGTCTAGATAGCAACTATCCGCGTAGTCGAGAATGGGCAGTAAAAGGGACTGTACAAGAGCAATTTTGGTGGGTATGGGAAGAAAATTGCGCAACCTGCTTAAAGATGCAGCAGACGCAAACAATCTTCTGCTGACCTCCCTGATATGAGCATCCCAGGTCAATGAACTGTCTAAATATATCCCCAAGTTTCTAACCACCTGGCTATAAGGAATTTGGACTCCGTCAAATATAATAGGTGGAAGAGAATCCCAATTCACCCGGGAAATCATACGCTTTCCACCTACTATAATGACCTGCGTTTTACTGGGATTAACCTTGAGGCCAAACGACTTACTCCACTCCGAGATACGCTCCAGGTCCATGTTAAGAAGTGACACGGCGCTCGGAAGATCGTCTTGGCTACTCTGGGCATAAAGTTGAAGGTCGTCTGCATAGAGATGGTAGGATGAAGAAATAATATGAGTGATTGAATTTATGAAGACGGAAAAAAGCAGAGGAGATAAGACACCACCCTGAGGTACACCGGCACCGAGTTCGCACCAAGCAGAAAGTGACTCATCAACACGAATCTGTTGCCGGCGACCATAAAGATAACTACGAAACCAGTCAACCACCGATGGAGATATGTTAAGAGAATATAACAGGGCCAGCAACACATCGAAATCCACGGTGTTAAAAGCGTTACTAAAATCCAGTAGCGCCAACACCGTTAAACGTCTATTGTCCACTCCCTGGCGAATATCGTCAGTAATTTTGACCAGAGCTGTGACTGTGCTATGTCCTGGACGGAAACCAGATTGGAAGGGACTTAAGATATGGTTTTTTGTAAGGAAATGGCTTAATTGTTGATGGACAACGCGCTCCAGAACTTTCGATAGGAATGGTAAAATAGAAATGGGGCGGTAATCGGAAAAGGAAGATGGATTGGACTTTTTTGGGAGAGGAATCACTTGAGCGTCTTTCCACAAAGTGGGGAAGGTGCTCGTGGATAAGGAACAATTGAGAATGTGAGTTATGGAAGGAGTAAGGATATCAAGGATGGGTATGATCATGTTACGACTAACACTATCGCTACCGACAGCATTAGACGCTATGGCCAAGATATTCTTCTTAACATCACATTCGGTTAGCTGACTAAAAACTAAAGAGGAATAATCTGGAATTGGAAGAGATGACAAGTGATTAAGAGTTTTTAATTTAACCGAACCATCAATGGTAGTCGAAGAGGAGAAATGTTTATTTAACGCGTCGAAGTTTATATCTTTAGGCAAGGAGTTATTACGAGATCTTCCAATTCCCAATGATTTTAAAAATTTCCAGACTTTAGCTGGATTTCCATTCTCGACAGACTGGTGAATGTGGCGTCGTTGAGCATCTCTACACAACCTATTGCAGCGATTCCTAATCAACTTATATTTTTCGCGGTTTTTGTCGGACGGGTCCAATTTAAATTTCAGCTTGGCAGAATTCTTTTTATGTCTTAATGCTTTCAGGTCTTCTGTAAGCCAAGGAGCAGGTGAATGCTTGACTTTCACGGGTCGTACAGGAGCATGTTTATCGAAAAGGTCCAAAACTAATGAGTTAAAAAGATTTACCTTCTCATCAACACTACCGGTAGCAGTTATCACTGACCAGTCAGCATCAATGGCATCCCTGCGTAATTCTTCAAGGTTCATACCACCAAAATTGCGCTGTAGAAGAATTTTCGCCTTAGATTTTGGAGGACGGATTTTGTAAGACATATAAATAAGATCATGGTAAGAGAAGGCGTCAGCAGAAGTTTGACCATGTTTGGCAACATGGTCGGTAGAAGAAACAATCAAGAGATCAAGAAGAGAAGGAGAGCTATTAGGGAAAAAGTGAGTGGCATCGATAGGAAGAATATGAAGGTTACAAGAGTCGACGATATCTCGAAGGTGTCTAGAACGGCAATCATTTTTTAATAGACATGTATTGAAGTCGCCCATGAGTATCGTATGACTATAAAGGGGAGTAAGATCCTCCAAAAGCTTCTCTAGAGTAGCAAAGTAGTCCACCCTGAGAGAAGGACTATAGAAGACTCCAAGAAGAAGTTTGGTATGGGAAAGCGTTAGTTCGATGAAAAGGTGCTGAGCCGTATCTGAGGAAGATGAAGAAGGAGACACATTGATGATAGAGAAAGGGATATAGGACCGTACATAAATTGCAACACCACCGCCGGTTCGGATAATGCGATCATTCCTGATAAGTTGGAAACCTGGAAGAGAAAACGAAGTAGAAGGAAGACAAGGGTTGAGCCACGTTTCCGAGACCAGAACAGCATGGATGTCCTTATTATCAAAAGCCGTAAGCATATCGGGAAAGTGAGCTGGGATACTTTGAGCGTTAATATGGACTACGTTAAAATTTTTTGCCACGCCAGAAAAGGTATCTTTAAGCACATCAGACAAAGGTGGAGCAGAAGAGTAAAAACTATCCTGAGAAGGTGAAGAGGAAAAGGAGAGAAACTGATCACACAGATTATCAACAGAGGTGTTGGGTGAATTCATAATCAAATAATACAGATATAATTTATTATAAAAAATAGATAAAATTTATATAAATAAAATAAAACATAAACATACACAACAATATAGTTTAACTCGTAGTCAAAAAACAGGTATAATTTCCTCTACCCGCCGGTGTGTATAGAAAAAGGCACTTATAACCTACATACACTTTAAATAGTACCTACGTTATAAAAAATTTACGCAAAGGAACGCGCCCATTGGCTTAAAGTGATCATGAACCCAGAGCCGTAAAATTTGACGAACAACAACAAATGTCACACTAACACTTGACAGCCAAATAATATTACATTGAACAAAGGTAGAATTACATTATAAAAAAAATAAGTTATAGAATTTCATGTACCTACGGTGAAAGCGAAAATTATATAATTATCTACCCGGCTAAATCAAGGTGGGCTAGTAAACGACACAAAAATTAACAAGTACAATGGACAAAACGGATACACTTAAGAACAATAAGACAGGAGACTGTAAACAGGAACCAAAAGCTATTTTCGGGTTCGCCGGGACCGAGACCTACTGGCAGCGGATGCTTCCTGGACTGTGCCCGCCGTCGCCACCGGGTCCTTGACGTCACGGGAACATATCCTATCCAGCTCGCCCATCGTCGTTATCCGGTGCCGCTTACCATCCTCCGCAGCAACAATAACAATACCATTCTTGGTCCAGCTATTGGTGATTCCAACACGTTTACGGGCCTCCATGAATGTGTCATGACGCCCCTTCGTCAAAAACTCAGAAAGCGTCATGCCCGAACCCTTCAGAGACGTCTTTGAAGACCAAAATTTGTCTCGATCCTCAGCCCGACAAAACTTGATGAGCATAGTCCTGGGCTTAGCTTTTGTTTGCTGACCAATACGATGACACCGGCTAATCAAGTCCAATGCAATAGGCAACTTATAGCGCTCAAGAGCCTTGATCAACACGCTACCAGTATCTTCATGGGGGGCCTCAGGAACACCATGCACAAGCAGTATTTTTCTTCGGCCCCTCATCTCCAGGCGGTCGCACTCCTTGGCAAGCAGTCCCATCTGCTGCTGGAGGTTTGACAGTGTTGACATGACAAACCTCTTGAAAGCAGTGAAGTCAGCAGCCAGCGTGGCGATGGTTGTCTTGGCAGGAGACTTGGTGGTTGCTTGATCCAGGCTGGCCTGGAATCCCGCCATCTGCGCAGAACACATCTCCCGTACCTCGTCCAGGGATTTTTGAAGCAGTTCCATAGTGTAGTTTTTTGTGGAGTGAACAGTGAAGACCGTAGTGCAGTGTTAAGGAAATAACAAAATATGGAAAACACACTGGCAGGTATTTGGCTTGGTATTAAAGCATTTAAATATACTTGAGTATTTTTTTTGAATTTAAAATACAAGAGTTTTCAGGAGCACTTAAAATACGACCTGACAGTTTCGCGTTTTGGTAGATGTTGGTTTTAAGAATAAAACAATGAGTATTTCTTATTAATTAAACTCATTGACCTTTATATCTAGCACAACTACAATAATGCTTTTTGGGTCCGTTTCAATATATACCATGCCATTCATGTAAATCCTAAGATTTACCAAACGAATGATGGTTAAAGTGCGGATCGCAAGCCTTTTCGAACATTTACCATTGGGAATTGGTAGATCTTAGGATTTACTGCAGTTCGAGCTTTTACAGTAACATATCAATACATATAAGCACCAGGCTCCGTATTATGTAGACCAGCTGTTTTGTATAGTAAACATTTATACTACTTCTGCCAAATTACGAAAAGAATGTAGTAAACAAACCGCTTATGCCTTCTTATTTCATGTTTTATGATTAATACTAGTATTTTTTGTTGTAATTTTATTAGTTCATTATGTTTTTAAACTATCATACCTATATGATTATGTTTAATGTGAATACGTACGTACCTAGGTACGTATTTTCATCACATGGTACTATGTGTCATAATTTTGTTTATAAATATTCTTTACTCTACTTTTCTTGCATCTATAGGTATACTATACATGCAGGGGGAGTACTTTTCCCAGCAGAAGGGCAATAGAGTTTAGGTACCAGGGCTGGTTTATTGATTCCAATATCATAATAATTTGATCACAAAGACGCGAACAAAAGGCACTTAAACTTTCTCGAGCTCTAGTAATAAATAACCTTTTAGCATCTGTGACTCCCGTAATATTTGATTAATTGACACGATTTTGAATGTGCCCAACGAAATGAACGATTAAATCATTATACTACACAATTTAAAAAGGATACAGGATTACTTTTTATTCGTTTTAACTACAAATGATAAAGCGGGGAGAATCGCTTTTACTATCGATTAGTTTAGATACAATGTATATTACCTACATAGATTAATAGTTAGAAAGTTATAAAGAGTTCGCCATAATGAACACGATTATAACTTCTATGTATGGCGCCAGAAGTGATGTTGAAGTGCGACGCCGTCAATATAGTAGCTGTGCATATAATTATGAATTTATTTAATGCGAATGCTGATCAAACATTGCGCTTGGCATTGAGGCCCGGCCTATAAAACACTTACATTAAACAGTGTTAATATACAGGAATGTCTTGGTGTCGCTTTATTTCCTGCTCGTCTTCGGTTTATTTATTGTTTGTTTGCGTGTTTTTCTCCTAATGTCTAATCGTTAACAATCGCATTTGTCGTAATCGTATCTTCCCGAGCGTCACTGGTAGTTTTGTAATAGTAAGCAATTAACATTTCCTCTTTGATTACGTTTAAATGTAACACGGAATTGGGGCATTTTCATACCCAAAAATATTTTTACATTAGCGTGTAACGAGCTATACAATTAGTAGTATGGTATAATTTAATTATACCATACTACCTATTTGACCTCATTTCGGGCCACGGCAGGCTATCCCTCCCATGTATTTGACTGAGTATAACACAGATACGTTTTCTGTATCTTCATGTTTGTAATCAGATTTGTTATGATCTGGTCGATATTAACTGTATGAAGAACGTAGAAACGGTGTGCAAATCCGAGCCCTTTTTGTTCTCGATTGGCGCTTGCGATTGTGATTCTTAGACCAACAAAGCAATCACGGTAATTATTGCATGTACAAACAATAAATGTATGTAAATTATATCATAATTATCAGACGATTCCAATAGGCGGCCAGTAATAATTAATAATGTTTACTTTGAGGCAAGAAATTGGATTAATTGAGACATATTATCAATAAAACATTGTTAATGGACCGTTCAGAAATAAATGGACAGGTCAAATTATGTTTGCTTAATTTGAAAAGGAGAATGTAGACTATGTTATCTTAGTTTATGTATTGTTAAGGACTTCAGGAGAATATTGGCTTAAATTAACGAACCTGCTTTGCCTATATTGTCTTAAACTGATAAGAGAATATGTAGATACGGATATATTACTAAGAAGACCGGCCAGGAAAAATAAATCTGGTCATTAAACATTATATATGTAGGTAGGTACTATTGAATCGAAATCACTGTCTGTATTACCTAATGGATACTGTGCTATTTTAATAAAAAAGAAAGTTAACAAAAATGACAAGGAAGTGCAATTTTCAAGACATGATTTATTCTAAATTTTCCATATACCTACTACCGTTGTGTTTAAGCTACAGCCAGCTAGGCCACTCTAGCGCTCCACCTTCGAAATAAAGGGGTAGGCGAGGCGGGACCTTTTCGCGCGGCGAGGTCGGCGACCTTTGTACAGCTGATTTTTCGCGCTTAGTAAAAGATAAAATAAAAGAGATTCCATTGCAAATTTTAAGAAAGTCGCTGATAGAAAAAGTTTTAAAACTTTTTTTTATGGAAATGCAATATATATTATCAGCTACTTATCCACCTCTTTAAAGGATTGCCTTGATTCATCAATCACAGTTTAGTATTAATGAAGTTTATCGGTACAATATTTTCATAACATCACTTTTTTGACCACAGAGCGAGGAGCTTCGTTCGCAATTGGAGAACGAGCAGCACTACTGCATGGTGTACCGTACGCAAGTGAACGAGCTCCGGTCGCAGGCGGACGACAGCTCCCGCGCCGCGCGCGACCTGGAGCAGGAGCGCGCCAGTCTGATGCACCAGCTGCAGCTGGCGATCGCGCGCGCAGACTCCGAGGCCATCGCGAGGTACGTACGGTCTTCCAATCTTCACACGGATGTGACTTAGATTTCAAGCTCGACTGTGACCGTTTAGGTGTCATTTTGGAAGGAACACTATTTAGAAAAAGTGCTAAAACCGGGAGCAGCAAACACTGCGTTTATCATCATTAGCCTGATAAACGCAGTTCATCAGCCTATCGTAGTTCACTGCTGGAACTACGATAGGCTGATGAACCAGCTGTTCGCCACTTTGGGCAAAAATCCCTTAATTGCCACACTGGACAGGCAATTTATCGATCGCAGGGCGTAGCTTCTCGCTTCGGTGACGCTGCACCAACTGCAGCTGTTCCTACTAATAATATGATTAGTTGATCCAGCTCGAAGGACCAAACCGATAGAACTTTGCGACCATATTTTAAACTGAAACCTTTGTTATCCAGGTCGATAGCGGAGGAGACGGTCGGCGAGCTGGAGAAGGAAAAGACGATGAAGGAGCTGGAGATGCGCGACGCGCTGGCGCAGCACCGCAGCGAGCTGGCCGCGCGCGACGCGCTCGTGCAGGGCCTGCGCGACCGCGACCACGAGAACCGCGCCACCATCGACCTGCAGCGGAAGGTTAGTGGCCAATGGTGTCTTACACCATTACTCATGCGGCTCTCCTCTCCTTTTCATTCGCGGTGCGAGATAGGGTTGGCCCGGCCGTAAGAACCGCGTCACAATCAACTTCCACCGGGAGGTTCTGGCGTGGCCGTTTGTTAGTCTTTTGCAACAACGATTGGGATAGATAGATAAAAAAAATATTCCCAAAGCAGGCACACATACAGAAACAAAATACAATAAAACTACATAGTAATCTGAAACCTAGGCATGTGTGAAGCACACATTTCACATCAAAAAATTTTTTTAATTCGGACCAGTAGTTCCTGAGATTAGCGCGTTCAAACAAACAAACAAACTCTTCAGCTTTATAATATTAGTTAAGATATACGTGAGTTTCCTCACCATTTAGAAAGACTGTCATACCTTCATGGCTGAACATCGCAATGTTCGCAGGAGGTGGACGAGCTGCGACGCAGCGGGACGGCGCTGGCCGAGCGCGTGGCCACGCTGCAGCACCTGCAGGAGGAGGTCGACCGCCTCAACAAGAAGCTCAACAGCGAGATCATGCTCAAGCAGCAGGCCGTCAACAAGCTCGCCGAGATCATGAACAGGTATGACGTCATTGCGTTTGTAAGGCTAAGCGTATTCTGAGACGCAGGCGGCGCAGGTTCACGCAGGGCATGAACCTGCGATGTTTTACAAAACGCGGAACATGCGAGACCTACATACGATGCGGTGCAGGCAAGTGCAACGAAAAAATACGTCTGCCTCGATTGCGCTGGTATCTGCTGCGTCGCGTGCGTCTCGCCATACGCTTAGCCTAACGCCGGTCTCTTGGCGGAACGGCCGGATTACACAGAGTAAATGAATGTGACGTCACTGAATCGGGGCGTGGCCTTATACAATATAGATCGTCGTAAAATGGGGTGTAAATCGTGAAAAAGGGGGCGTATCAAGCCCACAAAAAAGACAGACGGACCATTCATTGTGAGTGTGTTTAGTAGACAAATAAAAATAATATAAGCAAGATTTTATGTTTCTTAAATATAATCTCTTCGGATTAGCAAGCAGATGTGCCATTGAGCCATATCATCCACAGAACCGATAACCGGTTGATTAAATGAGTTCTAGAGTGGACACCGCTTCTATCTAGGCAAATGTAGTGTGTACGGCCTCAAGCCAGGTAGAAAGACCACAAAGGTGGCAAACGTGCCTATGGCCCGTCTTATGTAGAGCGATTACAGCAGCCTATGAACGCCTGCAATATCAGGTATACCACACGCGCGTTGCCGATCCTTTAAAAACCTCTACACAATCTTTTTGAAGGACCAAATATAAACAGATTCCGTTATTTTTCACTTTAGGAAAGACATGAACCCGACCACGACGAAGACCAAGAGCAAGATGTCTGTACGCAAGGACAAGGACTACCGCAAACTGCAGCAGGAGCTGACGCGGGAGAAAGAGAAGTTCGACCAGCACATATCGAAGCTGCAGCGCGACCTGCAGGACTCGCAGCAGCAGCTGGTTGAGGAGCAGCAGACGAGGTTGAAGCTGGCGATGGAGGTAACTGAGGGTTGAGCTACTATCATCATCATTGCAGGGATGCGGCCGTATGCTTCAGGGTTACCCGTGTCTCTGCAACTTGCTGCCCACTGGTAACACAGGGGGGTTTAGTGGGTATGCCCTCCCATTTCGGGAGGTGTGAGTCCCACACACCATGGCATGACGGTGCCTAATGCATTCCCCTCTAGAAAAAAAAAACTATCATCATCTTCGTCAGCCTATTGCCCACTACAGTCCACTGCTGGACATATGTCTGCATATCGTCGCTGCGCGTGCAATACCGCGAAAGAGCAGTTTGTAAAAACCGCGTATCTGCGTTTTCGCGAATTTACAGGAGAAAGAAAAAACATAATATAATCCGCGTCAAGGATCTGTTGGCGCGATATTTCAATTTTGTCCCTTTTGCTGTTACGCGGTATTAACGAAGTGCTCTTCCGCGGTATTGCACGCGCAGCGACGATATGCCTATCTAGTTGTTCGCCACTTAGGGCAAACATCTGAAGGATATACCCATAATCGCCACCCTGGACAGGCGGGTTGGCGATCGCAGGGCGTAGCTTCTCGCAATGATGACGCTGCTGCCCGTCAGCATTGGCACTACAGCATGACGTTGCATACTAATACAAGAAAATGTCATTTTGTTGACTGGCTCGATGGCTCATTTGGTAGTGACCTCTGCCTTCTGAGCCAAGGGTCGTGGGTTCGATTCCCGCACAGTACTAACATTTGTGTTCATGAATATGTCTGTTTGTATTTAGTCTGGGTGTTTACTATGTATAATATGTATTTATTTACAAAAAAAAAGTATTCAAGTAAGTTTATCAGTTGTCTAGTACCCATAGTACAAGGTTCAGCTTAGTTTGGGGCTATACGGCGCTGTGTGGCCCAGCGTGGCATGTCTTGGTTTATTATTTATTTATTAAATTATGTTTTCGCACACAGGTCGACAGCAAAGACGCCGAAATCGAGCAGCTAAAAGAAAAGCTGGCTGCGCTAACGAGCGAGACCGCGTCTCAGTCGTCGGCGGACGCGGAGGACGGAGAGACGGAACAGACGCTAGAAGGCTGGCTGTCAGTGCCCTTCAAGCAGAACATACGCCGCCACGGATGGAAGAAGCAGTACGTCGTCGTCTCCTCCAAGAAGATCATATTCTACAATTCCGAGAACGATAAACAGAACACCACGGATCCTGTTATGATACTGGATTTGAGGTTTGTGGATCCTTGTTTAAGCTGTCGATAAGAAAGATAAAACTAAATCCATGATTTCTAATTCTGTGAGCATTTTTTCATGTTCAGGAATAGTACCTAATAATCCTTTGTTTCATGAACAACACATAGCGTTACTGTCTTTCATATAGATACTTTGAAGCGTCATTATTTAACAAGTCTTTATAAGTCCATATTGTGAGTTAGCTTAGTTTATATTTATTTACTGGGACAGACACTTGTAGATATAACAGATATTTATCTCAAGTATTGGTATTTGCGAAAGTGTCATTGATTCTCGTAATTCCCACTATACAAATCCTTACTTACATAATAGATATACTTCTTACATACATTAATATAAATCAGAGGATTAAAAGCGGTATATGAAAAATGTCTGGTTATGAGGGACTATTCACAATAAGGTTCTCGAGTCGGATTCGTAAACTTTCTTCCAAGTTCATTGCCCCTTTTGATCATTTTGGGTAGTAATGATATAAATAATTTTAATTGTAAATAATAAAATTGAATAACTAAATGTGTGATAGGTTTTTTAAATAAAAATGTAATTATTTTACACACACCTTATCGTTATCAATGTACAATATTGTATGCATATAGAATACTGTATACACATATACTTTGGCTCGCGCTGCTCAAACAATTAGCAAGCAATGCTAATCCATCAAAATCCTATAGGTTTTTGGGTACCTGTGTGTTCGCGCGAAGCATATTAATCTTTGTGATACATATAAGGCCATAAGTCCTTCAAAGAAAATATTAAATTCTAACAAGGATGGTATTACTGGAAAGCGAATGAACCGATTTATGGCGATGTATACGTACATAGAGTTGAAGGATTTGTTGAGTGAAATGCAAAAATATTTTGCGCTGGTTATGTACTCGTATTGGTATTGAATCTACGGATGAATGGGGCTACTGCCTGGTCTTGAAACTAAGGCATTCCCTTGTAAATTAGGGATTAATTTAATAAGTAAAATTGCCTAATTTAGAAAAGGTTATTTCCAAAATGACCCAATCTAGGATTCTCAGTCGAGTCATTTTCCTGTTCGATTCGATCAAGCAAGACTTCTATTCGATTGAATAGGAATCTTCGTTTGGAAATAAAACAATGCGATAGTCGCACCCCCGAGGCTGTTAAATATGACGTTAAAGAAAAACGTATCGTTTGTCTTGCAGCAAAGTGTTCCACGTGCGGTCGGTGACGCAAGGCGACGTGATCCGCGCTGACGCGAAGGACATACCTCGCATCTTCCAACTGCTGTACGCCGGGGAGGGCGAGGCGCGCCGCCCCGGCGACACCCCCGACCAGCCGACCGACGGCACCGACCACACAGGTGAGCATTCTTACATTGAATATGTACCATTGTTCAGTCGAATATGCAGGGATCGAATTTAAATTCTGATCCCTTAGATTCTAAGGCTCCGATCTAAGGCTTAGATGCTAAACATCTCAATGCAGCTATCATAATCATCAGCCCACATCAGTCCACTGCAGCTATAATTGACAGTAATGTACTACTAAAGAAACTGGGGTTGATCATGTATGATTACACCCCTGAGCCTTATTTGCAACAAATTGTTAAGTTAATCATCCTTACTGTTGTTTCATTTTAAGACTTACTTACGAAGTACTTGATGACCGCCACCATGGCTCTGGTACCATTTCTGAAGCCATAAATAATAAACATTTATTTACACTGACTTCTGTAAAGCCTTTGACTAGGTTTCTCATTCTATTTTATAGTGCTAAAGATGCCCAAAAAGACATACAGGTATTTTTCTTGGATTGAAGAATATCTAAATAAGCTTAGTTTTTTTGTAATACTGAATAGTTTTATCACTACGATACGTATATTATTACAACTGACAACTGATGTGCAAGGGTCGAATTTGGGTTCAAATGTGTTTAATATCTTCATCAATAATATTTTTGTAGTTGCTGTTCCTTCTATTCCCCTTTTTGTGTGTCGGTGACCGTTAAGGTAGAATATTTTACTTTTGACTCGCATCGCCAGCGGAAGTTCGTGGAATGGAATTTACCTATGATATATTTGTTAACACGCAGAATGTTATTGTCACAATAATTTTACACAAAATTCCGTCCATAAAGATGGTCGATCCTCATAAGCCGATTCGTAACAAATGAATATAATTTCATAATAAACACAAAACATGCTAATACCTTCGTCGCAAAAAATATTGATCTGCAGTCCTACTAGGCAGTATCCTACTACTACATTCCATCACACTTAATACTTTCAGGTGAAACTACTACATAGTATTTTTGTTTACAGGCAACACAGTGCAGCATAAAGGCCACGACCTGGTCAACATAACGTACCACATTCCCACGGCGTGCGAGGTGTGCCCGCGGCCGCTCTGGCACATGTTCCGCCCGCCGCAGGCCTACGAGTGCAGACGTGAGTACTGTATAACATCTATACTACTTTATATGTGTGAGCGTTAGTTTTGTGTTGTCAGAGTCAGTTTATAGGCAGGGCGTGTGCATGCGGCTAATACGTTAGGCCTTGCTTACGTGTAGCACCTAGTTATGTGGAATGCGTGCATAGGGTGTAGCGGTTCTGCTACTCCCTCCTAGCGGGGGAGTTTTGAGGGATCTGTCCATTTGAGGTGGACTGCTCTGGCGGTGTCAGAGCAGTATGGGCCTTCTAGGAGCCCTGGCGTTGCTACATGGCGCTTGATTTAGTAGCTGGGGTATTTAATGGGTATTCCCTCCCTCCCCAACGTCTTAAGGTAGGGTGCCGTACTTCTATTTCTCGAGGGTGGCGTGAGCCCCATATATTACGCCGTTTCCGAACTGCCTCAAAGCATTTTCCTATCGTATGTAGTGAAGCGCCGCTTTAACAAACGCACATTTTGTTAACTTTGCTTAGCTTTTTTAAAACCATTAGATACAATAAACAGTGCCAACCAACACTCGCGTAGAGCGGTGTTTTCTTTACTATCTAGATGGACCCTCTTATCGTTATTATATCATTACTTAATTCCCTTAAAATTTTTTGGTCCTTCGAGCCGGATGCGAACCATTTCTTATAATTATCACTCTTAAATGTAACTCTTACAACATGTTTATTCTTCGTTCGAATGCATGTCATTTATTAATGCGTGTGTTATGTGTGCGTTCGTTGTCCGCGCGTGCTATAGTTCATTCGCGTTAACCCGGCGTCATGGGGGTGGAAAATTGTTACACGGACGTGGGGGCTGGGTCATCATTACCCAGATAAGGAATGTGAATATTTCTGTATGTATTTGAGAAAAACGATATTTTTTTGTAACATGCAATAATTTACTTTATAAGGATAATACAAAACCATAAACATAATGAAAATAGAAACTTTTATTAATAGGAACAAGGTTTTGAAAACTATTCACTAAATATCAACAAATTTGGCTTTCCTTAGCAAAACTTAACATAAAAAAATATATACCAGTCTTTGGTTTTCTAATCGAACTATTATATTATCTTCTTATATAAAATAATCAAAATTAGTTACTCAGACTCATTTTTATCAATACAATTAGCGCAGAAAGGCAGTATATGTTGAGGGCAAATATGCTTGTTGCATCCTTCACATACGTGTGTAGTTTTGCGATCTTTGCTTGCAGGACACACCTGACACCTCTTACGAGCACTTGCTTCACTACGCTCACTCACGTGGTCATCATCCTCTTCAGACTCCTGATCAGACGGCAAAACATCCGAGTCCGATTCTTCAAGTACCGCCATAATACGACGTCTTTCCAGTTCTTCGCCATCCATTATTACTCGTACTACCTACGGAAAAAATAAAAAAAAACATCAAAACCTCAAAACAATAATACAAAGCATCATAAACAACAATAAATTATTTAAACAGTAATTTATTAAAATGGCATGAAACAGTTACACTGAATACAGGCATGGGTCATAATTACCTTTTTCCCGTGACAACACTTGTTACTCTCAACGCGGCTCTCGCCAAACTGATTTCGCGGGATAAACGTGTAGAGGGACTCAATGACTCCAGCTACTGCGAAGAACGGCAACGTCGCGCGCGTCGTCGAAGAATTATAAGCGAACTACAAAAGTGCGGGTAATTTTGACCCAGCCCCCATGACGCCGGGTTAAGAAAATAGTGACTGACAGGTCACTGACAGGCCACTAGCCAATTAAAACGCTAGAAATAGTGACGAGCGGGCTCGCGGTCGGCGCCATGCGCACTGGCTTCAAAACCGCTATTGTTGGCGAGGCGGCGGGTGCCCTTATTATTATAAATTAGAATATGGGCTAATTTAATATTTATATTGTTTAGGATGCCGAATGAAGATCCACGTGGAGCACATAAACGAGGGCGAGGGCGTGGCGGCGTGCAAGCTACACGCCAACCGCGCACGCGAGTTGCTTCTATTGGCCGCGGCCGCACCCGACCAGCGGCGGTGGGTCGCGCGGCTGGCGCGCCGCGTGCAGCGCTACGGCTACCGCGCCGCGCACCACACCAACCACGACCACACCAAGCTGTCGCCCAGGTGAGCCGCCACTAGCCGCCTCAGCTGCTACTGCTAAAAATTGTAATTAGTCCGTCTTTTAGCTTATTCAAAAACAAAAGACACGTATTTTTTTATTAGTAAATTAGACTAAAAATTACAAAGTTATAGCCCGTTGAAATTACGCGTGACGTCTCTTGGTAAGGCATTTTTACGGGAGCGAGTGACGTCAAAGACTCCCACTCCTAACTTTTGGTGCCTTGTATCTTTGCTATTGTTTATATGAATGAAAAAAGGAAAAATACGTGTCTTTTATTTTTGAATAAGCTAAAAGACGGACTAATTACAATTTTTAGCCGTAATAGCCTATTAAATTCTACAATATGTCATGTTAAGGCTGACCCCACGTACCTACACGTAGCGACGATGCAGCAGTGCCTACCCGGAATGCGAAGAGGTTTACGCCTCACCAACGCGCACGTTGCGATTATTATTGATAGCAATCAGGAACTCGACGTGACGTCAGCGTGCACGCACTGTACGTAACAATTTGACGCCTACTCCGCTCAATACACACGTTCGCCAAATGTGTTATCAGCCTAATGTCAACGCGACTGTGGCGCCCCGTGTGGTCTAGTACGTGAACCAAAGTGAGTGTTGCGCTTGTTGCAGGGACTCGATGCGGTCGAACATGAAGGCGTACATGAACGCGACGCAGCGCAGCTCGACGCTGCCGGCCAACGCGTCGCTGCCGCGCCAGTGACGCGCCGACTCACGCCCGCCGGTAAACTCTCCGTTGGCCGACCAACCGATTTTATTATTACTTTACTGTGGGTAGCTCCGACCGCCCTCGTCCGGTCAGTAGTTTTGGGTTTGAATCTTCCGTTTGACGTAACCGCTTCGTGTGATCTCCGCTTTATCGATGGAACTGATGAGATGCGACGATATTATGTACTTATGGAAAATATTATTATGACGGTGCGGTTGCAATATTGACAACTCCGCCGTGACGTTACGAGGTCATCGGTTTAATTGAACATCTTTTTCGCCTTTATTGTTATGGAACTTGAATTGCTGTGAGACTAACCAGTTTTATTCTGTAAAATACGTCTGTGTCCCGCAATCTAGTTGACTAAACTAAATGACCCAGTTAACACATATAGATTCGGAATCTATGCCATTACTGTGATGTTTTTACACGTACGTAGAATACAAGTAGACAACACATTCACGTTAGGCGTAACTCTCCTTGCGATTTCAGTCTACTTTTGAAATCATAAATGATAGATATTATGCTATAGGTTATTCACACTCTAGTACGGCCTTATAATTACCTAAGAACAGTCAATGTAGGTAATATAGTTCTTATATGGGAAATACGACTAATTAAACGTGGTGATATTTTTAAAGGAATTGTTTTATATCTAAAAAAAATGCTTATTTGATAAAAGCGTATGAAGTTACGTAGTAATCCGTGGTTACGTTTGTGTGCGCACTGAAGTTTATAGCTATCGAATCGAACCCTGTAAATATTAGTTTCATTAATTATGTTGATATTATATTTTTGTTCGCTTGTACGATAATATGCGCGTGTCGAAGACGCGACTTGTTTGTGACGCGGCGACGCGCGGCGGGGGCCGCTCGCGCTGAACAGGCTTCTTTCATGCGCTACTAGGATAGTCAGGGCGCTTTGTGCGAACCAACGGGACGCTAGGTTAACAATTATTAATGTCACATTTAGCATAATATTCAGACAGATATGTTCGAACTAACCCTATCTTTTTGATGCACGTTATGATTAACATTTAAGCCTGTCACTGTTCGATTTCGCTTCACAAGCAGCTTTAGTAACCGCATTAGACTGTTAGATCCTAAACTTATTTCACATAATATAAATTAATATTTTGCTATAACGATTTAAAAACCAGACGAGCATTTCATTTATCTATTTTTTGTTATGTTTTTATGTTAATCATCTATTGCGCTTCTGTGTTACTTTATTCGAATGATACTTACGATTGAATCAGCATTCTTGTTGTCGATTATGTAGAGATATGCCATAGTTATAGTACTAATACGATTTGATGAATCGAATGAGATATAATGAACAATATCGCAAGCCATTGCAAAAAGGGAATTGATCGAACCTCATGCTCTTGGTGATACACTACAGTGAGATACAGTATGTGAAAAGAGAGAAAAAGACAATTTTATAGCATGAGGAAGAGACCTACGGAATCAATTGAATATATGTATATACTTTATAACTAACCGTAGTAACCGTTTACCACATTTTTGCACTGTTAATTAATTTAGAAAAAATAGATAGTACATAAATGTTACAATTGTTCAGGAATTGAAATTAAAATGTAATTAAATTGATATTTACATAAATGCACTGGTTCAGGAATTTCACGTCAGCACTCGCTATTTTCTCTAAAATGAATCTTAGTAAATTGTACACCACTGTTGACATTCTTCAGAGACCTAACTAGATGTAAGTACAGTGCATGACGGGGTATTTTTATTTGAAAATTAACGAACAACAGTGCCATAATTATTTTGTTTAGTGAACTTACTCCTGTAGTTGCTCAAGATACAACCATCACTTAAAATTCCGTGTGTTACTTAATATCATAAGACTCAGGCGGGCTTCCTTATTCACGCGATCAATTAACTCTCTATAATTTGGATATAGGTACATTATATAAATTGATACTGAGCTTATATTGATACCGTAAAAAGTTAAAACTACAAAAATGTATCAGGGATGTAACGGCCTTGTGTGCGCTAAAAGCGTGACTGTTCATTGCACTATTGTGCATGACTCGGCAGTTCGGTCAGCACGCAGGTCACATCTGATTACATCGGAGCGTTTCGCATACCTACAATACGCGTTCTGAATGTATTGTGTAGTGCTTGTTTCAAGCAGAACGCGCAATATAGCTAGTTGAAGTTTTTTTGAACACTCGAATCGACATGCTGTGATTGTTTGATAAATAAAACACGAAGTCCGTACCATTCTTGATACATTTCTGTGGTAATAACCGTAACTGTGCGTCGCGCTGACTTTTGTATCTGCTTTGTTTAGTCACTGTAATAGTATGTTTTGAGCTTCATTCTTTCGTAAATGTACATACTTATGCCACACAGGCATTTGAAGCAATAATGTAGAAATTGAAAGTGTCTTATTAAAATGCTCTCTGATATCAAGTATAACAAATTATAATAATCTTAATTAATTGATCCTAAAAATACCTACATTGGTGCCAAAAATAGGTTACTGAAGAGTTTTTCAAATACCAATAAAGATGTAGTCTGAATTTTGAAGTTCACAATTTTTTATAACCTGCTTCAATGGTTGTGTGAAGATAATTTGAAACCAATTTTAGAGAGCTTAATCTATGTAAATGTACTTCTTAGAGGTTATCATGTACATAATATCAAAAACACCAATTTTTCTAGGGATCTTCTAGTTATGTACAATAAGACATTTTAGTTGTGATTATGAAGTACAAAACGTGTTGTGAGTTCATTCCGCTTCACAACTTTTAACGTGTAATAAATATCCAATGCCCGATCCACGTAATGACTTTTTATAAATAATTACATGGATAATAAGCAGTTTAATATTAATAGATGTTTATATTTATAATATGATTTTAAATTGTTCTATATTTTCCCATGGATGTGATATTGGCTATGCTCATACGCTATAAATTGTATACGCGACCGTGGACTGGGCTCCTCTTGAAGCGCAACTTACATACAGATCGCTCTTTTGATGATCCTATAGCGCAGGGAGGTGGATAATCGGATTAGTCAGTGAGTTATCAATTGTTTAATATAAGTAACGAATAATAGACACGGTCTTTCAAAGGTTTGTGTCGGCAAAGCTGTTTACTGACGTTCTGAGATGATTACGGATGCATCTACAAACCAACTGGCGCCCCTTGCCTAATGTCTGCCAATGTCGCAAGTCGTTGCAGGTGGTAAGCGTGGCTTGGGGTCGGCATCCGTGCAGGTGTCTCGCACGAGGTGGGATCAGGCGACCTCTTGGCCGCTCGTGTGCGCGAAGGCTAGATAGCTGGATAGCTGTGATAATAGATGTGTTTTTAACACCCGTGGTGCTAAAGGGAAGCAGGCCTCCAACGCATTGTTTTAGTGGTTCTTGTTATCATATACATACGCTGTTTATTATTGCTCTACAACACTGTTTACATTCCTACAATGAAAGCTATGTTGATTTTGTTTATGTTAGTTTTACATTGACTCGGATTCAGTTCTGGCTCGACCAGTTGTCGCTTCTAATATGTTCTAGTTGTAAGTTCAAACAATCTCTATCGTTCATGTACTGAAATACGAATTTCAAGTCTACGTACTTAAGTGTTTCGCAATCTTCATAGCTTTATGCTTATTTTTGAGATGCATTTTTAAATTATATTTTATTAGGGCAGCTATTGCATTGTTCGTGTTATGTCATTCCATATTGTATCATACATGTGACTTCCAATTGTGTTGCAAGTGTTCGAAAATGGTTAATTGCCAAAGAAACAAAAATCAGACTAAACAAAGTGTTTTCAGTTATTGCGAGTTATTTAGTCCACGTTATTCTTTGTCGCGACTTCATTAATAAATTAATGTACTATTAATAATATTGTTATTTACTACGATTACTATGCATAATTTTAAACCTGATTTTATGATATGACATTTCTGGGGAGTATTTTTCGGCATTGTTAGCTTGATAGCGGTGACAATAGAAATACTCCCAAATTGTCTTATAGTATACATTAAAATAATGGACAATGTAAAATCATAATTGTGTTAATTATTTATTATCGAATTACATCATTTATTATAAACTTTTTATTTTATTTATCATGCTAAAATTGTAAGTTCCTAACTAGCTAACTCTTCGTTTTGTAAAGAGTGTAACATCTCAAGTAGCTCTGCGCTCATGTAGTTCATTTGGAATAACAATTATACACTAGGCAACATGTACTCTTAAGATATATCGATGAATCTATTATTTGATAGTTGGTTAGGGCTGGAGGCGCCGCCGAGGCCGGCCGCCTCGCAATATGTTATACCACGTGCCTTAGCTACGGCCCACTCCCATATCACCTAGTAGGCATATTATATTATATGTATCGATAGCTATTATAGTGTACATATGTTTTGAAATAAACTAATATTTTATAGTTTTTTTAAGGAATTTGTATATTGTAAAGATTATTAATTTTATCATAAAATTAATGCCTAGCGATTTAAGTGCTAAATTTGTGAAAAATAAATAACATTTTAAAAGCTCACTGTTTTATTTTTAAATCTGCTTAAAATAGCTCATTAACAGTAAATAACATGATTTAATATTTTAACAAACAACAGGATTATATAAAATATTAATAACAACATCAGTTCTTTCACATACCAATACTCATTCGAAATAAATAGGCAACACAAGATACAAAATTATTTCAAATGATTAATGTATCTTTTCAAATTGAAATGATAAACATTGGATAGACATAGTGTGAAATTATTAAAACAGAGTCAATCAAATTATAATGGTGATTGATCATTAAATTCTTAATGTAAGTACCTAAGTAATAAGTTCAAAGATTACAAGGTATTACGTAAATACTCGTACATGTCTACTGCTTATAGGTATTAGTGTTATCTGGTGCAGTATACGATCAGATTATAAGGTAGTACATATTATGCTCTTAGATTCAGGTGCTTGTATATTAATAATTAGTAATGATTTAGTTTTGTATTCTTGTTTAAAGTAGCCAATTAAATATATTAATATCTAAGTACATTAAACTTTTTTAGTATTGATTTTATATGACCTGATAATTTTTTATTTATTTATGTAAGTACTTATTACTACGTCTTAACTATAATAATGTTTATTATCTACATTAGCGTAGTAGTTCTAGGTAACGTCGAAAACATTGATCGCTTAAGCGTGTTAGTACCGAAACAACTTAGAACAATCCAACGGCTTTCTTCATGTCCTTCTGTTTCCATGCTGGCAAGGCTCGGAACTCGCTGTACGGAGAGCCGAATGTGGCTACGAAATCGTCGTGTGTCAAGTACAGCTGAAAAAGGAAGCAAATAAAATACTGAACAGTTGCTGCGTGATATACTTCTATAGGAAAAAGCATGCAAGTAAAATAAATAAAATAAATAAACCAAGACATGCCACGCTGGGCCACACAGCGCCATCTAGCCCCAAACTAAGCCGAAGCTTGTACTATGGGTACTAGACAACTGATAAACTTACTTATATACATATTATACATAGAAAACACCCAGACCAATACAAACAGATATGTTCATGCACACAAATGTTTGTAATGTGTGGGGATCGAACCCACGACCCTTGGCTCAGAAGGCAGAGGTCACTACCAATTGAGCCACCGAGCCAGTCCAGTTCATTCATACTAATTAAAGTTTTGGAACGGCAGCCTAAATGTGAGAAATGCAGTAAGGCAGGACCTAACTATTCTTATTATGGCTGGCTCGATGGTTCATTTGGTAGTGACTCCTGCCTTCTGGTCCAAGGATTGTGGGTTCGATCCCCACCCGGGACAAACATTCGTGTGATGAACACTTGTGTTTGTTCCGTGTCTGGGTGTTTATATTTGTATTTAAGTATGTATGTATTTGTGGTAGCTTCGTTGTTCTGGTACCCATAACACAAATGCTTAAACTACTTACTTTGGGATCGGAGCAATGTAAGTATGTGAATGTGTGATATTTATTTATTATTGTTATTCAGGTGGCACCAACCTCCTTAGCCAGCGGGTCGACGTCGGGCGGCAGGTGCTCCTTGGGCCCCCTCAGGACAGCCAGCGGGTATTTCTCGTACTGGTCGAACCTGTTCGCGCTGTTGCCGCTCTGCACGGCGCTGTTGCCGCACTGCACGATCGCCTTGCCTTCCAGGGCGCTGATTATTGCACTGAACGTTTTGTGGCCCTGTATGAGCAAGGAAGGGTTTTAACATTTTGAAATAGAACTCTGTAGAGATATTATGCTTACTTCTTAGTTGACAAATATGTACAACCAATGTACGCGTACCTACCTATTTTATGGTCCCTCCCTGTATTCGTAAACCAGAGTATCGAACATAATATCAACAGTAGGTAATGTGATGTGAGGGTTTGTAAGAGGATGTCAGTGGACTTTTAGAATTAAATGTGCAAACTGGTGATAACTGGCAAGTGATTGATTTGGTTAGTAGGTAGGTATTTGGTAACAAGAAAGTAGAATACCTATCTATTAACCCGTTGAACGACGTTGACGCTCAATAAATGCGTAATAGATTTACTGTTATGTCAAATTTATTGGCGGTCAAACGTTGAATATACCTACCTAGTCTAGAAATGCTAACCGATTTTTTTTATGCCTAGCTAGATCAACATGTTAACGACATTATGAAATGAATATAATTTTTTATTTAACAGTTACCTTCCACATAGTCTGTTTCCAGTGTGGGAAGAAACCAGTGAAGTTCGGCGGCTCCCGCCCTTGGCTCAGGACGATGATTGGAGTTTCAGGATCTCTGGCGGCTGGATCTGATCATGAAGAGCATAAGTAGGCAAGTATTGAACATTATAGTTTATAGAGAGATTGAGGTGCGTTATATAAACGCATTTTAAAAGACTTAATCGCAATGTTTGAAGTGGTGTTAATATACCAACTAACAGTGTTGGTTCGAATTAAGATTGCAAAAGGTGGATTATAGTAAACTAGCTTTTGCCCGCGACTTCGTCCGCGTGGCGTGTTTTTTCATACAAAAGTTTTTTCCCGCTAACTCCCGTTCCCGTGGGAATTTCTCAAAATACAGCCATAACTAAACTTTATATTTACTAAGGTACCTGCATGCCAAATTTCAAGCGTCTAACTTAAGCGGTTTAGATTTTTCATACAAAAGGATTTTCCCGCTAATTCCCGTTCCCGTGGGAATTTCGGGAATTCCTTTCTTAGTGCACCCCTACGGTACCTAAGCTACGTCCCTTCCAAATTTCAAGTGCCTACGTTTAGCCGTTTGGGCTGTGCGTTGATATGTCAGTCAGTCAGTCAGTTTCTCCTTTTATATATATAGAATATTTATCAATTCATCACCATCAGCCTATCGTAGTCAACTGCTCCAACATAGGCCTCTCCAGTTGTTCGCCACTTTGGACAAACACCTGGAGGCTTTACCCATAAACGCCACGGTGGGCAGGTGGGTTGGCAGTCTTCTAGAACTGATGACGCTGCTGCCCGTCATCGGCCTGTTGTATTAAGCTACGCCTTTAATCGTGCAGGTTATACCGCGGTTGCCAGAGCCTGTTGGAGGGTGACCTTATTGGAGCGAAAGAAAAGATGATAGGTCGCCCCCTTACATCTCCTATATTGAGACCTACCTAGACATAGGTACTTTATTTATTTATTTAATCTTTTTTGTTTGCACAAGGAATGGCGGCATTAATGCCGTGAGGCATTCTCTACCAGTCAACCATTGGGCGAGCCAGAAAACTATTATGTGGTGCGGTAATAGGCATTTATTTCTATTTTTAACCAAGTTCAAAAAAGAAGGAAGGTTTCTCAATTCGATCGACCGTATGTTTTTTTTTCCAAGCATTTAATTTCGGCTTGGGAGGCCCCTTAGCATAGGAAGCTTAATGCATTAGTATAGTACCTTGCGCGAGGTAATGCTGCGCGATGTAGCGCGCGTCGTCCTTGGCGCGCGGCGCGCAGTGCGTGCCCAGCCAGACGAACAGCGCGCAGTGCGCGTCCACCACCGCCGCCATCTCCGGCGCCAGCTCGTATTGCGACAGAGAGATGATCTCCTCGACTGGAAAACACAATATAAGTAGGTAATTAACCAAGCAATTAGCCTATCTTCTCTTATCTCTCGGTTTCCATGAAAAGACGCCAACATACCCTTCTGCTACCAGCTACTTGAACTTAATTTTATCACAAATATTCAGACAACTTACTTCGTAACTGCGCGTTTGTCATTTGTAAATGAGGCTATTTCATAAATAGCTACGACTAGGTATAAAAGATTTTTACTCTATCCTCTCGACAATCATCATCAGTAATTATCAATTCTATTTGATTTTTTCACTACGCCATCTCAACAAAGTTACTTTGTCCAAATCATCGCCCATCTAACTTTCAACTGTTTTAACGCGTTCTGCGTCGTGTATCCTTTTTTCATACGAACAACTGACTTCTTCTGTGTCTAGAATTTCGGGAGTTAAGTGTTAAAGGAACTTACAGGAGTATTGTCCCGGCACGCCCTGCGATACGTAGAAGAGGCGCGGCGGCAGCGGCCGCGCGACCTCCTTCAGCGGCGAAGCGACCAGCAGCTGCCGGCGCTCACCCAGCGTGGCCCAGAAGTCCGGCTTCTCTTTGCCTGGAAAGGTAAGTGTGTAACTTAATAAGTTAAGAATTTGGACTGAAATTAAAACACGTTTACACGCGCTTTCAAAAACCAGTTTACGGGCGTGTGTCTGGTTTGTAGCGTAGCGTACCTAGTTAAAGCTACAGGGCGTTGGTAAACGCATGTAAGTCCCGCGGGTCCACGCCAGAAGCGCCTTCAGTTGTCCGCATGACCCGTCCCATAAGCATCCTTCAAGCAAACGTCAACCACTATACCTTTGCACAGGATCTACTTGTTAAGATGTCTAATGAATTACCCTCTAGAAAAAAAAGCTTTCCTTTGTTTCAAAGTACAAACAAACTACTAAAGTCAGCTAATATCATCAGCCTGTGAATAATGTGACCTCACAAGTCTATTGTGGTTGTGGGCTTGTCCATCGCGTCCACAACGTTGGATCCGCGCCTTTATTATACTTAGTTTTAAGTCAAGTGTATGGTGTGCAATAAAAGTAGGACTTTGTAGGTAAATGGTCAAGCGTAGGTACCTTGCATGACGAGCGCGTGGTCAGCGGCGGCCATGTTCTTGGCGACCTCGCGCTCGTCGCCGGTGGCGCAGGCGGCGCACCACACCCACACGCGCGCGCCCTCGCGCACCACGTAGCACGCGCCGCGCCCCTGCGCCTGCGCCGCGCCGCGCACCTCCGCGCCGCGCGCCTCCCGCGCGTACTGCCCCGACACGCGGATCAGCGCGCGAGACGGCGCTACCACCCGCCGACCGGTAGCTGCGAAAAAAAAAAACAGACCGGTGGTGCACTCCTATCTGATCTGAATGTCATGGAAGAAAAAGAAAGCCTACGATAGTTCGTGGTGTCTTTATGGACACAGCGTAAATAGATACCGCTATAAACAGACCGGCGTTGGACGACAATACCTACTAAGAGAGGTAGGGCACCTCTCTTATGTTCACAGTGGTGATTCGTGATGTCTATGAAGCATATCTCATTAAATCTGATGCTCTAGATATGATGACTGGAGTATTTAAGAATCCAGTTTGCTTCTTACAAATAATAGCAAAGCTTTAACATTTTATTATGTGTCTTACGGTCGTAATCTGTAGCGCTGCCTACGTAGGTGATCATGCGGCCTTTGAAAATCTGAAGGAAGTGAGCCGGTTCTTTGCCTTGATATATCCAAGCCTGATGAAAATAAACAGATAACCATTATTTGATATCCATGTTAAAAATAGGTTTAAAAGAAAACCTATTTATGGCTATGATTATTCTTTACCTGGACGGGAAGACGCCCTAATTTTATGTAGAGATCTTTGGCTTCTTTTGCACCCAAATTCCTCAGATCATTTGGCGAAGAGCCACCCTGCAACAAGAAACATTTTATATGATTACTTTCCATGTAACATGTAAAGTTAGTTATTGCAGTAAACAACGATGCAATTAAAACGAAAAAACCATTCTCATTCCGGCGTTTTGGTATTACACTATATGTAAGTATTCTGCTGTCGAAGAAGAAGAAGAACAGAACTGCGGAGGCACAAATATTTTGAAAAAGAAAAGGATACGAACGACGCCATTCTTACGTCGTTCTTGGTGGAACTGAGGCAGTCATAGAAACCAATAATGAGATAAAGTAATCAGTCTCACCATCCAGTAGTACAGAATGGACTGGTCGCCAGTAGGCGCGTGGTAGGTGTAGAGCGCGATGTAGCAGTCCCTGTCGTAGAAGACCGCGGCTTGCGGGCGCTCCACCTCGGCCAGCGCGCCGCCCGCGCCCTCCTGCTCGCTGCGCACGCGCCACACGCGCAGCGCGCCCGACCCGTCGTCAGGCAGTTGAGCCTGGTAACATAATGGTTGGTAGTGCTTGTGAGAAGACGTGCACCTTTTTACTAGAGCCAGAACAACTAAGTCTTCCTTTTTATAGCTTTCCAACAGGAGAACGGAAGCGACTATTTAATAAAAAAGGACCCTCAGCGAAGTTTGCTTTGTAATTCTGTGGTCTACAGTGCGAGATGCATTGCGGCGACACTCGAAGGACGCTAGTCTGAGGGACTGAGTGAGAGATTAAGTTTCAATCAAGCTACTGAGTAGGTTATTCTCTTTATTTCAGCAATGGTCCTTCGACCCAGATAATGTGATATGCGTTCTCTGCAATCAAGAGCTAGGAGCACGTAAGTGAATGATGCTGCATAATGTAAGGGTTCCTTGATCACAGAACTGTATTTGTTACTGACCTCAGCAGCTAGCCACGAATTAGTCGCAAGGCTGACAGCGTCCAGCCTCGTGGTGGCCGAACGGGCAGCGCGCAGGCGGATATCTCGCCGGGCGTCGCACCAGCGCCAGTCGCGGAACAGCGCGGCGAACTCCAGCGGCTCGCGGCCCGCCGGGACCAGCGACACGGGGCCCGAGTAGCGCCGCGCGCGTGCGAGGCCCCGCGCCGCCGCCAGCGCGCCGCGCCCTGCTGAAGCGCTGTTGGCACTGGAGGGACCCACCCATGCCCACACGCCCCGCCCTCCACTGTCCACTATATAGATGCCCTGGTAGATAATTTTAGATTCAAAATTTTAACATATTATGTAGGTACATGAGCTTATTGTCCATGAAGGTGACGGAAATCCACATAATAAACTATGTAGATAATATAGTGTTAGTTACTTAAAAGCAACATTTGCGTAATATGCAACTCACATCATCGTTCATGTCTTCCCTATACAGCGGCGCCCTCTTGACCTCTTCAAGCCGTGCTGCCGGCCGCTGCGAAGGTACTGTGACTGGTGAAACCCTGTGGACGATAAAAGTCTCATGTGCAGTAAATGCCGGTCAGTAAATGCATGAAGGTATATCCACTCTAGAAGCCAAAGGCAGAACAAACTGAGACAGGCGACTAAGCCGTGCGCTTCTTTGATCTGTAGCTACAGGCTTGTCCCTACGAAAAGTGGAAACTAAGTACTCCCCGAGCATGATCACCTAGCTCGGCGGAAGAACCGCAGACCGATGGACCATCTTGGTTTTTTGTATACGACTATATAGCGAGTCGTGATGAAAACTTCGTATGCGCGTTGTAAGTCTTCCATAGAACTTGTAGGGAGCAATTTCATTCAGTATGGATATTGCGTGCCGCGGAAAGTATATCGCCATCTGTTGTTAGCAGGCGGAACTAATGTTTGTGGATTGTAGCGATGTAACAGTTACCTGCGCGGGTGCGTGAGCACGTAGAGGCGCGCCGGGCGCGGCGGGTCGGCGGGCGGCGCGGCGGGCCGCACGGCGCGCGCGCGCAGCTCCAGTAGCGCGTCGAGCAGCGCGCGGTCGGCGCCCGGCAGCGTCTGCTCGTAGCCGTCGTGCGCTACTGCGATGCGCCGCGCCGTCATGCCCTTCTCCGCTCCGCGGGCCATGCGGTATGCTATCTAGAATTTAAAAAAAAACAAAGATAGATATTCTTTATTATTGGGATGTAAGGGAGCGGCCTATAAACTTTTCGCTCCAAGCCAACCTCATCTGCCCGTGGTGAATCCTGCCTATCCTATCCTAAATACTACAGACTAATGACGGGCAGCAGCGTCACCGGAGCGAGAAGCTTCACTTCACGTGCTACGACACTGTCCCACTTACCTTGGCGCCGAAGATCTTCTCGATGAGGTTGGCGGCCCGGCCGAGCCACAGCACCAGCAGCGAGGAGGTGTCGAGCACGAAGACGCCGTCGGCCGCGAGCTGCGCCCACGACACGGGCTCCAGCTGCTGCAGCACGGGCCGGCGCCCGCGCACGCGGTACAGCCGCGCGCCACCGTTCAGCACGCCGGAGCCGCTGCGCAGGATCCTGTACGAAACGTGTGAGGCACTTTAGATTGTAGATTGTTGTACAGATGAGCGTGTAACAAATAAATAGGCAGAAATTATTTAATAATATTACGTAACAAGGCTGAGAGCCGGTGCAGTTACACCATTCACCGGATACCGTATCTGAAGTAGGAGAGCAGCCGGGGCGTCTCCTTGGTATGCGCCTCGCGGTGCACGACGGCAGGTGCGGCCAGGTGCGTCGCTGCGCTCATATACCACAAAAGGCTTAGTGCCTGCAGTTACACGACTCACCGAATACCGTCTCTGAAGCAGCCGGGACGTCTCCTTGGCGCCTCGCGATGCACGACGGCGGATGCGGCCATGTGCGCCGCCAGCTGCGTCCCATGTCAAGGGCACCACTGCGCTCATATACAAGAGGCTGAGTGTCGGCGCAGTTGCGTCACTCACCGGATACCGTCTCTGAAGTAGGAGAGCAGCCGGGGTGTCTCCTTGGTCTGCGCCTCGCGGTGCACGACGGCGGGCGCGGCCAGGTGCGCTGCCAGCTGGGTGCCCCGGCGCAGCGCCAGCGCGGCCAGGGCTCCACTGCGCTCGCCGGCCCACGCGTGGATGTGGCGCTCGGCGAACTCGCCGCTTCCGTTCTCTTTTATCTCTCGACGCTGTACAGCAATAAATAAGAATCCAAGACATGCAACGCTCGGCCTCGCGGCGCCATCTTCAGTCAGTCAATCGATCAAGTTAGAACTTATTATGGAACTTTGAGTTGCGCCACAGATAATTGAGATTTAATATCTTCGGATTTCACTAAACTTTCCACCTGTTCAAATTTATGAAATTCCTAAGGTTTTTATATCGAATGTATAATAAAATCGGTGTATCTTTTCTGTATACACGGGGTAATATATTAAAAAGAAAGAGACTTTGCCACGCACAGGCTATGGAATGAGCTTTTCGCCGAGGCTGTCCCCCGAGTATGGGGTCTGGAGTCCAAGTATGGGGTTCTTTAAAAAGGTTGTGAAGAGGTTTTTAAAGGCAGCTAGCCACGAATTAGTCGCAAGGCTGACAGCGTCCAGCCTCGTGGTGGCCGAACGGGCAGCGCGCAGGCCGTGTTTCTGCCGGTGAGTAGGGTTTCCGGAGCTCGTGGGGGGTTAGGGTTGGGCCGGCATGGCGGTGGCAACTGACAGGTAACTGACCAGTTACTTGCCCGTTGTCACAGCGACTTGGGCTTCTCTTTCGCTTTCCATCAGGTGTAGGGAAGCCATTATGTCGAGCCACTATAAAAAAAAAAAAGCATCGGCAAAATTTAACATCAGGTGGGTATTAGACTAGTGTGCGAGAGAGAGAGAAGAGAAACTTGTTAATGTTCTTACGATGACGTCGGGTCCCGCCGGCTGGCCAGACAGCGATGAGGAATATACCAAGTAAGCTTCCGCGTCGTAGAACGTGCCGTAGTGCGTCCGTGGCAGCATCTCAGTCCCTGTTTCCTGCAGTTATTAGAACATTTTTTTTATATCAGACAACATCACATACATTGCTCTAATCCCAAGGTAAGTAGCTTAAGCACTTGTGTTATAGGTATCAGAACAACGAAGGCACCACAAATAAATACTTAAATACAAATTATAAACACCCAGACACGGAACAAACACAAGTATTCATCACACGGTCCCGGTCACTACCAATTGAGCCACCGAGGTAGTCACATTGTTTAATAACATGAGAAATATTTCGAAATTGCGAATTCTGCAGTGGAGAATTTGTATAGGTTTACGATTATAATTGACTGCAAATAGGTCCATAAATCCATCATAAATAAATACAAGCGAATAAAATAACACTAAACGTTTTACAGTTATACGAGCTGTGAACAAAACGATTAAGTAAGGCTACAATCAGTCGTGCATATTACAATTACTTAGGCACGCATACTTATAAGCAAGAAACAAATCCTCCTGACGCATCTCGGTGACGGTGTATCACACGACGCCGCTCTTGCATTTAATCACGATATGATTTTTTGTAAACAAAATGCTTTCAACAGTTTATCTTTGACTTAGAAATTTCTCGTCTTAATCAACCGAGTATTCCTCAGCGTTAAATTTTACGGTAACAGAGTCCAGTCAGTCGAGACAGAAATGCTAAGTGAGCGGAGTTACATGCTTTGTCGGTTTAAGTTTTAATTTTATTGTTCATAATCGTAATGTCCAATTAGATTGTGTATTGAATTTAATGTGTGCTCTCTATAGTAGAGCATTTTACCGTTTAGTTAACGTACTAACCTAATAATAATAATTGAACATGAAATAATTGTAACGTACCAATAGGGAATATGCATGAAAAATAGTTTCAGGTATTTACTAATTTATCGTAAAATACTTAGATCAAAATCTACTACGAACAGTGAAAACACAATCAAAATTGGTTGAAAAATGGGCGAGATACAGTCATTGAAAGTGAATATATCCGTCTCTCTCTCGCGAAACAGATTTTTCTATGGAGTTAGTACGGCGCTTACGGTACGTGACGTCAACTACCGCATCGGATCTCTCTGTCTAATCAATAACTTTAACGCTTTATAACTCGCTTAATAGAAAAGATAGTTTAAAAATTCTTCGATATTTATGTATCTGGAAGACAAAAGATCTCAATAAATCCATAAAAAAAAGTCATGCATATTCCCTAACATAGTTCGCGAGACATTGCATGTTTGTTTACTTGAATTTGCTCGTTAGTAAAATAACGCTTTAAAACGTTCTAAGTATTCTAGGTGTATAATCATAGACGGAGGAAAGTGCAATAATAATTGTCAGTTTTCATGTAACTCGTGGTGAGTTTCGAGAAGTGGTTATCTCATTCGTATAATCACATCTGCGGTGGAGCGCGGCGGCGCGTGCGCATGCATAGATCGTTTGTTGTTATTATTGTGGGACTGCGAGAATTTGTTATTAATTAAACTTTTTACATAGTGCTCTTATCTCAGAAAGTTTCAACACAGTGTCTAATAACCTCGGAGCATGATATCATGATTCAATCTAATCATTAGAACGTTTAATAAATCTTTCAAGCGCCAGTACAAGTTGCTTTGTTAGAAATTGTAATAGCTATCTATTTATCTTAAGACTTTTTTACGGCACTATTATGTGGCGCACATTAAATATGTGTAATGCAACACATACATCGTAAATGTAGGCATGTCTGGCTTAATATTAAATTCGTTTATGTAATAATTAGTAATGAGATAATCATACCTATTATGTATTTTCTTTTTCGTCAATTTAAGATAAACATCGACAATTTAATAATGTACAGTTTGAATCTTCTCAGTTTGTTTCAGTACATCATGCATATCAGCTTATTGTAGTCTAAATACCTACTTATCCATCCAGTTACTTTAAATACTTATCTCAGAAAATTTACTTAGTTGCTTAGAGCTTTCTTTGAAAGTTTCCGTATTGTGTTAATGATGAATGAACAATGAATAAACATTTTCTATTATACTTGGATTGCTGCGATAAATTACCGAGATAAGCCCTTAATTACGTTATTATAAAGACATCAAACATTTACAGAGATTTGCTATAAGTATTTGTAATTTCGGTAGAGTTCACCTTTCAGGCACCAACGTTTCAGACACAATCTATTGTGTTGTGTGTACGTATAGTATTTTGTCACTTATTATTTTATTATATTAGATACCTACCTACTTTCATCTCAATACTGAATGAAGGTATCATTCCGCTGTTTGGGTGTCGTATCGTACCTAATCTATTTGATCCACATTAACACCATTAAAAAGCTATTAGCGACCGCTTAGCCTCCGCGGGTGCCGGGTCTATCGCGGACGCGGTCCGCTGGCGCCGGATCCTCGCCGTAGGTACCGCTACTCGACAGATGCAGTGAATCACCACGCTCTTCCGTTACAAATGTATTATCGACTGCAGTCATTATTTGTTTCATTTCATGCAGTCCAATTATTTAGCGCATGTACACAGACGTCGTGTTCGCGAGAGCAGACGCTGCGTGAGCCCATTCAACTGAACCAGCGGAGGATGAACGTGGATTTGTATACTGCGCCTTTTAATGTGTGTGGAGATACGGTATATGAAATTATTGGCAGACTGGACGCAGATTTCCCATAGTAACAAAGTTTCATTTCATTCGGTTGTACTTCCCTAGAATACTTGGACCACTGATTCGTAGTATGAAAATTACTTTGACCACTGTAACAACTTGAAAAAAATTATGTTCACTTGTTTTTACGTTTAACATATTAATTTATCATAATAATTTATTTAATTGTCAATTCAACGCCCTTCCGAGGGGAGTCGCCTACTCTCCAGGCAGCGCAGCGCTATTGAGCCGAGGAGAGGTTGAGTCGAATCCCGACGGGCATTCCGACTCTCTTCAGATGAGCGCTCGTAGCGGACTTTGTACCGACAGGTTTAATGGGGTTGGGTATTCCTTAAGAGTGAGTCCCACATGTTGTCTCGTACCTAGCTTAAGGTCCTGGTGTATGCGTCAAGATATTCGTGACTTAAAAAAAGAAGTACGTTGTACAATATTCAAGTCCATATGTACCTACTGTGTCGATGATCGTTATCGTTACCTCACCAAACTCACACGTCATTTGATCAATAAATCGGACCATGCCTTTTATCTTACGTAATGAATATGGCACGGTAAAACGAGATTTCCGCGAAATTTCGTATGATACGTCTAATGTTTGTGCCGCTGATGTAACTTTCATTAATTGAACATGTCGGCATGTTCACACATGAACATGTATCTACCTAGGTACTACTCGTATTAATAGTAGCAATAGTGGTACTATTAATAAGCGAATAATAGTAGGTATATAGCTAATATTAGATAAGTACTTACTAACTGGTCTTGGAGAGGGATCTTATAAAAAGGTAACTATTAAGGTAGTACTTCTAACTGCCTTCTCTCTCAACTATAGTGGGTATTTCTGTCAGGGAATTATTTGGTACCGATACTGGAGTCAGTAAGTTGGCGGTGATACAGATGTGCAACGGAAAACACGTTAATGCATTGGCCCTGTGGCGGATCTTTCTCAGGTCGTGTCGAACTATTGTCTCATCAGATTATAAGAGTGAAAAAACAGCTGCTGCACTTGTGTTTGTGCACACACATGTTACCTCTTGTTATCTTCTGCGTGCTTGTCTAGTCTCCTTGCAGTTTGGTCGCCGTAGACGTAGTTTTTTCAGGAGAGTTTTAAATAAATTCTGAACGTTATCATCGTTTGTGTAGTTCGCCCTAAATTGGTCGTGAGTTTTCAATTTGGCATCTGTAAAATCTGTTGGTTGCCTTATATTACTAGATCAAATAATCAGGTTAGCGAGCTATTGACATTTTGTTTACAGTGAGCAAATGAATATTTCGAAGAATTTATACTCGAAAGTAGACACGCATCGATTCTCGACCATTTCCATACCCTAATGGCAATATATCATACAGCAATCTTGCAAATCACGAGACAGGCGGCTACATTGAATTACTGTCTAACTACTAACGAGCGATGCAGTTCATTCTGCTTAGCATGCATCTCGGCTCAGATGCAATTTAGTGTTTCCGTCGGTACAACTATGGACTTTCTCTTCGTAGCTATTCAAGGAAAAGTTGGGAAAATTTATTACTCATCTTAATCTCTATGCATCCATCAGGGTGATTTCTTATATAGATACAGGTAATAAATACAAAAAGTACCTAGTTCTTATGATAATTTTTGTTGGTTTAACATATACGTAGGTACTGACAAGACTTAAGTATCTACCTATGCATGAAATTTCATTTTGATGTGACTGAAATAATAGTTTATGTAAGTAATGTAAAGAATCTACTTTTAATAAAAATGGTCTTACGAGTATGTTAAGTTTGTAGACAGATATCAAACATACAGTTTAGTTTAGTACTATAATCATTATAGCCGATCAAGAAATGAAATCGGTTTCGTTTCTTTATAGTGAATTGGAATAAGCTAGGTTTACTTAATTTTTACTCAATGTAAAAATTAAGCAAGCCTGTCTGTGAAACTGCGTGCACCTTGCGAGCCGAGTCAAAAAGGCATTTCAGAATTCAATTTAAGTGAATTGCTGGCTTGATCGCAGATTTGGATGTTCGCACAGATTATTTACTTAGAAAATCGCATTGTTACTTCTGGTGGGAAAGGTGCTCGAAGCGGTGACCTTTCACATGAACCACCGAAATTGAGGGAACATTCCAAAGAATTAGGTTTTTGTAAATTCAGTTGTTCTCACAAGATTTTACAACTAGTTGGTAGAGGTGATGTTACCGAGACAATTTAGAAAAGTCCATTTTCTAAATTGATCCTACCGGGAAGCGAACCCGGAACCTTCGGATAGCCACGCTATTGGCGAGAATCACGCGAGAATGGTCAGTTTGCGCCACCGAAGTCATAGGTATATCGTACTACTATGTTAAAGAACACATATAGAGTGGAGATTAAACCCAATATCTAGGTAAGTATAATATTTAGTTCCCAGACCTCAATGAAATCAGTAAGTAGGTCATACATGGCATACCTTCGTGTTTAGCCATTAAGTGCATTGTCAGTCCATCTCGACAACATCAACCGGTTGACTAGTTTTACTGTTTAAAACTGGAGCTACAAGATAATAATGGGCAGTTCTTAGAAGTTTGGCATTAACAAAACAGCGACAGACCTACCTAAGGCGTTTAACCTCAAAGGTTACGCAATAAATGCCGTTATGTTTCCATTGTCTGTAGACAGTTTCTTTCTAAAACAGCTTAACATATTTCAGAGTTGAGGTATTTTCTTTAATATTAAGGTATTTTGACGTTTGCGTAATCTTGCATTGTTTATGCAGATTGAGTACTTCTAGTTGTGCTTCTAGTCAAACACTTACGAAAGTAGATAATGTAGGTTGATACAGCAGCAGCAAAAGTAGTTGATGCATTCGCTAGCCAGTTTTACAAGATTTCTTTCTTTATGAAACCCAGAACCCATCACTGTTTTGCTGTTGACCGTACCTAATATATCCACATATCTATTTAGACGCATGTTCCAATATTTAAATAAATAAATTTCAGAATTCAATTTAAAAATTAAATAAATAAAGAGTTTATTTATAAAATTTCCGTGTTGTTAACCTAACCTTTAGCGCAAAGATTACAAGAGTTCAGCACTCCTGGTCTGAGGAAGGCAATAGGTAACCGTAGGAGGTAGCCTCAGCTTCCAGGGAGAGTGATGGTGACTCCTAACCAAACCCAACGACGTACAGATTGTTTTTTGTGTATACTTTGTATTTACAATTGTATAAATTATGGCAAAAATGTAATTGAGCACGCACTTATGCAGTAAATGTATCCGTGACTTCGTGAGTAGGTGTTTAATGATAGCAATCATGTGATATATTTCGTGATAGGTCACATGAACTCTGAACATGAATGTTTGGTGAAAACGAGAAGAGTTATTTATCTTTTTCTTTAGCATACTGCCAACGGCGATTCGAAACTTTAATGATCATGAAGAGTAGTGATATCCTGAGTATAATAGTCTTATGATTGGGTTATGTTAGGTGGTAACGTAATGCTGAAATTATTATAGAATGAAAATTAATGAGGTAGTCTTTTTATTAGCAAGTTCAAATCCAAGCCAGAAACCTGTAGATGAATATAGAAATTGTCCCGTAGATTGTCGTGCATCCCGGATAAATAGAAGGAACCACTATTTCAAATTATTAGGTTCACGATGTTATGGACCCACTCGTATCATAAAGCTTGAGATTAATCTATTACATAAGCTTGACTAGATACGAACAATCTGAACTTAATTGTAACGTAGCAATCGATCACTAATAGATATACCTACACTTTCGATTCGTCGTTTGGATCGATCTGAAATGACAGATCAATCGTGCCGTATTTGGGGTCCTTTAGAAATAATTGATGTTCACCCCGTCATGTCATGCTAACTGTACCTATGTTTAAATCGCATCTTGTACCTACAATAGGTGCTAGACAACTAATAAAAAAGTACTATCTAAGTTAGTTTATCAACTAGATACTTTGAAACACATTAAACATAGTGCTTACCGTAATCCTCCAGACGAGGAAAGTGGTGTGATCCTTTGGCACGGTGCGGAACGCCGCCTCTGCGGCGCGTGCGCTGCCGCCCTCGTCATCCTGTCGTGTACGCATTCTATTAGAATTTCTTAGACACACGCTAATTACAAATTGTGCGACCGCTATCTCCAATTACTACTCTCATCTTCATCGTAAGCTCATTAGTATGGAGTATCTGATGCTCAGTTACCTAATGATGAAAAAGATTGATCAACACGATATAGCACGCTATGTAAGTATGTAGTTTGTAATCTATTTAATTCTAGCTATTTACAAATTACTTTAAGAAATTTAATGTGTTTGCAATTTACTACTGCTATTGCGTAGGTAGGTTGGTACAGCCAACAGCAAAAGATGATGAACAGTTTGGTACCAATTCAAAAAATTCCCTTACTTCCTTGATTTGGAATCTTAGTAGGTATGCTTCATCGACTTTTGCTGCTGATGGTACACTACGTGCATTTAACGGTAACGTTAAAACAATAGCATCTAATGTAACAATTTCGTTTCTGCCGAGGATTCTTCACACTATATAAGGTACTTTATTTTATCCATTTACTTACCCACCATTCTATTAACTTAGGGTTAATGTGGGGTGCCTAGTAATCTAAAAATAACCTACAATAATTTCAATTTCAGTTGTGAACTGTACCTATTTGAGTACCTACGTTTCAATCAATCAGTGAAAAGCATAGAATGGTTTATTCATCGATTGGTTCCCAGTTCCACCTAAATTTACGGCGGAGGGCGCGGCAAGGTCGAGGGAGTGTTGCGGAATCAGAACTAATCCGTGGCGCGAGTACCTACGTCTAGCCTCCGTGCTGGACTCGGCGCACAAATGAATGATGTCAGTGGTTCTAGGTCGTCACCACAATGCGCTCAGGGTGCGGCAGAAACCACAATAAATGTAGTTAAGTAAGTAGGTAAACAGTAGACCGGTAGGTATGTTGTTCATCTAATAAGTAAATAAGTAGAAGTAGGTACCTAGACGTAGTTGCAAAACCCTTAACATTAAAAAAACTAAACCCTACTAAACACGTTCATTTGGCATGAAATTCTTTGGGCTTCCTGTTTTGGTCACATGCCCAATAGTTAGTAGTTAATATGAGGCGATTCAACATGTAAGCCTATTTTGACAAAGTGAAACCATAAACTGTGAAAAATATTAAAATTTATATTAGGAACATAACGGCCGTATTCACAAACGTTACTATGCGACGTGCGGACGCACAGTGCCCAAAATCCTATACGATTTTGGGTACCTGTGCGTTCCCGCGACGCATAGTAACGTTTGTGAATACGGCCGTAAGTATGTTTAAAAATACTTAAAACAACTCCGTCCATTGGTATGAATAGTAATGTAAAACTTGTTACAATTTTAACGGCCGTATTCATAAACGTTATTATGCGAAGCGCGGACGCACAGTGCCCAAAATCCTATACGTTTTTGGGTGCCTATGCGTTCCCGCGACGCATAGTAACGTTTGTGAATACGGCCGTAAGTGTTTTTAACCGACTTCGAAAAAGGAGGAGGTTCTCAATTCGTCTGTATGTATAATATTTTTTTTTTTTTTTTATGTATGTTCACCGATATTTCCGTCAATTATGGATGGATTTCAAAAATTTTTCGACAGTTCGACAGAGGACACTTCCGAGGTGGTCCCATTATCACCAAGTCAGGATCTGATGATGGGATCCTGGAGAAATTGAGGGCAACAATCGAAAATTGTATGCTCATATAGTGTTTTTGTTACGTAATCATATTTTACTCAGGTATATGCTTCCGGGCGTCAACATCTGGTGCTGATGATGAAGCCACAGAACTCCTTAACGGTTAGAAGTTAGGGGACAGTACTGACATTGGTCGATATTAAACTAGGTAGTAGTATGTACTTATGCAGGGCTAATAGGGCAGGTGATTTGGTACGTGATATGCTTGATTTTAGATCGCAAAGTCTTCACTTGACATAAAGCAAAATTTTTCATTCCTAGGTAAAACTCTTAAGGACATTAATTAGCCTTTATTCAAGGACTTCAAAAATAAGTGATAATTGTGATATTTAAATAATTATGTTTTAAGGATATAATTACTTACGTTATTTATAGCTTTTTAGTTTTGGTCGTTTGCGTTTTTTTTTGAAGTCGGTTTAATTTTTTTAGAAGAAGCAAACTTACCTACTCGTATATTTAATACCTAGGCATCGAAAATATTCTGAAGTTTAATAGGTTTCATGTAGATAGCTATTTACCTACTTTAATAGTTATAATAATTATTACGAAAGCTTTTAAAATACACCATAAATAGACAGCACCGCAACCGTTTAATCTTTCAGCAAGATCAACTAATATTAAATACAACCCATTCACACTTTCTGACACTATAAAAAGATTTCTTTACTTGGTCAGCTCCTATTTCCAGGATATGCATGTCTGTAGCGAGGGTCAGCGCCGGTCTCGTCCCATAACCATGCACCGGCAGCGCGCGGGATCGCGTCTCGCCGGCCAACTCGGCACGATCAAATAACACTGCAGCCACGCGAGGCGACCGCGACGACCATGCACTCCACACAGACTAACCCACCGGCCGTTCGAAACGACGATGCAAAAAAGAAAATTGTTTCACGCTACTTGCGCTTACTTATTTTAATAAGACAGAGACGAATAAATTAATTCTCGCGAAAGTCTGGGCGGCGCTGCTCGCCGATTGATGGGTGGCGTGGTGGCGACTATCACGTTTTCATCTGTATCGGCAGACGCTTAACGGCTTAATTACAGGCACAATTATTGGCGTAATGGAATAATCAATGTTCGGTATCTGAGCGCCATCGTAATCAATGGCTTTGGTGGACATACGCAACCATGAATGATTTCGAGATTGAGAGAACCACTTTCTTAGTAGATAAGATGGTAGGTCTAGTATTACTTAAGTAGTAGCTGCATTTTTTCATAATGAATAAACTGATGACGATCTAATAGTTAGTTACATATTTTTGAAGTAAATTTGTAAATAAATGGGCATGTGCATAGGGTACTCGTATAAGGTACGACAAAATTTTATTGATATGCAACATGTTAGGTAGGTACATATAAAGTTCTGATGTTTATTTGTACCAACCAACAGAGATAAAATAAATAAGCAGATATAGTATACTAGCTTTTGCCCGCGACTTCGTCCGCGTGTTTAAATTTATACATACAAAAGTTTTTTCCCGCTAACTCCCGTTCCCGTGGGAATTTCTCAAAATACAGCCATAACTAAACTTTATATTTACTAAGGTACCTGCATGCCAAATTTCAAGCGTCTAACTTAAGCGGTTTAGATTTTTCATACAAAAGGATTTTCCCGCTAATTCCCGTTCCCGTGGGAATTTCGGGAATTCCTTTCTTAGTGCACCCCTACGGTACCTAAGCTACGTCCCTTCCAAATTTCAAGTGCCTACGTTTAGCCGTTTGGGCTGTGCGTTGATATGTCAGTCAGTCAGTCAGTCAGTCAGTTTCTCCTTTTATATATATATATAATAAATATAATAAATAATAATAATATAGAAGATAGTTAGGTATGTGCTAACTAATTGCTGCATACGTAGAAATTTTCAATTAGATAAAAGTGGGTTTCTATCGATTGTTTACCATGCATGAAACGCAAGATGGTCCAACAGATGTTCACCCGTGGATGGTCACTGTTGATGGTAGCTTATCACGCTTTCTCATTTACATGCGTGGCTCCTCGTACCTTCTAAATAGCACAAAACTGGGAGGATCTTTTGTACTTACAAATCAAAGTCGTGTCTATGATTTTAAAGGGCTTTGTATAGGGGCATGGAAATCGTCCTGCATCTTTTTAAAGGACTTTAAAATTAAGGTCATCTCAAGTCCTATTAATTTATACATTAAACAAAGGTAAGTTTGTTTACATAATAGGTGAATGCTCCACCTGATAATCGTCCATGAGTCCGTCTTGTGCTAAACGACTATTGCGGAGCTTCGAAATTGGAGGGAAGCACAGATCACTTGAGGCGCAGAGGCGGCGTCGGCGCACGCCTGAGGACCCGTCGAGTAACCACTGGTTAACACTGCAAGGCTGCACCGGGGCGACAGCAGTCGGATGCTGCAGTGGCGGGATGACTGAGCGGACCGCCAATCCGCACATCTGCCACAGGATCCACGCTCGGCCGCACTTTTTGTTCGTTTCGACATGATTATCACGTTCACTTTCGTTTGTTATTTGGTCATGTTCTCGTCACTTCCGTAAATGTGTAAGTATGTGATGTACTACCTACGTACTCAGGACTCGGGGTCACATCGATACGGTTTAATATGTACAGTCAGCGACAAAAGATGCATACCTACGATTTAAAAAAATTAAGATATTTTTCAAGACTTATCTTTCTAATAAAAACTTGTTTAATGAGTACTTTTTTAGCTGCGGGGGAGCAATGGTTCGTAGCAGGTAACGCATAACATAACCTTCACCCCTGCAGATACTAGTATAGTACAGGATGTAGCAACACAACACACAATTCACACCGACTACCTTATCGCAAACTAAGGTTATCTATCCCTTGTACCAAATGACTGGGGGCATCTCCCAGAACACCCAGACCCGTGACAATTTAGAAACAGTTTAGGTAAGTCCTAAATTTGCATGACCGGGAATGGAACTCGGAACCTTCGGATCGTCTGTGCTTAAAACCACTGTGCTACCGAGGCCAATAGTCCTCGGTATAATCGTAATCAAATATGTACTATACTACCTAGTCCTAACTCTTTACTTTACACTCCTCGTAAGATTACCTACTCACCCCAGAATGCAGGTTATACCTATTATAGGTATATCTACTTTTATAAACGATTACCACCCACATAAATTTTATAGATAGCCTACACTGTATTTGCCCCAGTTTGGACTATTCGCCGTTAGGTGTACCTACCTACCTAATAATAAGCTTATCGAATAACAATACCTATGGTAGACACGATCTCGAATTGATTCGACACGGCCGTCGCATGGACCGAGATAGTTTTGTGTGACACTGATGCGCGACCTATAAATCTACAGCAAGTTCAATAGATCTTAGATAGATATTGTTTTTGCTAAAAGTCCACAACTAAATAAATAAATAATATAAGACGATTGGCTTGAAATGGAGATAGGAGATTGTGTTTGTTGACTTAGTCAAGTGCCTACCTATTCACCTATGACAGTCTTCAATCCTTACTAGTAAGTTTAGATATTCTTATGAGTAATTTGAGTAGGATAAGTGCTCACATATATCTCATGCTGACAGTACACATAGGTGTGATTTAAAGTTATGAAACGCAATTAGAGGACATTTCGAAAACCGTTTGTACCTCTTTAATTAAAGTTTTTTCGTTAAATGAAGTAAAAGCTCATAGAGAAAACTTGCCAAACGCGGGTAACAAATGACGGAAGTTGTCATTTGAACTTTGTGTTTTTATAAAATTAGTAATATTACCATTAATCATGTATACAGACGAAAATTCAGATAAAGAAAGTGAGTGCGATGATAAAAGTCCACAAGATAGTCCAAATATTACTAAGAAATCTTTATCGACTACAGACAACCAAAATGCGAAGCCTTTGGCTCTCCGCGCCACCCAATCGTTCACGGGAGTGGTGGAGGAACTAAGACTGTGCGTTAATTTTCAAAGGATAAACCTATGTAACCGTATGAACGTAATCTCCGCTCCGAAGGTAGCCACTGTGTGCCCGTGTGGGTGCCTGCTGCGACCGGCTACGACAGGCCCTTTTAGGACGAGAGAGCAGACTAGCCTAGCACTCCATGTCGTGTCCCCAGAAGTTCTCAGCCACCATGGATACAGCTTTGAACCGAGTCAAATAGCTATGTTCTGGAAAAAAGACTGCAGAATGTTTCTATGGAAAGGGAAAGCCAAAGCAAAAAATGTCATTGTTGCCGATCCTCGTAGGAAGTGACAAGACAGTGTAAAATGGACAGTGTAATAAAGTATATAAAACAGCGAAAGTAATTCTAACTCTTTATTTCTTAAATGCAAAATACATATGAAATTCTATAACGGATAACATAATGTAGTATATCATTGATACTGCTAAAACAAATTTCGTTCACTGCAATGTTTGCACAGTGTCTAGGGGCTGTTTTTCGACGCCCGGCATGCTCGCTTCAACAGGTTCGCCGCATGAGAACCTTACAAAATCAACGACTTCAGCATTGTGCTGTTCTAACACTTCCTCAACAGTGTATGAAGGGTCTAGCAGGTATTCTTGGAATATAAGGCAGGTTTCGTCATCAGAGTTCTTTGCTGGCTTGTCCTGTTCTTTGTTGCCGATCTTGCGAGGGGCGCAGCCTACAATGTGTTGGCAGATTTGTCGCCCGATGTCCTCGGCGTCCCCAGTCTGCTTGTAGGCGATGAGCGCTCCATACTTGCCAGCTGAATAATCGCTAGCAGTAGCGGGCGCGGGGTGCGTGTATCCCGCAATCTTCACGTCTTTCCCATTCGATTTCCAGCATTCTGCACGTCGCAGCACAGCGTTTTCTCCGACAGTTCCAATGAATAAGGCCAGAACTTCAGACAGCTTTTTGCCCTCAACATTCAAGTTGCCCAGTTGTTCACTGTCTAGTTCCATCTGTAGAATATGAAAGAATATTTGTATAAGTAAGTACATATGTATACAGATTATCTCACACCAAACTGTTGGAGATTAAGCAAAAATGGAAACCCTGGCACTAGCCTGGTAACACACTAGGATGAAGTAACGACATACGGATTATCAACTATTGTGTGTCCTCTAAATTAATGTTACTTTAAAACTAGCAGAATCTTCATAATCAAGACAATGCATTTATTTATTTTGCGGCTTTGGTACATACTTTGACCACTTTTCAATATTGGCTACTCTAGCCAAGCATGACAATCTGACACTTAAAATAATTATATATGTCACCGGAAAATAGCAAGAATCGTAAGTTGATCAATTTCCTAGGTAGTTGATTAACTTCCGGAAAATAATAAACGGCAGTTAAAATGTGTTATTTAACGTATGTATTTTAGTAAATTGATCATTTTACGGGGTCTTGCCGTAAAATCATCCGACGAAGGTGAGGTGAATGTTGATTGGTTCAATGGCTCACGTGGCGTTATCCCGGCAACCAATCAGGGATCAGTGTATTAAGTTACGGGTAATAGTGCACCGTTAAATAGTACATTGAGCAACGATTGGCCCATTTGAGGACGATTTTACTTGTGTCAAAATCGTAAAGTATTAAGTGACTGTCAGGCTACCGTAAATTGATCAACTAACTGAAATCCATTGCGTTAAATAATACATTTCAACTACCGTTTGTTATTTTCCGAAAGTTAATCAACTACCTAGGAAATTGATCAACTTACGATTCTTGCTATTTTCCGGTGACATATACACTGTGTAACACTATGTATTTGTATAAACATGTAAGCATACCTTCGTGATGGGGCCTTTGGACTGTAAGTTGGTGTGCGAAAATTTAAAGCAGGCAGCCGTAGCATCCTCAATCATTTTCTGGAACTTGTCATTTTTGGCCACAAAGTCTGTCTCGCAGTTAAGTTCCACAAGGGCACCGTGGTCATGGCTGAACTTGACTGCCACAAGGCCCTGGAGTGCTGCTCGGCCAGCCAGTTTGGTAGCTTTAGCCCAACCCATGGCTTGTGCTTGCTCGTTCAACCAAGCCTCTGCCTGGATAAAATAGACAAATATTGCAATTATCATAACATACAATAAAACAATGTGCTGTAAATTTACAATTACATAGGAAATTTACATAAAATATTATAACAAAGTCTAAATAAACCTTAACTTAAGATTTACATTGTTGCTTTCACTATTAAAACCTTTTACCCACTACAACAAAAGGGATGTATATGGATGTATAGTACAAACTAGTATAGGGATAATAATGTTATGTTTCAGCATGTTAATACAGTTTATTATTGCTATAGTTTTTTAAAATATAGTCCACCAATAAACTAAAAGGTGAAAACATAATGACCAACTGATATTATACACAATTAAAGTAGCAAAATGGAATTTTTGTAACTAATAATACAGACAGTTAGTCCTGGCATTGCCAAAGTTATGGAAACACAATGGATTGGAGATTACCTTGTCAGAATCATTGTTATGCATTTCCAAAGCTTTTTTGCAGTTTGCAATGGTATATCCAGTCTTTTTCCTCAGTTTGGCTAACAGGGAAGACTCTGCCGCTCTACACACAGGGCTTGAGTGTAGTCTCCGCACTAGCTGGAATATCATCTGAAAGTTTATTTGTTATGTTGTACCTTATATGCTAGTATCACAACACAAGAGATCTCCGTCCATATTTTTAACTCTTACACAAACACAGCTGTAGGTTGTTATGCAATATGTAAATAACAACACTTTTAGTCAACAATCATCACTCACACTTTAAAACATTACTAACACAAGAATGAAAAGCCCTTTCAACAAAATCCACTATGGGATGCATATATGCTAACAAAATATACTATGGGATGATAAAACAATGACATCATCTCACGAGCCAACAATCAACAAGCTTATTGTAATCCAATCAAGGTCACACCAAGCCTACTCTGGTACTCTCATGTCAGTCACAACTATGGCGGAGGGCCGAATGGCTGCTGCGTTCAATACAACAATAAGTACATTATCCATCACATAAACTGCTTTACCTGGGAGTAAGCTTCACATTTCTGCTTCATTTTAAAATCGTATAACCTACAATCGTTTGAAAGACATAATCGTAGAATTGACAAGTTTAGTAAAATAATTAACCATAAGGAGGTTTTACTATGAGTAAAAATGACTTTATTCATAATCCTGGCTGATAAAAACAATCTAAATTACCATAGAAACAAAAAACAAATGACGATAGTTGTCAAATGAAAAATCAATAATTTTGTTGTATGAATTCGATAGGATGTATTATAAAGTGTAAAATAATATTAATTGGGTTTAATTAGTAGGAAAGTTAAGTGAGAATATATTATAATCGTGTTGGAATGATTACAATTATTGAATTGTAAATTACCTTGTGTTTTGTAAGCAGTACAGCAGGTAAACGATGTTATTAAACTTTTACAGATTTCACCACAACTTTAGGCTTTTATTAATTATGAAACTGGTATTTAGATTTCTTAGAAATTTCAATTTTTAACCTAATAATTTCCCATCGGCGTAATAAAATAACCTTAAAATAATTTGACATTGACAGATAGCTATTTATAATTATGTACTTTACAGATAATAATCTGTACAGCTGTAGAACATTACAAAAATTTACTGATATTAAATACATACTGTCTGTATTTTTATCGTTTTAGCATATATTATTTCAGTAAATTATGTCTACTATAAAATCATATTTTTTGTATACTTTAACAACAATGAAGATCAGCGCCATCTCCACCATTGACTAAAAAAAATGTAGCTCTACTCTAGCTGGGAGTTCCCTCCCTACTAAATGAGATTGTATTATCGTGCGTTTATCATAGATGTCGCCACTATCTATTCCTTAGCAAGTTTTCTCTATGTCGTTCTATCTACTTTGCTGTTGTACTCCATCCTATTATAATTGATAAAAATATGTTATTAATAGCCTAGTAGGTACGTAGACGTAGGTACCTACGTCTTTTACACTACAAAAGATTTTTTATCTAGGTATTGTTCCGCGAAACGCTTTTCCCTGCGCACGCGCATCTCGTTGATGTCTTTTGTTAGAGAAAATCTACAATAGCTTAATTTGTTTTCTAAACCTAGGTATGTTACAGTCAACAACTCTACCGGTCTTTTTTTAATCGTGATGAGTTGGTCCAATCTGTAGGTATCTGAGGACATACTTATCTACCTACATAAGTGGGTATAAGGTAAAGAAGTATCTACCTAGAACAATATTTATATCCTATCGAACCTTGTGGTTACAAGCATGGTTAACTAAGAGTTTCCAGGTTAAGAAACCCAAGGCGTCTTAAAATAGCACCACAGGATTGGCACTAATACCTACTTACAATAAATGTAAGCGCTGCCTCTCGGTGGCAGTCATGTGTAAGTAGGTAGCTATTCCTCATTTAGCACAACTCGGTTGTCATTATGTAAGTACTTTAAAGTCTGAAAGGTAAACTTAGGGGTGCGAGTTATTCAAACCTCGGTTGTTGATGATTTCCAGAAAAAAAAAACATGCAGAAAAATAAGCCATCAAAGAAAAAGGGCCAACCGGAGCCATCGACGTCCGATGTGAAACTACCTAAGCTGCCCAAAATATCCATGCCCGAGGACTTTAAGATACGCACAAGACCTCTATTTTCTCTACCTGAGGAGGTGCTGAAGTTACCTCCTCCTACCAGTAAGGCGGCCAAAATACAAGCCTCAAAGTCTGGTCACAGAAAGAGGTCCAGTGGTAAGTCGTACTATACAAATGCATTAGTCAGAATGATAAGTCTCAATCCTCGGGTACTAAGTCTTGAAATATGTAGGTAACAGTAGTAGTGCCAGTCAATACGATAAATGGGTATGTTTCTCATTGTATTTACTTATTTAAGTATGAATCTTACCTTCCTTACCGACCACGTTTAGCAGGCGGGTTGGTGAGCGCAGTAGGTATCTATAATACCAAGATATTTATAATACCAAGGAAACATGCCTTTATTTATAAGGCATGTTTCCTGATATTCCCTTAGTAGTCTTCTACGACACCCAAACGATGTGGTTATAATTCTAACATCAGTAGATGTATGTATACCTCTGCTTAAAATGCGTCTTTGCTGTTTTTGCAAGGAGCAATTAGTAAGTGTATTCTTATAGGTAAAAGCCATTATATTTCAGTGATGCAAAGTTTCACCGCAATGAGGAAAGCCAGAGAAGAGTTTAGAGCCAAACTCATGAAACTTATAGTGCAAGATGCACCCGGCGAGGACGGGGATGCGATACCTTCTGGTGAAGAGAAGAATATGTTACGGTATTACTACTACCTGCGGTATGGCATTGATACAATACACGTCGCGCCTTTGGACAATAAGATAATATTGAAGTAAGTTCTGTTAAATAATCGTAAAGGCCTTTTTATTCAGCTCCCCCAATGACATTTATTATTTGGGGAGATGTATGTGCTTCAGTCATCATGTTTGGCAGGCGGGTTTTTGACATCGGTGTAGGTTTTATTTGTACCAAGGTAAACGCTGCTGCCCGTTTCCTGATATTCCCTTAGTCGTTTTTTACGACACACAGTATGAGATGGGGTGGTCCTATTCTAAATGCTGAAACCACACGGACAACGGACATCCGGAAACTTTTCAGTAGTATCAAATAATAATAATTACGGGGTATTTTTCAGGGTGCATAATCTGATATCGCCTAAACTAAAGAAATGGAAGGAGACATTATTTATATGCACCGATGAGATGCGAGAAGACTTCATGATGAGCATGAAGAAAGCCATAGTGGATTTTGTGCTAAAGGATCCCAATACGGTATCTTAATAAAATATGAAACAATACGTTTTCCACTGGTCAGTAGTTTACAAAGATAATTTATTTTATAGGAAGAGTCTTTAGAAGAAGAGGATACTCCGCTAAAGCAAGAGATGGCTAAAAAAGATGATGCCTGGAGGCAACGTTATGCGTTGGCCAAAAAATACCTTACCAAAAACTTGCATAGCGTCAATCCTTGCATTGCGCAGGTGTTACAGATTTGGTTTAAACAATTCAAGTAAGTGATACTTAATATACATAAAATTGTAAATATGGGAAAAAACCTACAAAAGCCGTAATCGCTATACGGGTGTATCGCTAAGTGTGCTTGCCGAATAAACCCAACCACTAGCTGAGAAGCTGAAAACGCTGAAATCTCAATTAGGTCCCGTAATGGACTTTGACGACACCCAACCATGGGGAGATATGGGGCGGTAACATAAAGAATACAAATCACAAATTTTCTAAATCAAGTATAAGTCGCATTCAAATATAAGTTGTTGTTCCGAAAGTTTTTTATAATTTCAGCGACTTGCGTTTGATTAGCATGAGAGACATAATGATGACAAACGAAGCATACGAACTGCAAGACTTCTGCTTTGTATGCAAGAGGCACATCGAGGCTGCCGGTAACGTGCTCACCTTGCAGTGGATACCCACCGTGCAAGCGGTGTTTTTACAGGTGCTGCCTTAATACAGTTTGTTTCTTGTTCTGCAGCAGATGTAAAGCTGAATAGTAACTGTAGTTGCGTTTTAACATTGAAGTGAATAATTCCGTTAGAGTTTACTCATAGGTAGACACTTATTCTATATTTTAACCCCCGGCGCAAAAACGACGGGTGTTATAAGTTTGACTTGTCTGTGTGTGTAAATGTATGTATGTCTCTGTGTGTCATCGTAGCTCCCAAACGGATGATCCGATTTTAATGCGGTTTTTTATGATTATTCGGTTTAGCCCAGAGATACAGATTAGGTAAGATTATGATGATGTAAATATCGATAGACATATCTTAAATGAATATAAGACAACATTACACACATTTACTCCGATCCCAAAATAATAGCTACAGGATTCTGGGTATCACAACAATGAAGGTACTACAATAACATATACTTATAGGAGTCTGCCCACTACACCGTACCATACCATGGCCGTGCTATGAACGTGTCAAGCACGGAAGGTAATACGATACGGCTTGCTTTCCCCACTGAAACGAGTCGACGGCGTTTAATACCCGTATGATGCCCGTATGATGCCCGTATGATGCCCGTATGGTGTCCGTATGCAACCCGTATGTTGCCCACCCGTAATTTGTGTGACTATTCATAGGAAGCCGTTTCATTATCGCATGTGTATCGGTAATGCCTGGACGTCTGGGGAGTGGTTTTAAGAATAGGTATGGCTATTAAAAGATTAACTGTACGATTTGTACTAAGATTGTATAGGCTGGACTAAACTCAGAGAAGGCATTTGAGACGCGTTTATAACGGTCCTTATACGCGGTTATAACCCGTATTATCACCATGCGCGGAGCGTACCGGCACCGGCAAAATATTATCGCCGACAATTCTGAACTGTCCGTGCATGGCACGCGACGGTGCTGGTCGGTGACGGAACGGTCTAATGGGCATCGTCTCATAGTTTTCAATACAAAGAATACTTTTTTGTCTGACACGTTCATAGCACGGCCATGGTATGATACGGTGTAGTGGGCAGACTCCTTTAATACAAATTTAAACACTCGGATACGGAACAAACACAAATGTTCACTGCATGAAAATTTGCCCCGTGTGAGGATTGAACCCACGATCCAATAACCCACCGAGCCAGTCAATATGACCAGATGGACGTGATGTTGGATGGCACAGTCCCGATTCAGGGTGTTTTCATATAAAGCGATCTCATCTCACAATTCTGTTCATTATAAATAACAAATTATCATAACTCCAGGGCAGCAAGAAACGGCTGATTCCAGATCCAAAGCAAGCTTCTAAAATGAAACGTTTCTACAACTGCCTAGCCTGTATCATGACGTACAACCTTCAGACTCTATGCTTGAAGTCGATGGTAGAGTTCACCGACTACATTATGGATGTGGGGGTGCGTACCGTTTTGGTCTACTTTTGGACTTAGACAATGTCTCCATGCGATAAATATCTAATCCTATTTATCGTTTGCAGGGAAAGAACCAAGGATTCGTCATTAACTTAGCGTTTCAAAATGACGCTATAGAATTTGAGCCTTCCTTTAAACAGTTCAGGGACCAAATTGGGTTGCTATATGACTTCCTAATAGATGCTTGCAGGCAATCGCCTCGATTGGAGACCATGCTGTATCAAGATTATGTCTGTACAACAAGGGCCACATTAAAGGTAAATGCCCCATCTAAGAAATCACAATCAGTTGATTGAATTTATCTTAAGTTTTAATAAAATTAAAAATGTAAATTGCAAGTAAATGATTAAACTGAGTAGCCAAGATGTTCCGATATTGTATGATGTCTTCTTTTACCAGAATGGTGTATAGGAATTTATTGTCTCTGGTATTCACGTACCTATTCTTTAATTTGAAATTATCTTCAATGTCGTTTTCAGCCAATAATTGATGATGAATTGGTAGATGGATACAAAAAGCGAGTGGCCGATTTGATAAGTGATCAAAGAATCGGACCGGAATTACGGGTCCAAGATTTTGATGATTATGTTTGCCTTCTTAATGGAGAGGTGAGCAACAGTTGTATTTTTGTATCCTAAATAAATTCACATACCCCAGGCTTCCTCTTACTCCCAAATTCTAATATAAAATTGTTTGTAGTCTATGACAAAGGTGGAGAACTTTATAAACGCCATACCTGAGAAGACCTTTGAAGAGTTCTGCGAAGAGTCTGTCAAATATGTGGAGTTAGCAAAGGAAATTCCGTCAAAGCTGGAGGGAACAATTCAAATAGGCATGTTCAGGATGCAGAGAGGAGACCTCATAAACTCCTTACGTGGTGCGGCTTCCAGGCTGGCCAACACACTATTGAGAAGAATGACGGAGGATTATCAAAATATGATTAGATCGTTAGTATTGACTTTTAAACTCTCAAGATGGTTCTTTATCTTTCAAACTTGCATAGCTTCCATGATTCATATAGATCATCATCTATCAGCAGTAGAGTCCTATAAATTTTAGAGGTCGACTTTATTTCTTTAAATTTTTTTAATTTACTCTTGAGCACATTCATTTTTCTATGTTGTAATCTTATTTTGTTGAAAAATGTGTAAGTATACAGCTGCAACCAATATTTTCCAGAATTTTTGAAGAGTACTCGTTTATATCGACGACTCTGCTGACACCGCCTCCGGACACAGCAGCACTAATGGATCTGATTGCGTATATCAAGAAGACGGAGGACGTCCTCCTTGACGAGATGGAGGACAAGCTTCGTAATGTGTTGCGGTACATCATCTTCCTCGGCGACTACACCAATTTCACCCCTCTCGAGATGAAGGCCAACAATCAGACCTTCCATTGGTAAATAGTTCACTTTTAACAACCAGTCTTTATGTTCCAAGATAATTCTGTTATTGTACCTAATTGGTGATAAGTTTTATTCACCATAAAAATTAATTTAACCGCAACCGCAAATCTCGAGAACCATATGAATATCGGAAGCTGCGCTAAAGATTCAAAGCCAAAGATTAGCGGGGAGACCTTCTGTGGAGTAAAATCATCAAGAGCTGTTTTTATTCCTATTATATTACTATCGTATAGAGTTTTTATCAAATGATTTAAACTATTTCCATTCGCGTAAAACTTTGTAAATTTTTAACCTGCTGCTCCCAACTATCATCTCAGCTTGTCGTTATTAAACTATATGTGGAATTGATTTATAACTTATCACAGAATGGAGACTACCGATTTTATATTAATACTCTGCGGCTTAGTTTATTACCGTAGATTGATTAGCCCGTACTTTTAAAACAGAACATAAAAACGAAGGAAATTAGCAAAGCTAACTCTCGTGCAAATGTTTGATACCTACTACTTGGCAATGTGCCAGTATATGCAACCAAACACAATTAGCTTTATCTACCATCGAATGATATCTAAGATAAAAGTAATTATTGGAAATTACGAACATGCCGCTCCAGACTATTATGTTCTTGACAATATTCGATTTCAGGTATGCTCGAATGCCGGGTGTTATAGAAGAAAGCAAAGTTATAGTCGATCAAAAGAAGATAGAATACCAAGAGTTACTCAAGGTATGTATCGTTTGTACTTTATTGATTAAATGTTTAATGGTTTTTGTTTAGTTCCCGACTCTACGTAATTTTGTAAATTTTAGTCTGAAACATAAGTTTGGCAAAAGTACCTAATACCTAAGCTATTTAATTTATATACCTTCGTCAAAATAGTACTTAGTCTGTACTTTTAAAGAGAATTCTGTATTCACAGTAAGCATCGGCTTGGCTGTACCCACCCCCGGTATTGCAGGGTCTATGAGCCGCGGTAACCGTTTATCATAAGACGGGACGCTTGCTCGTCTGCCATCCACAGCTATATAGAAGTATTATTCTAAAACATCACATTTCAGGCTCGCATAGCCAAGTTCATTGATGACTTGGACGTCTATGAGCTGCAATGCAACGAGGTTCAGTATTGGGGAGATATCGCTGAGTTGCCGAAATACGTCAGTCGCGCACGGCATTTAGATGAAAAGTTAGTTTAAAATCATGAAATTGTTCCTAATTCTCGACCTTTCTATGCCTTTGTGGTTTAGGTATTTCTGTTTTGTTTTCCTATCACTGAAAACCTATAAAACTCGCGTTTTTAATTAATTCAAGTTACTTACTTAGTAATTTCTAAAACAATAAATTATTATCTACTGGTTAACTTATTGCATGATGTACAACTCGGCAGGTTAGCGGGTGCACTGGTAAAAATAGATCAGTTCAACGAGGAAGAAACGTCTTTCGGCTACGAACTCTCTCAGTACCCAAAAAGAAAGGCTATTTACGATAAATTGGTACCTTTCAAGAAGCTATTTGATGCGGGTTTTGATTTCTTGGAGAAACATAATATGTGGATGAAGACTAAGGTATTCGTCGTGTTTTTGTGGGTGTATTTTTCTGATATGATGACATAGCTAGCTTGTTGAAATAGTCACCGTCAACCAAATTAATCTTGATTGTTTCTTAAATTGTTACTGCGGATCTTCGAGATCTTTAAGGTCATATTCTGTTTGTCTTGCATATTGCTACGGAATGAATTCCTACCCGACTATCGCAACCATAAAAACACAATATTATTACGATCTTATGGTCCGGTCACTCATACAGAGTTATTTGATTATTTTTAAGGGAGCAGACTAATTATAGATCACTTTAGAAACATAATTAAATTCGATAATTACTTACCAACGATTCGTCACTGTCATGTTGATTCGGTTAGAAAAAGCAGTAGTTACAGAATTAGAATCCGCTTCCAAAGTGTTAGGAACACGTTTTTTTTTACTAGTTCGTACGAACTAAAAATACTTGTCTGTCTATTTGACTACGAATATGTTTAATACGAAGGTTGGGAGCTTCGACCCGGAGGACATCGAAGGCGACGTGGGCTATTACTACAAGATCGTGTACAAGCTGGAGAAGTCGTTTCAGGAGGTGCCCGACACGTACCGGCTCGCCGTGTCCGTCAGGTGAACGGCAATTACATTCCTACCAGTAACCACCTACCAGTCTGTGTGCTAGAGCTGAAATAACTAAAAATAGCTGTAACAGTACTAAGTATTTACTAGTTTTAAGATTGTTTTAGTGGCTATGCTGTGGGTATTTATTATATTTTGAATTAAAACCAGTTTACATTTGTTGAAAGTACATAATGGTCCTGAACGATAAGAATTCCATTGAAGTGAAAGCTTTTGCGATGTTTTTATTGATTTATCGACATACGAACTATCTATCTACCTAGGAATAAAAGTAATGCCGACCGAATGTAGTATAAAAATTATATTTTTTCAGCCTGCAGACGTCACTGCTGGAGATAAGTCTCCTCAATGACAATTATCAATTGGGGGGATCTGCCTTAGTCACCACGCTAGGCAGGCGGGTTGGTTACCGATACTTTAACTGAAATGATTAGAACATTTAATTTTGCAGGGAAAAAATGGACGAGTTCAAGACCAACATGCCGATTATCCAAACCCTTGGAAATCCGGGTATGAAAGCTCGCCATTGGGAAAAGGTATCGGACATCGTTGGGTTCCCGATAGTCGTGGACGACGAGCTCTCGCTGGAGAAGGTGATCGACTTCAACCTGGTGGACTACATCGAGAAGTTCGAGAGCATCTCGGAGGCTGCCACCAAGGAGAACAATCTGGAGAAGGCGCTGGACAAGATGATGAAGGAATGGGTCGATCTCAAATTCGATATTTTGCCCTACAAGTGAGTATATTTTCTTCTTGTAGGTACATGTGTTGTTTTTATTATTTTGTTCCACTATTAGTTGATAAGCTCAAAGGTAAAATCTTAATGGATAAAATATCCTTAGTTATCCATTGCCTTTGTAGTCTATATTAAAATGGACTGTAATGATAAGAATAAGAAATTCTATAAGTAAGAGCTAGTTGGGGTAATTTCATAAAGCGGTTCTTTACAGAGATACTGGAAGTTACATTTTGTCAAGCGTGGACGAAATTCAATTACTTTTGGATGATCACATTGTAAAAACGCAGACAATGAAGAACTCGCCTTATATCAAACCATTCGAAGAAATTATTTAGTAAGTAGCTGAGTTTTGGACTAGTATGAACGTAAGTCCTAAGCAGTAGGTATTATCAATATCGAATAAATGTATTTCAGCGATTGGGAAGGCAAGTTAATCCTCCTACAAGAGATCTTGGATGAATGGCTGAAGGTGCAGGCTACATGGATGTATTTAGAACCTATTTTCTCGTCTCCGGATATCCAACAACAAATTCCGGAGGAAGGCCGACGATTCAGTGCAGTTGATAAGGTTTGGTTTAACATTACTGATCTACAGGTAGATCTCTATATCTGGGGGCAAGACAAATGATTACCTACCTATATATGTATTGTAAATTAAAACTACTTTACTGTTGTCTCGACATAATAAAATCATTAAGAAGATATAACTTATGGGAGGGCTATTAATTGGAATGGTTGTTTACGTAAGTACATTATTTGGTTCGTCACAGATGTGGCGTGAGATAATGAAGGCGGCATTCACTGAGCCACGCGTACTGGACGTGATAATGATCGAGAAGATGCTGGACCGGCTGCGCAAGTCCAACAACCTGCTGGAGATGGTACAGCGAGGCCTGAACGCGTATCTGGAGAAGAAGCGCCTGTACTTCCCCAGGTTCTTCTTCCTCTCCAACGACGAGCTGCTGGAAATCTTGTCGGAGACCAAAGATCCCATGCGGTAAGTCTAAACTTACCGTATTCAGTTACACCTTCTATGTAATGTCTATGCATGACTTACAAATATTGACCCTATTTGTTACGTCAATAATAAACTAGTATACTACTATAGGTATTGACAAAAGCTATGCTTCTGACTATACACATTATTGTATAATGTTATAATATGTTCATATACAATTCAGAACAATCTTTCGCTTTTATAAAAATTTCATCCTAAGTAATTAAAAAGGGAGAAATTAGATCAATCGGGTGTAATCACTTACAAGTGACACTGTCTAGGGGGAATTGGATTGAAAATAAAGTAGTAAGTAATGACGCCATTTGTGTAATTTAACCGAAACTTATCCTAGTGTCCAGCCTCATCTCAAGAAGTGCTTCGAGGGAATTGCGAAGCTGACCTTCACCGAAGACATGGTAGTAACACACATGAGGTCTTCAGAAGGAGAAGTCGTTTTGCTGACGATGACCATCAATACCGCAGCTGCGAGAGGACAGGTTTGACGATACGAAATATTAAGTTACATCTTCATGATAACTTGGAATATGAACCTAAGGATGCATAGAATTAAGTTATCAAATACCAAATCATCAGGGCTATTCAGTATTCACAATACCGTTTTCGCTCGGATTCGTATGCATTCGCGATTGTTCATTCAAATTTGACAGCTCGCATCGAAAAGTTTTCCGACAGCGTTAAGGCTGATTCAATCGAATATTCGAGTGGACGAAACTGTCACGTTTCCGACAGACATCTTTCCGAAGGCATTTCTGAATAGCCCCGCAGTAAACTACTAAATGCAATTTTTTTCCAATAGGTAGAAAAATGGCTCCTAGAGTTGGAGAAAGCCATGAAGGCTTCTGTACACTTCCAATGTGGCGAATCTTATGACGATTACTCGCAACGTGCTCGCGAATCCTGGGTGCTCGTGTGGCCTGGACAAGCGGTAAATATATTTTGTACATAATGTATTTTAATAGTTTATTGTAAACAACTACTCTTACTATTTTAACTCGTTTTTGTACAGGTCCAATGTATAGCTATGACGTTCTGGACTTCAGAGGTAACGGAAGCAATTCATATCAGTATTCCGGCAATGAGGCAGTATTGGGATAAATGTAATTTCCAAATCTCTAAGATTGTCGACCTGGTGCGAGGAGAACTCAGCTTGCAAAACAGGATCACATTAGGTAGTATCATTGAAAAATCTTTGAATAAATCGATTCTTATAGATTTTCAGGACATAGAGTTTCGAAAGTTTCTTAATCTTATTTTTAGCATACCCTACACGAAGCCTCGAAACTGTTTTAAATCATTTTAACACCATAGTTAAAATTTGAGCAATACGCGTTAACACCGTATGCTGAATAGTGACTAAGTACGTTGGCACGAAAAGAAAGGGGCAACACAAAAAGCTATCATTATAATTTCTTTTGACACTATCACACATTCTTATACTTACCTTATCTACGAGTATATCGATACATTCTTTTAAAGAAAACTCGTGTTTCTGTTTTCGTATAAACAAGCATGAAGTTGTATATACTCGTAATATAGCAATGTATTTTCAATTTATGTCTCTACTATTAAGTTGATTTATTCCTTTCAGGTGCTCTTGTGGTATTGGATGTGCACGCGAGAGACGTGCTCATGTTGCTGATCGAGTGCGGCGTGCAACAGGATAACGACTTCAACTGGCTCTCGCAGATACGGTACTACTGGGAGGTTGGTATAATTACATATTTCCTGATTATAAAGCATGTAATCATATGTGTCTGCATATAAAAGTTAAAAAGAATATGCTAATGAGTAATGTTCGAAAAATATTTTTATGCTTTCCTATCCTGGAACTCAGAAAGGTGAAGTTCAGGTAACTAATCTACATTTAACGTTAGATAACTATAGCATAATCATATAACTTACTTACTATAAGAATTTTTATAGGAACAAGAAGAGGATCAATCTATGCAAATCGCCACTCGAATGATTAACTCTCAGCTCATGTACGGATACGAATATCTCGGCAACGCCGGCAGACTGGTGGTCACTCCACTCACTGACAGATGCTTTAGGACTCTCTTTGGCGCTTTGCATCTCAATTTGGGTAATGAACTTACTATTTGGTTTCTGGTAAGCTTATTATTTAGGATCAGATTAATATTAAATAAAATAGGGGTATAGACAATGTAATGTTTGTGAAGGGATTGAGTATAAGAGTAGGTAACTATCGAGTTTCTTGTCGGTTCTTTTCGATAGAATCTACATTCTGAATTTTCGACCATTAATATATGCTCGTCTCAAAAGAATAAAGATAAGTGAAAGAGTTGTTTAATATCCACAATAATTACAGGCGGTGCACCCGAGGGCCCAGCTGGTACCGGCAAGACGGAGACCACAAAAGACTTGGCGAAGGCTGTGGCCAAGCAATGCGTGGTGTTCAACTGTTCTGATGGTCTGGACTACATTGCCCTTGGAAAGTTCTTCAAGGTATGAAGTTGTATGTAGTCACTGTATTTTTTCGCACAACGTCAATTTACAATTATCAAGTAAATGAAATTACACAGTTTGTGTTTGTATATGCTGACAAAAATTAAGAAATACCTCATCATCAGCCTGCAAACGTCCACCGCTGGACTCCCTATGACAATTTCCGTTTGAGAGGATTTGCTTTGCCGCCACGTTTAACTGGCGGGTTGGTGACCGCAGTAGATTTTACTTGTACCCAGGTAAACGCTGCTGCCCGTTTCCTGATATTCCCTTAGTCGTTACCATTTCAAACGGACGGTAAAATACCTAGTTCAGAATTATACTGTTTGATTAAACGATTCTTATTCACTTAAAATATAAGTGTGCTAAAATTGCACGCTTAATTTTTGATGAATGTTACAATACTTAATTGAGTTTGCGAATTTGCAAATATTAAAAAGATCGCTCGGTACGACCGAAGGCCGCAAGATTCACGAATGTTGCAAAACTTAATACGAAAGTTTTGACAAGCTTTTCTCCGTGATTTATGGATGTTTTTATTATTATATTACTGCTTTCAATGCTTTTATTTTACACGTGCCTATTGTAGGGATTAAAACCAACTCGATCTCAGTAACTTCATTTATTTACTTGTTTTACTTCACTAACTTACATTCACATTATGCATTGGTACTTTTACACAATTACGCGGGCAGCAATTCTAGGACTTGTGTTCATGACTATGGTCGAACCGCTTGTGTCTGTAAGATCAGCCTTTTATACTGTTATATTGCAATCTCAGCACAATCCACACCAGTGGTGTGGGTTGTCACTGTCACAGAAAAAATAAGAAAATGGTAAGGCAAAGACATTAAAGCGTATAATGCCATATCCGTCGACACTGACACCTAACAGCTCGGCCATCTGACTTGAGATACGTCCTCGTATCAAAAATATATTACGTCTATACTGAATATCTAAATGTGAATATAAATTTTTAATATACTACCGCCGCGTTCGGAAGGTGGATTCTACCGAGAAGAACCGGCAAGAAACTCGGCAGTTACTCTTTTCCATCGCCAATTCTCTTACAATTTGTATTTCACAATGTCGTTGTTCAATTCTACTGTTATACAATGCAAAGATAGAAAGTGAGTTTATATAATACAAAGTTCATTGCAAGTCGTATGCCTCTTTCCTGAAATTGCTAATAAAAAGAAAACTATCTATCCATTTTATAATTATAACGTTACATTACGAATGTATTCTTTGCTATGATTAAAATCTCATTTGTATGGTATGAAAAGGCAGGTCTGAGAAGAGAAGAAAAAAGAGTACATCAATTCATTATTATTTTATGTATCTAAATCAATATCGATACCTAACAGCCAAAAAAGGCTAAGAGACATTTTTCTTTTAATCGACGTTATACCCCACAACAATGTACATCATTGGAACAGTTTCTGCATAGTCATACGGGTTTAGTAGCCCTAGGACGAACCTTTTGTTAATTAGGTTCGAAGTCCAAATTTTACGTCAGTAAACTTAATATGGTAATGCATTGAGTGAGCAACTCTAAATTAAATAATTATATCGATCATGAAAAGGTCTAAAATAATTTGTTACTCAATGCCTATTTGTAAAACGAAGAATAAATCAGAGATAAATAGTTAAACGTTGGCTCGCAGTCTCTACAGAGGGAAACAGTCAGCTCTTTGAATGTATTATACCATATAAAGAGATATGAAAACTTTAAAGTTTTGCTAGGGTCTGAAAGACCCTTCATATTTAATTGAATCCTTGCTGAAAATTACAAATATCAAAATATAATTTTCAAAATCATACTACTGTCATTACAGGTTTCCTCAATACGATAGTGTAGCTTAATTATACTGTATTATTAATTTATATATATCAAGTAGTTATTTATTATATTTATTATAAGAAAGCACAAACAATGTAGCCTTACTAAATTCAGTCAAAGAATAGTTAAAAACGTCTATTGCTTTATCGACTTCATAGAGGTATTCCTTGAGGCAATTATTTGTGGTCGCAAAAGCCTCAGGCTAGCTCAGGACCCCATAAAACATAAAAGGATCTACTGTCCAGTGAATTTTGTTATATTTTTTTCGCAAATGCTTACTTATTAAATAATATTCTAATTTTCCCGAAGTTAAACCATATCATCTCTTAGTTTACTAAATATCATTCAAAATGTATGCAATTGTTTCTGCAAGATATACGTCATAAAATTTTGATAACATTGTTAACTTTAAGAAATATGCAATGATCTGAAACAGCAATATGTACCGTCTAATTCGCTGAATAATTGTCATTATGAGTTGCAAATTGGACAGAATGTGCCAAAAATAAACGAGGGCGCAATAGACCTTCAAATTTTATCAGAGAAAGTAAATTCCAAAAGTAAATTTCATAGTACCTTTTAAGACACATTATTAATAACATACATCTAAATATTTAGATACCAAACCAATGCTATAAACGCATCGAAACACCTCTCGCACGAGAAATTGCTCCGTATAAGCTCTATGGATGGTTTATGACGCACATATATACAAAGTTTTCATCACTTCTCAGCATATAAAAAACAAGATGGTCTATCGGACCACGAGCATGAACATCCAGCTCGGCTACGAAAGTTGAAAGTGCCTACCAACCTTCGTAGGGAGAAATCTGTTCCTACACTTCGAAGGATATATCTAAGAAAACACACGAGACGACGATACCTTGTTAGGTATATATAGTCTGAGAAACAGAAACCGGAAGGGTCATCTAAAGCAATTTCAGAAATCGACTAAGAGAGCAGCTACCTAAAGATTTCATTTCATTCATTTCATTTCTTTTGAGAGCGTCGCTCGTGCTCCCCGCTCCCAAGTTCGTTTGCTATAGTGGTGCGACGGTCGCTCCAGCTCACCGTTCGCACCACTATATCAGTCCGAGAACGTCGCTCGTGCTCACCGTTCTCAAGTTCATTCGCTACAGTGGCGCGACCGTCGCTCGTGCTCACCGTTCGCACCACTATATCGAATTCCTGGCGTTGCTCATGCTCACCGCCAAGATGTCGAGCGTTGCTCATGCTCACCGCTCGACCCGCTCATATGGTTTTATTTTGGTGATCATCGCAGAAGACTTCTGCTCTGCGTCCGTGCACGAGGTGTCCTCGTGGTTGACAGCACCAAGCCACCGCCCAGCTCCGAGGCAGCCTCCACATGGCACCCGTTGTCAGCTCGTGGATCGTCATCATTCAGAACCGATGCAGCAACTGGGAATTTGAAAAAGTCTAGTGTTATCATTTTTCTTAACCAATAAATCCCATCTCTAATTTATATCTTCTTCCTCTTCTATCCTATATTCCTTAATTCATACTCAAATGCCACTGTATGCATATAATAATATGTAATGTATTATTATATGCAAATCATTTATGTATATATGTATTAATATGGGTATATCCTCCAGAGGTTTGCCCTAGGTGGCAAGCAGCTGGAGAGGCCTATGTCCAGCAGTGGACTAAAATAGGCTGATGATGATGATGATATATGTATGTCTATGGAATATGCACCACTTGGTATACCTATGTAGGCCTATTCCACGTGCCTAATATGACACAGAAAGTTTTTCATCTCTGTCGAATCTGGCTTCCTCTACCTGAAGGTTGTCTGGAAGAGATCGCTATTAGCGATAAGACCACCTAAATTGTACTTTGTTTTTGTTTGTAATGTGTTTTCCTGTAAATTCTGTGTTTTTGTGCGATAAAGAGTTTCTATCTATCTATCAATATTCGTCAACTGGCAGGGGTGTAAGGAAGCGACCCATCAAACCCTCTCTCCAAACGCCCATGGTGCATCTCGCCAAACAACAAACGAAGCTCCGGCAACGGCACGAACATCTCCGGCCCATGACGGACAGCAGCGTCACTGCCCTTAAAATACCTGTTAAAATAAGTTTAATAAATTGAATTGAAATTCATCAACTGGACCTAGCTTTTTTTTATTAAGTACCTTTACTAGCCCACTGCGTAGCATTCCACCCTTTTTTTTTAAACCAAATATGTACGTACGTATTCTACAATGTCTACATATACCTATATATCACAAATCTGGCTACATGTCAAACTCATACACCTTGGTGGCTATCGGGCTGTGGAACTCTCTTCTTAGGGTATTCAATCCTCCTGTAATAAATTAGCATTTAAGAGATCAACCCGTGACCTTTTCTTAAGTGCTGTCTAAGACTGTCGTCTTTTGTTATATACGAACTTTATTTGATGTCTATGTCTGAATATATTATCTATTATATGCATATCCATATATACTATTTATATGTAAGTAGGTATATTATTATATGAAATATATATGTATGGGCATTACTTGTATATTGGTGGATATAATTATAGTAGTTGTTAGAATGCCACACGGCACTAAGTCTGTCATGTACTTCCCTTTTATAATAAAGATTATTATATGTCCAAAAGTCTATATATATATATATACAATATAGTAAATTTATAATTTACATACAATACACAATATATAACAAACCAAATATAATATGCTTATAATAACATACTCACACAACCACTCGTATTGAGACATTTAGACTCTGCATATACCTACCATATACCTACTATATACCTACTATATACCTACTATATACCTACTATATACCTACTATATACCTACTATAATATAGATGTCTCAACCTTCACCACACATTATTATACGAGTATATACTCGTCCCAACTCATTCTAAATTAAAGACCTTCGCTTTTGTCGGTGGAGTAATTTCCACTCCTCCCTGGACTCCGCCAGCACCTTCAACTCCCCGTACGTAATGGCATTAACTTTCTCTTTCAAACCCCAATAGATACGATGTCTAAGCAAGTTATATAGATACATACATACTCATGTGAGTAACCACTCATAAAAATATATCTCAAAATCTAAGGTGTGTACCTAAGCTCATAGACAAAACCGAGGGAATTAATCGTATCGTTAAGCTAAACAATAATCCCTTTTTGTCATTTATACACTAGCCGCCCCGGCTTCGCATGGGCGTAACGCTGATGATTTTAAATATGCTACAGAATGTCCCCATATACAATGTTCACAGCCTTCCTGCCCCTAGACAAGACAGACTATTTATTTTGGTAATCACTTTTGAAAGTGCGAAACATAATTGGCTATTTAAACTCACACAAAAAACAGGTACATAATACCCAACGCTCAAATCGAAGACTGCCAGCTATCCGGCCGGCGCCGCCGCAGCCACCATGTTTCATGTCTCTGCGTCAAATCTGTAAAATCTTCGAAAAAGCTCGTTTTAAATACATGCAGTTTATCGCACATTGTTATGTTGCATGAAATGCACGATAAATTTAAGGCACCGAATGGGGAACGGTCAATCCTGTATTGTTTAAAATCGTCCCGCAAACAAGCCTTTACTTCTCGCAAAAATTCAAGTATAAAAATTGTCCCTGTGTGCTATACCTAGGAGACGGATATATACCATCGCTTTTGTAAAATCCTTTTAGATGTTCATACCGCAGCACACTACTTGATCCGTCTTGTAGGGTCAGCGTTTACAATATGAAAAAGAAACATGTCCATGTACGATATCAAACTGTGAAATTATTATTATCAGTGCTTCTTCCCACTACGCATATCCCGAATCACTCCGGGTTAAGGAATCTCTGCTATGAAGTAATTCTACTGCTATGAGGGGTGTAAAGTGCACTACAAACGAAAGCTAGATAAATTCCTTTTAATGTTCTATTAGCTGCAGTGATATTTCAAAGGATAATAAGCAAATGCCTTGTATGTGGAAGTTAATTCGAATATTCCATTACATACACAAAATATCTTCAAAATTATTTGATACATGGCTCTCCATGCACTTAAGGGCTTGTCTGCCGATGTGATGCCATCTGATTCTGACTCGAAACAATTTAAAATTTAGTTTAAAATTGTTGTATAGTGTAGGAACCTAGAAACGTTTTATCATTAAATCAAATATTACACTTTTCGAAACATATTGGTTGACGTGGCGTTTGACTTTGCTGTGACTATAAATCTGTAAATATTTTCTTTATTTGATTATATTTACTCACGAGTGTGGAAAATTAATCCCTATCTAACTATCTCTCCAAGTGATTTGATTGAACACGTGCAAGTATAAAATATGAACTAAAACAAATCTATATCCTTTCTATGTGAAAACAAAATTATTATTATGCTGAACTTGGTGCCGAACCAAGCGGTTCCCTTATCTTACGGTATAGTTCTACGTGGCAACTGTACTAATATTGACACCATACTTACACTACAAAAGAAATGTATACGTATATATGGGCGGCAAGCCTTTTTAATTACTGATTTTAGCGTAAAAAGTAACTGTATTGATTCTGTGTTATTAAAATATCGTTGGATGACAACTTCCGATTAGATTTATTCATAGTTGTAATATTTAATTGATATACAATTTTTTAAAATGATTTATGGATGTAAAACATACTTTTAGTAGCTTATGTAATAGTATTTGAACATCGAATTATTTTATAATTATATTAGAAATAATAGATAATACTTTTCAATCACGTGTGTCGCCATCTTCCGGTTTGTAAAATCCAGCATTAAAACTCGCGTTAAAATTAATCAATTAATTAAATTATTACTGTATAAAAATCATAACTATTTTTAAATATCAATTTAGGCATTTAAGACATGTTTTTATAGATATAATTAATTTGCAAAATAAAAACCATTGTAAGTGACGTCACTTCTTGTTCCACTCAAGTAAATTGGCGGGAACTTTTAGTGTGGTGTTACTCTGCTATATAATTATGTTCGTAAATAAATTGTAAATAAGGTGTTACTCTCTGCAAATAATATGATAATATAAAGTGTTATAAAGTAGTAGTCTCATTTCTGCATCCATTATGGAGGAACTTCTTGGACCTGGCGAAGGGCCTTCGCCGGCATATACGAGTTCTTATAAATATTGACCAAATGTAATCCTACAAACCTCATTTTAAAAAAACAAAAAAAATATTAACTAGCTTCAATTTACATACTAGAGTCATGAAAATTTATTAAAAAAAACACCTCGAACTTGTACTCTTCTATCAATATTAATAGACGATACTTAAATAAATTTAGGGTTTCCTTTTCTAAGCTTAAAGTATTATCATCAAGCGCTTACATTATGGTAATCAAAATTTATAATTATCTACTATTTCATATAAGGAGTATAGAAGAAGAAACTTTATTTATTAAGCTATTGAAGCAATTCCTAATAAGTAAATGATAAGAATGTTTTAAAAATAATTTCATCTTGCTATTGTATAAATTGCGACGCCTTTGCAGGGTGCATGTGCTGTACACATAGTTCTTATACCATCCTGTATTGTACCACATGTTTGCAATAAACTATTTTAATTTTGAATTTATTAAGAGTATCAACTTAGTATGACTATTAGTCTATGTAAATGTTTACTTCACCCAGCTCCAAGTTAATTCTATGGTGTGCAGCAAACAATATATCCATCCATGTATCAATAGAATACTATATTTACTGATAAGCAGACTACTAAAGTAAATGTACACGCTTCCCTTGTATAAAACAAGTTTGGAAAAAATTGCTAATAGCTCTCAATTAGAATAATTTAAAAAAATTAATGTATAAAACCGTGTACTTACATTTTTGTGGACGTGGCGAGAAATTAATTCTCGTTTCATCCCTCTTCGGACTTGTAGGGATTAAAACCAACTCGATCTCAGTAACTTCATTTATTTACTTGTTTTACTTCACTAACTTACATTCACATTATGCATTGGTACTTTTACACAATTACGCGGGCAGCAATTCTAGGACTTGTGTTCATGACTATGGTCGAACCGCTTGTGTCTGTAAGATCAGCCTTTTATACTGTTATATTGCAATCTCAGCACAATCCACACCAGTGGTGTGGGTTGTCACTGTCACAGAAAAAATAAGAAAATGGTAAGGCAAAGACATTAAAGCGTATAATGCCATATCCGTCGACACCGACACCTAACACTATATTACTAGCATAATTTGGACTTAATTAATTTAAAACTGCCATTTAAAAGGTCTTCCGCCCTTCATATGTTCGGACGATATATGTAGAGTCACGGGGAATTGCTGCTCTCACCTAAGCGGGATGAGAGTAGCGCAGGACTTTAGTGAATGGCAAACAGGAGAGGAGGGATATAGACAAAAGAAAAGCTGATGATGATAATGATAAAAAGTTTATCGTTGTTTGTTATTTATCTCGTAGGGATTGGCGTCTTGCGGCGCGTGGTCCTGCTTCGACGAGTTCAACCGAATCGACCTGGAGGTGCTGTCCGTGGTGGCCCAGCAGATCCTGTCCATCCAGCGCGGCATCAACTCGGGATCCACCGAGCTGCTGTTTGAGGGCACCCTGTTGCAGCTGGATAAGTCTTGCGCTGTGTTCATCACGATGAACCCTGGTTACGCCGGACGCTCAGAACTGCCTGATAACTTGAAGGTAAGTGTTTGTAAGTAAAATGTTCTGGAAATTTGGAAATAAACGCTTTCTATAAAGGCCCATACCGTTTACCTGAGAGTTACTTAGTTTATAAAGTTATGTGGTGATGAAGTGTTATTTTTGCTCCTCAACTCGTCAAGAACTGAAAGACTGAAGACGAGAACGCAACAATAATGATTCTTTACAATAATGCTTAACCTTTTAAGGATTAAAAGATCTAATGCTACGGTGCTTTAAGTTCTGTTACTAGACTACAATAACATCAAAGGTTCAATTTCACAGGCGTTGTTCCGTTCTGTGGCGATGATGGTGCCAGACTACGTGCTCATATCCGAGATCGAGTTGTATGCGTTCGGTTACCTGAACGCGAAGCCGCTTGCGGTCAAGATCGTCGCCACGTACAGGCTGTGCTCGGAGCAGTTGTCATCGCAGAGTCACTACGATTATGGTATGAATGTCTTGATCACCTGCTGCGCGAAGACAAAAATGAAAATTGGCTAATAACATTGTTCCACTGAAGTGATTTGAGAAATATTATTCGTAATTTTTGTTAACTTATCTCATTTTGAATGCGTAGACTCACTTCTGTGGAAACTCACCCTTACTATATTGTGATTTTATAGATTGTGTAGTAAAATAGTTTGGTTAGCTTAGATCGGTAAGTACAGTATTGTGAAAAAAAAAATATTTTCTTAATAACAATCGCATAAATGAATGTCCCAATTTTTCTCTTTCAAAATGTTGGTCCTTTTATTTCAACTACCGATTTTTCTGTAAAAGTAGCAAAAGATTTCGTTGAGAAACACACGATTTTGTTGAGAAAGATGTAGTGTACTTGATAACCATTGTATACTTTAGGTATGCGAGCAGTGAAGTCAGTGTTGAGAGCCGCTGGCGCACTCAAGCTACGCTACCCGGACGAGGTAGAGGATGTGATCCTGCTGCGCTCCATCAAGGATGTCAATCTGCCAAAGTTCTTGGAGCATGATGTGCCTCTTTTCATGGTAAGTCACATGTGGTCTAAACTCAAAGAGACAGGCAGCGCTTTCGGCAATAGTCACGTGATTGCATTAACTGTCGCTACGATGATTGAAAGACGTAAAACAAGCTTTTCTTGGACTCTTTGATTAAGCTGCTTTTTATCAAGGTTTAGTCGTGTTTTCATATTTTTATCGTTAGTATAATAACTACTATAAAGTTTTGAAATATGCAGGGTATTATCGGCGATTTGTTCCCGGGTCTACCTTTGCCGCAAGCTGGACTACCGCATCTGGTTTCATGTCTCAAGGAGTGCTGCGTCCCTCTTAATCTACAAGCTACAGACTTCTTTATCGAGAAGGTAAAGTTCGATAAACTAACGGCCGTATTCACAAACGTTACTATGCAACGCACGGACGCACCGTGCCTAAAATCCTATAGGTTTTTAGGCACCTGTGACGTTTAGTAACGTTTGTGAATACGGCCGTAAGTGTATAAAAATACTTGCTGTATTCTCAAGTATCTATAAACATTTCTGGAATTTAAAATGTTTATTAATTTTCTAACATAGGTGCTTCAGTTATACGAGATGATCCTCGTGCGGCATGGACTCATGTTAGTCGGATTCCCGTTTTCTGGAAAGACGAAGTGTTATCACGCCCTTGGAGGCGCTTTAGGACTTGTGGCTGAAAAGGTTTGAGTTGTTTAATATTGTAATATTTATTAAATATAAGGATGTGTTAGGTACATACGAACATTTCCAATGTTTTGATGTAACACTTTAAACTTCATAAATTACGATTCTAGTTTGCTTTTTTATATTAGGTACATGACAGTTCACTGTGTGTGAGTAGTTCAAACTCTGCAAAATCACAAGTAATGGATGGACTTATTTCATGGTTCATTTTGATTAAATACCTTGTTAGAAACTGATGGACGAAAATGCCGTGGAGTGGACTGTGATCAACCCTAAGTCCATCACGATGGGCCAGCTGTACGGGCAGTTCGACCCGGTGTCCCACGAGTGGTCCGACGGCATCCTCGCCGTCAGCTACCGCGCGTTTGCAGTCTCCACTAATGACAACAGGTATGTACCTATACTATTAGGTCCTATAGTAATAACTCGGTATGAGCTCTTAAATCTATTCATTAGTCTTGCTGATTCAGTACTTCGCCATCTGAAATATACTCTCGGTCAAGGATATGAACTTGGCCAATAAGCAAGTTTCTATGCATTTAGGTTGCGAGATCATGATTTTGATGATGATTTATTCAGTTAACTGCAATGGAAAAGATTTTTTGTCATCGCCAAGATAATCGTAAAGTAAAATAAATAAATTAGTATTCCAAAAAATATATATACGAAGATAAGGAGGTATGAAGACTATATATTGTTATCGGCGCATAGGTATATCGTCGACGGCGTTGAATGGGCCAAATTTATTTTTTCATTTAACATCACCTTGTTCATGTGCAAAGGAAATGGCTGATATTTGATGGGCCCGTGGACGCCATTTGGATAGAGAACTTGAACACTGTACTCGATGACAACAAGAAGCTGTGCCTGATGAGCGGCGAGATTATCCAGCTGGCGCCCACCACGAACTTGGTGTTCGAGCCCATGGACTTGGAAGCGGCCTCTCCAGCTACGGTAAACAATGGCTGATATTTTGCGTAAAACAAACTGAAGAAATTTCATCGATTAATGTTATCTTAACTAATATTATAAAGCTAAAGAGTTTGTTTGTTTGTTTGAACGCGCTAATCTCAGGAACTACTGGTCCGAATTGAAAAATTCTTTTTGTGTTGAATAGACCATTTATCGAGGAAGGCTTTAGGCTATATAACATCACGCTGCAACCATTAGGAGCGAAGAAATAATGTAAAATGTAAAAAAAACGGGGAAAAAATAGTTATTTTTTTATAATTCCACGCGAACGAAGTCGCGAGCACAGCTAGTCAGTAATATTATTAGCTAATTAGGATATGTTTTGACATGAAGACTAAGGAAATAATATAAGCCCATTTTAGCTACTCTGTATGGTGGAGTCCTATGTATCGATTTGCCTCATTTAGGGCCTAAAAAAGGGCCCCGGTGGTGCTTTCGTGGGCCACGTCCGTTAAAAATCGGGGTGCACAATCCTAAGGGTAAGACTACTTATTCGAGTTTAGGGAAATAATAGAATGTAGCAAGGGTCCACCGGAATGAAAACTTCTTTTCTTTTTTAACCTGTGCTGTCCCACTGCTGGGCAAAGGTCTTCCACAAATCCTTCCAAAGTTCTCTAACTAAAGCTAGAGCCTGTCTCCTCCTCCTCCTAAAGAATGAAAACATTATTATTAAAAAGGTTATTGTTTTCTAAGGGTGATGTACCTACTGTTGTACATAATTATGTACTTACAAACAAAAGTACACAAAAATTAATTTGATATACCTAACTATTTACTTATAACGTAGCAATTTTAACCTAAACAAATGTAAATAAACACACAGACCAGCATATAAATTTTCTCTGTGTGCTTCAAATAATATCAATTTAGGTCAATCAGCAGGTCCTATCCATATTATCTGCATTGATAATTAAATCTCATCCATTAATTAACTATTATTAGGATCGCTATTCATTCATGCATCTCTTCATAATAAACCTCCCTCAGCGTAATTTGAATACGTAATTTCGTGTGCGTACCTACCGACATGTTACATGAATAGGACTTCCCTTTCTGAATACCAAGAGTTGGTAACACTGGGTGCAGACTGAATTCATCGCATTCCAGAGTTGAGGGACAGGAATCTCACGTTTTAACAATGTTATTTATAATAACGTTACGTACATAACTAGTCTTCCATTTGTAATACCTACTTTGCGCTGAAAATGTGAGTGTATCACTAGGGGATTTGAATGGCTTGATTGATTGTCTAACAAAACGGATAACTCTTGTAGTATTAAATGGTATACAAGCTGGTGACGTCATGATCAATCACGATACGTTTTTGTATAATATTTGCGTTGTTTTCAAAATTACACGATAGAAGTGAGATTCGAACAAGTCGACAAGTTTAGTGTGGTTTCATTTCTTATTAACATTAGTCATTTACTTAATTAGATGTTTTCAAACAATATTATTGCACTCCTTAAAATGTCGTCTAATGCTTAGTTCCACCAACAGCTATTAGAACGATTTGATGTCAAATCGTGTCCTAAATTTTGAACAAAGGCACGCTTCTTTTAGCCGTTAAAATGCGCATTTCAGCGTCTAAAGAAGCATGTCCCCAATACTTTAGTAGGAATGAGAGAGATGCGTCTGTTACAGGTGTCTCGCTGCGGAATGATTTACATGGAGCCCAAGGGGCTGGGCTGGAAGTGCCTGCTGGAGTCGTGGCTGAACACGCTGCCGCCCACGCTGCACAACGTCAACCGCAACCTCATCCGGACGCTGTTCAACCGGTTCATGTCGCCGCTGCTCTGGCTCGTCGAATACTCTGGAAAGACGAAGGTAGTATTTTACACAACGTGTTAATGAACCACCCAGTCATCATCATCATCAGACTGCAAACGTCCACTACTTGACATAGGCCTCCCCCCAATGACAATTGTTATTTGAGGGGATTGACCTTAGTCACCAAGTTTGGCAAAAGGGTTGGTTACCGCAGTAAGGTTTATTTGTACTTAGGTAAACGTCTATAGTTCATTCGCGTTAAGAAAATAGTGACTGACAGGTCACTGACAGGCCACTAGCCAATTTATAATTTCTAGCGTTTTAATTGGCTAGTGGCCTGTCAGTGACCTGTCAGTCACTATTTTCTTAACGCGAATGAACTATAAGCACCTGTTGGGCATCCTGCCGAACTACGAACGAAGCGCTGGCAACTGACTGGTGGCGGTATAACCATCACAGTTGAAGGCATAGCTAAATGCCACGGACCGATGACGGGCGGCTGCGTCACTGGAGCGAGAAGCTACGCCCTGCAATCGCCAACCCGCCTGCCCAGCGTACCGATTATGGGTATACCCTCCAGATGTTGGCCCTGAGTGGCGAACAACTGGAGAGGCCTATGTCCAGTAGTGGACTGCGATAGGCTGATGATGATGAAACGTCTAAGGTAATTTCATGGTGGCCTATATCCAGAAGTGGACGCTTATAAACTGATGATGATGATGAATAATAATTGAATTTGACTTCAATGGGGGACTATCTAAAACTAATATAAAACATTCCGTTAAGAAGGTAAATCTCACTTTATCTGATTTGTTGAATGAACACACTATTCTATGAATTGTTTCAGCAAATGTATGTGACGTCACGAAGTAACCTTGTGGTAGCCTGTATGAACCTTTACGATACGTTTATGGACGATTTCTATGATGAAAAATATGTGGAGCAAATATCCGATCTTGATATAAGAGCCCAACTAGAGGTACGTATTAGCAATGTAATTCAGGAGTAGAGTAATTATAATTACTTCGATTTGAAAACGTTATTGGAATGTTACTATGAAATTATATTCATTACATGCTGTTTTTGTTAACAGGGAGTGTTTTTCTTCTCATGCATTTGGTCTATTGGCGCCACCTTGGAAGCTGATAGCAGACCAAAATTTGATATGCTTTTCAGAGGACTCCTGGAAAAAGAGTTTCCAGAGAAAGTAAGAATGTTGTTATTATTTTGGTATATCATTTTTGAATAGTAAATAAAATATTTATTTAAACGATTTTTACAGGTAATTGAAACGCTGAAATACCCAAGGGAAATTGCGAAGCCAGAGAAGCAGTATATTTTCAGTATACCGAAAGAAGGACTTGTTTATGACTATAGATTCATAAAAGAGGTAATAAATATTATGTTCCGGTACATTTTATTTTCGTCTTTGACAATGTAAAGCGTTTTAAATTCGTGCTATAACTTATGAAGATATATAATATTAAAGTAAGTGCCCTGCCTGCTGAATCAAGAGTCATGGGTTCCATTCTCATCAGATCCAATTTTTTTGCCTTATAGATTATTTAATTACACTAGTATCAATAGAAATTTCGTTCCTATAAATGATAGTTACACGTTACAGGGCAAAGGCAAGTGGAAGCCCTGGCAAGACGACGTGGTGTCCGCTCCGCCCATCAGCCGAGACACGCCGCCCAACCAGATCCTGGTGACGACCCTGGATAGCGTGAGGTATCTGGCCCTCTTCAAGCTGCTGGTCACGCACCACAAGGCGGTCATGATGGTGGGGCCCACGGGCACCGGAAAGTCTTCCTATATCATTGTAAGTAACGAGATTCGATACAAATACTGGGAAGATTTTATGCCTAGTACTCGTATTATACATAGGCATAAAATCTTTCCAGTATTGGGAATTCCTGGGTTTTTTATTTGAGTCTTAGTATAGCAGTATAAAATTCAAGATTTACCTCGACTTCTTGTGTTTTAATACAAAGCAAAATCTGACGCAAAAGCCGTTTGAAATCAACAGAATCTACCAAATCTACAATAACTACAAATCAATTGTCTTTGTATTTGAGTGAGTATAATTGCAAGAAAATTTAGTTTCATACGATTTTCAGGATTATTTAGTGAAGAGAGTCGACACAAAAGTGTACAAGGCATTGATTATGGCGTTTTCGGCGCAAACTAACTGCAATCAAACCCAAGATATCATTATGGGAAAACTTGATAAGCGACGTAAAGGTAAAATTATGTTAAATGTCCTTCTAGTAGTAATGTAAATTATTTAGTTCTTTATTAAATATATGTAGTTAATTACAAAGACAAGGACTGTGTGTTGAAATTCTCTAATCTTTTAAAGTGAAATATTCTTTTAGGAGTATTTGGTCCCCCAATTGGGTGCTACTCGGTGGTGTTCGTGGATGACGTGAGTATGCCTCAGGCGGAGACCTACGGAGCTCAACCGCCAATCGAGGTTCTGCGACAGGGCATTGACTTGGGGCTGTGGTATGACCGCAAGACCAATGTTGCTATGCACCTCATTGATGTACAGGTGGGTTTTTCTCTGTACACGTGTATGTTTTTAATTAAAATTAACTATAGATTTAATAGATAGATATAGATTAAGTAAATATAATCTATTTTTTATGAAATAAATTTTATTTCTAGTTTATGTGTGCCATGGGTAAACCTACACCTGGAGCTAAATTGGTGACTCCGAGATTTTCGCGACATTTTGGATTCTTCTGCATAGATGAGTTTGATGATGAGACGCTTAAAGTTATATTCGGTAGGATTATGCTATGGCATCTTGATACAAGGTAATCGTAATATTTAAGTGTTTTTCGCTCTCGTACAAAATAATGAATTTCATAATGGCAACTAAGTAACGTAATTTCCAGAGGGTTTTCCAAAGACTTCGATCCGTGCATAGACGAGATTGTGGATGGAACTCTGGAGGTGTACAAACAGTGTCGGCTCAATCTGTTGCCTACGCCTTCTAAATCACATTATACTTTCAATCTGCGAGATTTTTCGAGAGTTATTTTGGTAAGTTTTTATTTTGATAAATAAATAGGTGTCTCATTAGTCTAAAGGTACTCGGTCTATTGACCAGCACCGGACGCACACCACGGGTTGACCTTGCTTATAAATGTCTGTGTTCAGAGCGGGTTGCTCGGATAGTGGGCCTTAATGGAGTATTATATTAACTAAAAGTAAAAGAAGTTTGGTTTAGGTCTAAGTTTAAAATCAAATGTCTTAATTTCAGGGTGTCTTGCTATCTGTACCAGAGGTAACGCCAGATCTCCAGTCCATCAAGCGACTGTGGGTGCACGAGTGCCTTCGCGTGTTTTCCGATCGGCTGGTCGAAGAAGGTGACCGGCAGTGGCTGGTCCAGTGCCTACGGGAGTCCACCGCGATGTACCTCAATGATGATTTCGATAAACTTTTCTCGAGGCTACTGTCTTCACCTAAAGAAAAGGTAAACAAGTAAAAGAATAAAGTCTAAACTTATTTATTAGCCTTACATCTTTATAAACAAACCGCGACATTCACTGCCTGTCACGTGAGGGGCAGAACTAAAAAGAAAATTAAAAAAAAATCTTAAAAATTATAATAAAAAGTAGAAAACCATCTCAGGGGCAGGCTGTGAAAGGTTGTTGTCACCAGTGTGACAACAACGTTTCAAGCTTTATTATTTGGTTGATTATTTTATTTCCTTTTATTTATATCCTTTACGTAATGTATAGTGTTTGTAGGTAGATGTCACTTTCGATTTGGCATTGGACATTACGAACGCCTTTTTTGTTGACAGGTGACCGATTTGCACCTGCGAAAGTTGATCTACTGTGATTTTGCCAATCCAAAAGTTGACACGCGATTCTACATGGAGACGGTCAATATGGAACATCTGAACTCCACCGTAGATGCCTTCCTCGTTGAGTTCAACAATATGTCCAAAAAACCTATGAACCTCGTCCTGTTCACGTGTGTATCATTTTCTTAATTTAATGATGTCAGAATTTTGTAAAGTTTTTATTCAATATTTTTTTAAGCAGTTAGTTCTGTCGTTTCTTTGTATTACTACTTTCATCTTTCCAGATTCGCGATCGAGCACGTATCTCGTATATGTCGCGTGCTTACTCAACCACGCTCTCACGCCCTACTGGTGGGACTGGGTGGATCAGGTCGCCAGTCTCTGACAAGACTGGCAGCTCACATCAACGAGTACGACCTTTTCCAGGTAAACAATATATTTCTGCATATAAGATTAATGATATATCATTCAATCTTTATAATAATTAAACTCTATGTGGACAGGTTGAAATGAGCAGAACATATGGGAAAAACGAATGGCGGGAGGACTTGAAAACTTTATTGAGAAAGTCCAGTACTCCTGATTTACACATGGTGTTTCTCTTCATAGAGTCACAGGTGCACATTATTTCTTGTAATTTTTATAAATATTTTTTTACATTTATTAAATACATTCCTTTTTTTACTGCTAGATCAAAGAAGAAGGTTTCTTAGAAGATGTAAACAATATGCTGAACTCGGGTGAAGTACCCAATATATTCGGCGCTGATGAAAAGGCAGAGCTTTGCGAAAAAATGCGAGTTGTGAGTATCCTACGGATGATTCTTTAAATAGCTTGCAGCATTGCTTATTTTTGCTAGTAGGTATACTGTGCTATTTGGATGTCGAGGTGTAAATTGATATTTCTTTCTACATCTGTGTGCAAAGATTTCTTTTTGCATCCATAAATCAATTTTGCTTGATACCTAGATTCGATTTGTTGTTTTTACTGCTTCTTGCTTGGAACGCATGGTTATGGTTGACTCGTTTCTCTCGTGTAGATCGATCGTCAACGCGACAAGTCCCTACAAACGGACGGCAGCCCGACGGCGCTGTACGCGTACTTCGTGTCGATCGTGCGGGATCAGCTGCACATCGTGCTGGCCATGTCGCCCGCCGGCACCTCGCTGCGCACGCGCATCCGGAAGTTCCCCGCGCTAGTCAACTGCTGTACTATCGATTGGTTCCAGGTTCATGATTTACTGTTATACGCCTTCTCCTTGAATACAGTAGATAATGCTTCTCTTTTGACTTTTAACGTACCAGCACGTGGAGACAGCTATTTACCCTTAAAATTTTATGGTAAATCCTTTTGCAATTAACCTATTTGAATTGCCTACCATCACTTCTATGAAAACACAAATAATCTTACGTGAGATTCATCGCTATTTGAATTCTCGTAAACCTCGTAAGCCGTTATTGGCTTTGATAATAAAATAAAAGGCAATTGTTCTCTTTAGGAATGGCCACCTGATGCTTTGCTGGCAGTAGCGACTCGGTTCCTAAAGGACGTGGAGCTGACGGACCTCGAGCGCGAGACTGCCATCAGCCTGTGTCAGCTGTTCCACACAGACACTCAGGAGCTCTCCCGGCAGTTCTTAATGCGGCTCAAGCGGTACAACTATGTCACGCCCACCGCCTACCTGGAACTTATTAACATGTTCAAGTCATTATTAGGGAAGAAACGAACGTAAGTTTTACACTATGTACTTAACAATGACGGCGTCTTTTTAAGAGGACACACGCGTATTTTAGTACTCAATGGGTCATTTGACTGTAATCGAACACCAAAACACACGTTTTACCAGCTAATATTATCAGTCAACTTAGGATGTTTTAGATTTATAGACTAGTCTATGCAATCAGTCTTCTAGACGACCTTGACTTGATTAATTGCATAAATGACATACTTAAGGTAATATTGAAATCAATTTTCATTATTTCCCCAGAGAGTTATTAACAAGCGAGAAAAGATACATAACTGGTCTTGACCAGCTTGCTATAGCAGCAAAGTCTGTGGCCGCTCTCCAGCAAGCCTTGGAGGTTCTGCAGCCGAAACTGGCTGCTGGCGCCGCTGCCGTGGCCGAGACCACTGCCAAAGTAGAGAAAGAGAAAGAGGGAGTTGCTCTTGTAGAGGCAGAGGTGTTGGCCGATCAGGCTGCGGCCGAGGAACAGGTTACTATATTACACCTTTCATTTATGGATAAGTTAGTAAGCCTAAGGTACATTTTGCAAACATCCTTCCTTGAACATGATTATGGATTGTTTAGAATAGTATAAATACATAAATGTTATTGTATAAACAAACCTTGATGGCGGACATTGTGGTGACTTATTTGTTAGAGCTTGCTGTCTGAACCAAGCTACGAGTATGTGGGTTCAATCCCCACTTGGGGTAAACACCCGTGTCATGATCATTTGCGTTTGTTTCTTGTCTCTGTGTTAATATTATTAAAGTTTATTTTACATGATATTGAGTTTTTTACCAAAGTTGCTTAAGGTTTTGTTTAAAATGATTTACATGGGCCATATTCCTTTGGTGATTTGTGTTAGCATTTATTTCAATACCCACACTACCATGCTCTCTCTACTGTCCTAGTACTCTCTACTTAATCTCACAGGCGGCAGAAGCCCAAGGCATCAAAGACGAGTGCGACGCCGACCTAGCGGAGGCCATGCCCATCCTCAACTCTGCGTTAGCGGCCCTCGACACGCTCACGCCGCAGGACATCACCTTCATCAAGACTATGAAGAGCCCGCCTCGCGGTATCAAACTCGTGATGGAGGCTATCTGTATATTAAAGGTACCTACGGGTGATTTTGGTGAGACTTGTAATTTTTTTGTAGTACGTAATTCTCTTTGAATCTCAATACTAAAGGTATGTCTACGAGTATAATGCTTGAAGACTTCTAGTGTGTATATTGGAATACAGCTTTCTACAAAAAAGCTGTTCCTACTGAAAAGCTGTTTGATGTTTATAAACATGTGTAAATATTTGAAATTCTCTTTATATGACTTTAGAGAATGCTACCTTTTGTGATATATTATGCTCATTTCTACATTTTATTTTTAATGCATTGGCAAAAAGCATGACGACGAGGTAAGTGAAAATTCTACATGTTTTTCTAACTATAATTAAATATTGAAAGCTCTATTGTGTAATATATTAATTTTAAACTGTGAACATATTAATTATTTTACTAGTATCTAGGAATTTGGCCTGCATTGATTATTATGACGATTCCAATTACACCTTATCGGTCTATTTATTGTATAAACAGAAATTAAATCATTTTCATCTAAACTATAGGAAGTCAAACCAGACAAGATCCCTAATCCATCCGGTGTGGGCACCATAGAAGATTACTGGGGTCCATCCAAGAAGCTGCTAAATGACATCAAATTCCTTGAGTCACTTCAAAATTACGACAAGGATAATATTCCCCCACCTGTGATGAAGAAGCTGACCACGACTGTAATGCAAGATGATGGTTTCGTGCCTGAAAAGATTAGGGCCGTTTCCGTTGCTGCCGAGGGTAAGTTAGACGCTAGTCGTACAAGTTGGTTTGTATCAATGCCTAAGTTTTTGTCAAAAATCTGTAGCATCCAAATTATAGTTTACAAAAGAATTCGCAATCGCATTAATAAGTGTTTTAAAATTTATTTATATGTGCCATTTGGAAAGTATTCTTTCTGTAATGAATTTTTACTGATACAATAATTACTAATGATATTATATATCATAGGCACTGCCCAATCAAAGACTTCTGACCAAATATATATATATATATATCGAGTTAGGCATCCAACATCTGGCCATTTAATTTTCATCATCATCATCATCAGCCCACATCAGTCCACTGCTGGACATAGGCCTCTCCCAATGCTCGCCACTTCGATCGGTCCCGGGCCTCTTGCAGCCAGCACTTGGCAGCCGTCCTGCGCAAATCGTCACTCCACCTGGCCTGAGGACGTCCTACACTACGTTTGCCGAGACGCGGTCTCCACTCCAGAACTCGTTTACCCCAATGGTTATCGTTTCTGCGGCTTATGTGGCATTTAATTTTACTCTTTTAAAACATTTTTAAAACATCTTTGATCGAGCAGGTATGTGCAAGTGGGTGATCGCTATGACGAAATACGATAAAGTGGCCAAAGTGGTGGCGCCCAAGAAGCAGAGGTTGGCTGCCGCCCAGGCCGTCTACGACAAGGCGATGGCCGCCCTCGCCGTCAAGCAGGCCCAGCTCAGAGAGGCAAGTCGATTACCTATGCACAGATATTAGACTAAAGATAGAATTCCTGTTTTTACATACATTTTGAAGCATACATCATCAGCCTCTATTAGGTAGATACACTTTATAATGGTGTAAATGCATTTAAGAAGTAATTATGTTGTGTTACACTGAAATTTGTCATACAATTTATAACAACTGCCCGTAACTTAAAATATTATATGTTATTATTATTCTGAACCTACTTTATCAATTCTAAATCAAATTGCGTTTCTTTAGGTCCAACTGAAATTGGGCAAATTGGAAGACGCTTTAGCAGAGCAAAGCCGTCAGCAAAAGATGTTGGATGATGAGGTGATGGATTGCAGCAACAAATTGAAAAGGGCAGAGATGCTTATTTCTGGTCTGGGCGGTGAAAAGACCAGATGGACTCAGATTGCCAAAACACTGCGAGAAACATATAACTCGCTAACTGGTAAATTACGTTTTAGGTGACATAAAATATCATCGCAAATGCATCATCTGAATTAATCGTTGTTCTTTTTTTAGGGGACATTTTGATTGCTGCTGGGATAATAGCATACTTGGGGCCATTCACCGCAATATTCAGAATTGGACAGGTATTATTAATTCTTCCCCTGTGTACCCTTTGCAACAGATATAATTGAAATATTCAAGTTTTTGTATGAAATCATTGCTGGGATGGGTGTACCTAATGCTTACGTATTTTACACCATAATAATAGAAATGTTAACCGTGGATTTTGTTTTTGAGGCTCAGATCCGTTTCTTTCGTTACCGTTTGTCTGGAAGAGATCGCTTATAGCGACAAGCCCGCCTATATTGTACAACAAATGTCTACTATACATAGTTTTACGTCAATAGTTTGGTGTGCAATAAAGAATATCTATCTCTTATGTCATGATATTAGTGATCTTGCACGTTTTTTACAAAATTAACTATTTATTTAGGTGATGAAATGGGCACGCGCATGTCATGATTGCGGTATAGTGTGCACACTGAACTACAGCCTTATCAAGTCGCTGGGCGAGCCCGTGACCATCCAGCAGTGGAACATAGACGGGCTGCCGGCTGACGACTTCAGCGTTGAGAGTGCCATCATCATCATGTAAGACATTTTATATTGCACTTTGACGAAAATAATATTACTATTACTACTTACGTAGTAGAAGGAATTACTTATACCAGGTCTCCTTGAAAATATTTGGATCTATTGAGAAAAGAGGTGGCTTAAAGTACCGGCCATTTTATTGCAACAATCACTGGCTCACCAAGTCCGATTTTCTTTGAGATTTATGTTTAATTGATTTTAAGAATAAAATGTCGTTACTGATATTTGATTTTACCTTATCCAGGACCGCCCGACGATGGCCCTTGATGATTGACCCTCAAGGGCAAGCGAATCGATGGGTCAAAAATATGGAGAAACCAAATAATATGTGCGTGGTGCGTATGACACAAGCTGACCTCGGCAGAGTTCTGGAGAATGCAGTGCAGTTTGGGCAACCAGTAAGAATATCAATACACTTAATACTAGAATTGACTGTAACCTAAATTTGGATATTTTTGGTACTCATGAGGTAATACACGCAGGTCTTACTCGAAAACGTATTGGAGGAGTTGGATCCGATGTTAGAACCATTGCTGCAACAACAAACCTTCAGACAAGGTGGCGCGCTATGTATTAAAATTGGTGACACCATTGTTGAGTACAGTAAAGATTTCAAGTGAGTAGAGTACCAATTCTGTATCAAAAATAAATAATAATAGTGCAATGAAAAGGTTACATATTTAAAGATCTCTAATTTTTTTCCCAGATTGTATATTAGTACGAAGCTAGCAAATCCTCACTACTTGCCAGAAGTGGGTGTGCGTGTGACTTTGGTCAATTTCATGCTGGCCAAAGACGGACTTCAAGCACAGTTGCTGGCTCGCGTGGTGGCCCGTGAGCGACCAGACTTGCAGCAAGCTAAAGCCGACCTGACCACGCAGGGCGCTGAGCATCGCCGATTGCTGCAAGATATTGAGAAGAAGATTCTGAATGTCCTTTCTACGTCTGAACATCTATTGGAGGACGAAGAAGCTGTCCAGGTATTTTGCTATTTTAATGAAGTTTTTGATGTTAAGTATTTCAGGCCTCTTACTTAGATAAATGATTTCTGCATAGATCTTGAATTCAGCCAAGGATACGTCGAACGAAATCAAAGAAAAGCAAGAAGTGGCGATGATCACAGAGAAGGCCATCGACGAGGCGCGTGATGACTACGTGCCGATCGCTGTGCACTCCACAAATTTATTCTTCCTTATCGGTAAATTATATGTTCCCATGTTTTACAAAAGGAAGATTAACCAAAATACTCTAGTTTTGGTTTTTTGATTTATAGTCTTGAGATTTAAACTTTTTTACTTTCGATGTTCATTTTATATTCATTAATGAAATATCGATCTTTAATGTTCTACACTAGTTACTTTTAATTGAAGCTACATTAGTAAACTTATCTTATAATGTTGCTTCTAGCGTCCTTGGCGAACATCGACCCTATGTACCAGTACTCCTTGGGCTGGTTCGAGGGCCTGTTCACGGGTGCAATCGACAACACGGAAAAGGTAGACGAGATTCCCGAGCGGCTAGCCATACTGCGCGCATACTTCACATATTCTCTCTATGCCAACATTTGTAGGAGTCTTTTCGAAAAGGTAACAATCCTTTTGCTTAAAGTGATTCCCAGTAGTACCGTTAACAGATTAAACTATAATTTCTGCATATTTTCAGGACAAGCTAGTGTTCTCGATACTGCTGACGATCACTATAGCTGTGGCAGAAGGTCGGCTACTGCAGTCCGATGTGCTGTTCCTGCTGGGCGGTGCACAGCCGCGCCACGTGCCGCCCAACCCTGTCTCTTTCCTCAGCCCCCAGAATTGGGCGGAGTTTAATGGGTATTTCACTTGATTTAGATAACAAAGAAGCACTAATTAAAAGCTGTTCGGTCTTTTTATACTTAGATGCTATATCGATATATTATTATTAACGTGCTCTACCTTAACGAACGAGTATCTTTACTTTGTCAAGAATTAAAAAATAGTATTTTACCTATCCTATTATTTCCTTAATCTGTTTAAAAATCGTATGCAGTTTGAACGAGATAGACAAGTTTACTGGCATTCTGGACCACTTTATGAGCCACATTCCTGCTTGGGAAGAGTATTGTAATACTGCCGATCCGCATAATCAACCGCTACCCGCGCCTTGGAACACAAAACTGTCGGCTTTTGAGGTACTTATTACTAGTTTTTATTTTAGTAGTTACTATTGTATTAACTAAATAACTGTAGTTGACTAATTAAATACAAATTATCTCTTCAGAAACTAATGGTGTTGCGTTGCATGCGTCTCGACATGATGGTACCAGCTGTTCAAAATTTCTGTGAAGGTAAGCCTACTTATATTTGAAGAAATTATTGTTTAAAATTGCTCAGTGCAAGTCAATTTTAATCATTATTGTTGTTTTTTTTTTTGTTTTCAGCACAAATGGGTCGTCAATTTGTGGAGCCGCCATTATTTGATCTCGCCTCCTCATATTCAGACTCGCATTGTTGCATACCATTACTATTCGTGTTAACTCCCGGATCGGATCCTATGGGCACTTTGTTGAAGTTTGCCGATGATCAGGTAAACATCTTTTACAAATCAAAATTCATAAATATGTGCCTACCTTTAGAATGAATTTCATTAAAAGGTTTTTATAATTTTGTCCAGGGCTTTGGTTCATCCAGGTTGTTCTCTTTGTCGCTCGGCCAAGGTCAAGGGCCAATTGCCGTTAAACTGATAGAAGATGGAGTTCGTAGCGGCACGTGGGTGGTGCTCCAGAACTGTCACTTGGCTAAGAGTTGGATGCCTATGCTTGAAAAGGTAAAAGATAAATATTAAAAAAAAAACAATAAAGAAATGTACCTAATTTTCAAAGCAGTTGTAACTCTGAAGGATGTTGTCTTTTAGATATGTGAAGGTCTAACACCAGACAATACGCATCCAGACTTCAGGTTGTGGCTGACGTCGTACCCTGCTGATCATTTCCCGGTCTATGTACTCCAAAATGGTGTCAAGATGACTAACGAGCCGCCTCAAGGTATGCTTTAGCGCTTTTTGTTTTACTTTTGTATAAATGTTGACGTTATTGTATCTGCTATGTCCAAATCTTAGAATCGCCATGTCGAGCAAAAAAGTGGCACGGCCTTCCTACCATCCTTTTCTCGAAGTAGTTCAGGCCATTTTCAACCGTAGATATTTCATGGCATGGTCAGACATTTCTTGAAATGAAAGTTTCTGCATATGCCTAGATGAATTAAAGGGCAGATGACATTCATAAAATTCATGTCAGATAAAGTCGACGATGCAAAATATACCAGACACTATACCATACCCTTGCTAATTAGCCTTTTGTACCGCTTGATGACCGTATTAAACAAACACAGGTCTCCGCGCGAACATCGCTCGTTCGTACCAGAGCGACCCCATCAACGACCCCGAGTGGTTCGAGGGCAACAAGCAGCCGGAGGTGTTCAAGAAGTTGCTGTTCGCGCTGTGCTTCTTCCACGCGGTGGTGCAGGAGCGGCGGCAGTTCGGCCCGCTCGGCTGGAACATCCGCTACGAGTTCAACGAGACCGACCTGCGAATTAGCGTCACACAGCTCTATATGTTCCTCAACGAATATGACGTCAGTATTTGAACTACAGTACTTAAGTTTGATAAGGGCGGTTTCTAGCAGCAGCTGATTTCAGAGTAACACGTTTGAAAATGCCGTCCGCGCGGTTTGGCTATGACACTAAATAGTCGCCGCGTTTCTTTGTAAGCTGCGTTTCAAAGCGCCATTTTATATCTATTCTATATGAGGAATCGTGCGCGCTAGCTTAGATACGGCACATCAACGGCGTTACTCTGAACCTATTGAGTTTAAAACATCTCGACAGTATGGTTTTAAATTGCCAAATGACTAACGCGCCATTTCTAGCCGTGCTTAGGTTGTAGATAACAGGGCTTCTATTGTGAGAACTTGTTTGCTTCAAGGGTAGAGTCCTGAATAATAATACATTTTGCGATGTTGAAAATGAAAAAAAAATCGTGGAGCGTTAAAAGCGTAAAGTCATTAATCATCAATTTGCTGAGTAATGTAAAACTTTCTCGAAAGAAACCATTAATTCAAGACCAATTAGTTTTCCAAACACTCGATTAGTGTTTTATATGACTAACTGTCCTGGCACATCAATTACGACAGTACCTTAGATAAATTTACTCTGCTTTATAATTAAAGTGACTTCTCGAAACGCTTAAGCGAGACCTTGAACATTATGTCACTTTACAGAGGACGTAGGAATTTACATAATTAAACCCGACGTGAGGATGCGTAGGCTCGACTGAGCCCTGAAATTGAAGCAGTTTTGCCGTAGCTACGATACAACGACTTTAAAATTAAGTAATAGGCGCAGAATAGGACAATAACACCCGTATTCACAAACAATACTTATCTATGAAAACTAGCAACACTATGCGAAGTAAGGCATTTACAATGCCGACCGCCACTCAGGGCGGTCATTGTAGGTAGGTATATGATACGGGTGTTCATCTCTGGTAATGACGGATGACATGTAGTGTAATAAAACAGAGGGTAGTCTTACTGTAAATTGTTTGACAGTTGTTGAGACTTGCTTTCTTTTTCAACTACACCATATCTTTTCTCCAATCTTTTTTGACGTACTTTGTTATTCTTTCGTTTACAGGACGTCCAATTTGTAGCCCTTCGGTACCTAACCGGCGAGTGCAACTACGGCGGCCGTGTGACCGATGACTGGGATCGGCGTTGTCTCAACACGATCCTTTTCAAATTCTACAACCCCCGTGCCATCGACGAAGACAAATATCCACTTGATCCTACTGGTTAGAACTTATTTTGTATCTTTTCTTATTTCTTTTCTTCTTTTATACTTAATTGTTCTATTGGCATAGTGACAGTTGACTTATTTTATATTATTGGCAGACTGCTGGACATAGGCTGGACCGCAGTAGGATTTACCTGTATCCAAGTAAACACTGCTGCCCGTTTCCTGATATTTCCATAGTCGTCTTTTATGACATCCATTCTAAATGCTATCCATATTACAAAAAAAATGTGTGGAAATCAATAAAAGATATTGCGTGTGGCTTTCCTAGTCTGATCTTATGCTTTTTTATAAAAGCTTCTGAAAAGAGTTGTATTTAGTTTGTCCACGAGTGTTAAGCTTTAAATAGATTGTTTCCACTCGAATAGGTATATACTACGTCCCAACGTTACGAGAGCACGCGGACTTCATAAACTTCTCGCGGTCGCTGCCGGTGGCGACTCCGCCGGGAGTGTTCGGCTTCCACCCCAACGCCGACATCACCAAGCACTTCCGCGAGGCCAACGAACTCCTCAACACAGCTATACTCACACAGGTATACTGATGGAAGCATGTGAAAGTGGTAGGTATATAACGTACGTCACAGGACAGTGGGGTTCACTCACTTGAGGAATAACAAATGGACTCAAAATATTCGAATCTGAAATGAAACAGTTTTTGAACACTTGACTGGCAGAAGTTCTTAACGTTTTAAATGATAAGGGAATTGGCATCAGATTTATAAACATAATTTTACCGAGTCATTAAAGTATTTTGGCATTGATACACCTCGCGCAAAAATGAACGCGCGTAGGCGTAGATTATTCTCAACATTAGCATAATTATTTCAAAGTTGTAGAAAGAAAGTACTGTGGTGTGAACACACATTATTTTACAACTATTTTCTAACAACCAACTTGTCATGACGTAGTCTGTAACTGCTCTAAGCTGTGAGGATTGTCCTCACGTAGTTTTAATAGAAAGGTGTACCTACGTACCCGTGCATACCTGATGAAATGCTTTTAAGTACGATTGACACACGGAGTGACGGTAAGTGAATGTGAAGTTGAATGAACTCCCAATTCCCATTTCCATTTCTGCAAGTACATAAGGAACAATCGCTTTGTCGAAATAAGTAATTAATGTAGATTTCACAAGTATTTCAGTTAAAATATTTTTTTTTCCATTTTCATAAGCATCGTGTTAAACTTCGTAGATAGTTATAAGTAGTGTTTAGGTATACTAATAACGTATTTCATGTAGTACGTACAATTTTATTAACTTGCTGCACTTATTTATAATCTAACGTATTTTGTTTCATTCCACATTGCTGCTGGGTTCAGGATCGTACGGTAAGTGTGTAGTTACTTGTTTACCTAATTGATACTTTAAACTTCATTCGTGTACTAAATTAATTTTGTAATTTCACGCTTCTAGGATGTTTTGAAACAATATTTGGTAAGTCGAACCATGTAAACTTCGTATCGCTTTTGATGCTTCTTGTGTAAGTTTCGGGAGTTTAGCGAAGTTATGATATCGTTTATGTTTAGCTGATCTGATGATTCATCGGGAAGGCTTAAGATTTAAGGTGCTTTTGTTGCATTTTAGCATATACACAATAATGGTCCTGTAGCATAGATAAGCATCCGCCGTTAGACTGCATATGCTGCTTGGAAGCCATTTCATACAAATACAAACAAACCAGTAGTGCAGCTGGGGCCAACTTCATGCATTCGATGCACGTGTTGTTGGTAGTTGCAGTTGGTAACTCAGTTCGGAACAGCACCTTAAATATTATTGCTCGTAAAAATATAATTAAGTACTAACTAAAATCAAGACACATTATCCTTTTCGGTAAAAACGTCTATGCACACTCACATACCTTATCTACATGCTTGCAAAATAAACACATTGTGTACGTTGATGTGTGTTGAGTATCTCATCGAATTCGGCCTAATCTAACTAATGAGTTAAATACATTTAGGATACAATGGCCGCTGGTGGCGGAGGGGAGACGCCTGAGCAGCAGGCGATGGCAATAGCGGAAGATGTGTTGGCGCGCCTGCCCGCCAAGATCTTATCGGGGCCGTCCCACGAGGGCGACATCAAGCCGTCCGATATGACGCCCATGTCCATCGTGGTCATCCAAGAAGCAGCGCGCTATGAGAAGCTGGTCAACATCGTGCGGACGAGTTCGCGAGCTGTCATTGGCGCTGTGCAAGGTATTTAACGAAACCAACCGTTTCTTTTTTATAAAGTGTAATTGCTATCGTGTCACTGGCAACATAATGAATCCAGAAAAGAATTTAAAATGGTTAAACATAAGTTGTTGATGATAATTGGTCAGTGCCGAAGTCTGAACTATTCAGCACTTGCTACTAGTTCTTGATACTTATTTTTGTACATCGATTAAAGGTAATCCAGGCTTTTTGTACTATAACTTAATCCAAAATTACATACTTAATTACGATATTCAAACTCATAGCCTGTTTATGACTTCGTGATTCAACATTATCAATAACAGGCTTTATGAATAAATAACCCTAATCCTAAGCTTTTAATTTAATGTGTTGTAGGTGTGAGTGTTCTTACGGACGTGACGGAAGAAGTACTGACAAGTATGGTGCGCGGGCGCATCCCGGCGCTGTGGGCTGGCAAGAGCTATCCCTCGCTGAAGCCACTCGCCGCTTACGTCAACGACCTGCTGGCTAGACTTGCTTTTCTGCAGGTTACTTCTTCTTATCTAAGTACCTATTGTACTTGTTTACCACCAGAAACAAACTAATGTAAAGAAATAACGTCTTGCTTGTATCATACAGCTAGGTATAATGTTTATGCCTGACATTAAAAAATTGTTTGACTTTCCCTAATTTTATAAGTTATCAATTTTCGTGTTTTTTCCTGATCATCTTTATTTGGTCTAACGTTTTGCGCGGGGTTTTCTTCCTCGTGCAACGCTTCTTTGGATTCGGTTCCACATGCGACTTTTCCGAATGGATATGACTTAGGGATCTTCAAAAAGCGAGCCTACAAATTTCCCAAATGTCAGCACTTGTGACTCCTCTGGTGTTTCGGTGTCCATGGGCTGAAGAGATCACTTACCATCAGGTGACCTTCAGGTCTATCATAAAAAAAGAAGTAGTGTTCTGAATATAGTCTTATTCTGTTTTGCATGTAGCACTGGCACCAGAACGGACCTCCGATAGTATTCTGGCTGTCTGGGTTCTATTTCCCACAAGCCTTCCTCACGGCGGCGCAGCAGAGCTACGCGAGAAAATACAAGATTCCAATTGATCAACTGGCCTTCCACTATGAGGTAACAATACATTCAGTTCGAACCTAGCTAAATTTTTAGACAATGAATTCTAACAAACTCGACCTTAAATTCTTGGTGTAACTGAACTATTATCATAACCTTAAAATGTCAATGACTTGTTGATCGGATTTATCGGTGTATATTGACTTTAATCTGTAAGTAGTTCAAAAGGCATGCATTGTTTCTCGTGAAGCTCTGGGTGAAATCATTGCATTACGTTTTGCCACCTAGTATCGCCGAGGTACTGCCTTATTTTATCACAGCGATATAATAATGTTATAGAAAAATATGCTTTTTAATTATTTGTACAAACAAGCGTACCTCTCTATTTAGAGGAGCGAGATTCTCAACAGAATTTTCCTACCTTCCAAATCCGACGGCAGAGGCTTTTTCTGTAGCTATTACTAAAATTCTTGAATATAGTTTACCTAGTGCATTGAAAAGGTCGCATTGGCCAGCCGTACAACAGCCGAAACAACTAATTGGTTCTAGAATAAAGGCTAGAATGCAGAGGCCATTTGAAATATTATAAAATTAAATGTAATGTTTGTATTGCTTATTAAGTATTGGATTATAATTTGTTCAGGTGCAATCTACGTTCGTGCTGGAGGAGCCGCCGGACGAGGGCGTCTACATCCGCGGCCTGTTCCTCGAGGGCGCCCGCTGGAACATGGAAGACCATTGCATAGACGAGTCGCTGTCCAAAGTCCTGTACGACGAGTTCCCGCCGGTAAGCCTCTTAGCAACTACCCCCCACCCAGTACGGTACGGCTAACTAAGTAGCGGCGTCTGGCATGAGCGGATTTGTTTATGGTGAGCCATAAACAGGGAAACTGACAGCTGAAATTTGTATTTTGTAGGTAAGTACCTAAAGAAAGTCCTTTCAAGACTTAATAAAACCTAGATTAGATAGTAAACGTTGTACATTGCATTTCGTAACACCTATTGCAATAGGTAGGTGAGGATTATGATATCCCTAAGTATAAATCGTTCTTGCATCTCCTAGCTATACTTAATTGTACAAAAGATTTATGCTAACTCTCTAGTACTGTGCCTTTATTACCTGTTAACAACTTCTTATTGTTTAAATAAGCAAGACTTGCAAAAGGCGTGAAGTTGTTTAGCGCGGTGGAAGCGAATACTCCATTGATTAGGGAAGTTTGCAAACTTTGTTATATTCGTAACTTTTACTAGGCGTCGAAGCCCGAAGCCCACCCGATTTCGCCCACTCGGCCGCTCTGTATTCCGTCCACGTTGCAAGAAAGAGCTCGGCTTAACGAAGCATTTGCCTGATTTTTTTCAGAAAACGTAGCGCGGCCACGCGTCTAAAGCTTATGTCAATTTCGAGATAATCTAAGATATACTAATTTAATGTGTATACGTATTTGCAAAAGTAAATTTATGTTTATAGAATATCCAATCCAGATAATCCTCTCAACACACGAACGAGGTAGGGCGAGGGGGAGGGAGGTACCCTTCGGATTGGTTTTATGATGAAGGAATACTTCCCTCACATTATTATGTATATTTATAGTCTGCTGAATTAATACTCTCCCTTATCTTAGCATCCGTTCCGGCCGATCGCATCTTTCGATTTTTATTTTCACAGCCGACAGAGGTGGTAGGTACATAGAAACGGGAAATAGCAGATTACATAACAGCAGGATCTATATGTAATTTAAGCAACCGGCGGACGGTCCTGCCAATCGGTATGTGCACAACTGTGCACACAATAGAATCTTGTCTCTTTTTCTTCTCTCTTGTCTCCTTGTTTGACTGGCTCGGTGGCTCTATTGGTGACCCCTGTCTTCTGAACCAAGAGTCATGGGTTCGTTTCCCACTCGGTACAAATATTTGTGTGATGAACATTTGTGTTTGTACCGTGTCTGGGTGTTGTGCTTATGCTACTTACTTTGGGATCGGAGCAACGTATGTGATGTTGTGCGATATTTATTTATTTTTATTTGTCTCGCTGACCAGGTGTGGCTGATCCCTCTGAAGCGCGAGGACATCCCCCAGGACGTGTTCTACAACTGCCCGCTGTACAAGACGGGCGACCGGCGCGGCGTGCTCTCCACCACGGGCCACTCCACCAACTACATCCTGTTCATGCGCCTGCCAACGCACGTGGACCCCGACCACTGGATTATGCGCGGGGTCGCGCTTCTGTCGCAACTGCCGTTCTAATGCAACAGTCATTAGCCTACCTACCGAGGGCGGTCCAGAAGAAATCGACCTTTTTTAACTCAAGAATGCCTTGACGCATAGGTACACCAGAGCCCTAGGTACGGGACACGTGGGTTATGTGGGACTCACTCCTAAAAATGGAGAATATCCACTTAACCTGACGGTGGTCGACTACGAGCGCTCATCTGAGGAGGGTCGGGATTCGTTTCAACCCCTCCTCAGCTCAGTAGCGCTGCGTTGCCTGAAAGGATGGCAAGACACCTCGGAAGGACCTAGTGGTCCCGGTACGACGTCACTGACCACGTGTGTCCGAAGACACGTAAACACGTGTGGTCGTCTTCCTCGGGGTTGTTGATAGGAGCGCAAGAGTGCCCCCCCCCCCCCCCCCCCTCCCCTTTTATGCCCTTAGTATTCTTATGCCCCATACCGCAGGGCGCAGAAAAATCGACCTACGCCAACGCAGGCGGTAAAGGTTATTCTGAAAAAATGGTTAGCGCCTTTCGCTCTCGAGCAGAAGAAATCACGTTTCTCAGCGATAATTTTCATTAAAACTGCGATATCATACAGAGTAAATGTGTAACATAACAATTGCTAGTGAGGGTTCTGTACAAAGTAATGTAAGAATGTGCGATCAATTCTGCCTCGAGCGCTGTGAGCTATATTTTCCTCACCCACCGGTTATGTCACAAAATAATATAGTCTTTGAATTTGAACTGAACATTTACAGGTTTAATGTTCTCGGTATTGTACACCGAATAAAAAAAAACAAAATCAAAATCGACCCCCCGCACAGAAGGGAAGACATTATGTTTGACGACCCGTTCTAGATGAAAGTCTCGTAGGAGGTTTGGTAGATCTCCTAAAGTACATAACGTGTTAGTGTTAATAAACCCATACTTACAGATAAATAAATTCCTATTCTTAAAAAAAACATTAATGTTTTTTTTATGGAAGTGTGGTGGCTATAAATTTTCTGACGTCTTATCTTACACGAGAATTAGTTTCTTGTTCGTTTGGGAATATTTTCCTCCCGGCACTAACTGATTCATAATTATAACTTTCCAATGCATCTTACGGGGTCATAAATTTCCTATGCATCTTACGGGGTCAGGGCCTCGCAATCCGAAGTGTATCGTGTGTCGGCGGGCCGCGGTTGGCGGTCGGGTCACGTCGGGCCCAATAACCGGCCTGCCTTATATCTCGCCACACTTTCTTTGATCCACCTCTCTGAATTCAAAGCCAATAATTTTCCTCGCTATCTTTATCTAGGTAGCTGGCCTACTTATGTTACCTACATTCGTTTTAATATATTAAAAGGAGCTAAATGGGTTATCAGATTTGATTAATGATGACGGCCTGAAAGATTTCTTCCCTGCGCTATTTTTTTCAAAATGAAACAATGTTAGATTATTATATTAATTTATGTTCGAGATTGAAGTGTGAGTGACTATATAAGCAACTTAATATAACCCATTTAAAAACAAGAAATAAATGTTATTTATAATATGTGTACTAAGGAGCTCATTATATTTTCAACCAAATGTTAGCTATAGAGTTTATTATCCATAGATATTTTGTCAAATTTGATATACACCTGTGGTAAACATAAAATATGAAAATATAAAAAGTGATGTAGGTACATCCTATTTTACCAATACAGTCTCAATTTACGGGTTCTATGTTTTACTTCCTTATTTACTTTCAATTTATCATCTTAATCTAGTCTTCATGTGATATGTAACTCTACTTAATTATGCATTGTTAATTTATGTTAATTAGTTTATATTTTAATTTTTCCTTTAAATAAACTGTCTTTGTTTAAACTTGGGCATGTTATTATTTCTCTACATTATTATGATGGCGATTTGGCGAATGTGAAGCTCATAGTCCCACAGCACAACAGTACAAGTCCTGGTAACATATTACACATACGATACATAAACATACATTGTTCTTGTACCTATTTACGAGTGCGATTTTTATCTAGGAACCTATTAAGGCCAATTTAAAAGAGCGAATTTTTACGCGCGTACTCATAGGGAGGTACTGGGACAATATATTATATATGTCTTCAAGCATCGCCATCACAACGCAGAAGACTTACTTACAAAAGGAGGTAGGTAGGTATGTAATTAATGTAAGTATGTATTGGACATTGAAAGTTATGCCTCTAGAGCATACGTAGCTATGTAGGTATAGTTCAGGGCTTCTGGAACAGTCCAGCCGCCGCAGTCTTGGGGTGGGCACCTATTAAAGGTAATACGTAAGCCGCCACAAAAGCCGTATGGCAACAAAAAAGGTACTCGTACTATGTACCTACCTAATTCCCTTTATGAGTCTTCTCGTAAAAAGTGCCATCTACACGAGTTCATGGCAATAGCTATTTTAGGGGAGCCATTTAATATTTCTAAAATGTGTGTCCATGACAAAACGGACGGGAATGATAATGGTCAAGGTACTGTGAGCGCCCGATAAAAAAATACAACCTCGATTCTCTTTTCTTTGTACCTTTGAGTTATATAAATGAGTTAGATATATAACACAGTGTATAGACGTGTTTATAGGGCGAATTGCTAAATCACTCAGCCCTCCATTCCGGCGGGTCGCGCGGTTCGCGCCCACGCACAATGGAACAATCGCGAATTAATCCCGAGCACGGTTCCTGCTGAGACAATGTGCCCATTTGTTGTCTAAAGGCCTGCTAGAGATGGGTTTAAGGTAAAGACCGGTCGGGTTTTACCTAAATTAGGTACATACTAATTGCTCAATGGTGCACCTACCTTGGATGTAGATACTTTATAAAAGAGGACCTGCGGTTTGAGAGCTGATCGTCCGTCCACTATTAACATAGCCATAATTAAGTTAGCTTAACTCCCGTTATTCAGTCAGTTTTAAAAACATATGCCACCACCGTAAACTACTCCATAACCCAATTTTAGGGTATACTTACCTAAGTTACAGTTTTGCTTAAAACGCAAAAATCCCACTTCTATTGCGCTACGTTTTGTTGAAATCATTGATCTCTTAGTACCTATTTAACTTATTACTGTTATGATTTTAATATCAACTTATTGGCTTTAGACTTTAGATCAGATGCTTTTAGTGGTCCCAGGAGGTTATAGATAGAATGATAGTGCAATGTTAGTATTGATCGCAAGGCAGATCAATGATTCTATGTATGTAATAAAAAGATATCAGAAGTACGGAAATAAAACTATTCTTGTCGTAACTCTGAGTAGAGACTGAAAACCCACATGTAGAGGGCCGTAACGGAAGGAACAAAGGAACGTCTCGTTGTTATCGGAATTTAATTCAGATAGTAATCGTGACAAATGAAATGATATAGGATGAAAACGGAAGTTTTCTCAAGGAACGAGGTCAATGGCATCGCCTCCGCTCCGCGGCTTTGTTCGCGCAAGGGGCTACAACTCATAGTTACGAGTGGGATATTATGACAACGGTGACTTCGCGTTTCGGGTATTACGCTGCCCTGTCATTTAGCACGAAAAAGCTCGCATCCCAGATACGGCATGTATTAAATAAGCGAGTAGTGGGCAGATGGGGGCGGGCGTAGTACGGGAGGCACTCGGTCTGGCGCGGCGTCGCCCCGGCAACGCGAGATATTGATCTGCGCGGCTCCCGCGCAGCATCCCGCCCCCGCCCCGCGCCCGCCGCCCGCGGCCCTCGCCCGCCCCCCACGCGCCCTTGATTCTGCCGCTCGACCGCTGCCACCACCTTCCACCCTGTTGCAAACCCCCCTACAAATACTTATTACATTTCGCACTACGTACTACACGTAATCCAATGAAGAAATTGCACTGACGTTATAGTAATGAAAGAAATTTGCTTATGTGATGTGCTTTGCATTGCATGGCATCTAATTGCCTACTCGAGATTTGCAATTGCGAAAAATTTCAAAGACGTTGTCTAAATAAAATTAGGGACTGAACAAAATTTCATTTTTGACTGCATTCACTGAAAGTGAACCCATTTGGCTCTTAGGAATTTTTCTTTGATTTAGTTATAGTAATTTCACGAACATTTTTAAAATATATTTTTTGCTGGATAGTTTAATGCTAAAGGTTTCTTATCAATAACTACAATCAAAATGTAGTAGGGTTGTAAAGAAGCTACATTATATTTCCACTATAGTTATGAGATGAGTTATTATGATACAGCAATAACAAATAACAAAATTTAAATTATATCATTCTTATTGATAGGTATAAAAAATTTCATGAGTTCATCTTGCATTTAGAGCGTCTGTCAGTATAGCGAAAACAGCAAGCAAACAAAAACTAATTACATTTCTGTAAGCCAAACAAAGCCAAAGGTAACACGAAAAATGTTCCGTTTCGGTTGTGCGAACATTATGAAATACAAATCACGGCAGAGCGGAGCGCTAATTGAATCTGTCGGGAGTGCATTATACCACGAGCAGCATTCAGGGCGGCGGACTAATATAATTTATCGCAAGAGTGAGTGCGTGCCCGACGCCCGCGCCACGCGCCACGCGCCACCTCACGCGCGTTTGGGCCACTCCGCGGTCCGCGCCACTTCTACCTCCGCGCCACTCGCGCTACGCCACCCACCACCGCGCCCCCACCACGTGCATTCACGCGGAAACTCGTACGCATAAGGGGTATGCGCGAGCGCAATTCTGAGCGAAATTCCGTGATGCTGAGCTGAAATAATCAACAAATGGAAATCTGCATAAGCAGTATACGTCGTGTTATAGATTTTGCTAGTAAATCTTAAAACTATGCCCAACTACATTCGTTGAAAATTAACCGTATTATTCTAAATGATATGACATCTTAGTGTGTAGGTAGCACTTTAAAATGCAGGATTGCAGGTATTCCAGTCACACAGACAAATTGAAAAATAATTGTTTCCGTTTCAATAAGGAAATTGATACATTTTGGTCATAAATAAATGGGGAATCTAGGTCCCAATTCTTCCTACAAAAAATATTTTACTTCTATGTAAGGTAGGTAGCGCAACTGATACTATCTTATCTGTACACAGAAATAATACTTAATTCGTTACAGAAACAATATTTTGCGGACATTGAGTAACAAGTTATAAGTTTTATGAAAACCTTTAGCAACTGTACTTACTAACATTTACTTCACCCAGTATTCAAATATACATAGAAGTTGTAATTTAACTCTCATCAGTTTATTACAATAATTTTAACGAAAACGAGCCAAGCGTTCGAAACTTCCGAATACACATTACGAAATTTCAAACAAACATTAATAACGATCTGCCGAACACGAAATGAAGGTTTATCCCCTCGTCTGCTTTTAATATGTCGAAATACGTTTGTAGATACATAGACGTACAATTATTGTATTTTAATACTATTAATTGGCCGTTGAGCTCGGCTTCCGCCCGGCCAGTGCTGCCAGATATTGCCTCTTCCTTCAAAATTATATATTTCTATGTTCAAGTTCGGATTTTCACGGAGTCATAAAATTGTATTTGTTTTTCATAGTTTGTTATATCAGTATCAATTATGAATCATTATTGTAATGGCGCATAATACAATACATTTCGCATGACGATAATGCGATAATAACGCAAGAAAATAAGATTAAAGCAGACAAATCGACATAGTTTGCTGCGACATACTTTACTTAACAGATACCCACTTCTAAAATGTCTCCATCAATACCTACATTATTGAAATTGTGACTATCAATTAGGTACTGAGGATGTAAAATTAGCGATACCGTTGCTTGCGGTTTTGTACAAAATGATCCAACACCGCTCACCGCTGGCAACATTGCCCGAAGCCATCCGGAGCTACCCTCGCCCGGCGCGCTCATTGTCTCGCCCGCGTTGCCATGACGAGAGACGGCTCCCAGGCAACAAGCACCATCCGACTGTGGAACTGTACCTACCTGTCTGTTCCGATGTGGAATTAGTGCTCGCATGGGCGAGACTATTCGAAATACGAGTATCATCGCTTAATTGGCGCAAATGAAATGTGTATTTGCTTAATTGAATGGACAAGTACGCTAGGTTTCAAAGGGATTGGAAATGGGAGTATTGATCACATGAAGGGAGAATTAAAGTAATGATAATTAAATCGTTACTGTGATATGATACTATGTATAAGTATTTAGTCATACCTAAAGACGCTTTGTTTAATGTAAAAGATATTGAACGCTAGAAGAACTATTTAAGAAATGATTTAAAATCAAAATGTCCTATTAGGTAATACCTCTAGAAGTAAATAATTTGATAGCATATCATTTGTGCAACATAAACAAAAGTTAATAATAAAGTTCAGTAGTCCTCACAATGCAATGAGCAATCAATGGGTATTTTGCACCCTCAACGCAAATAACGGCAATGTCAACAGCACGGCAGCCGGCACGACACCCACTCCCGTGGCTCACTTACGCTCTTGCTCCACATTCAGAGAGAAAATTCCCAACGAGAACAAAACTCCGGCGAGCGACGCTCGGTGACCGAGTACCTCCGAGAGGCTGTTATATTAAAATGCAAGCCTAGCGAGCATTATCATTACCATGGGAGGCGCGTCGGGGTTTAAACCCGGCTTCAATTTTTCAGAGCGCGAGCCAGTCGCTCTGCAAAAAACTAAAACGTCAGTCCCGCGGTGCGCTATCTCACGGCAATGAGGATTTAATTAAAACGCAGCACTTACATATTCGCCCGGGTCCGCCTGCCCGCTCGCTTCAGTAGACAGTCTGTTAGCGCTGCCCACCCTCGCCATCTCCACTAATTAAATGATAAACACTCGTCTCGTTTTTCTGTTCACGTTGTTTTGATAACCGTTTCTTTGATGTTCGCATCGCAGTAGAATGATATTAAAACCTGGCTAATTGTACGAGCGTAGATAATTTGCGGGGGAGCGGGTCCGGCCGGAGTCTGTCTGATCCGATAAAAGCCCGTCCGTCGCCGTATTTAAACGAGCTATTCTAGGTGTGTGTGGCGGCTGCAGTGTGCGAGCCAATCGCTTATTGGGATTGGAAGCAAAGCCTTTCGGGCGGCTGCGGCCGTCGGGGCTTCCAATTTTAATGTTATGTAACTGAACCGAATTAATTCGCGCTGTGCCTCCCGTCGCTAGTTCAAACACTCGCTTCGCGATCCAATTTCGAATAAATATTGCTTTTTAACTGTAATAAGAGCTGCGGTCGATCCACCGTAATTAAAAAGCCCGTTCTGCTGGAGTATTGGCTTTGAAATGTGGTTTAGGTTGGCGATTTGAAACGTTATCGAATGGTAAATGCGGATGTAATGAATGTACCATTTGAACACAGCTTACCAAAAATTATGCAATCATGTCGGTAGTGTCTGAAATAGCCTATTGGTCTCTACATACCGACTTAAAATTAAAATTTATAAATATATTTATAATTTTTATTAGATTAGATACATTGATACGTTTTTGCTGTCATAATATATTGGTAGAGTTTTAAATTATAGCTACTTTCTGTAGCTTAATGTAAGAGCTAGTAAATAAACTTACTTACCATAGAAAACCATTCGGAAGCAATTTCGCAAGTAAGTTGATTTAGCTAACCTAATAAACTCTTGAGTAAAAATTCTGCACCAAGATTTTTAAGCTGTAAAGTAAGGTGAGGAATTTAGGAGAAATTTGCATTATTGTGCAACTATAACACCACATCTACCGAATGCATCGCAAATGCATGGCTCGCGGCGAATTCGTCAGCTGTGATCGCACCCTAAAGAGGTACCATATCGGGCATAGCGAATCTTTGCTCGAATTGAGCCGCCCGGGAAAGTACCACCGCTAACCTCCTGGTCGTGCTTCTGCCGGTGAGTGGGGTTTCCGGAGCTCGTGGGGTAAGTGCTACATCGGCAGCCGGGGTTAAGGTGAGCAATACGCGTGTGATATCCCTGGTGTTGCAGGCGTCCTGAGGCTGCGGCAACCGCTTAACATCGAGCGGGAGGAAAGATTGTTGCCACCTCAGTGGTATAAAAAAAACTATACTTATGTAGGTACGTATATACGGATAAACGCGCGGGTATACAAAACTTCGAAAGCTCACACTTACCACTACGTAGAAGTTATAACAATAGGTATCACTATATACTTATGGGTACTTATTGGAGAAAGTCTTAACGAACTTTTGTACCTAATAGTTCTCGTACTTAAATAATATTTTGTCACTCACAATTGCTACAAAAGCTAAGTGCAATAAGCTAAGCTACCCGGCGAATGTAGTTTATTGGAATAATCAAAAATTACGGGTACATACAATCATCGTCACCAGCCTACAAATGTCCACTGCTGGCCTAAATGGCCTAATTGTCATTTGGGGGACAATTTGCCATCAGTTAGTAAGCTTGGCAGGCAGGTGGGTGACCGCAGTAAGTTGACTCAGTTTGTACCCAGGTATATGCTGCTACCCGTTTCCTGATATTCCCTTAGTCGTCTTCTACGACCACATAAAGCCAATAGGAACATCCAAGAGACCTCGAAACCAAATTTGTAATACACAAAACAGGAAATAGCAAATATTCCCACACTATCGGCTACAGATAGGTGAAGATATGTGATGTGATGAGAGAATATGTTCCATCATTGTTTAATTGAAGGGCAGCGGGCGGGAGGCATCGATCCGCGTTGCCATGGCGACGCTCCCGCCCGCCCCGCCCCGGCTTCATTTGTAATCATTTGTTTCGCGGCGCGCGATCATGGAGCGGCGAGAGCGACAATTTGATAGATCACCACCGTGATACATTATAGATTCCGTACAGCATTGTTTGTATATTCACCTCCCTTTTTGTTAACACGCAAAGCGGGATTATAAGGAAAAATTAGGCGGAGTTGTCTTTGCATGTTTTATTTAACGCCGTATTTTATAAAATGCTCCAAAAAGGAGTATTTATGTATTCTACGTTGATACACTGTCAGGGCATGCAAAATATTGTTTTAAGATAGTTTTCTTTTTCTAAGTGATGGCCAAGGCGGCCTTATCATGGCGGTTATCATCGAAAACATGGAATAACAGAAAGCTTTTAACCGTAGTCTCTTATAAACGTCAACGGTATTTCTTATTATTTATGATACTAACTATATAGTTATTACAGCAGGTCTGTTGGTCAACCATCAACGGACACAAATCTAGAAGAAGTATAAGACAGTTCACAGAAAACCGGATAGAAGTGACTCTTAAATTTAAACAGCATTATTTTAGTGGGATCTCTACTCGTATTTGAAATAACCTAAATGTTATAAAAGGCACTTACTGGTCGCTTCCCTTGCTCGTTTATATCCCTAATCAATTATTTTATTCAAGTCAGATCAAAGTATTTTATGCTGTATAGCTTTGCTACAAACTTCCCTGTAAGAAGCGATTGTTGCTTGAATAAGATGATGCATTATCGACGTCATTATCTGAGACTCAAAGGGATTAAATGGAAAGGGTACCAGTTAGCCCTCTATTCCCGTATATAATGCAAATGAGTACATAAAGTACAAGTAATCAGTGGCTCTATTTGTCTTCTTCATTACCTTATAGGACGCGAAGTCTATAAAACAACTTGTAGAAAATTTGTAATTAACACGACACGAGTCGACTTGAATACATAATCAATTACGTAAAATGAGCCTTGTTTATTGCCAACAATTAGATCACTAAAATTAATACATTTACCTTTTGAAATAAGGGGGGAGTAGATAAATAGCTTAATTAAATAGACGTCCCAAACCGTACACAATTATTATGCTTTTTATACTGAAATAAGGCATTACTTTCCTCTCTAGGCAAATGGAGCTACCGGGGGCGTCTCCCAAAACACCCAGACCATTTATTACAGGGTACCTCATCAATTTTCATTTGTTTCGCGGGCTGCGGATCAGGTTGCTAGTCAAATGACAATTTGATAGATCACCAGTGGCATACATTTGAAATGTATAGCGAACCCGACAACCTTTCTGTTGTTTGTACATTTTAGGCAAGTTAGGTCGAGACAAAGGCGTCATTTATCATGCAAATCCCTCAATTATCCCGGGGAGAGGGTGACTACTCAATGTATGTAGGTACATAACGTAAATGTACCTACTTCACGTAAAGTTTCAAATTCACTGATCTCGAGCTTTCGAGTTTCTAAACAAATGGTAATCTTTTAATAAACAATTATGACATCCCTAAATACGGCATCTGGTTTCGAACCGGATTATGTTCATTCTTGATAACTCCATCTCATTGCTAAATACTTGTAAATTATATCACGCGCACTGGTTGGCATATTTTAAGTACTTTTTAATGTCTTAAATTAAAAATTATACATAAGATGTAACTTAATACAATTTTATTCAATTAAATAATACAAGTTATAGCTGCTTATTTAAAAAGTATAATGAATGTAAAGCAATAGGTAAAAAGTATTACACTAAAATTATGACATAAACAGAAAAATTTAAATACTTTTTTCGTGGACTTACTCACGAACTAATTTAGATTTCAAATTAAATGTATGTAAAAAGTAATGTGTTTATAGCTGCTTATTTAAAAAGTATAATGAATGTAAAGCAATAGGTAAAAAGTGTTACAGTAAGAGTATGACATAAACAGAAAAATTAAATACTTTTTTCGTGGACTTACTCACGAACTAATTTAGATTTCAAATTAAATGTACCTATGTAAAAAGTAATGTGTTTATCGGCTATTAGGTATGTATGTGTATAACATTATATAATCTAGTGTTGTAAGTAAAATGTTAATTTCTACGAAGGGACGTTGTCTTGCGTAGTCCTTTAGTTTTAATTTGTGATGGTAAACTACTCTACAAATAAAGTAGGTATGTGGGTAAACAGGTAGGTACATTGGGTTGGTGGCGGGTGACCCCTCTCCGGAGTATGTCTGCACCTTCCGAGGGAACTAATTTAATCAGACAATAAACACGAGAGGAGTGCACGCTTGCACCGGTACAGGAACAAAGGTTCTGCACAATAGCCGTGCTTTTTGATTTATTACTAAAAATACATTAACGTTTTTATAAGGACTTTTGTTGCCTTTTTATTATAATTAGCCAGTTTTTGTCAGGTTTAAGTTAATGTGGAGATAGGTTATAAAATGAGTAATAGGTATGCCGTAGCCCATAGTACTTTAATAGATAGAAACTTGTCTCTTCATAGAAAATACCCTACTCTTTATTTTTCTCTGACTTCGTTTTTTCTTTGTTTCATTTCGAGATTGTGCGAAGTAACAACCTTTGTTAAGTAAATCTTTATTTTATCTATGTACTCAAAGACAAACAAATTACAATAAAACTAAATATTCTCATTCTAGCTCATTTGCGCATAAAAGCTGTAAATAGGTACTTCCTACGTTTCCTTTACATAACTTTACAAAGCATAACCTTCGTTTAATTTTATTAAATTTCCGTCTCAGGTATCGCGTCTAACTCAAAACAATTCAAGCAATAAGCAAAAAAGGAAAGCATCAAAGGTGAAAAATTTACAAAAGCATTCAATAGCCGCCCAGCGGAGCGAGCGTAATGTGCTTAGCGGTGACGGACGGGCGAGCTGCCCCGGCCAAGTGTTGAGTTTTCTCAAATAATTTTAATAGATGTCCGCTGGTGGGAGGACTCGTGGGCGGGTAAAGATGGGGGAGGGGGGACCGGGGTGTTGCGAAATGAGATTTCCTCTTCCTTTGAGTGCGCCGCGCCCTGACCGCGCCGCAGCGGCTGAATCATAGCCAGCATACATCAGCGCGTGGCCTCGCGCCTGCCCGCTGCCCGCGGACGTGCCCGATTTGTAAATTGCTCCACGGATTGGGGGAGTTATTCCACTTCTCTGAAATAATAGGCCTTCGTTTAGCATAAAACGGTGGCCTCGAGAGGAGGTTTTATATCATATTATTGGTTTGCGTGTGAAACAAAGGAGAAAATCTCGCACGAGATCTTACTTTGTCCCTTTATTCCGAAGTAGCTAACACTACTTCGAAGAAACAACTGATACTACACCTCTCTGTAGTAGTAACTAAAAGTGACAACAGTTACCACAGTATACCTACTTTATAGAACGTACCTAATAAAACTGAAAACCGTTGTTGATTATATTCATATTATAAACATTCCTAGTATTCTTTGTAATATGTAGTTTTGATTGGTCTGATGTACCTAAGTTCTTGAGTGGGCGTAGCCTGGTATTATATTTATTCTGAATCTTTACTTATTTCTGAAATTTAGTTCTACTTTAGTAGAAATATGATAAAACCAAGTTAGATATTTATCAACACTTATATGTTGCGGTATTAGAGAAAACAAGGCTTCATCAAAAAGTTTCTCACTTTATATCTCGCTTCAAAAGACCTGTGTTGATGTAAGACTATCAATTCAGCTGTGAACATTTATGACGTACAAGTTAGAATACTCGACGATAAACGGTGGCCAAAATAAAAATCTGTTAAATTGCAATCAGCGGTCCCCGGGCACTATTTACAGGGCCCGCCCGACAAACGTCGTTGATCCCGCGCAGGGCTGACACGACTACCGCTCTATTATTTATTTAGCTTGATGTCCGGAGGTGTCGGGGTAATGCGTTCGACGTCCGTTCGTAAAAGCATCTATCCTTGCGGTCTAAGTCCGTGGAAGAAATTAAAACACCGGGTTTGATAGACCCTCAATCGCACAATGTAAACGTAGATAGGTATACAAACGGTTTTTATATTTATTTTTTAAATATTCTTTAAAAAAGCAAAAACTGTAAACGGGTTTATTATAGCACAATCTTGAAGTATAAGCGGAAACCTTGATGGAACACCCAAAAAATAAAAAAAAGATACCCTAGATATTCAAAGGATAAACTTACTACAGACAGTTGGGGAGCGAATGCTAGTAAAATAATCAAGTAGTGCAAATCTCAATGAGGCAGATTGAAACATTGAACATTGAACATTGAAGATATAGCCCAATCCAAAGCCAAACGGAATAGAGAAAAGGCAAAGCAAGTTAAAATTGTTTATCAACATCAATTCTGCAAACAAGTTAGATAGTTAAAGCTGTGATCAGCAAATGTCCTAATGCTTAGTCTGCCCGACACCATCTTCAGACTGGAATAGGTAGGCTAAGAAGTTCATTTTAATTCTACAGGACTGGGAAGTTGGGAATTTAACTAATTTGCAAGTTTTTAATTTAGAAGTTTGTCATAGTCGTAGCGATCTCTTAATTAAAGTACCTACTTACTTGAGACTTATTTCTGCAGAGCAAAGTAGGACAGCACAAAACGTCGTCTAGCTACTTTTCTAGAACCGCTCGGAGGTAGGTATACATATAGGTTAAATGCTTGTTACACGCGCGCCGCCGGGATTTTAGCCCGATCACACGAATACATTTTTTTCTTCTAAGAACGTCGTGTGAATCTTCTATAACATATAGGTAGAGCTATTTCACAAACCTATTAAACAGCTTTCCCTTAATGGCGAACACACAGACCTACATTACGTAGACGGCACATTCTTAACCTATAGTTTAATCAATCTGCCAATTACTAGCATTTATTTTTTTTTTATAAATATCAGACATCACATACATGTACAGCATACTGTCATCACGATCGAAAATCAAATCGATATGCGGGCAAAACTGACTCATCTACCTCTTAATAGGTCAAAGAAATAGCTAGTTCAACATTAAAAGTTGGAGAAAAGTAATTAAGCATAATTAAACATTTAGTGTATCGAACAGCCCTGTCCCCGGGAGGCCGGGAGGGACCCATTAGAGCTGTATCGAAGGGCCGCACTCAATCACGCCGGACGTCCGTCAACTTTTGTATGCGCCGCCTTTGATATTACTTGTGTAGCCGCCCCGCCCGCCCGCGCTGCCTCGCACTAATTTGAGATGGACATGAATGTAATATTTGATTGATACATACCTCGGGGGGAGTTATTAAGGCTTATGTGCCCGCTCGGATTACGGACCACTCGGCGCTGAAAGCGTGTGGCTACGAACATGAGTGTTATTGTCGATCGAAAGAGAATTGTTGATTTTGGTGTTGATTGTTGTCAGAAACGAATTTACGTAAGCAAAGAACCTATATAGTAGATATATATTGACTTTTATTAAACCGCTAAAACATTTATGAAATGGTTTTATTTGAATAAAACATAATATGGTACCTAATACGTATATGTACATGTAGACTATAATAATAAAATTTTCTTTTTTACCCAAATATAATCGGATCACACTTAGATTTTGAATCAGGGCTATCTCATATAGATAAAGAAAATGTTTTTGTTTGATGTACCGTGGGACAGGAAATCCTAAAATCCCTTTGTATAGGATGCATAACAAAACTGAAATGTAAAGAAAATAAAGCGAAGATTCGACTATGCTTGAAACATGTTGTTGAAGCCGTTATGTTTTATTCATGAAGTTAGTCACTTTGGAAACCGAGACGAATCGTAACTCGTAGTATACACTACTACGCGATGCAGTCGTATAATTGAAAACCTAGAAAAAGTTTTACTTAGTTAAAACGGCATTGAAGTGTTCATGTTTTCTAAATAAAAATAAGTATGTTCTCATCATGTAAATCAATTTATGTATTCTTACTTATATATCTTTATTTACATAATAATTTCTGATTCAGTCAATAGCTCACCTCACATTTTCTTTTCTATTTATCCTCTACCCTAAGGTTGCTTGGAAGAGATCGCTTATAGCGATAAGGCCGCCTATATTGTACAACAAATGTCTACTATACCTAGTTTTAAGTCTAATTGTATGGTGTGCAATAAAGAATATATAAATAAAAAATAAATATTGTCTAGTTACGAGTATCATCATCACTACTACTACTATCATCTTTTCGCTCCAAGCCACTCACTTGCACGTGGTGCATCCTGCTGAATAGCGAACGAGGCTCTGGCAACCGACTGGTGGCGGTATAACCATCACGATTGAAGGCGCGCCAAATACTACATGACGGCCGATGACGGTCAGCAGCGTCACCGGAGCGAAAAGCTACGCCCTGCGATCGCCAACCCGCCTGCCCAGCGTGGCGATTATGGGTATATCCTCCATGTATTTTCCCAAATTGAACACCTCATCATCATCATCATCACATTCATCCAATATTTAGAAGAATTGATCTAATTATCTCTTCTTAGCGCGGAGTGTGTCCTCCAAATTGGAATAAAAGTACCGCAAACTATGCATTCAACGCCCACACAATTGAACACTAACTAGGGACTCGGAGACCTTCCGCCTACCAGTATTTACTACTCAACTCACACCGTTAATACAAACACAAGTTTTCTATGCTTTCGAAAGGGTGCTCAAAGGATAATAGGGGAAAAATGTGCTCACACCTTTTCGTTGTTCAAGTGTAGGTAGGTACTATCAGACGAGTACCTAAGTATGAATAGATTTTGTCTAGAAAAAACACGCCAGAAGATATTCGTAAACAAATTAATAGCATGTGGTTTGGTTGAAACAAATCCTAGAATTTAGTATCTAGTCTGAAAGCACCTTTAAACTGTGGAGAGAAAATAAATGAATCTCATGGTGGCTCCACAAACAAGTGCTTAAGAAACTTACTTCGCCGGGGTACATACCTGATGTTATTTATTTATTAGGACAACCAACAAGATAACCGATGTGATATTTACAAAATAAAATAATGTACTCATGTAAAAACTTGGGATAATTGATAGTAGGTATACTTATTCTACAATAGTTCAGAAACAATAGTAATTTATTCAATGCGAAAGAAACAAGCTTAAAATTATTATAACCATCACATAACTAAAGCTATAGACATTATTCAAAGAGTAAAAGCTTTTAAACTGGACTTACATCATACAATAATTAATATTAAAATAAATAGAGCTCTTTTATAAAAATAAATAAGAGATAAGAGAGGTAGGGCATAACGAATCTTCGCTCGAATTAAGCTTAAGCACATATACTTAAGTTTCATAAAATAGCATCTTGCGTAACTCTCAAGAGGGTCGGTCCATACGACTGTGAAGAGCCCACATACGTCAAACACTAAAGAAGCCTCACAAAGTGCTAGAAAACTTTTAAAGAAAAGATGAAGTCCATTTTCACTCACATGCCACTTTATTACTTTCCCTTACAATTGTTGCTCCATTGCACACCCTACAAATGCCAACATACTTACACCAATACAGACTTACTAATGCTGCACTGAGAAAAGTTTTATACTTGTATGTGCTGTATAATTATTTATTTATATATGTAATAATTTATGTATATAATTTATATATACATTGTGTAGTTTAGAAAACCAACCACTTTATTTAGTAGGTAGGTATAACAATTGATTCTTAAAAATTATACTCCATTTTATCTTTTCCCAGTAGGTACTCTTTCGATAATGAAAGTTGTAATTTGGCCGCGCGTAATATCCGGAACGTTTTAAGGAAAGGATGTTTTAAGAACGCACTTCTTAGAAATCTTAAAATGAGATTATTTCTTTAAGGTGCCTACTTCGGAAACGACTCGGATTAAGAGCCTTGTTAATTTAAAATTCACAAAGCTTGTCAAATTAGGAAAGTCGGATTCAATGAAATTCATTTTGATTGAATGAGCCGTCTTAAGGACACACAAAACGAAAGACTGCTCGATTTAATCCATTTGAATGAATAATTAGCAAGTTATTGGCACAAGAAATTAATGGTTGTTTGTCTTTAGATAGTCCAACAATAGGAATTTCACCCAAAACCTAGGATCATCTTATACTTCAGGCCAAATATTATTATTTTTTCAGACAATCCAACAATAGGCATTTCGTCCAACACCTATGATCAATTTATGGCCAAATATTCTTTTTAGTATAATGGTACGATTATATTTTTTTTTCACCTACTTAGTAATTTGCTTAGATACTAAATAATAAATAATTCCTGTAAATGTCGCCGTGCATAGGTAATTCTCTCCGCAGTTTCGTATCTATACACGAGTACCTACATGAAATAAATAGGTGTACTCTATACGCCGATACAATAAACTTTATTCTTAACGTCTGAGCGTACGTATTCAGAACGCTTCAACTTCTTTCGACACAACTCACCGTGAGGCTAAGCCATTATTCGAAATTGCCATCTATATGTAAGAGGGCACAGTACAGGTTGATGTGGCTTCGTTCATCTTGGCACCTGACAAGATTTCAAAAGGAACGCCTGGGGATCGGGAAAGCTGCATGATTTATTGTGTGAGGGTAAAGCGCGTGGAAAGTTATCACTCGGAGTCCGATCCGACCAACTGAAAGTAGCGTTGATACTGATGAAAATACACAACAACTTTTTGGAATATCGATATGTTTGGCAGAAGAACTGTTTATTATCTTACTCATTGAAATTGTAGGTATAGGCTATATTTTTTATGCCTAATTTTTGTTCATAATATTTATTAAAATAATACGCATATATACCTATATTAACGAAGGATCATTTGTTTATTAGACGGGCTAGGGCTGTTGATTGGTTCATAGACATATAGAGGAAACGAAATTCGATTAGGTATGGATCCTGACAGGATTATCAAGCTTACTTAAACTTATTTTAGGACTATCTATGTCAGTGTGCGCAGGTAAATCTGTTTATACGAATTTAATAAATACCATATAAAACTGTTAATATTATTAAGACTGGCCTAGTGGTTCAATTGGTAGTGATCCCTGTCAACTGAACCAATTGGTCTGATTCCTTTTTGTAATGCTAGAGCGTGTAGGTACTATAGATTTTATTAATTTATATATATATGCCCTCCTTCCTGGTTAATTCGTAGTTGAAACATGAAATTGTCGTTTACTCTGAAATATCCTAGATCCTACTCGCAATACGAAGGAAAATGAAAAGCAAATAGGGTGTTCGACAAACAGCCTTGTGTACCAAAATCTAAATTAATCCTTTAGGGGAAGTGCGGTTTCGCCGCGCGAGGGCGCAAAGCCGACAAATATCTGCTCAGACCGCGCTCATATCTCTAGCTACTCGTATTTACGAATACTGCTTAGCCGTATAACTTGGTCTGGCTACGAACCCATATTTTATATTTGAGTAATGCAAAATGCTTTTGGATTTGTGTGGGCGAAAGTGAACGACTTTATGGGGGTTATAAAGGAAGATTAGGACTAAAGATACGAAATATTAAAAAAATCCTATGGTCAGATGGATCATCGCCACTTAGATCATCGACCTGACCCTCGACCCGAGAGATGAGAGACCCGGGACTCGAAACTCTAATAGTCTTTAGGTGAGCTTTACTGGCAGTATTCACACTTAACATGTGCTCTGCGGTATGGGATGTAGAATACTACCGAGTTCTCCCTGCTTATCGTAGGAGGTGATTAACAGGGTCTTTAGATCGTGGCCCCCGAGGAAGACAACGACACGGGCTTTCGGGCACAATGGTCAATGGCTTCGTGCACCGCAAGCTGCGGGGAGGACACCACGCCATCCTCCTGAGGTCCCACCACGTTATGGAGGGTTGTATCGAGTCCTTCTGAACATCCTGACCACCTCGGACAGAGCGCTCGTAGCGGGCCACTGTCGGATTCAGTGGCTATTCTCCGCTAGATATGAATGACCCACACATAACCTAGGTGTCTTGTACTCAGGGTGTATGCGTAAAGGCATTGCCGACGACAGCGAAATAAAAAGACATCAAAAACATCTAGTATCGATATTACGCTTTCGATTATGACATCGATGTCAACATCGATGTTTTCCTAACATCGATCATCCCTAGCCTGGAGACTTAGGGTGTTGTTTGGGCCAGCGCAGCCGCGGCGCTGACGCGGCGTGATTCAATTGGCGCCGGACAATGCGCCGCTTCCGCACCCGCGCTCAGCCCCCGGGGCGCACACAAGCACCATGGATTTGGAAGACTTGACGATTTTGCTGCTACACAGACGTTTTTACTACTTTAAATATATAGCACCAAATGTCCTTTTAAAATCCAAATCTATCGTTAAAATTATTGTGTCTGGAAATCTCGGTCTTACTTGGTTAAATATCAGACAACAGCACATACTCTGCTCCGATCCCAAAGTAAGTAGCTATAAACTTCTGTTATAGGTATCAGAACAACGAAGGTACGACATATATTATACTTAAATACGAATATGATCACCCAGACACGGAACAAACACGAATCATCATACGAACGTTTGTCCCGAGTGTGGATCGTACCCACGACCCTTGGTTCAGAAGGCAGGGGTCACCAATTGAGCCACTGAGGCCAGTATAGGACTAGGACCTCCCCATCTTATCCCGTGGGCGTAAAAGAGAATATCAGGAAACAGGCAGTAGAGTTTACCTGTGTACAAATAAAAACTACTGCAGTCACCAATCCGCCTGCCAAGCATGGTGACTAAAATGTTTAAAAACATTCTTACTGTCTAATGTACCTCTACAGTGATCGGATTTTCCCTGGCCTTTCACATACCTATCTTTAAAACTTCGGCCAGTCCGTTTTATTTCTGCTAAAGATAAATAAACCAAACGAAAATAAAATGTGAAAAAAGCGGGAGTGAAAACTTTTATCCATTATATGAACCTGGTTCATAACACGTGCAAGCGCGTATTAAAACTCAAATGAAGTGAACCAACTTTTAATAATCCTCACGCGGGCAAAAGCTCAGTTTCCAAACGTAAATTATTATCTCTGGGAAATGTCCGGGGATTTAAATGCAGAACATTTAAAACCGCTCGTCTCCGAAATGTTTTATTCCGGTCCTCGTCCGCGTGAGCGACTGCATCGTTGGGTAGTCGGTAAAAATGTATTCGTACTATAGGGTACATGAAATGGGACAACTTTCGTTCATGTGACGGACCCGGAACATAATGATAGGGAGATAAACGAATTGGTTTCGAGATTTTATTCGGAACATTTTTTTATACATAGCTTAGTGGCCTCCCGTTGGCCGATAGAAAGCGAAAGGAAGCAAGTCGCTGTGGTAACAGACAAGTAACCAAATCATTGATTTGTCAGTTACCAAAGCCATACTACGTATAGGTAGGTATATGAAGTCAGTAGTATATTTATGGTTATGTACATTATATTCTCATACATAATATAACATATTCATATACCTAATACCAAGCGTTTATTCGTTGCTATACTCTACCATCGGTTGAGAAGCTTAAGGTCAAGAAGTCTCTTGCGTCACTTATGACACGGGAAGAAATGGGGCGTTCATTTTTTGTATTCTTTATTCGACACCACACAGATCCTTCGAATATCCTTTAAAAGAGGCATATAGATAGGTACATGTTACGGGAGGTAAGAACTGAAGGGAAACTGGTTTTGATAGTTACTCGCCCATTACGTTACGCCCGTTTGAAAATACCAGGGAAACGTAAGAACGCTTCCCTGGTATTCTCAATCACTGGAATGGTGTATTACAAGTATTTACAAGGCATTCACACCGAACTGAAATTAATGGGTAGGTAGGTTTTACGCGCATATATCGTATCTGATCGTATCGTATCGCATTAACGCGTCATCGGTTCGACGGCTAACTACCGCTCGCTCTCGCCCGCATGGATTCAGTTTGTCACAAAGAGCTTTTATCTCGTCTCCAGGGAAGTGTACACTTTTCCGGGACAAAAAGCATCCCATATGATTTTCCGGGCCGCGGGATCTCCAAGTCGATGGTTGAAATACGTTTAATAGTTTTGGGATCGCAAACTTACAGGTACATGTGCGTAGATTTCCACAGAAAAACAATGTAGATACAGCTATACACAGCTATATGAAAATTGTAAAAATTGCCGATTTTTCTCGATAGAATCCACTTTCCGAACACGGCGGTAACATAATCTTTTTACATTTTGTGTAATTTATCTCGACAATACATAAGTGCTTATTTGAAGTCTATTATAAATAAAGCTATTTTCTATGCTAATTAAATTCCTTCCCATTAACATACCCCATTTACAATTTACGAAAATCATACAGTTTAAATCTATCATAATCAGTTTATACATTGAAGCTTCGATCGAACATCGCCTTAGACCAAGTTCTGCAGAGACGAAATTGATTTCACTCCCCTGCTTGATGCGGTGATGGTGACACTGATGCTCGTAGACGATTGACGAAGAAAAAAAAGGCTAGTATGATGATGATGCTCGTAGACGATTCTGAAGAAAATATCTTGATCTAGTATCAGTATTGTTATGTAATAAGTACCTAGTATACTACCTACCTTTTGGGAAAGTTTGAATACCACAATGAAACGTTCGTAACAAGGCTTCTATTTGTAGTGCTACATTTCCTGCAGAGAAATAGCTAAATTGTTTTCCGTGAAACATCTGGAACATTTGCTAACATCGATACATACTCGTGTAATGACAATTACGTATGTACTTGGACCAAAGTCCAACTATGTATAAACCTAGAGCAGCTACCAAATCACATAACTTCATTGGCGGAGAGTCGATCCGCAGTCCGCCGCCCGCAGTCCGCACTCCGCACATCGCCTGTTATTACTCGTTAATTGCTACACGCGGATTACGGGCGGTCCAAATGACCAGCCACATCAAAGGCAGTTGCAATTACTATTTCGTAATGAACATCCAAACATTCTTAATTAAGTTTGCTTTTGCGAGCTTTGAACATGCCAAATGCAAACGATATTACTTCAATATTAAGCACGTTATCTATTAATGAGGGCGTAATATTTACTATTTAATATAAAATACTGTTTGAATACGAATATATGTACATAGGTGGTATGTAATTACCGCAGTGGTGATACGATCAGAGGACTCGACAAATCTTGTCAAAATAAAATTTGGCTTCTAAAAAAGGCAACTCTTGACTAAGGAAATAACCAAGAAAATCGCTCCAGTAGTTTCACAATTTATGAATAACATACAAAATTTACATTTTAGTAATGTTATACTGTAGATTAAATATTACTACCCACTATAGGTTAAAATTACATTTCTATGAGATATGAGCGTACTATACACCTAATATTAGCTTGTATGTATGTATTACTTAAGCAGATGCTAGTACTCGAATAAACGCTTTCCGCCAGTTAATCGCTAATCTTTTAGTCTAACAAGACTAGTTAATCTGATGTTGATACTATTATCACCTCTCTTGGGAAGCTTCGCTTTTCCTGCATGTAACTACCTCTACGTTCTACTACTTTGCCTCGTTTATTTAAATAAATTTGCATTATGTTGCATTGTCTTTACTAGAAAAGATGATCTAATAATTATACTTGTATTAAATCAATGAGTATATACCACATAGCAAGTATTTGCTCCGTGAGGTAGGTATACTTTGCCAAAGATCGGGCATAGTGGAAGAGTTTATACAAAATAGTGGACACTGGCAATAGGCTAGGAAACGTAAAAATTATTGAGTGTAACGCATTAACATCTAGATACTCTTTTTGTATCAATTTTAGTATAACATATAAGTAGGCTTACTACGTCATTCGTCTATAGTTACTACTTTAAATACTTGATGACATTAATAAATAAGTACACTATTATTGATTGGCAAAGAACTGTAGGTAGTCTATTTTAGTCGACAGGCTCGGTGGCTCATTTGGTAGTGCCCTCTGCCTTTTGAGCCAAGGGTTGTGGGTTCGATCCCCGCACAGTACAAACATTTCTGTTTATGAACATGTCTGTTTGTATTGGTCTGGGTGTTTTCTGATGAAATGTATCTAAGTAAGTTTATCAGTTGTCTAGTACCCATAGTACAAGCTTCGGCTTAGTTTGGGGCTAGGTGGCGCTGTATGGCCCAGCGTGGCATGTCTTGGTTATTATTTATTTATTTTGTTAATTAGGGGTGCAGAATACATTATTACATTACAATATGCTCCGTGCTACGATGACGGAGAATACTTCAAAATCTGCATTGAAGAGGAATAAAATAACCCCTCTGTGGCGTTTCAGCGTAATTATCTTATAACTGGCGCGCGTACTCCACTGTAACTGCCTGTGTAGTCGAACAAACCACAGTGAGGAACCTACAGGAACAGTGCGAACAGCTAACAGAAAGGCTGGGTAGATAAACCAACCTAAATTACTTGTTGATATAACATTGCTTCTTTTTCTTCTAATCGAGTCGGCAGCAAAACCATTATGTGCGACCAAAACTCCGAAACGCACGTCGGTTTATCGATAGCGGTCAGCAAATCTTCTGTGAGCATAGCTGGAATGTAGGATGACACAATATGTGTCCAATATCTCGCCTCTTGTTTTGTTTTTAACAGCTTTCAAAATGCACAAAAAGAAGGAGGTACCTGAATTCGGTTAAATAAACCATTTCCAAGTCTTTTCTGCCAGTAGGTATATAAATCTGAGAGTTGCAAAAGGGTAATGGCTGGAATCTAGTTACCTATTACTGAAATTAATAATGATCAAAGATCAGATAATGAGGATAACATTATATCTACATTCAAATTACTTCATCACATGACATCCGTGCTTTGTTATAATCAGAGACGGTAGTGTGTTTTTAGAACACAGTCAACTTAGACAGACCTCGGTTTCAGTAAAATAAATACTTAGGACGAAATAGGGATTTCGCATTTGGATTTGTATGGGGGATGAAATTTTTGTAAGGCAGTGTCCTGCTTTTATCTTACTGCTATCTTTTATACAGTACGGCGCTGTTCTCGGCTGTTTTTGCCGGCTAATTATTATTTTTGCCCGGGCCGCTGCCGGGTGCCGGGTGCCAGAGCCGGTTAACTTTTGTTGTTTGCCGGGCTTCACGCAGTTCACAGTTCACCGCGTGAAACGCCTCTCCTAACAAAACATCAATTTTTTGCGTCATTCCACAAGAGAATACCTACCTAAAATTTGACTTGTTCGAGAGTTGTTTTTTTAATGATTTCGAGCGACCTGTTTAATGTTTGTTTCGGCTAAGTAGATGCTTAATGTTTGTATTTTTAAGTACAATTTGCTGGAAAAACTCATCCCTTCAAAAGTTTGCCCCCAAGGGCTTTCACTTATTTGGGGCACTTTAATGGGCTTGAAGTTTGGTAGGTAATCTTTTAAGAGATGTTCAAAAAACTGTTAATGGTGCAAAGACAAAATATTAGTAGATAGTAGTAGCAGGCTATAGGTAACTTATCTACAAACATATTTGATTCTTTGTCATGTACAACAAGTTTCGCATCTGCGGCAGTCGTTCGTAATCCTTACAAACTCCTTGCCTCTTCAAAACGTCAAATTTTTAACCGTTTGCTTAAAATGGCATTACGAGCTCCATTCAAACCATTCCCGTCCTTCATTTACAAAATCTCTCTTATTAAGAGACAACCGACGTCTGTTAATAATCGGCTTATATTCTCCGCTCTTTCAACTCATTTATTCAGAGACCCGTTGCAAAGGAAATCTTTTAATTTTTCTTTAGTGGGTACATCATTTAGTAAATGGTGTACAAGAAAAAAATACGAGCAGCGGAAAACATCTTGAATTTCTTTAGAACGAGGAGGTTCTCGTAATTCCTTTTGTGATGGATGTCGGGAATCGAAATTATTTTACTTTCATGTAGTTAAATGTGGATTTACGTTTGCCAATGTATTTAAAAGGAGACGAATTTCTTTCTTTAGAACTCCTTACTTTATGAATATGTTCACGTTAATAGCGATTTTTTCACCAGTTTATAACTAGAGTAGTCGTTTTCGTTGTGTGCTAGTGTACTGGCGACAGAAAGTGTTGTTTGTGGGTAGAACTATTTTAACACCACATTAGGCTGTTCTAAACAAGCGTTAACCACAATGCGCTACACTTAGTGCCAACTTGTTAGACCGGGCTGGCGCAAATGTACTCACGAATTACAGCAATACCTACTTGAGAGGCAATATTGCCAGTTCTGAATCAATATCGTTGTCCTCATTTGCGTACATATTGGGTGTGAGATATAGCTTATGTTGATAACCTGGTAGGTACAATAAGTAGCTGAAAGATTCACAAACAAAGCAAAACATGCCCAAAAAGCCGAACTACATAAAGCTTATATACTTATACTATATAACGCGATGCCAACAAAGCGTTCACGAGCGTGTTTCCAAAAGTCATCCTTGCTTTTGCATGCAACAAGCTCCATATTTGATTACGAAGTAATAAATCAAAAACATGGTCGCTATCGCGCGTACTTTGTGTTACTTTGCTTTTATTTGTTCACGTCTAGCAGAGCCCGGCTGTCGCTATGGCGACGCCGCCCGGACGAGCTCGCGCTGCTGCCCGGGCAACGCCGGGCCCGCTCACCTGTCCCTCGCGCACACACCGCTCCGCTCACCTGCACCGCCCGCGCGCCCGCTCCGCCCGCCGGCACCATCACACGCCTGCATGCGCTCGCCGATGCAGCCTCCTGCATCCGCCTCGCGCTCGCACGCCGCCTTATCGAGTGCGTGATAGAGTCCAATTACGGCTCGCCGGCCGTACGCGGCGGCCGAGCGCGTCCCGGGCGCCTCAGCGCTGCACCGCGCCGACCCGTCTCGGCGCTTTCGCCGCTTCCGCTGCGGCGCCCGAACGTGGAAATTCGATTCGGACGCGTTTACGAATCGTCGCGCTTCGTATTCTCGCACGACCCGTGGAAAGTTTCTTTATACGCTCCGCTCGCCGTGAATGCAGTTATCGCGGTACGACGAGATGATCGTTTCCAAACATTGGCGCCGTTCCAATTCATCCATGCTTAAGAAGAGGCTCGAGTAGAATTCAAATGATGCACTTAACTGGAATTTGCAAGCACTCTAAGTCGAAATTAGAGAATAGTTTTATATTATTGTAGAACTTGACTAATTAAAGAAACAAATAAGCTTTTAGCTCTTAAAAAGCTATAAAAATACAAATAGAGCATGAGAACAGGAAGAGCTTGGCGGAAGAAGAAATGAAGTTGGTGAGTCATAATTACTTTTATAAATATTTTATTTGTATTATTACTTAGTTAATGTATAAAAGCGAAATGATGATGAGTCGCTCCCTTGGATCCCATTCACTCCAAGCCATCTTCACCTGCCCATGGTGCATCCTGCCGAACAACAAATGTGGCCCTGGCAATCGACTGATTGCAGTATAATTATCACGTTTAAAGGCGTAGCTAAATACCACAGGCCGATGATGGGCAGCAGCGTCCCCGGAGCTAGAAGCTACGACCTGTGATCGCCAACCCGCCTGCCCAGGGAGACGATTATGGGCCAATCCTCCAAGTGTTCGGCCAAAGTGGCGAACAAATGGTGAGGCCTATGTCCAGCAGTGGACTGAGATAGGCCGATGATGATGGTGATAAAGTATAGGTTCATAATACAATTTAAAGATAATAATACCTTTTAAATCAGGTCCAATGATATATAGTGGTATTATGTCAATGAGTATTGAAATGAAGGCGGAAACACCGCCTACCCCTGGGAAATTCGCTAACAGTGGCGCTCACATGTAGAAAGTACAACTGCGGAAAGATTTACGGCGGCGGAACCGACCAACTTTTCCATTAATCCGCCTACTTGAAATTCAATATTTTCCGGATACCTGTATCAAACTCTATAATGGCAAAGTTGGACATTTTGTTTGGAGAAGTGAGACTTTAACTAAACTTCGCTCGATATATTTGGTTAATTTTATAATTAACAAGAAGGCACTTAACAACTTTTGTTTCAAATTAAATTATATATGCATCGATCTAGGTACTTCATCTTGATATTCATTATTATACATTAGTCCATCCACTTCTTCTAGATACCTATTAAATTGGTCTAATAAAAACAAAAACAATACATACTGCATTGTACTAAATTACTGAGCAGTGACTGGAAATAATACAAGTCATCGCCCCGTTTCTTGCGTGGATATACCCACTCACTCAGTTGGGACTTGTAGAGACTTCGTCTTCGGTTGTAGGGCTTACCCGCATGGCTGGCGACCAGCCATAAAGTGATTTCGTGACGAGTATACCCAGAATAATCTATTATACGAGTACATCTCCGTGTGGTTTCCGGATTTTTTTTTATAGTAGCTCGACATAATAGCTTCCCTACGCCTGACGGAAAGCGAAAGAGAAGCCCACCTACCTAGTCATCTTCTACGACACCCACGATAAGATTAGGTGACCACGTCATTCCACCACTCGGACGCACACAAAACGTACCTATCTATAAAAAGCTTTATTTACATTATAACTGGAATAGCTTTTGTCAACTTTTCGAGACATGTGATGGAATTTCCTGCACCCCTGTTAGTGGTCATTTCAAGGTGGATTTATTAGATTTGAGTATAGTTTTAGCAAATGGCATCGCCAAATCAACGCTGTGTTTACGAGCGCATCTTGCACCCACAGGAACTTGAGACATTCGAGAAGTTTCCTTTAGTTTTATGGCGTTGTTGTTCTGAACAGATAGAGGAGACGTGCAACCGGTACGACTCTGCAGTTAAGTGTGAGAGGATGTTAATACATATAATAATACAGTAAAAGAGTGCCTGTATGTTGACTGGCCAGGTGGCTCAATTCATAGTGACTCCTGCCTTCTGAACCAAGGGTCGTGGGTTCGATTCCCACCCAGGACAAACATATAGAGGTATGAATAAGACCTACAAAACCTTTGTGGTTCCCCGGAGCATTATAAACCCTATTTAGGATCGGGGCTTATCGAGAACTTAAAGTGCTTCTAGAAATACGCGTAAGCAGCTCGATCCCTTTATCCCAAATGAAACTAAAACCAACCTCTCTACTGGTTAAAACTTGAGTTAAATGTTTCGGATCGGTGGTTGATACCTATTATTTTATTTATAACGTTACATTTACCTTGTTTGTGTCGTGGATAAATACGTAGGTAGGTATTAAGATTTAAATACATTAAGGCTTCATAGCTACCTTCTCATGTAACACGTAATCGTTGTTTGTAAACAACGGTTTTTTAAGTTAAAACGGAAACACTATCCATCTAGATATATATAAGTGGTAGGTAGGACTAACAGTGATGTATCAACGCACAGCCCAAACAATTGGACGGATCGGGCTGAAAATTGGCATGCAGATAGATGTTATGACGTAAGCATCCGCTAAGAAAGTATTTTGATCAATTCTACCCGCAAGGGGATGAAATAGGGGATGAAACTCTATTCCACGCGAACGAGGTCGCGGGCACAGCTAGTATGAGATAATCTTTACTATGATATTGAAAATTACTCCTTTTTCGTGGATGATGTAGAAAACGACTAAAAGAATATCAGGAAACGGGCAGCAGCGTTTACCTGGGCACAAAGAAAACCTATTGCTGTTACTAATCCACCTATCAAGCGTGGGGACTAAGGCAAATCCTTCCAAATAACAATTGTCTTGGGGCAGCCCTATGTCCAGCAGTGGACGTTTACAGGCTGATGATGATGACGACTTCTATTTTAATAAGTTATCTAAGATCAAATGATCTCCGTTTGCAATTCGGATCGAATCTGAGCAAAATTCTATTTAATGACAAAAATTTACTCAATGGCAACCTGGAGTCAGGGAATTTGCGTACATAATAAAAGTAATTAGGACAGTGAAAAGAGAAAAATTGCGTAATAGTAATAGACTCATTCAACATAGTATACCTCCTGTGCATCTAATCTCCAAATTATCGATCGAAATACGATCAGCAGAGAGATAGTGGATATGGAAAATTACCTAAATTTATTCCCACGATTTTTAAAAATCGTACAATGTAACCTTGCTTAATACATTTATCAAATACTAAAACTAAGTTTTACATAAGATAAGTCCGAACTATTCACCTAATATGATCTCAGATTGAGATTCTCTGCCGAAAAAGTGCTAAGGAAAGATCTACGTATCCCCGTAGCAGCAGCGCCGTAGCAGCCGTAGCACGCTCGCTACGAGACTGCTAATGAAATACTTATTATTATTATACTCGTAGCATCCCTTTGCATTGAGCGAGAAAGCATAAAGCTATCAGTTAGTCTACGATAAAGTTGGTAATTTTAAGTCACAAGCGGTGTGGGTACCCCATAATGATTAATTAATTAATTTAAGACAGAACACATTTTGTTTGTCGATAAGACACAACAAGAAGAGATAAGTAATGTGTGTTCTGTTATTCCGTTTGTGTATGACCTTATTGAGTTATTAAATTTATTTCTTTTATAATATTTTTTTTAATAATAAATAGCTTACTTTACCATAAATGTTTCTTAATATTCTTTTCAGCAAAATTAAATTAAAAAAATATATTTGAAAATGTATGTGAATAGGTAACTAATTCACTTTATTTTGTTAATTTAAAGAATATTTTAAGTCTTAATAGAGTAATAAAAAGTTTGCTGTCAAGTAAACATCAAATTCAAATTCAAAAAATTCAAAAAAGTTTATTTGGGAACAATAACACATAATACATAATATTTGAGTATGTATGTACAACTGCGGTAGTCGTAGACTGTGTTGCAGTTATTAACGCCCAGACCTCCAGACACTTCAGATAACATGTTCCATAAAATATAAGTAGGTATTGTATCTAACTGATTCTACATAATTTTTTTTTGTTACATTAACTTACTATAGGAAGTACATGCATGTATGTGGTGTGGGTGGATGTGTGTGGTATGGGTGTGTGCGTGCGTGTGTGTGTCGTGTGGGTGAATGTGTGTGAGTGTGTGTGTGCGTGTGTGTGTGGGCTGTCTAAATTTAAATGTATACTCCATTTAGATTTAGATATTAAGGTTTAAAAAATATTTCAGTATCCTGATAACTCAGAGGTAGCAACCATTTTGTAACTTCTAATTTTACTTTATTATATGTTAGAGGATAGATATTCAATATTTCATTAATACGATTACACATGTTTCCACTGAGATAATAATAGTGAGTGCCGACAGTGGCCAGTCGACAAGGCTCTGTGTTGCATACTTTATTTTTACGTCGAGTTTTTTCATATACGTTCAGCTCATATACCAATTTTGAATCAATCATGAAAACATCGCAATATCATGGAGTATTTTAATAATACCTAAGATATTCTATAAAATGGCAGGATACGTAGCATGTGCAATGTCTTGTCTAAAAGCGTTTGAGCGGACCTCGAGTACAGTGTGTAAAATTCAATTTTAAGATGGCCTTAATCCAGCGATGCGATTACCGCAGACTATAACATTAAACGTTAATGGGCGGTCCCGCGGGCACGAGCCTCGCCGCCTGCGACGCTGTTGCTTCATACTCAATTCTAATATCTTACCCATACAAATAGTTTAAGAGCCACCGACAGCACAACTTAAAAGACATTAACGAGGCGTCGCTCGACATTTCCTATCTCGTCTCCGAACACGTGCTTAGAACACAGACTAGATATTTTTGCGCTTGGTTTGGTTTAATGTAACAGTGTTTTTCAAACTGTGGGTACCGACACCCTAGGGGGCTGTTATGTCATACTTGGTCTCCGGAAAAAGAAAAGGGCAAGGATACACTAGAATAAAACACAGTTTTAGTCATTTCACTTGACTTCAATATATGACTATCTCTTGGTCTTACTTAGGTATAGTTTATGGGTTCGCCAGAAGTTTTCAACCTCTAAATATGTCGCGGGTTTTATATGGTCGAAAAACGCTGTCCTACTTTTTTCTTTTCAGTAGTTTCAGTACAATTTATTATTCAATCTGTATTCGTATTTGAAAAATATAAAGCTGATAGAATTCAGCTGACTGCATTTTATGTAAACTAGCTAGGAGCTTTGTGCAAGAACAATGGGCCGTGGACAAAGCTTGCATCCAAACGACGTATAATCGAGTAGGTTGCCTTCGCCGACGACGTCCAATAAACAAATATCTCGGGCGATATTGCGTGGAGCCGGTCAAAAAAATTCAAATTTAGTTTCCCGGCCGGATCACTCGGGGGCCTAATAAGAATAACGGGATCGGCGATGGAGAGGCCGTAATGAAGAGCCCTCAAAGGCCGAGCAGCGCCGCGGGCCGCGCTCGCGTCGCCGATGCACCGGCCGCCGAGCAACCCTTAATTGAATAGCCCGGCCGGGGGCTAATCAGGGCTCAGCTGAGCGGCGCAGGGCGGCGGGCGCGGGCGGCGGAGCCACGCGGGCTGGCCGCGCCCCCTGCGCGCGCCGCTCCGCCCGGGCGCCTCATTCAAGTAGCGAGCGCGTCCCGTGCCAGCCGACACCCTCAGGTATGTCCATTTTGCTTTTGGTGTTTGCACGTACCGTTGGTCGCGCGCGTCGCGAGTGTACAGTCGTGCAGTGAGTGTGCCGTGCCGCCCGCCTCGCCGCCGCAGGTACGTACGCATGCCTGCCATGTCTTGTACACGCTGTAATGCGATTTCGATGTGTCCGCCGAGATTGCACCCGAACTTTGTTCCGTGACTAGAATTAATACAAGTGAATAAGTCGTGCGATTTTATCACTGCGCCGTTTATTATGTCGTTAAATTTAAATTATTCAAATTTCCTATTGAATATTCGGTGAGTGTTTCATTTATTTAAATTAAACTGTGCGTTAATTTAGGAACTATAAAATTTATTCTAATCACAACTTCGTTATTTACCACAATTTTAATATTCAAAAATGCAATGCTTTTAATTTTACTCAACATTTCAATTCATTTTCTTTACCATGCTTTATAGAAAAATCTCCCAAACGACTTACCTACATTTATTATCAATTCAAATCGGTTTAGTTGGCTCAAATCATTTTATAATGACTAGCAACCTATATTATTCGGCCGTTTCGATTTAATGTGAACGGGATTTTGAAAATGCCGGTTTATAGTTAACTAATTCTGAACAAAGAAAACCCATCTTTCAAATGTTAAATGTTTTATTATATTTAGTGAATCACAGTTGGACTTTAACTGCACGCACAGCAATGCACGTAGCGTATTCGTAGTCGATGTTGGACGATGCGGAACTTTCGTAGTCACGTTTGTTAATTTACATGTACTGTTACCAGTATGATTTTATTTTTAAATATAATTTCTAATGATGACTGATACAGTAATTTGCTAGAATAAGTAGGTTGAATAAAACCATTTGGATTCTTTTACCAAAGGACAAGTTTCAATAGAAGCGATCAGCGCTTATTTTTATCCTTGCGCGTTTCATTACTGTTAATATTAATAACGTTTATTACAGTATAACTTTTTAATTTTGATAAACTTTTAACTGTGTTCAAGAATTAAACCAATGATTTCGTCATTCAAATTCAAAACGTCTAAGAATAAATTATCATTCTAAGTCTGATGAATACATTTCAGCTTCATTATTAACCTTGTATGAGCGAGATTACGCGATAATTAAACAATAAGAATAGAATTTTAAAAGGTCACTCGGCCTAAGTGCCTTAAGATAATCAAAAGCGAACTTATTCCAAAGTGTAATGCGTCATCCGCAGTTGTACACGCACGGCGTCGTATCGTAGGTGGGTTGTACGTTTCGGCGACAAGTCTCGCAAGTTGCGAATACCATCGACTTTCACTGGCTCGCCGGCGCCACACTTCACCTTGCCGCCTGGCGCGGAGCCAGCCCGACCGTGGCCGCAGACGCTCTCACCGCGCTTTATGTCGCTCGCTCGCTCGCTCCGCTCCGCCTTTACTGCGCTTTACGACAGTGTAGCCGAACCAATAAAGCACGGAAACGACTTTCTTCACTTTATTACTGACCGACCTCCCTTTAATATTTAATGAAAGCACAGACAACTGAAACTCAAAAATACTTTATTATGGACTACAAGAAAAATACTAAGTATATCATCCAACGTTACAATATGTTTTTGAAAAGCACTCTCCACTTTTTGAGTGCTTTTTCTTGTTTATTATATTAAATCTTTTAGTAGGTTGTCTAAATTTGATAGAAAGCTGAACTTTAAAAGATATGAACGTAAACGTAATGTTAAAACACAATTAGAGGAATTGTTACCCGCGTATCGTTTCATAGCTCACAAAATCAATCACCTTGCATCGAACACAACGAGTTCAACGTGTAAGCAACGTGCGTGTCAGTAACAGTGTCATTATCTATTAGATACATTCATTGGGTAGGTATTTAATATTGAAGTTGTTTGTAGGCTGTCGCTCGTAGCGCGTAGTCGCCTAGTCGTTACAGGGCTCGCGCCGTAGTCGGCCGCCGCGCCCGCCCTACAATCAAAACCTCGCGATTATTTTTAATGTTTTAATTTCCTTTAAAATTAAAACACTATTCAACTTTATTTTCAATAAGTACATCCGTTCGTGAAATTAAACCGGCTTTTTAAATTATTACAACATACTTCAAAACAACGATTGATGATTTAACGGGTTTCACGGAAGTTAAATACATGGTGGGAAGATCTTTTCAAAAACGACTATGAACTTACAAGATGCACTTGCTTATTGGATATGTTACAGGTATTTAACCACTACATAAAGTACATACCTTAATTGTGTAACTGATTGTATTTTATTTATTAATAAATAACAATTTTAAGCTGTTTCTTAAGTTCTAGAGAGATTTGATTATAATTGACAATAACGACACATTAATAACATAATAGAGTTAGATACTTTTAAACGCGAACATACATAATCAATGAACGTTAAGTAATTACTGATAAGCTAAGCTTTAATTACTGAAAATTAAAAAGGAAACAATTTTCATTTAATCTTTCACCTGAGCGTGATTAAGGTGTCATACTTATAACTTTAAATGACTTTCTTTAAACAAAATATGTAATATGTAAACATATTATGTATATAAGAGCATATTAGTCAAAAATATGTAATGAGCATGTTTTAGAAGTCAAAGTATAAAATAATCATCTAAGACTTATTTTCATAAATAAATATTTTTCAATAATGTAGGTGCACAGATATTTATTTGTAATACATTTTAAAATTAAAATACAATTTTCACGGGATGACTACTATTACTTCATAATTTAAACTACTAAAAATATAGGAACATTCTTAGATTGATACATTTTCATAAAAGTACCAGTGTGACATTATCAGCTCGTTTATATTACCTCAAAATTAAATAAAATAATTACCTAAATATAACTGATTAATTTAACCGGTTAAATTACATATGTATTTAGGACATTGCTAACTGACTTTTTCTAGAATTATCATACATTGTCAATTTTGACGGCATCACTGTCTTTAGGGTAGGTATAGGTTGTCACTTTAGTATAAAGTCTAATAACGATTAAAATGCTTAATAAAATGATAAAACGTATTTTTTTTATTCTGATAAATACCTACTGATTGTAGAACACAAGTACATTGACACAGTTGTATTTAGTTTTTATGTGAGATTGATGTGTGGAGAACCGGAAATAAAAGTCATTGTCTTCTCCATTTTAGACTTCAGGCAAATAACATTTATATACTGAGACATAACTTTATACAAATAAATCTTGAATTATACAACCTTTTTGCTTGTTAGGATAGCTTCGGCTATAACATGTTCAGTTATTAGTGCGTGTATCGTGGCGGCGACTCCGATAGCCGGTTATTGATCGCGGCTGATAAGGTGCGTGGGCGGCGAGACGAGGCGCCCCACGCCTGTTGCTAATACGTTTACTTTCATATCCTACTAAGAATTTTGAACACCCACCCTTTCTCTACTTATAACATTTAATTCAGATCTCTAGAATACTCATAGTAAGTTAAAACGGGCCAATTTCTGCAACTCAACGACAGTGAGCCTATTTTGCGTGAGGTAAAATAATCATTCTACAGTAATTCACATTAAGAGATGTTAAACTATTATAAGTTAGACGTGTCAGTCTGTTAACGAGATAGAGAAACACCAAACTGTTTACGTATTTGTCCTTTGTAATGCATTATATTCCAATATTAACATAATTATATCCGCATGATAAGTATTACTACTGTTGTATAACATTATCTTACTATTATAGTAATGGAAAGAAGTACGTGTACCTACTAATATGTCAGTATCCATTTTAGTTTAGTCCACATATGCTATATGTAGTTGAAAATAGAAAAGCAAAGCATTCTTTATCAAATTCAAAATGCTATTCAAAACCAACAATTTAAGAAACGTAAGTATGATGTAAATATCTATCCTAATGCAAGACTTACAAATATAAAAGCGTGTAAATAGTACATACTTAATTACTCGTACACGTGCAATAATTTTACTTCCAATGATGGTCTTGGTAGTATTAGAGTGTTACTTAAACTTAATTTTCTAACTTGAAAGCTTATGCAGTTTATACAAAGTTAAAATTCGATAACTTTTTATATATTATAAATAAACTTTCGTGTATTATTAATATTATAATCTTAAATATTAAGTAAAGGGACACGCACGCGACATAATTACATCTAGTACGATATACGCAGATTATACGTGACACAACGAGCGTATGTGTCTCGATGATTTTTTCTTGAGAATATCCTTCCTAATTGTTGAACTCATAATTGCCAGGTCTGTCCCTTCTTTCTGTGTTTATGTCCATACTTTATAATAACCCTCGTCACAGTCACAGCCGGCTAACCCCCGTGCCATATTGCGAGCGGCGGGCGCACGCGCGCGATGGCTTGCACAGGGTTGGCGATAATATTTATATCAACTAATCTATTAAATTAAATATAACAAAATACGGTTTAAAAAGTTTTTTGGAAAACCTTTAATAACATTGCTACTTATTTGATTTCCTTATGTATTCAAAAAATCTGCTTAATTTAAAAGTGAGCCAAATTTAGGGTGCAAGACTAGATCGCACTATCTTACAAATATGCTAAATAATAGCTTGTGATACGTATCTAAACCTCTATAATATTTTCATTCTAATTTATCTATTGAAACATATAACTGTCACAGATTTTATTATTATTATTTAGTTAATAATAAGTTAACTTTGTCAGTCTCACTTGCTCATAAAAATACAATTGTATATCACTACCTAGGTCCTAATTCATTATGTGTCTTACTGATATTAAGTATAACTTTTATATTATCACATTACATTTACTTCTTTAACAATTACCTATTTTGATACTCGGCCGAAACTATTTCAAAATAAGTCTCGAATCTATCAAGTATAATAAATCGAAAGAACGGATTAAACTATGACGTGTTAGCGCAACCCTAGTCGAGCATGTGCGTGCGCGCGGGAATATCAATTAGATCCGCGCAGTCGCAGCTGCGGCGACCCCACTCGCGATTAATCCAGCTTTGTCTAGCCGCCCGCGCGTCTACTCACCCTATTCCTTTGACAGCCTATCTGCAGAGTGCAGCTATAATGCAACTAGATGAGGGTTGCAACATTTTGATGCAGTTATGTATCAATAGACGAACTCGCATCTAAACTATTTCGATGCTTTATTTTTAGCATCAGAAAGAACAAAGCTTGAATGTTTTATTAGCTCGTTAATTAAATTAAACCTAGTATACTTAGTCGTAATGGCAAATTCGCTCTTTATATGACCTAAAGAAGAAAAGGTTGCAAACAAGAAACAGAACGTTGAAATATGTAGTTTGACACGACAAAATAAAAAAGTGCATATTAGTTGAAATACTTACGAAAATAGGTTATTTTTTAAAGTGGACGTATTATAAGTGGTCCTTGGTAGTCACAACACGACTTTGCTATCATCACTACTTCTATGTTTAACAAATTCCTGATGCCAAGTATAGTAATATCAACTGATGGATGCCTATCCAGGACACGATTGAGACTACATTGGCCGGCACTGTTGTATGTATAGTTAGTACTGAGCATACGAGTTCGCTTTAATATTACTTTGAATATTTGATCTGTTATGATCTACAGCTACATTGTTACTTAACTGGAGTCGCGGTTTTATGTACATAGTTCAAAGTGTCAAATCTGTACAGTTAGAAACCAAACTTGCATCTCACCTCTATCACTAGAGATCATCCAGCCTTGATTGTTTTATCCTGTGTGCTCAGATTACAAACCAGTTATAGTTTTCTGTAGTACATATTAATACAAATCCAAATTCCTGATTAAGTATTGATATTAACTACATACACGTTATGTGGCGTCGTTTCTACCTCGCTAGCCTGCGTTTAATTGTTTATGCCCTGTATAATATTAGTTAAAATATAAATAAAAGGAAAGCGACACAATGGTGAAACTATGTAATTCAGTACAAATCACAAATCAATGGCATTGCTTTAGAGTATACTGTTGCATAAACCAAATAGTTGGCGCCTTTCCAGCAGCCTTTTACCACAATCGACGCTCAATATCGACTATGCACTCGATAATAGCATTGTAGTCAATGCAGTAACTAGTTTTGGCTAGCTGGAACCCGGTGGGAATTAAAGCTGAATTGATTTTATTCATAGACTACCTGTGCCAGCGGCGTCGCGTCCCTCGCGTGGACATCGGGTTTTAAAAATTGCCGACTTCCATTAAAATGCCTAAATTAGACCTTATTAGAATGCTTAAGTTAGACCTCTAGCAATACATTGGTGAAAACCGCATCCAATTCCATGCAGTAGTTTTTGAGATCACTCAATCAGCGCATGTAATCATGTATGCACATGCAGATTGATGCAGATAAAAATTTCTCCCGTTTTCCCAACACTAGTTATGTTGAAAATATATTTCATGTACAGAATTAACATCTCTACAGATTTATTATAAGTATAGAAGAAGATTTTGAAAGTCCCTTCACTATTGCATTAATTCACTAGTTCTGGATAACCAGGCGTTACATACAGCTACTATAAAACAACATTTACTTAGCTGCTATAAAAAAAACAGCCCCTGTACACTCAGTCTATTAGGTACTTTATAGGTAAATAATTCGTACCGTGGTTTTCAATTAATTATACTCGTATAAATAAATTTATAGTGCCTTCACTGATTCTAATTTCCATGACACAAAACCATAAATCAACTTTTAGATAATCTGTCAATGTACTTGTAATTGCCTAAAATTTTAACCGTACCTACTGGACGAGTTGTACAATTGTAAATTCATGCAAAAGTGTGGTGAATATTACGTTTGCATACAATATCCAAAAAGCTCAGTGCTGTTTGATTAAATTACTTTTTTTTCATGTTCGTACGTCCCTATATTAAATACCGGCTTTACACAGATCCCTTAATGTCCACCCCATCTCAGCACCCCCTACCGCCCTATTAATGCAAGTCTTTGTCTAGCGCCGTTCGCACGCGCAGCCTATCTGCATATGGCACGATGCACAAAGCGCATCCATTGTTGCCGCCGCCGCCGGCGCAACGCAGTCTGTGTAATCCCACTGGTTGTGATGAGTAATTAATTTAATATGATGGCTAGCCCTACCTACTGTAATTATTCTATGTCCAGAATAATGGCACGCGTAAAATCGGTGGGTAGTGATAGAAACCAGTTTACATGTAAGCGTTGGGGCAGCTGTCGGAGAGATGTCTATTTAATTATGCTTTTTACAATCGTTAACATAATTACATGCGTTCCACATTTATAATTTTGGATAGTCAAAAGGTGTTTGCATGTATTAGACACATTATCCTATATGTATATCTATTTATTATTTTGTATCTATATCGTTCGAAATATGTTACACTAGCTGTGCTCGCGACTTCGTCCGCGTGGAATAGTTATTTTTTCCCGTTTTTTTTACATTTTCCATTATTTCTTCGCTCCTAATAGTTGCAGCGTGATGTTATATAGCCTAAAGCCTTCCTCGATAAATGGTCTATTCAACACAAAAATAATTTTTCAATTCGGACCAGTAGTTCCTGAGATTAGCGCGTTCAAACAAACAAACAAACTCTTCAGCTTTATAATATTATTATATATTATATTATATTAAATATATTATATTATATTATATAGTATAGATATCTATTTATTATTTTGTATCTATATCGTTTGAAATATGTTACATTACTTTACGATGCACAAATGGTTTAATGATCGACAGATATTGTACCTAATAGGTAGGACTAGTGAATCTGGATACTTAACTATACCTACTACATCTAGGCTCTAACGTCCCATTAAATATTCCAAAGGGTAATAGTTTAGTACCTAACAAATTTCTATAGAAAGGAAACAAATTAAATATATCACCTCACTAAAACGAGTTGAAAGAGCATAATCATGCTTACACTATAAACTTTATTCGCAGTCGAAATATGATTGACCCCATTAAATTGACTAAATAAATAACAATACCGAATGCGGAACCGTTCGCATACAGTCGACAAAAACGCGAACAATCGAGTTGGAACAATGAGAAGTCGTGGATCAAACAATCGATCGGCGAGTCCGCGCCAGCTGCGAGCGCGCCGCGTGTGACAGGGTGCTATCTCCCACGGTCGGGCTTTCTCCCCAACCACTTTGTCCAAATGTTCGCGTAAGCTTTGTAGTTTACTTGGGATTCGTATAAGTTTCAGAGCCCAACCATTAACGCTGACTTTTGGGTCTGCGATCGAATGCCCAAACGCCAAAACGAGAAAAGGCGCGAAAAGCGCCAGTGTGGTCTGGCTGTCATACATTCATGAACCTACTATGGAAATTTCATACGGTGTGATTAGGTACGTGATAGCGAATAGGAAAACTTTTGCGCAAACAAGTTATGTCTGATAAGATTATAGGTATTTTTATATAGGTATATGAAATTAGTTAAGGGTGAAGCGTGATAGGTCTGAATTTAACACACTTAAACATTTTGTACTTAACAGATCTCGAAACTGACGCAATTCTTATTTATGCAATTTATTAAAATAATGTAATGGATAGCGACTAACGCCATGCTACATTTAATGTAAACTACAACAATAGCTTAAATTTACATTCAATAGAAACATTTCTTATCAATTAATATAATAATTACATCAACAAAATCCGACACTGACTTATTGACCCCATGCATAGTTACACCTACTAAGCCCTATAAATATCTCAAACACCTCGTCAATTTAATACGAGTCCAATTTATGGGACAGTGTGTATTAAAAATGATGAATTTCGTAATGCATAAGTTCAACGGCCTGTAGGGCGCCACGCGACCCTTTCGTTCCCACCCGCGGTATAATGCCCCTCTAACTGTGCTAAGGTCGCCTCGCCAAGGGCTCCATTCAATACATTCGAAGGTACAGCGAGCACAAAACGCTTATCATTATAAAGTCTAATATTTCTAAAATAAAAATTCTAAATACAAAAATAATCATCCTGTTGCGGAAAGTTTCTATTAGGTACGATTTCATTTGTATTATGCTATAACATTTAACTGATGAATGTAAATATTTTATAGGCCGAATATAGACGTGAAGGAACGTACCTATGTATATATTTTCTATTGTGTCTAGAATTAATGTAAACAAAGCATGTAACGTAACAAAATAGGTAACGTAACACGTCAAAGTACTCGTTGTCAATTTCAGATCATTAGTCCATTACTTTTATAATTATATCTACCTACATAAATAAATATGTTTTTTACCAAACCACCAACGCAACGTCTAAGTATTCACCACTTTAAGACCCATTGTTTTGCAACCAAATTCGGTACATACGCCGTATTTGACGAGTCAATAATGTAATTGACGTCGCGAATTGGTCATTTTACATTTTTTATAGTAATTATACGGCAACGCTCGAAAGCATCGAATGACCGATAAGCCGAATAGACATTAAATGTCACAAATTTTGTGCACGAGTGTATGCTACAATTTCACTGGGTGGCAATTTGATATGGGTTTTTAATACAATTGCGAGGGAGGGTAAATTACATGCTTTTAAAGTGTTGAACGTTTTTAACGGGACACAATGTATTACTAAAATTGTTTGTTATCTACGTACGAACTTTTTGTGCGACAAAAAAACATGTTTTGGCGACAGATGTTCAGTGGTATTTTTTCAAACTCACGCGTTCGGTAGAAAGACTTTCCTTTTAAATAGAATAGTGACAGTTAAAAATTAATTTCATCATCATTATCAGCCTTAAGACTTCCACTGCTGGCATTCTCCAATGATGATTGTCATTTAGGGGATTGGTTTTAGTCTTCACGCTTTGCAGGCGAGTTGGTACCCAGGTAAACGCTACTACCCGTTTTCTGATATTCCCTTAGTCGTCTTCCACGACAACCACGGAATGAGATCGGGTGTCCTATCCTCTATCCAGAAACAAAAAGGACAGTAAAATTTATTCAAAATGATAATATCCTATAATTTATGAAAAATAACGGATATCGGAATTTATTACAACTGGCTAATTGTTGGACTAGTAAAGTTTTATAAGCGAGGTGTTGTCCTGTGAGAGCCGCCTTGTGCAAAAAAAAAAAACCTTTGAAGGAAATGTTCACCGAGATTGCCGAATAGGTACGCATCTTACATATTTCTTGGTATGCAACTAAACATGTATGAGTACGTCATATTCCAAGAACGCCAGTCACTTAACGCTCCCAATCGCGGCGCAATTACGGGCTAATGGCGGGGACAATGATCTACGGAGGGCCCTCGTGCGCCGGAAGCGAAGGGCTTCCCTCTTGCGCCGGCTGAGGTGCCGCGGTGTCATAATACACACTTATTACAATTTATTTTCTTATTAGCCCTGATTATACTTCCCCTTGCGAGCCAAAAAAGTGAGCCATATAAAAGAAATTACAAAAATTAAAGCGCTCTTAGTGCATTACATGTCCGTTCATTAAATCCACTTAACGGCTTTTAATGTGTTACGTGGTAGTAGATTAAAACCACGATTAAAACCTACAGGAAACTATGCCGACATATTGTTTCTTTTCTGCGTTCGATTTTTAAAGATAATTTCATGCATCTTAATTTGAATGGCCAATGTCATTTAATTTAAATTCGTGTTCGATTTTCAGCTTTATCCGAATTCCGAAATGACTTAACTGTAGAAGTATGGTGTTTGTATCATAGTAGAATTTCATTCCTAAATCAATAGCATATGACTAGCTAGTTCCAGGTCGAGATCACACAACCTTAGAATTTCTTTACGAATGTGCAGGTTTACTCACGCTGTATTTCATTCTCCGTAACAAGCATAATTATAATACTATAAAGCGTGTAATACTAATGCAAATGAAATTAAAATTTTATTACAAATTGGTGCATGGTAGCGTTCTAATTTCTGCCTCCAGCATTTAATTTAACGGTCCTAACCACTATACCACCGCTTTTACGAAAGTGTTTTCGGTAGGAAATTGTACACAGTCATTTTATCGGGGTGAAACTACCACCCCTGTCCGGTCACCTGTCACCATAGGGATTTTGTTGGTGTTAGCTTAGGCTCGTTGACACAACGTGGGTCGAGCTGACCGGCCAATAAACTTATTGGCGCGGGTAAGTCAACAAAATAAGGTAGCTAACATCGGGTTACAAATAAAGCTTTAAATGCTACTTAGGCGTCGAAATATTAGTCCCCTAACAGACAGTGGGGTAGTGATTTGGATCATAATAATGTAGTGTAACCTACAAAAGCCACTCTAGTTGATAACATTCAGTACTTTACCTGAAAGCATGTATGTATGTCACATAATGTATATGTAACAGCACAATTTTGCATACAATTACAATGAACATTGTACAATTATCGAAGTACTATTAGAAAAATATTTTAGCAAAATAAGACCTAAAGCTTTACTGATGGTACAGTAGAGTACAAATGTTTCAATCTTTTTTAAATAATACGTCACCTATCCAATTGTCTAGGCATTACTTTACTAAAAGGCTAATGTTTCATTGTCTTGTATTTAGGCATTAGTTTCCATAACAATTGTACTGCGGTTAGTTTGTGCATCATCACCTAGGCGACCACACACCATAACATGGGAAATTCCAGCCCTACCCGAAGTATGGTTAATTTATACCGCTTCCAGACATCAAAATATTTAAACCACACCTTAAACGAGGTTTGGGCGTTTGAAGGGAAAGTTATTTTGGAAAAAATTGAGGTTATAAACTTTAAAAGTATGTGATTATAGTTGCTTAGTTAATTCGTTGATTAGAAATTAGTATAGGCTGATAAAATCTGGGTCAGATACTATTTTTAGGTGAACTGCATGCCTGTTTAGAAGAACAAAGCTCGTATGAGTTATAGCTTTAGTTAAATTATTATATTGTTAGATTTGCGTACTTTTAGATAGGAATAAATAAAATGAATAATGCTTTTTTAATTTGAAGCTTACTGATTATAACATGAATGAAACGTATGAAAGTTAAGTAAGTATATAACATCAATAAATAGGCCAACGGTGCTTACTCGCACATATTTTAAGAGAGGTAGGGCATAGCGAATCTTCGCTCGAATTGAGCCGCCTGTCCGGGGAAGGACCTCCACCCTATAGAATACCGCAGTCAAATGACCTCTGGGTCGTGTTTCTGCCGGTGAGTAGGGTTTCCGGAGCTCGTGGGGGGTTAGGGTTGGGCCGGCATGGCGGAGGCAACAGACAGGTAACTGACCAGTTACTTGCCCGTTGTCACAGCGAGTTGGGCTTCTCTTTCACTTTCCATCAGGCGTAGGGAAGCCATTACGTCGAGCCACAATAAGAAAAATATTTATAATACGAGTAGTTGTAAAAGTTTCCAGTGATACAGAAACGTGGCAGCCCTACGGCAGGGTAATGGGCCTGTGTTTACCTTCCTTCACCATGGAGAGTGGCCGGCAATCAATCAGGGCGGGTGTTGGCGCTTAGCTACTTTTACTACTTTGATTCAGTTGTTCAAGCGATTCACTGAATTGTTCACTTAATAAATAAAACGATCGGACGTCATCGGCCGATTGCCGCATTTTTCAGTAACTGTAATACGCGTAACTAATGTATATCCTGCCTTTATAACGTGTATCCCTGCCTTCTGAAACAAGAGTCGTTTGTTCGATTCCCACCCGGGACAAACATTCGTGTGATGAACACTTGTGTTTGTTCCGTGTCTGGGTGTTTATATTTGTATTTAAGTATTTATTTGTGCTACCTTCGTTGTTCTGATGTCCATAATACAAGTGCTTAAGCTACTTACTTTGGGTTGGAGCTATGTATGTGATGTTGTCTCATATTTATTTATATGTATATTTGTAAAATGATAACTTAAGTACCTACACGGGCTGGCTCAAATTTTTTTTATTAGAATTACGTTACGACAGACCTTATAGACTTCGCACCATGTTTTTTATGAAAAAATAATACAAATATTTAAATAACTAGAATATCGTAATATTTACTTATTCGTTACAAATTTAAATCCGGATATCTTATATTGTTCAATGCCCATGATGACTAAGTAAATAAAAAAATAAATTTATCTGACCTAAGTACGTATATGTAGGTACATTACAAGTTTATTTTTTAAATAGTGGCGCAACATATTGAGAGTCATACTGGCCCGAAAAATGCTTCTTCACGCTTCGTTAAGTTAGCCGTCTTTGTTTTAGTAATAAGGCAATAGGGTAGTGTGTTTAGGTTAACTGTGTCATAGCCAAAACTAGGTACTCTACACACGTTGCGTGATCGTTACAATAAATCTAAGCACCACTAGCTTTACTTTCATTCAGTAACAAGCGTTGATTTACAAGATATAGCTACAAACCGCTGTTGAAGCAATGAGTCATAACCACAACTAACCAAAAATGTAGTTTAATTCGATGAAACGATAAACGTAGTGAAACGGTGGAATGAGTGTTTATTGCTTCTTCGTTTCGTGTTGGTTTAGTAAATATGATAGCAGTGCTGACTGAACTTACCTAGGTAGTCGGAATAACTACAGAGAAAACTGAATTATAATAATAATATCAGAAAATATCACATAGATTGCTCCGACCTCAAAGTAAGTAGCTTAAGCACTTGTCTTATGGGTATCCACCACGTCTACCTATTTATTAATTAAGTTACTGAACCACCTCTTTCTAAGTTTTCGCAGAAATTAGTTGTGAAATATTTCATCTCCCTGATATTTTTCTTTAGAGACGGCCTGTCTCGTTCGATCTCGAATTGTCATAATTTTTGCCACCTTCAGAACTATACTCGTAGTTAAAGTTTGCGATGCTTTTAGGCTAAGTTCATATGACCGCGTCAACCGCGTTACAAATTCAAACCAAATAGTGTTTATTGTCTACGTATCCGCGGTCTAATGCTTATTCTATCATCTAAGTAGATAATAATAAGTCTAATAAAAACGCGGTAACTGTTGCTAAATTTTAATGAACACGCGGCAAGTTTCCGATTCCAAACCGATTGTTGTGAACTATAAAAAACAAAAATTCCCCACACATTAAGCAGCAAATATTTTTCAGCGTTTCTGGCTTTCGCGCGGGCTTCGTCTTACGTTCACCTGGTTTCCGAAGCCTCGCTGCCTAGTGCGATAAGAGTGTTTTAAGATGAGACCACCTCCTCTTGTTTTACTTGAACTGCAGGTATAAATTCACGTACCAGTGACAGTGACCTCCGTAACAGGTGATCTGGATCGATGCCGTACCGCTCGAAGCCCGGCCCGGTATTTATAGAGGCACGCCACAACAGGCTAATGGACCGTCAAATCATTTGAGATACTTTTAAGTAGCTGTGAACACATGATTTCTTCATATTTTGTACGCCTTAAAGGATTATAATGACACGAATTTTTACTAGTCAATAATCTTTTAAGGTACCTGATAAAATTTTTTTCTTCCTTTCTTTGAAATATAAACTGGAATTTAATTAAATTAACAATTATTTTTGTTAGTAAAATATTAAGAACCAGTTTATGAGTAAAGCCTCCAGATGTTTGTCTGAAGTAGTGGAGAACTGGATAGGCTGATGATAATGATTATTAAGAACAAACGTTTCATCGTACATCCATAGGCGTTTTTAGATATAGCGGTATAAGTAAAAAAAACTTTTTATGATACTTTTAAACGGTTGGTGAGAGAGTCTTTTCACAATATTTTTTAAAAATGGCGGACGTACGATAATCCTATTGCAGAGGGCAGCCCTAGCACGATTCTATCCTTAGGTTATTTATCGATAAAACTCCTCCTAATACCTTTTTTTCATTAATCTGACAGTTCGGATTTTTGTAAAAAAAATGAAATAAGTATTTAGATTTTCTTACATTCCACGTACTTACATGACATGGCTTATGCAGGATATTTAAAGTGATAGTGACCTCGGAACAGGTGATTGCGATCGATGCGGTACCGGGGCCCGCCGTGATCGTCAGCTCGGTATTTATAGACGCACGCCACTGCTGTCGCGTAGCGCTTTGTTGCCATTCAAATTGTGTAATACAACCAGATATGTACTTTTTAGTTCGTAGCCGTCAACGGGCCGTACGCCCAGTATGGCGATTATGGGTAAAGCCTCTAGGTGTTTGCCCAAAGTGGCACACAACTGGAGAGACTTAATGTCCAACAGTGGACTACAATAGGCTGATGACAATTAACGAGTTCTGGAGTGGAGACCGCGTCTCGGCAAACGTAGTGTAGGACGCCCTCGGGCCAGGTGGAGTGACGATCTGCGCGGGACGGGTGGCAAGTGCTGGATGCGAGAGGCCCGGGACCGATCGAAGTGGCGAGGATTGGGAGAGGCCTATGTCCAGCAGTGGACTGATGTGGGCTGATGATGAATTAACGGGCTATTTATTCGCAACTTGACGTCTGAGCGCCTATTTTCAGAAAAGTGGGCTCTACAATCTTGAGTTTGATTTTATTCCTGCCAATCTCCCCATCCCAGCTCATCCAGAAGCCCCGTCAGCCATTGAGCATGCCTAAGATGTCCTGGAGTGTGCAGGGATGTTCAAAGTATCTCGTCCGGTACTCCTCGCCAGAAAAATCCAACAATATATGTGCGGCTGTTTCCTTCACGCCTAGGCATGCTCTGCACATGGGGCTGCCCAGTTTATATACATTTTTGTTGAAAGGGACGTGACCTGTCATAGCCGCTAAGACATGCTTCAGTAAGCCTTAGCCCTAGCCAGATAAGTACCTACAGCTATTTAAGCCTAGTTCTTCGTCTATTTGAACAAATGCGTTCAAATAGAGCTTTTAAGATGCTTAAGTACAGTAGACGCGTGAACTAGTACTACCCGCATATGAATGAGTGCACTTACAACGCATGTTTTGTATAGGTACCGAAGTGTAATGTACGTTTAGGGGTCGTCTATGTTGCGTGCCAGACTATAAATCATTGCTACTTGTTTCAGTTTCATTATTTTTAAAAGATACTTTTAAGTTGTATACCATAATAGTTCGATTTTAAACTTGTACACGAAAGGAAGTTGTTTTATTCGTTCGTTTACTATCTTCGTCTTTTTAATTGTTATCCGTTCCACATTTAAAATAATGTATTATGTTTTGACTACCTGACGCAACAACCAAATATTTCTTGACGGGAGATTTTGCGAATTTAGAATATGTCTGCTATGTTAGACTTAGCACTTTATTGCTACATAGAAAAGCGTAAACACAATAAAAGCCATTAAACGAAATGTTTGCCGTCGACAGTTTTATTACACACGTCGTGTTTGTTTTGTCGCCGCCTCAGACCTATTGACAGCCGCTTCCGTACAATCAATGATATATGTAATTAGAAAATGTATTGTTATGAAAAGACCGTGTGTATTTCACTTTCTAATGAAAATATAAGGACTAATAGTATGTTAAAATGATAATAGTTATATCTGGTCACAAGAAACATAGATAGGTATTCATTCTGTGTTCGTCTAGAAATACTAACTAAGCCGTGATGTTCTTATAGTTTAATATAATGATAACATTACCTATAGGTACAATAGATAAAAACTGTTAACTTACCAACTATGAAAGTGATGATATTGTATTCATCACGCGACTAAAAAAGCTAACTCAGAAACAATTTGAATAATTGAATCTGCGCTAAGCTGTGAGTGTAAACCATCTTTATAATGAATAGGCATATATTAAATATTCAAACCGCCGCTCACCTTACAAACTCAAATGTTCATCACATGAATATTGGCTCCGGGGATCGAACGTTTTTGGTTCAAAATTAAACCGGGGGGCAATCAATAAAGTATACTTAACAATTTCATTCCATAGCACCAGCGTTAATACTGCTCATCTACCATTTGATTTGGTCTGAAAACGGGACGATTCTTTTCCAATTAAGGAACCACGTAACTTATCAAAGACATGAAGGTAAATGATTGTGTATGAATAATGCATAACAAGGCCTTTTGTAACTGCTGCAATTGACTTAAAACGAGAAGTTTGCAGTATACCTAATAAGCTGCAGTAAATGTGAACAGACGATATAGTTCAGTCGATAAGGGTAAAAGTAAATTGGGTAGTTTGGCGCACGACTTAACCAACAAAACGTATACCTACCTACAACAACATGGTGAGGCGATCTTTATAAATGAATGATCGCAGAAGCAAAAATCTACTATTAACGTTTATATAATACTTACGAGTAGGTACCTATGCTTGAGTGAGAACCATTGTACAATCTTAGTTTAAGTAATTTCCTAGACTAAGATCCTACTGTGGATAAAACCATATATGATTATTTTGTAACTGGCATTAAGTAGATACTTCATTGATTTAGGTAGGTGATGTTTATCTAAACATCACCTACCTAAATTTTTTGTAAAAACAGTCGTTACGTCACATTTCTAATTATACGGTATCAATAGTAAATCGTTTTGTCTTTGTTCCCTCTCAATGAAATATAAATAGAATTCTCAATGCCGTTTTTATCGAAACATATTTTGATACAAATCGTGTAGGTATGCACACTCGTTATCACGATCGCTTCTGAATCGAATATCGATCCGACATTGATAACATCACTCGGCCATTCACATTAGGGTTATTTATTTTTCCCTACATGATTGTACTTGAATATAATACATATAATTTATATTTTACAGAGACAATCTTATATGCCATATTGTGTTTATAAAAAACCTTCAATTCTGATTATAGCAAACTAGTAAAAGTGTTATTTATCTAAGTTTAGTTTATCTAAATCTAAGGTAATTAAAAATCTTATCAAATATTCTATACCTATAATTTTTGAATCACCTGTGTACCTACTTGTTTTCACAAGTTTGCCGGCAGTATTATTAGAGATATAGTTTGCGCAATATGACCCCAAAAATGTTAAACAGATTATTTTTATTAAGATACTAAAAATGCAGTAGTGCTAATGATAAACATTTATGAATTAGATGGTAAATGTGTATTCTAGTTTTTTAAAAACACTTGAGACTTGAAAAAAGGCCAGTTGAATAAACAATATCAAAAATAATATTCTATCAACACCAGCTACCCAATTTCGTCAACGTACATCGTCCAAATAGAGTAAGCGATGGTTTTCATTATCGAAATTGAGCGTTAGAACTATTCTCTATGACGACCCCTCCCCGGAGTCCCGGGGGAGGCCAGCTGCGCCATTGTGCGCAGACAATGCCCCGGCGCAGCGCGACCTATGACACGGGAACAGCCCCTGCCCGCTCATTCCACGAGGACTCGGTAAAAAGTTTGGACGAACTGTGCGCTATGCCATTGGCCCCTTTGTCACCCCAACGAATATTCTGTGCTGTGTCAGTGACCGTTTTAGTGACGTAAGCGCGAGTGTGAAGTTTGGCAAAAATTACGTTCGTGATTGTTACCTACTCATAAATTGCCGATACATAATTTTCAAAGTATTTTAGTAAGTACATAGTCAATTACGGAATGTAGAGTACGCTACGCCAGTTTAATCCGTGGTGAATCCTTAAGTATATAATTTCAGTTACCTACCTATATTTTTCGTAAAGATTTGGGATTCTATAAAAATATAAGTAGGTGGGTGCACTATTGACAAACATATTACACGAATTATGAATCATCTAATCACGTCGATTATGTGATTTGTCATTATAAAAAGTTTTCCTAATTTTTAACGAATTAAGAGGAAATAAGAAATGTCAATAGTTCAATAAGTTCGTTGTTCCGATTTAAATTGTTGCATTGTTTGTATTTTTAGTAAATTAAAGAATGCAGTGTCGATGCACTTACTTGCAAGAACAATGATTATGGACATAATGAACTCTGTTCCACTGCCAATTGGAAAACGATTTGCGACAGAACAGTGCAAATACAAGTCGTTGCATATTAATTGGGCCGTTATAGCCAACGGCCGGAAAAACCTTTTACGAGCCCGTTGAATGGGGCAATAATTTTAATGGCTGGAGTGGGAGGAGGGGTCAAGGGCAATTTCCATTACACTGTTTATGAAATTTGTAATACAACGTGAATAATGTTATTAATACTCGTATAAGTGTCTTAATCGGAAACAAAATAAAAGAAAAAACTGTCGACTACTAAGTGATAAATTAAATAAGATAAAATTATCTATACTGTAGAGTCCATGGTAGTACGAGTATACCTATACCTCACTTCGTGCCAGAATGAATATTTATTGAAACACTTTTCTGAAGTTATATTATTTAACGCTTCTGCTATGTAGGTACCTACTGAAACTGCTTATGCTTTTTGAAAATTTGAATAAATCTCGCTGCGTCTCGTAGGTTGATATTAGATAAAGAACTTTTTCGTATTAGGCTACCGTGATCGCTTCGCCACACCTACGCCAGATATACTTCTTAAGTCTCAACATACCCACTTATAATAAACAAACAGATAAAACTGTAAAGGCATTTTTGTAAGAAACCTCTGATTTAGTTCCAGCGTAGTAATTAAGAACTAGCTCGTATTATACCTACTTACCTACACACCTATACATAAAAACCAAGTTGCTTTCTCCGTTAGAAACTAAGTATGACGCATTAAACAAACAAGCATCGGAGATTCAAAATAACCTAATTTCCATAATATTGCACTTCATGCTTTTTCGGATAATAATGACTTAGCTATTTTGTGTAAGTACTAGGTGCTTAACTTTGTGTTAGCAAGCGCCTTGTATGTTGGCAAAGCAACAAGTTGCCTATTCGATATTACAGGCGTTATACCGAATAGGTAAACAACTTAGCTGATATTCTGCTTTTTTTCCAAATATTGCCTGTAACGCTAAAAAGTTTTACCATATTGCAAAGTCTTTTATTAAGTACAAGTATTCGATTAAAATTATGCTTAGGGATTCCTGACAATTACCTAAAATTAACCGGGTAACCGTCAATGAATTTTACGGTTTTAAAACCTATTTATTCAGACTTTCGTCGAAAATAATCAGATGATGATAGAGGCAGAGTAGTGATTCTAATTAATTTATTTGGTAGAGGTACCTATAAGATCACAATATTTATAGGTATACAATATTGAATGAATATTTATTGATAAGTAGGTAATTAACTGGCTCGTTATTCTGAAAAAGTATGAATCGAATTCCGAATATCTTCAATTCACTATGATATAATATAATTAAATAGGGATTCATTTTGTTTCTGTAAATTTAAACTTTTAATCAGAACGTTGAAAACCGTTTTTCCTAATAGGATTATATGTACCTACTTTACTCGTTCTTAAAATATATTAAACATTTCATCTGGGCTTGCGTGCATAGTTCTAGAAGAGCCACCAAACGGCTACAAGGATCGAGAAGATAAGAACGAAGAATCAAGAGAAGAAAGAAGAGTGTTGAAAGAAGACGAGTCCTCCTCCTCGCGTTCACTGCCGTGTCCATTATGTGTTAATTGTCCCATCATAAGGCACGCGGTGAATGCCAAGAGAGGACTCATTCTACGATACAAGATCAAAAAACTTCTCACATGAAGAGAGAAGCGAAGAAGAAGAAGCAGTTATACGATTTTTCATATACATTTCCTTTTGTCGACTTTTACTTTGAGGCGGTGATTTGTATTCATTCACCATGATTGACAAATCAAATTGTTTTTGCCAAATCAATCGTTACAATTTTACGTCTGTTTACATGTACATTGACTATTTTGCAAGGTAACGCTTTTAGTTTCCAAGCAATGAATGAATAATGTACCTACTCATTCAAATAATACCTTGCATTATAGTATGCACGATAAGGTATTAGTACACCTTCAAAGTACCATCAGACAAAAGTCATTGTTGTCTTCACAGCAACAAGCTTTCATTTTTAATATATTTTAATTTAATAAATTTAAAACACATAATAATTGTAGCTTAGGTTAGGTGCTTATGTATTATTGCTATATACATAGCTTAGGTGCTCATGCACAACAGACAATCCCAGCATTTATTATATCTACTGAAATATACTAATCGAGATGAAATGTACTATACGCTTATTCTATACTAGCTGTGCTCGCGACTTCGTCCGCGTGGAATAGTTATTTTTTCCCCGTTTTTTTTACATTTTCCATTATTTCTTCGCTCCTAATAGTTGCAGCGTGATGTTATATAGCCTAAAGCCTTCCTCGATAAATGGTCTATTCAACACAAAAATAATTTTTCAATTCGGACCAGTAGTTCCTGAGATTAGCGCGTTCAAACAAACAAACAAACTCTTCAGCTTTATAATATTAGTTAAGAGCGCGCATACAATTTTAAGCAACTCGAAACGCACGCGGGAGCCGATTCCGAAACACACATAGACATCATTTGTGTCTGTGTGGGTGAGCGGCGTGTCGGACGCTAACTCCGGCGGACGAACATATTTTGATACTTAACAATTTATTATTCATCTAAATTATTTGAACAATATTTTATTGCTAAATATTTCATTAGTGTAGTATAGGTGCGTACTTATTAAATTGATTTAAACACTTTAGAGTACATTATTCTTAAGTGTTTATTAATTAAGGTTTAAGAAAAATATAACGATATTTTTGTCTTTCTATCTTTATATGTACCAGGTACTTACCTATCCAAAGGTATTGTGTGAGTGATTGACATTATTAATGTTGCTTTATAAAAATCAATAATCCCTACTGTGTTTTCCTTGCCTTCTGATCATGAGTCAAAGGTCGTGAGTTTGATTCCCATCCAGGACAAACATTCGTGTGCTGAACATTTGTGTTTGTTCTGTGTTTAGGTGTTTGTATTATTATTTAAGGAAAGAGCAGTCTCCGTGGTTGCCACGATATAACTCTAACCCGTTTTATATTTTAACTTGTAAAAATTACTTTGTTCATTTTCAGAATCGGCAGAAATGGATATCACAAAGAGGCTGGTTGCCATCATTCAAAAAAGATTAGTTTGTAAACAATTTGTCAATTTGAATTAAGGTCCTAAGTCTCCTATGCACTGATCACAGAGATCATGTATACTTGTGCTGAAAGTTGTGCTTGTGTTTCGTAGCAGAAACCCCAGATGGCCTACAACAACTAAAATCTAGTTCCTATCCAGCTTGACCAATCCATCACTTATTCTCGGGATGAATATTCGTCGTGACCCGAATCCTAAGGGTTACATTGAAGGAGTCATTGACTACTGCAGCATTCTCTAAAATAGGTGTCCTGAACCTGATTCTGAAAGAATATATCACGACTGACCAGCGCTGTTTTTTGTATAAGGCACAAATCTTTTGCGTAGAATACTGCTTTTACGCAATTTTATCTATCTGAATAGATAGGTATGGTGAGTCCTCTTGTATATATTCAAAAATTGTCTAGGATCGGTATTTTGAAAATTAAAATTAAATACAACAGCAAGTAAAAAATGTCTTTATCTCATTTATTTTCTACTTTACGGTCTAAATTAAGAAGACTAAACTTGTAGGAAATCAATTTTTAAACAATTTTGGTTCCTTCCTTTTCCCCTAAAATCGATATTTTGGAAATAAAACTCGCAAACCACGACATATTCAAAACTGTATCATTATCTCCTATGTTGTACTTTTTACGGCATGAATGAAAAGAAACAAAATTCTAGAGAGTCAATTTCCGAACAATTTTCTCCAATATTTTGTCTCCTACCTTTTCCCCCAAAATCGACATTTCGGAAATTAAACTGAATTAATTAATTACCTATTAATATTTCGAATTTAACATAATTCCAATGACGGCGACGAAGCAAATAAAAGAAATAACAATACCTATTATGGCAAACTGCTGTACTAATGAGGGCGCCCATATCGCGTGTGAATTCGCCACCAGAGGTGCTAGTGTAGCGTGAGGTATCCGAAATGTCAAATTACATAGGTTCTGTGGGTTAAACGAGTTTATTTCGGATAAAATTATGTTTTAAAAAAAAATTAAACCGACTTCGAAAAAAACACAAACTACCAAAACTAAAAAGCGATAAATAACGTAAGTAATTCCATCCTTAATTCATAATTATTTAAATATTACAATTATCACTTATTTTTGAAGTCGGTGCCAGCCTCTCGGTACCTAACGTAGACTGTTGTTGTATGACGCGCGCGGCCGGCAAACACGACAATATATTTATTTGTTTGGCACCGACTTCAAAAATAAGTGATAATTGTAATATTTAAATAATTATGAATTAAGGATGGAATTACTTACGTTATTTATCGCTTTTTAGTTTTGGTAGTTTGTGTTTTTTTCGAAGTCGGTTTAATTTTTTTTAAAAAAATAATTTTATTTCTCTATTTTTAGTTGCGTTAATGTGCTGTGAACTTGAATAAAGGCTAATTAATGTCCTTAAGAGTTTTACTTAGGAATGAAAAATTTTGCTTTAAGTCAAGTGAAGACTTTGCGATCTAGAATCAAGCAAATCACTTGTCCAAATCACCTGCCCTATTAGCCCTGCATAAGTACATACTACTACCTAGTTTAATATCGACCAATGTCAGTACTGTCCCCTAACTCCTAACCGTTAAGGAGTTCTGTGGCTTCATCATCAGCACCAGATGTTGACGCCCGGAAGCATATACCTGAGTAAAATATAATTACGTAACAAAAACACCATATGAGCATACAATTTTCGGTTGTTGCCCTCAATTTCTCCAGGATCCCATCATCAGATCCTGACTTGGTGAAAATGGGACCACCTCGGAAGTGTCCTCTGTCGAACTGTTGAAAAATTTTTGAAATCCATCCATAATTGACGGAAATATCGGTGAACAAACATAAAAAAAAAATATATTATACATACAGACGAATTGAGAACCTCCTCCTTTTTCGAAGTCGGTTAAAAATTAAATAGTTTTGTGCAATTTTGGCATAGCTGACATTAATTTTCGAAAATATGAGACACGGCTCAGTGATTATCTGCGCTTTAAAAGCGGAGCCGACAAAATGAGGTATAAAAATTAGCAGTCTGAAAGAAAAGCTACTTCACTGCTTTGTTTATGAACCGTTAACAAACAGTTTTGCCTTTTGGAAACTTATGGCCTCCTTCTTATAACGAACAAACAGTCATCACATGCATAAAACAAACCTTAACAGCTATGCCCGAAGACCTCACTATACAGTGGCGCCCTCTGGTGATTACAAAAACGGTAGCCCTCATTGGCAACGTTGCACCTTGCGACTTGCATACTGCAAGTTACATGCTCGCCCTGCTCGTCGCCATACTACCATTCAGCATACGTAGCCGGTAATTTTAACGTAATGTATGTAAATAAGTTACCGTAACATATCCGTATCGTACCAGCCTTTTCGCTAAAATCACCCCTAGTAACCGTAATGGCCATACATTTTACAACTATCATATTGAATTTTGGTTTTACATTTTGAAACTATAAAATATAATTTTTACTTCTTTCTAATACTATCGATTGAAAGTAGTAATCTCATATCGTTATCCGCCTCTCACAGGCCACTGCTGGACATTGGCCTCTCCCATTGTTGACCACTTTGATCGATTTAATTTTAATCTTAGATACTTGTTATTATTGTGACACAAAGATTCACTTATTCCACACTAAACAATTAAGCGACAATTTCAAAATTGGATTCGAAGATCGATTTATCTAAGTCTAAATAGATCAATTTCGTGCATACTATCAAACATTTTATCATCCATCTTTACACATATAATTTTACTAATAATAACTCGACTATGGGATTTCTAGGACTTTCAGCTTCATTGTATGCCTTTATTTATAGTCGTGAACATGTGACGTAGATTCCTTAAATGCTCCCAACTCAAATGAATCTCATTATCAGTTTCTTCATGGAAGTTGTTTCTGACCATTGATGTTAACGAGCATAATAATAATCATTGGAATAGCCTTACTTTGTAACTTCATTAGTGAACTAATAAACAAACAACATAATAATTTTTTGAAAAATTTAGCATATGTGGTTGTAGATAATAATAATTATAATAATCCTGATGTTCGTATTTGATACTCATGACTAAACATTAAATCATTTCATTAATTTAGTATATTATTTTAACTTAATAAATTTTCCATACAAAAATAATATTACAAAGTATCAAACTCGTGGAGTTGCACGCGCGCAGAGCGGTATACGCTCATAAAAGTGGTTGTGCGTATGTGTGTGTGAGCGGAGCAGCGAGCGGCACGTCCTCCCTCTGGGATGACCCGATTTGGACTGAATCGGCAAGCGTCGCGCGCGTGGCTTTATAGTCACTTTTAAAAAAATCGTATAAAATAACAAGCATAGAATATTAATAAAATAATAATTAAGTGCACTTAAGAAAGACTTCTTTTACATTTACACAAAATTTCAACTAAAAGAAACAGTGTTTTCTACTAGAAAAACACTGTTGAAAAGTGTGAATTGAGCTTATTTTGAAAAATTATTTTGGGCAATTTAATAACACATTTTTGAAAGTTTTTTTGTCTAGTGCACTAATAGACCATATAAGCTATTGTATAAACATATATTTTAAACATATGGTTGTAATGCAATTGATATTAAGACTTTCGAAATTGACTCTGACTCGCATTTTTGCGAATCGGCTTACGGGAGATCTTTGATAAACAAAAATATACTAGTAAATGTTGTATTTTATCTAGCCTACGCACTGCTTGAAGACTTTATCTATATAAAAAACTATATTCCTTATTTTAAAAAAATCGTTTTCTATGATAATAGCTCGCCCGAAAATACCAGTTTCGCCGCAAATACGTCGAATTCTGTATGCGCGCTCTTAAGATGTACACAAGATTCCTATTTAAGTTCGAAAATTGTTATATATAATTTTGATTTTTATTTTCATCGCTATATTTATACATCTCGACACACCTTAATTAATCGACGTTTGTGTTACTGCTAAGTTACAATGAAAGCTAATATTAATTTATTAATTATGCTCTCTAGATTAATCTCTATATAAGTATATATAGTTATTATTGTGTACCATTTCAACATATTGTAAAAAGTTGAGAAAATACGTACATTTTATATGTTATAATGATTTGAGGTTAATCGAAATTCGATCCATAATCCTAATAACGAGCCAGTTAATTAGATACATATATTTAATCAATATAATATTTGATAAATTCACAACGAGGAAATGCAGACTTTGTAGGTACGTACAGGAAATAAATATCAACCCACGAGTACATACGAGTAGACTATAAAACACGTTTGACTACATAGTAGATATCTAACGCAAGTGATAACGATAAACATTGAATGATGTTCGCAGCAAGTAACGCGACGATTGTCGACAATACCCTCAATCGTATAACAGCGATAAGACACGCACACTCTCAGATAGCAATAAGCGATACAGACTAGACCTTATTAATAGCCTTTAGCTGCTATGAAACCAGAAACAATAGAATTTATTTGATCACCGGCTTTTAACTTGTTAAAGGAACTGTCGATACTACGTTGACACAACATTTAATTTGATTGAATAAATAATCCAAGACATGCCACGCTCAACGCTGGGCCACACATCATCATCTAGCCCTAAACTAAGCCTAGCTTGTACTATGGTACTAGACAACTGATAAACTTACTTAGATACTTATTTTGTAAATAAATACATTTTATACATAGTAAGCACCCAGACGCATACAAACACACATGACATGTACATGAACACAAATGTTTGTACTGTGCGGAAATCGAACCCACGACGAAGAAGGCAGAGGTCACTTATACTACTAAATGAGCCATCGAGCCTGATTTAGATCAAAAGATCTCCTGTCTATTCTACTGACGCTGCACGCTCTACCATTTACGTACTTACCTCATCGTCATCAGCCAATTGCAGTCCACTACTGGACATAGGTCTCTCCAGTTGTTCACCACTTAGGGCAAACAACTGGAGGCTTTACCCATAATCGAACCCACCCACGCTGCAGCTGGGCAGGCGGATTGGCGATCGCAGGTGTAGCTCCTCGCTCCGTTGACGCTGCTCGGCTCGATAGCCCCGAACTTACCTACTTCTTGAAATTCATTGGAACATTACTTACTATAGGTATATTACTCTTATAAAGTTTTTAATCTCACGAAGGACTGATCGGTCGTGGTTCCACTGACTTTAATAGAAAATAATACCAAGAGAGTAGCTTCGCTAATGAATCTTAAACGATTTTTGGAATCAAATAATGAGATCAAGGTAACATACTCGTAATAACGGCTAATAGTCCTACTGCCACCAATTCAATAATAATCACACATATCCTGATAGAATAATCTTAATCTTAACTAATATTATAAAGCTGAAGAGTTTGTTTGTTTGAACGCGCTAATCTCAAGACCTACTGGTCCGAATTGAAAAATTCTGTTTGTGTTGAATAGACCATTTATCGAGGAAGGCTTTAGGCTATATAACATCACGCTGCAACTATTAGGAGCGAAGAAATAATGGAAAATGTAAAAAAAAAAGGGGAAAAAATAACTAATCCACGCGGACGAAGTCGCGAGCACAGCTAGTAATTCATATATTCATATATATTATAATAATCATAAGATTAAAAATAATAATTACTGCTAGAATAAAGTAGAGGTACATCATCACCACCTCTCCATTTTCAATCTTGAGCTCTCTTTCGGCTTTTATTGCAATGAATCGATTTTCAAGACCGTCATTTGATAGGAAAACACACGTCATATCTTAGCTTCACATTCATAGTTCTTAGGGAACAAAAACCGAAGTGTGTAAGACCTTGGTTTCCTCGTATACTTACCTGATTATGTTAAAAAGACGACAGAAGCTGAGGCTATACTTAAGTAAAATCATCCGCCTAAATCCAGATATATAGTTTAAAGAAATAAAATGAATGTACTCGTATCCTTACACGGCAAAACTTAAGTAGGTAAAGTAATTTATACCTAAGTACAGTAAGAACTTTTTAAGTGCATTGTATGTTTTTAATACCAATAGAATGTATAATTCAATGATAATTCAAGTTAACCTACTAAACTAATGTTGAAGCTCATTTTGACGATTTTAATGTAAACTGTAGAGACATCCAATATTATTATTTACGTCACTTTTCGATTTAAGTGCATCGTTAGGCAATAATGTCATTCTAATTTATTTCGCTGAACGTGATGTGACTAACTAACAAAATGTTTATTGGTATGATTTTGGTGACGCATGAACCCATTTCACGTTTTGCGTATGCTTTAAACAAATGTACCTACATGGTTTGGTATTGTACCTACAGTCGTTAATGAGCAAACTTCAACCCGCAATAAAGATTGAAATTAATTTAGACTTATTTATTAGTAAACTGAAGTGTTATTGAATTTGCATCTTGATCTATTGCAAGTGTGTGTGTTAAAATGTTTTATTTAAATATCACCGACATCAGCAAAGTTGTGAAAAAATTGATAGCAAAACATGTTTATGAACATATATTGGAGGAGAAATGAGAGAAGTAAAGAAGTAGTAGGTAATAAATTATCTTAACTGTATAAATTATATAATTATTCACAAAATTCTACTTATTGTACTGTTTAAATAATATAATCTATACTTATAATAAATCTGTAGAGAGGTCAATTCTGTACATAAAATATTTTTTCAAAATAACTATCAGGGGGTGATAAGTGATCGATACTGATACCAAAAATGCAATCAGTAAAATTTTTGTCTGTCTGTCTGTCTGTATGTTCGTTATAGAAAAAAAACTACTGAACAGATTTTGACGAAACTTGGTACAATTATTCTTCATACTCCTGGGCAGGTTATAGGATACTTTTCATCACGCTACAATCAATAGGAGCGGAGCAGTGACGAGAAGTGTTGGGAAAACGCGAGAAATTTAAACCTGTATGTTTGAACGCGCACTACGCGAAAACTACTGCATAGAATTGAATGCGGTTTTCACCAATGTATTGCTAGAGGTCTAACTTAAAACTTAGGCACAAGGTATAGATGGGTATTATATGGAAGTCCGTTATTTTTGAAACCCGATATCCACGCGAGCGACGCCGCTGGCACAGCTAGTTAATCAACTACCTAGGAAATTGATCAACTTACGATTTTTGCTATTTTCCGGTGACATTTATAACTTGCACCAGATATACCCTTATCTCTGATAGAAAATCGTATAACATTAAAGTTATATCTCAATTTTCGTTTCGATGTCTATCGCGACATATAATAAATATCTGTTTGAATAAAATAATAATAAGCTATGTTTTCTCTGTTACCTTATGAGAGAAACTTAACATCTTCAATACAACAAGAGTTGTAATAAATCCATAATACACCAGACTGTATAAAACCTCGCCAACGAATACGACTGAAAAATTATATTGGTGCTAGTAGCACAATATATCTATTATAGGTATATTTTAGCACTCAAATTGTGAAGTACATTATTGGATCACTTATTGAAATTCATTGAATGCAAAATGATTATATATTTAATTAAATATTAGGTTAGTGAAATATATGCTACGTTTGACTATGCCTTTCTAATACTTATTTTTCCTTTTCAGTTACCACTACGTATAAACTGTGATTACAGTACGCAGTCATTAGAAGAATTACCGTTGTGTAAATAAACATTGTTTGTGTTTTATTGATCCTTACTCTCCTTTTGCAGATTACAACGCTGATACAATAATTTTATAACGCACTTTTCAAGATAAGATCAGAGACAAATTGACAGCCTCGGTGGCTCATTTGGTAGTGACCTCTGCCCTCTGAGCCAAGGGTCGTGGGTTCGATTCCCGCACAGTACAAACATTTGTGTTCATAAACATGTCTGTTTGTATTGGTCTGGGTGTTTTCTATGTATAATATTATGTATTTATTTACAAAAAAAAAATGTATCCAAGTAAGTTTATCAGTTGTCTTCGGCTTAGTTTGGGGCTAAGTGGCGCTGTGTGGCCCAGCGTGGCATGTCTTGGGTTATTTATTTATTTATTTAAATTATAATATTGGATACTAATATTCGCAACTACAGTAGAAGAGACCGTCTTGCATAGTTCAAAAACAATAAAAAAAATTGATATGCAAATTTTAGGCAAATACAGTCAATTATTATCAAGACGTGAATTAAGTTCTTGGTTTATTTGCTTTTTTTGGCGTTGGTATATCCTCTAAGGTTCGTTTTATAAAAACTAAGGATACTTATAGGTTATATAAAACTTAGGATTTCTTTTATATAATGCTAGGATTAATATTATGCCAGTTGGACTCTTTGCATCTATCATTTAAATATAACTAGTATATGTATTATACACTGGGGAACATAGAATCAGAAACGCAGACTTAATGGTACTTCACGCTAGAATTATAATCATTTAAATGCTTAAACTAGCTACTAAACAACCATCATCATCATCATCAGATCAAATCTGAATGTATTATTCTCCTTATGATACTAACAGTAGGCAACTTGATGAATCTAAATAGTTTACGAGTTTCATATAGATTTTTATATTAGAAGTTGCTTTATCTGTCTGAGTAGGATCGCGTCTGAGTGCTTGAATATATGTTTTGAACGCCTGGTCCAGTCGCCCCGTAGTAAATGTACTAAATACTATTAACTGAATTGAATTAGTAGATTCTAGCAGTTTATAGCAATTAGTATTTCTATTACTGCACAACCTTATAGTTTTCTGGTCTCTACAAGTGTTTTTTTTATAGTAGCTCGACATAATGGCTTCCCTACGCCTGATGGAAAGCGAAAGAGAAGCCCAAGTCGCTGTGACAACTGGCAAGTAACTGGTCAGTTACCTGTCAGTTGCCACTGCCATGCCGGCTCAACCCTAACCCCCCACGAGCTCCGGAAACCCTACTCACCGGCAGAAACACGACCCGGAGGTCATTTGGATGCGGTATTCTATAGGGTGGAGGTCCTTCCCCGGACGGGCAGCTCAATTTGAGCGAAGATTCGCTATGCTCTACCTCTCTTCCATAAGGCATTATGTCCGCCATTTATATTTTCTTGGCAATAAATATTAATAAATAAATAGATGGCACATTTACCTATAGGCGCTACAATTATTTTCTTCAGTTTATCCTTTATTTTCGTACGTTTTGTAAAGTGAACTTCCCCATTGTAACGTGTCGTGCATGGTAATCTTTGAAATTATTCTTTAGGGACATTCATGCGGTTTTTACTAATGTAATTATTGCTTGACTCATACCTACTAATGGCTATAGGAATTATAAATTGGGAGTACTACCTACAATAACACACTTTATGCTACCTTTAAAAAAATGCACTTTTGTCGAAAATTAATTCTAAAAATGGTTAGCTTATGTGAGTAAATCGGTCAGGGTTTCTTATTTATTGGGTTTTTAAAGTAAACCATTTCTAGTGCTTGAACTGTTTTTGTCGTCTATTCTTTGGCTTTTCTTTAAAATACGTATTTATTTTAAAAGGGCAATAAGTAAAAATTATATAACATTTTAAAAACGTTTTTAACTACCAAAATAGATAGAGGTCTTTACATAAATCATTCAATTCACTAGGTACTAAATACGTAATTTATGTCTCACAAACGTATTAAATAGTGGTGAAAGAAAGGCAAGAAATAATTATAAGGGAGTTGCGTTGTAATTAAGTCAAACCAGTACAAATTACAAATGCGATAGTAATGAATGGATGGATGGATTTATGTTTGTTACTCTTTCATACAAAAAACTACTGAACGGATTTGAATGAAACTTTACAGTAATGTAGGTTATGTATATGTCGCAGTCATCTGGTTGAATCTCCTATTCAATTGAATCGCTAGCGCGTTCATTGAATGACGACATTCAATTGAATGACTAGACCGAACGTTGACTAAACACGCGTCACTTAACGTCCAACTAAGTAGCGGATTGAAACATAGGCCTTTGAAAAGAGCGGACGTAAAAGCAGTCAAGTGATTGTAATTTAGTTCGTAATAAAATAGTGTGACAGTATTGATTTACCTATTAATACGCCGCCTCCGGATACTTTTAAAGAAAAATTATAAACTAAACATTACACAGTCGGCTTTTACCCATTCAACGACTATGCTAAAATGACGTTCAGTCAAGACGTTGAACGTTTCATTTAATAACTTGACGAGTTGTCCTTTAGGTATTAGCATTCAATTAAATGTCGTCATTCAATGAACGCGCTAGTCATTCAATTGAATAGCAGATTCAACCAGATGACTGCGACATATACATCAGAATAACATGTAAATAGGTTATTATTTATAAGGATATTTTATATTATCCTTTCACATTAACCGATATTGTCGCGGGCAAAGCCTAGAGCTGCGTCTAGTTATAATAATTGTGGAAGACCTATTCTATAATAATTGTGGAAGACATGGGCGTAATGAGGGACACACAAAAAAGTGAAGTCATTTTTAAAATAATATTGTTGCTTTTTAATTGATCTACTGTGACATATAGGTAACTGTAAATAAAAATCTTAGATCGTTGCTTCGGAATTGACGTATTAGGTTTTTAGTCTATTCCTAGCAATTAACAGGAGAAGTTTAGTATGAGAGACATGTTTAAAAAGTCGTAAGAAAGGTTTTTAAAAATTGAGTAGGTATTCGTGCGAAGCCAGTGTAGAGTATTGCTGTGTCTCATTCGAAATACAATCTTGGTAGATACTTACCTACACTGGTCTACACTACAAAAGGACTGATTACACGTACTATGCGCGCATGTCAGTTACTTTATGACCAACCATATCGAATTCCTAACTATAATTTCACCGCGAGTGGGTACCATTTACGTGAGTACCGTGTATGAATACCCATATGACGTACGTGCCAATCTCCTTTAACTGTAGTACCCAACTCGCATTATCAGAGTACTCCGAAGGGTACACTTTATCTAGTTGGCGCTCGGTCACCTCTGCCAATAGATACGATGTAGGTACTTATTGTTGGAATATGACCTTTATGTCTGGGACGAAAAGATTACAGAAGATTGTAACCTCAGTGGGTACTTGTACGATTTAGTCGATATTACGTTCAAGCTGTCTAAGTTTTACCCCGCCCGAGATATTGTAAAAGGAAAGGTGATAGCGAGATAATAATTATTATGGTAGGACTTTTGTTGCATTTATTATTTCGTATTGTCGACTTCTGTATCAACAACATTTTAAGTATGTTTTTTTTAATTTTCCCTTTTATATTTCTTTATTAAAAGCATAATGTGTAATTGTGTACAGAGCTTTATGTACACTGTAGACTAACACGTACCTGCCTATACATAAACTTTATTAAATTAATTCAGTTACTTTACTACATTATTTAGTTCGTAATTTTAAATTTTTAATAATCTTTTATGGCACATAACATGGTAGGTACATAGTGTATGCAAAAACTGTTACAATAACCATACTTAGGTACATATGCCGAATCATAATTTTTGCTGCGGTTTTCCTGTACGGTCCAATTACCTAGGGAGTCTATCCACAAAAATAATGTTCATGATATAAAATACAATACATAATAAATTATTAGCGTTATATTACAACAAATGATAATAGTTTTACAATAAAATGTATTGTTGAAAATTCTCAAAAAGTGAATGAAAGAACATTTACTTTAGGTAATGCTAAAGGACATTGTTTCTAAGCCAGTACCTATTAAGTATGTATTTAGTTATAATCAATTGAAATTTAGTCATTTATAATTTTAAATCCACTTTATGATGAAATCCATCATAGACTGATTTGTCTCATATTTGAGTAATTTTATTAGATTCTAGAAAGGTAAGTAGGTAAGAGTACCTACATATTATTAAATGCATGCTTATTAAAGTTATAATGATTGGTAGTGATTGTAGGCGCTTATAATAAAATATAGTTAAATTCTCTTGTGATTTTATGATTTATTTTAAATTGAAGTATAATATTTACATATAACATTAAACACTACCTATATTTTATAATGTTTTTTTTTAAACTTTGTGGTACGATGGTTTATTTATAGTAGAGTTCAGAGAGGTATCTATATAATCGGGAGATAAGGGAATTTTTGATTCCTGTTATAGGATATACTTAGTGATTGATGAGTGGTGCCGAGGATATGTTTTGGTTGAGGTTCAAGGCGAATTATTACGTTTTGTTTGAGTTTGCTTACAATGGATGTGACGAGTTTAATGAAGGTGACGAAAAGTTCTTGTTTACTAGCGATTTGGTTAATATTGTATGGGTCTATGTTGAGATTATTAGGAACAATTAGAAATTCAATAATACTTACTTAACGTGGATGATTAAAATAAGTTCATTATGATGGTGATTGATTGAATGTTCATTAAGAGGTCTGTCAAACATCAATTAAGAAAGTCCAATAATGCATACGATACGTAGCAAGTTGTCTGTCTAAAAAAAATACATATAAGTATTTTAATATAACATTTGGTATTCCTAACCGTAACAAATATTTTTTATCAAAATTAATTTGAGAGTAATGGACAAGTTCCAACTTTTGTATGTTCGAAGATAAGACACATTACATTTTTAGATTTTATGAATAAAAGATTCCATGTAGATAATGTAGAGACGTGTAGGTAGGTACCCGAGTTGACTTGTTTAGGAAACAAATGTAGAACTTGAATGTTTTACTGCCTACGGCAACATCCATTTTCCAATTAGTTCAGAGATGTAGGTTACCACAGCGCTGCACTTATTATAATCTAGTCAAGTTAAATAAACAGTGACTCATGCTCACATTCGCGTGTTAGTAAATATAATTCACGACAGTGGGTGACGTAAACATCGCCGCCGATTCTATGTACGGGGCGAGATAACCAGATTTCCTTTTCAGTCATAACAGTTGAGTTGACAAAGGAAGGATCTAGATAATTAGTCGGGGACAAGAATAGACATCGCAGCGGGCCCTGGGCCAGGTGACGTCACGGCGCCAGGGCCGGCGGGGGCAAGACGGGCCCCGCGCCAGTGCCGCGCGCGCCGTCCGCCTGGCCGCACGCCACCCGCTCCGTCTCACCACAGCCGCTCCGCACCGCCCGGCGCCTCCGCGGCCACGACCACGCGCTCCGCCACCCACCGGCCGCAGACGCTGCCCGGCCACGCACACCGACCAATCCCGTGAGTAATCATAACCTACCTCCTACGCACGTCACCTCTTGTCTAATTGCAGTGCAGCGCATGCACCTCGGGATGTAGATTTCACTTCGACCGCTAAACTAGGGGATTCCCACTCGCGCACGTCACTGGTATGTCCTAGCTTAGTAAATTGTCCAATCTTAGATCTATTGGACTGTCCCTAGGCCCTACGTTTCTCGTTTTGAGGCAACCTTGGCGCATCGTGCAATGCAGCGGGGACCTTGCAAGTCACGCGTCAGAGTAACCTCGACTCACGCCGTACTCGCGCCGCTACTATGCTATCTCGGTCGTGTTTTTGTTACGACATGTCTCTGTAGATCGCTTTCCATTGCTTCCTCGGGCGCGCACGGGTATCGTTGCTGAGTAGTGTTTGCGTGACTTGTACGTTGCAGGTATCGTAAATATCGCTTGTGAATAGTAGCATGTTACTGAGACTTGTTGATAGACGCACTATGGAACGAACACAAACAGCTGACCGCTGACGACATTACTCTTTTTGACAGATAAAAAATATGACGCGGTCATTCAAGGACAGCTGATCGTTAAAGTAGCGGATGCGAGGTCCGTTGAAGAGCTAAACAAAAGATGACACACCATTAAAGCAAGTTATCGTATTTATCAATAATTAATGTAACCTAATTAAAGCAATTACCGAATGTAGATGGAGATTGTTTATAAATAAGGTCAAATTACCGTGGTGACACTGAACTCAAAGGTGCACTCTTCGTATCTCTACCAACTTTGAAATAAAGGCTATTTTCCTTTGTCCCAAGTTTTGAGGAAACCCGCCGCTCCGAGAATAGTCAGGGCTATTTTTATTAAGACCTTTGTTATATTGTGTATGTGTGTACGGTACGCATACCACCCGGTGCAAGAGACTTATTACACCAGTGTGCTGCGCGTGTCGTCTAAAAACATATTACAGAATATACCTACATTGCAATAAACATTTTCGAAAAAGACTTCTATTTTACCATTATCGACAATTTTGCTCTTATGATAACACGCATAAGGTATAATATTGAACGGAGCAGTAACATCGAAGCGTTGGCTCACGTATTGCAAGGGGCCTCGTCGTTTCCCGAGATATCAAATTGGAAAAACACGCCATATTTTATCGTCCGTTGTTCGCTATCAGCCACGCTTTGCGGTGTACTGAACACGTCATGTACCCGACAATGCGAACAAATGTAAATCATAACTAGATATGTTTAATAACGGAAAAACCGGCCAAGTGCGAGTCGGACTCTCGCACGTAGGGTTCCGTACCACTATACAGCTAAATAAATGTTTTTCTTTACGTTTTATTATATTGGAGTCAATTAATTTAAATTAAAAAAATTAGGTAATTTGATTTATGACGTTTAAAAGAAAAACTACTGGCCTGATTTCATTCAAACCAAATTTCGTTAGTAGTTTTTATTGTGATACACATGATATATTTTTTTCAGTTTTATCATGCCCATATTTTAGAAGTTACGGGGGGGGGACACTCATTTTACCACTTTGGAAGAGTCTCTCGCGCAAACTATTCAGTTTAGAAAAAAAAGATGTTAGTAACCTCAACATCATTTTCAAATACCTATCCATAGATACCCCACACGTATAGGTTCGATGAAAAAAAAAATTTTCAGTTTCAGTTCTATGTATGGGGAACCCCAAAAATTTTGGATCTTTTTCTGATTTTATTTTAAAATCTTAATGCGGTTTACAGAATACATCTACGTACCAAATTTCAATAATGTAGCTCTTATAGTTTCGGAATAAACTGGCTGTGACATACGGACGGACAGACAGACAGACAGACAGACAGACAGACAGACAGACAGACAGACAGACAGACAGACATGACGAATCTATAAGGGTCCCGTTTTTGCCATTTTGGCTACGGAACCCTAAAAAGAGTGGCGTGAACAAAACCTCTCGAGAGAACGAAATCGAAAGTGCTACAGCCCGGACCACTTTTGATCTCGCACGAAACTCGTCATTCGGCGATATCTGGCAATAAACTTTTACGTGTTAGGACCTATTTGCGGTGCATGTGCACTTATGTGCAGTGGCGCCGACTTTCGCACAGATTATGTAGTATGTACTGTGGAGGAGCAGGTTTCTCGATTTAATAACCTCCGGACTAGCCGTAGCTGGCCCGTTTTGAGGAAAATCTCTGTGAGCGCAGTAACATCATTGGACTTTAAAATATTAAATATTGGTAGTGTTGCCTCAGCAGAGTTGAGCTAACCTCCAGAGTAGGGTTGCCAATAGTTTGGAAAATAATTAAGAGTTCAAAAAGTCAAATAACATTATAAAAACTGTCCTTTAATATTTTTCTCCATCTTTAATTTCATGTCAAAAATCGAATTAAAATATTCATCCATAAATAGAAATAAAATTACTATAAAGGAAAAAAAATAAAATTCTTTTATAGTAATTTTCAAATACGGTAAGACTTTAAGAATGATACAAAAGCCGATTCTAAGTTGTCCGAAATCGCCCTAGATAGTCCCACCGCTTAGCAACGATTCAATAATCGATACAGTAGATCTCCGATCGCCATCCCTACTCCAGAGCGTCTCGGGCTTGTTTGCTCACCTCGGCCCGGCATTGATCGTGCTCCACAAACCGGTAGGTGGCGGTTACCCTTCGCCGAACATTCGAACTGCGACTTCACTCACTTACCATATTCAAATAAACACTACGAAATCTATGGATTGACATACGGCTGCGCTATACCTGCATAATCTACTCACATACAACGCTGCAGTCAAAAATCAACAAAAAGCGTGCACGCTTGATAGTGTCGTCAAACTTACTAGTAGGTTTTTTTTTCACGCAAATTTTGTTAACTTTACTTCTGGGTAAGAGTAGAGACTACTAGAGTAAGCAAAGTACAGCCCTAGTAATAAATAGTACATTGATTTATGAATAAGGTCTATTAGTAAGGTAGAGTCAAGTTTATCTAATGAATTGCTTACTTATGTTTTCAATCAAACTGACAAATATGTCGTTGGATTTCTTTTAACATGCAACATAATATTTTTTCTTATGTGTACCAAATAAAGCATTTCTTTTCTCTTCTATGCACAATTTACTCGTGTAAGCAGAATTTCAAAATATAATTTGAAAAATTTAGCAGTCAAGGAAATCATGTCACACATTTGCGTACCTATGCAAATGCATACAGCTTTTTAAAAGTCCATCTTTCATATTTCCAGACAAACATGGTGCGAAGATACGAAAGAATGAGTGGACGCCAGTCCTGGAGCGAGGAGGACATGGCGAAAGCCGTCGCCGCCGTCGTGTCAGGTAAGATGGGCTACAAGCTGGCCGCGCGCACCTTCCACATCCCCCGCTCCACGCTCCAGCGCCGCGCCAGCAAGATCCGGTACCAACTACCCGACGACCCCAAGCCTCTCATGGGACACTACAGAAGAGTATTCACAGACAGCCAGGAAAAGGACCTAGTCGGCTACATCAAAAGCATGGAAAAATACTTCATGGGCGTGTCCAGAAGGGACATCAGAGAACTCGCCTTCCAATACGCCGAGGACAACCACTTAAACCACCCTTTCGACGTCAACAGCCGGATGGCCGGCGAAGACTGGGTGAGGAACTTCCTCAAACGCAACCCGGAACTCCTTGATAAGCCCGAGAAGGAGACCGAATTAGAGCCGGTGAACTTTGACCAGTTCTATCACTTCATGTGTCAATTCTCATGATGGCAGCCGTACGTTAGACGCGACGCGTGAGCCGTCGCCCCGTGTGAGCCTCAAGTCGTGTGTTTGGGACCAATCTATTAGTGTTTTCGAGTGACTTACACTATAATTGAATATCTACAAAATATGTATTTTACAAAGAGCTCCGCAATAGTTATTTTACGAATTACTTAAAGTTTAATGTTTAAATATAATGACAGAACTTTAAAACGCAGCACTGCATACATACATTTTTCGCATTAATCAATGCGGAGGGTCGAAGATTACAGATTATATTGGTATTTTGTCGTTCGTTGCTCTGTATCATAAAGATAACAACACCGTCCGAAACGTAATTCAGTTGGCATCAAAGTCAATATTTAAACCAAACCATAATGCGGATGATGACAAGGTATGAAAATGAAGAAAATAATTAGTCCGTCTCTTAGATAATAAAAAAATATAAGACCCGTATTTTTTGTTTTGTCGAAATAACAAGAAAATACTTAGATATAGCGCATTAAAGTTACGGAGTGGGGGCTAACTACGTCACGTTAGAGTATATTTTGTACTCTAACGTGACGTCATGTGACATTTAAAATCAATGTATCTTCGTAAGTTTTTGAACAAGAGGCAAAATAAAAAATACGTATCCAATATTTTTCATTAATCTATCTGATGGACATTAAATTATTTTTAGTCATCATCCCAATTGAAGCTAAATCTAGTAAAATATTTATTTTTAAGTGGTTAAGTATTTATTACTCACTTTCTTTACCAATACGTTTCGCCTACAACAAGCTTTTGTTTCTGCGGATACTTCATGCTATGCACCGATTTTTTGTTAAAACATATCGTAAGGGTAAGTTTGAATGTAGAAAGCTGATTTGCAAAACAAGTAGCGTTTTTGTAGAATAACTGAAATAGCAATACATGCATCGACAAGAATATCATAGTAATGATGTAAATCAGTGAAGTGATGTCATATTACCCAATCACTACATGCAACTAAAGCCACTCTATAGAACTTGGTATTCTGTACACATAGTATATTGTGTTTCCTTCCACTATTTCTGTCAAACAGGAGACTGAGTAGCACGTTATATTATCTTTAGTGAATATATTCTCACCTTTACCAATATATTTATACCTACTTGAGACTCAATGATAAGCGAATGAACACTAGTAGATTGGAGTTTCAGTTAGAATAAGGTTTTCAAAAATAATAACTTATTATATTAGTCAAAAGATAAATGTATATTTATATTATAGAGCGAAGCTCAAAATTGTTGTTACTTTAATCATTTATTTTCTTCGTTTAAAAGGTATATAATTTATATACAAAATGCGTAGTTACTTAAACACGAATTACTGATACATAGTTATCTGCTATTTTATAGTCTAAATTCTGTTGTATAATGGTAGAGCGCTGTTGAATCGAGGGCTGTGATAAAGGAAGGCGTATTTTTATTGATTGAGCATATCATACTATGACTGAGGTGATACTTGTTGTAAAATGTAGTGTTCATCGAAAACATAAAGTATGTATGTTGTTTAAAATAGCACAATTTAAAAAATCAAGTATTAATAGGAGTATTCAAATCCAAAATTAAACATCACGTTTGTACCTTACCAACTGCAACGTTTGCATTGAAAAAATATAAATAAATTCTCACACAGCTGTTTTACATAAAACAACGAATTCTCAATAACATACTGGTTTGTCGAAAAACAACAAAAACTTATTTCTGCGGTGTTCATGCAAGGTTAAGAGAGTTATACCCAGACCTTGACAAGGTAACTTACTTTAAACTGAAACGAACACAAGGCAAAAACAAATGGTAATCAGGCACCGTCCTGCTACTTACAAGTAATAGGTACATTAATATTCATAGGCGGTTTATCTGGTTACATAAGTGTAATCGGTAATGCAAAGGAAGATGTTTACAACTAGCATCCTACCTTGCCTCATTGATGCATCCTACGCAAGGAGTTGCCACCTTGCGGTCGAATGCGCACAAACTTTTTATAAAATAGTGGTTCGATGGAAAATTGTGGGCCAATTAGTTGTATCCGTGAATGCAACCCATCAGAAACGAGTTATTTAAATTTTCATATTAAGATAATTAAAATGTATACCTATATAAAAAGTTATACAATTTTACACCGAATTTGTTAAATTGAATGATGAAATGAAACAGCCGTAGGATTTTTAATGCATCAAATGCAAAGTTATTCGAAATTGTTCTGTTGAAACCTACCTGTAAACATTTTTTTTTGCTTAAAATAGTGCACATACCCATTGGACATCTGATTAAATAAAGCACTAATAATATGGCTAGGTATAAAATGCAAGTGAGTAGGTACTTATTTTGATAGATTTATTTATCTTTCATTTATAATATTATATCTAAAATTGTGATATGATATGGTGATTGGTGATATTAGCGGGAAAGGTTAAATAAAAGTGTGAAGACTTACACACCCTTTAAAATAAGAGTAATTTATAAATGGCCCTCTATTTTCATCAGAGGTAAAAAATTCTTTAATGTAATTATGCCTACTTCTTAAAATGTTAATTTTATCAAGCTTCATTTAACATACCGTTTTTAAATGATTTGTAAATTTTAAAGGTTTATTTCACGTAATTATTTATGTACATTTTATTTTATTTACTTTTCTTAACCTTAAATTTGCATATTTTTCGTAATTCAGGGTGTAGTAAGTCGGACTTAGGAATAGGGAAATCGAAGTTATTGCATAATATAATCTATCAGTAAATGTATTTTTATACATTTTAATACGAAAAACCCAATCGGACCCAAATAAAGTGGAATATTTGTCGTTACCTGAGTTAATTTTTGATCTCTTAATTTAGTAAATATAACTGTTTGAGTTTTAGAAAATTGTTGGTCTTAAGATATTTAAAATGTGAAAATCGTATGCCAAACTATGTTGATTATTATTCGAGATTTAATCTTACCTCGTAACCAACAAAATGTTATGATTAGATTCTGCTATGGCTTTGAATACGATTGTTTATAAATACATATTTGAGGTATAATTTTGTTAGTTGCGAGGTAAGAACTTCCATATTTTATTATTGTAATATTTATAAGTACTTAAATTAAGTTTAATTGATTCCAATAAAAAAAATATTTTACGAAAGCTTTTCATTTCACCTATCTTTAAAAAGAATTAAGAAACGATGACGTATGATTTACTACATAGATAAACAGAATAATACTATCTGCAAATAGATGCCTTACAGAAAGATAGATGCATAACCAAAGAAAGATAAAGAAGCAGCCAACGGATATTAAATGAAATATTGAAGGGCTCGCAAATAATATTCTTACCATAGTACCTAGACGGTATCCAAAAGTTAAGTTTCCTTGAAAAATAATAGAAATCACCGCGCCTTTTGTTCCCGTGGGTGCAACAAGTCATCGGTCTGTTATATTTAGCTACGCCTTAAATTGTGATGGTTATACCGCCACAAGTCGGTTGCCAGCGCCTCACTGGCTAGTTACTTGCCAGTTGTCACAGCGACTTGGTTTTCTCTTTCGCTTTCCATCAGGCGTAGGGAAGCCATTATGTCGAGCTACTATATAAAAAAAACTACGAAATTGAAGACGAGAGGCTGCTACATTCTGCGCCGCCAACTCTTTTTTAATAAAGCTCTAAAACAAGTTATTGAGTAACTGTCTGCCGTCTCATAAAAAGCCTCTCAAAGGAGCTGGTAATAAGTGTCTCCGAGCAGCGAGCGACATCAACAAACGTCTTTATTTCTCCGCCGCCTAATGGTCGCATCGGAGGAATATTTTCCAAGAAGCAAACGCTATTTCAGCGCGCGTCGACGCCTTCGCTCCGTAAATTGCTTTCGAAAACACAACAAACTGGAAATGAAATATACTATTACTGAGCGTTCCAGAAAGTCTTGTAAGAGGTCGCTCGGAGTAAACTACGTGGCGTCGAGTGAATTTCTGCAATATCGGGGGGGACGTGACTTCAAAGGCATTGTTGGGGCGCCGGCAGCAGGTGTAGCGGCCGGAATGCGATTTGTGTTGAGATACTGCCGAGTGCATGAGACGAGACGAGATGCGCTCCGTCACTCGCGATGCATGTAAATCGAAATGTCAGAGATTCTTGAACAACTTAATGCTCGCTTCTGCCCTGGCTCCACTTGAGTTGATTCAGTTGTTCTAAATGGAATGAACCTTCATACATAACTTAGGTATTCTCTGTCTTTGTTCGGAAAAGATCTTATATAACACTAGCTGTGCCGGCGGCATCGCACGCGTGGATATCGGGTTTCAAAAATAACGGACTTCCATAAAATGGTACCTAAATTTTAAGTTAGACTTCTAGCAATACATTGGTGAAAACCGCATTTAATTCCATGCAGTAGTTATCGCGTGAAGCGCGATCAAACATACAGATAAAATTTCTCCCGTTTTCCCAACACTTACCTGCTCCTATTGATTGTAGCGTGATGAAAAGTATACTATAACCTCCCAGGAGTATGAATAATCATTGTTCCAAGTTTCGTCAAAATCCGTCCTGTAGTTTTTTTTTCTATAACGAACATACAGACAGACAGACGGACAGACAGACAAAAATTTTACTGATTGCATTTTTGGCATCAGTATCGATCACTAATTACCCCCTGATAGTTATTTTGAAAATAATTATATATCATGTACAGAATTGACTTCTCTACAGATTTATTAATAAGTATAGATATAGATTATATAGTCTCAACTGCGACTTCGATAAACTCGTACAACCCATTTTGAAAAAATATGTGAATGCACCAAGACGGGCATACCCACCGTCTGGTCACCTGTCATGGGTTTTCCTTTTATTTTTATAAGTGAAGAAATTTTACCATGGGAAAAGTAGGTATAGCCTACAACGTTACCATTGGAAATGCACCTGAAATGAGTAATAGCACAGCCATTTCTTCTCGATACAACATTGCGCGATTGATGTCAAAATCTATATTACCTTCCTTAATTTTATTATTATCAGCCTCTTGCAGTCCTCTTGGACACACTCTCCAATCGTAACATTTGTAGATATACCTAATCATCAAACAAATAGCATAATATTGGAACGCCTGACCAACCATTCGACATATTCAGTCCAAAACTGAAATCTAGCCCTATTCAAAGCGACTTAGCATTTGCCTAGCGGAGGAACGGCGACGAATGGCCTTGCATTTGAGAATATATAGCTATAAATCCTAAGGCGCTTTGTTCAAATTGTTATCTACGATATAACTAATATCTATCTACCTTCACGTTCAGAGCTATCCCATTCCGGGTAGTTTCGTTCGCGTTTGCCACCTGCGCTATGCCTCAGCGCTATTTGTCACTGTCTCTGAGACGGCTCCTTACAACACTGGCTTCTTACTTTTGAAATATTATATGCGTACTAACACAAGCGCATGTTAACTGTCAAATTGTTCAAAAATATGTTTAAATACGAGTAGCTGTCAAAACATAGCGCATTATGTAAAATGTCTCTCTGAAGCGCTGCGGATTCGATAGTGACTCGGGTCTCGGTTCGGTTTTGGGAACCTTCGTACACTGATGACAAATCAAAACTACTACTTACATGACCTGAGTAAAGTAATAACCTCCATTTTTTAATTATATTAACCCGTACCTATTCGTGCACAGATGCCAACATATCAGAATGTACCTAACCCATTCCCTACTTTTAAAGAGACATACTTATATACCAAGAGAGGCCGGATCCCTTACCTCTTTGAAAGGAAGACATTTTGAAAATTAATTTGTCGTGAGATATTTGTTTATTATTTTCAGTATGTAAATAAATACTGACTTGAAATAATGTAGCTCTTATAGTTTCGGAATAAACTGGCTGTGACATACGAACGGACAGACAGACATGGTGAATCTATAAGGGTCCCGTTTTTACCATTTGGCTACGGAACCCTAAAAATGGTACTCATTCAGAGGGTTGAAGTGTGTAAACAACTTCATATACTTTTGTATTGATAAAATTTAACGTACAATACGGTAAAAGCATCAGAAGACCGAACCCGAACACAATGTATAGGTTGAGTAGCCTTTGAGACTTTAGCTACATAAAACATTTTTTTACTCTGTATCGAAAACAACGCTCGACGGAAAACAAACTTAAAAAAAGAACATCAAATATTACACCTGTAAATGTTCAGCAGCAATTTCCCAATATTTCACAAAGTCCTCTTCGCAGTGAATTCACAGGCATTTGTGCTGGCTTTTTTATTTTGTAACAACTGAACCGAAAGCGCTCGGAAGTGAATTGCATCTCATTGCATTGGTGCTTTCGAACGGGCTTCAGTCAGCGTGTAACGTCGACTTTCACAAAGGCCCTTTGATTCATGATATTTGAGTGCCGAAACTGTCCTTTCGCAATGTTAAATACGAAATTACCTACCTCACAAATACGAGTTGCATGTTTTATACCGACATAAGTTATGTAGCATTTTCTACCTTTAAAATTATATTCCACATTACACACATAAAGACAAAAAAACTAAATGATTACCCTGAGCACTTAAGGCATTTAAGAATTAAACCTATGTTTATATTTGAAATAAATTATTTTAACAATTAAGAAAACCGACGTTAACGTTAACGAGTTATTGAAATATTATTGACAAACTGTAGCACACAATTGATAAAATACAACAAATATAATACCGACAACTATTTACGCTAAAGACTCCCCCGTTTGACGGTCTATACTTTATGGCCAAAAAAGACGACCTATGAATCAAATGTTCTCTAGATATTATTTAGTTCCGAATATCAACAAACAAGGTATCACAAATAACTATTACTGTTTATCTATCTTATGACATGCCACTGAAAAGTATGAATTTCATATGGTTTAGACATCTGATTGATTGATGGATAGACAAGGCGTTAATGCGAGATGCGAGCCCAACAAGATATTGGAAAAAATAAAGGAAATTCGGTAGATGTTATTGAATGATTACGTGAGGTGTAATTTTTAAATTGCATTAGGGTTCAACATTTTCGTGCTTTGATGGAGAAGAACACACATAACATTGCTTATGTTTTGTTTATGTCATTTTTTGTTTTTGTCATATTTGAAAATTGGTATGTATGTTCCTTTTTTTTTCCTTTTTCATTGTTGTGGTGTGATGTCCAAAAGTAATAAATATTCTTATTCATAAATCACCGTCCCATTTCTTCCTGCAGTATCCTAAGGGAGTTCATGAGATTCAGATCAGGCGATGGCAGGTCACTATAGCATAGTCTTATTGTAAAAAAACTGAAACAAACATTTTCATTATAAATAAAATAAATAAACATCAGACAACATCCCATACATTGCTCCGTACCCAAAGCTTAAGCACTTGTATTATGGGTATCAGAACAACGAAGGTACCACAAATATGTACTTAAATACAAATATAAACACCCAGACACGGAACAAACACAAGTGTTTATCACACGAACGTTTGTCCCGGGTGGGAATCGAACCCACGACCTTTGGTTCAGAAGGCAGGGGTCACTTCACACCAATTGAGCCACCGAGCCAGCTATTATAACTCCCATATATGAACATTAATAAAATTAGCTACTATAAGGATCTAATCTATCCCAAAGTACTTAGTCACATTATAATACGAGTAGGTAACGATGTGTTTCATACTTATACGTTGAATATTAAAATAGGTAATAAATAAAGGTATATTTTTGAAATCAACTGGTCAACTACATTAGCGGCGTCTGTTCCTACCTACTGATATTACTCGTAACTATCCATCTTATTATTTTATACCCCAAATGATTCCAGCATTCATGTAGGTACCTACATGATGAACAATTAATCCTCATCATTAATTCGGGTACAGTATCTTACATATTCAGAATAGATATTTGTCTACCTATATTCAAATAACAACAGGCCGGCTTACAGGAGAACAATTCATAAACTTATCACGTTCAGGAAATGGAGCCCGGAGGATTATTTATCAGAATAGACACCCTTTCCCGAGAGACGAACCCTTTGCTCTGTAAACCACAAATCATACGTTATGAATATTAAACACTAATCCTGAGGATATACACGCTCATAACATGTTATATGTTGGATATTATATAATCTTAATATTCCCTTAGATATCTGAAGTGAGGGGCACTTTAACAAGGAAATAAGGCAATGTCATTTTCGCGTTAACGTTTTATATCAGCAGTTTAATCATCATATGAATACATTATGTAGTGTAATTAATGCATTTGTTAAACATATTCATTTGAAAATTATCTGAACCAAATAATGTTCAATTGAATATGTTTAACAAATGCAATTATTTAGTAACTAGCTGTGCCAGCGGCGTCGCTCGCGTGGATATCGGGTTTCAAAAATAACGGACTTCCATATAATACCCATCTATACCTTGTGCCTAAGTTTTAAGTTAGACCTCTAGCAATACATTGGTGAAAACCGCATTCAATTCTATGCAGTAGTTTTCGCGTAATGCGCGTTCAAACATACAGGTTTAAATTTCTCGCGTTTTCCCAACACTTCCCGTCACTGCTCCGCTCCTATTGATTGTAGCGTGATGAAAAGTATCCTATAACCTGCCCAGGAGTATGAAGAATAATTGTACCAAGTTTCGTCAAAATCTGTTCAGTAGTTTTTTTTTCTATAACGAACATACAGACAGACAGACAGACAGACAGACAGACAGACAGACAGACAAAAATTTTACTGATTGCATTTTTGGTATCAGTATCGATCACTTATCACCCCCTGATAGTTATTTTGAAAAAATATTTTATGTACAGAATTGACCTCTCTACAGATTTATTATAAGTATAGAAGATAAATCTTTTGGATTACAAAAGGACCTTACTTCTGCTTTTCATCATCATCATCAGCCTATTGCAGTCCACTGCTGGACATAGGCCTCTCCAGTTGTTGACCACTTCGGACAAATATCTGGAGGGTAGACCTATAATCGCCACGCTGGGCAGGCGGGCGATCGCAGGGCGTAGCTGCTCGCTCCCGTGACGCTGCTGCCCGTCATCGGTCTGTGGTATTTAGCTACGCCAGCATTTGTGATGGTACGCCACCAGCCGGTTGCCAGCGCCTGGTTTGTTATTCGGCAGGATGCACCACGGGCAGGTGAGGTTGGCTTGGAGCGAAAAGATGATAGACCGCCCCCTTACATTCTCTGCTTTTAATATTGTCAATGTATCGTTCCAAACCTTGCGCTTTAGGTGGGGATTCGATCTTTATCTGGATAATTTAGGAAATGAATAATCAGGTCAATAGCTCAAACACATCTATGTAACACAAGAAAAGAAACTGAGAACTTAAGCAATTGCCTGAGAAAACATAATTAACAAATCGGCTACCCACTTATGACCAACTCAAGTTTCCAAACATGACGAATGTACTTACTTAAGTAACCAGCGTCTTCGAAGTACTCGCGTATTCATTAAAGTTGGCCCACAGAGCTCTTAAGTCTCGATCCGTCGTTTGCTTAAGAATACCCGGCAATCCAATTATATCGACGTCTGCTTCAAAGGGCGAGTGGAGGCGGCTGCAGCTCGCAGCAACCGCTAGGTATTTGCGTGACTCTTTAGAGAGAGGCGGTGCTACGGACTCCACAAAGTATGTGTAAGTGGGACTAAGTTGAAATTACAATTTTTTATATAGCTTCCACAAGTTTAAAGTCGCTCAGCGCGATATGGAAAGGGCTATGCTTGGTATCTCGTTAAAAAATAGGGTAAACGACCCTATACTTCAAAGGACGAAAGTTACTGACATAGCCCTAAGGATTATTACTCTGAAGTGACAGAGCTTGTACTATGGGTACTAGGCAACTGATAAACTTACTTAGATGCTTTTTTTTTGGAAATAAATGCACATGACAGACATCTTCTTCATGCACAAAGATGTTTGTAGGTATTGGGTAAGGATCGAACCCGACCGTGTTGGTTCAGAAGGCAGAGATCACTACCAAATCACCCATTGTAGTGAGTGTTTGAGCACTGACATGAACTTCTTTATTTTATCGTGTCAAACTATTATACCTATCAAATTATGTCCAACTTATGACTCAATATGTAGGCCTTACCGCTTTAATGTGTAATACAGCTTATTTATATGGAATGGGGATTGTGTGTGCCCTGAGGTCTAGACGTGAGAGCCTACCGCTTCCCCAAAGGCTGTCATTGTAGTCATTTTAAAAAAAAATCCTGAGGAAAGGTCTAAGTGTTCGTCACCCGGAAGACATTATCTTAGTTTGCTTCTCATATAGCGGTCTAATTGTCTTGATCATTTATTTATTAACAACAACAAGAGTATACGTAACTCGCATTCTCGAAGCACTACTCACCTATTCATTAAAGTAGTTCCGTAGAGCTCTTAAGTTTCGATCCGTCGTTTGCTTAAGAATTCCTGGCAATCCAATTATATCGACGTCTGACTCAAAGGCCGAGTGGAGGCTGCAACAACCGCTGGGCTATTTGCGTTAGGAACTTTATGGAAAGACGGTATAATGATTCCACGTAGTATGAGAAGATAGACCGTCGGTATACCCACATACGTAGGTACAATATGTGCTATTTTTGTGTAAGTATGATGACATTTTTACGAATTATTAGTAAATAATCAATCAGAAAAAACAAGTCGAGAAATAATGTAACAACTATGTTAATACCTATTGTACTTACAGAAAACCCGGCATAAAGATATAGATCCATTATGAACTTAGGTATTAGTCTCTATCCAATCGTGTGTAGATATTGTCGGAGACTGTAGATAGGTTTTTCATGTAATTATGGACTGGTTTGAAGATATATAGATTTGTTTTGAATTAGCTCCAAAAAATGCGTGTGGCTATTACAAATGCCAAACCGGAAGAGGAAGCTGACATATATTTCTTTTTTAATTAAAAATAAGTTTAATGTCTTAAACTGGTAGATATATCTTCGCACTTCATCGTCAATACAAATTTTGTACTTGTGGAAAATCTTTTGGATTTTTTCAACGTGTCCACGATCAACGAACAAGATGGAGACACTGCCATCAAGTCTATAGACCTCTAAACTTTCATGCTTTCAAACGTAACGAAATGGATTCGCAAACACGGGAAGCATTCACAGACGCAAACAGCGGGCATCAGGTGTAGGACCCAGCGAAGCACGAAGCGTTCGGGCCTTTTGACGCAAACATAGCCTTTATATACACTCTAATACCCGGACTTATAAGGAAAAGTGTACACGTGCCGTCCTCGATAGCTTTATGAAAAGCCCCCAATAAATCCAAGATGGCGGAAATGGATTCTTAGAGAGTTATTATTTTCAATATTTTCTAACGTATCGATCGTCTCGATAATGTAAGTCTGTAATGCATGACACATTGATCAAAATTTGTGTTATATTTAATCATTAGCTTATATTAAGTAGCTCTGACAGTTATCTGATAGTAAAAAGTAAATTATGTTTATAACTTTTTAGACGGTGGATACTTAGTCTCACACTATCATCATCATCAGCCTATCGCAGTCCACTGCTGGACATAGGCCTCTCCAGTTGTTCGCCACAGGGCAAACATCTGGAGGATATACCCATAATCGCCACGCTGGGCAGGCGGGTTGGCGATCGCAGGGCTCGTAGCTTCTCGCTCCGGTGACGCTGCTGCCCGTCATCCGTCTGTGGTATTTAGCTACGCCGTCAACTGTGATGGTTATACCGCCATCAGTCGGTTGCCAGCACCTTGTTTGTTATTCGGCAGGATGCACCACGGGCAGATGAGGTTGGCTTGGAGCGAAATGATGATAGGCCGCTCCCTTACATCCCACTATGATCTTCTCTAATAATGTCGAAACCGACCACCACCTTGAGCGTATTTGAGAGTTGTCATCATCATCAGACTATCGCAGTGCATTGCCTTACATAGGCCTCACCAGTTCTTTGTTACTTTGGCAAACATCTGGACATTAAACACAAGCTGATTTAAAAGAGAGCTTTTCTTAAATGATTCAAACGGTTGACACCTGATAAAAAAATACACTTGTGGTTATGTATAATGTATTCCGACACAAACTCTTGTAACGAAAACAGCAAATTACATTACTAGCAGACATCCCTTCGCTCTCCCCGCCACCTTTTTAAATTTTTATCTTCATCATGCTTCCAATTTAGCCTACTGTCTACCATTGTGTCAATTATACATTTATTTTAAAAGAAGTACGTCTCGTGACAAGCTTAAGCTTGCATAGATATGATATGAGGGTTCCCACCTTTGGGATTTTCCCCCCAGATTTAGGGTGTAAATAGCCGCGACCGAATTTTTTAGGGGTTTCAAATGGTTAGGGGTATTTCCAGGGACTTTTGACTCTTAATATTTTTCAATGTATAATATTTATACCTACTAATAATATTTATTTCTTGACCTAGTGACTTAAGACGATGTCTAAGTAGGTACATAATTCTACAACAATGCCAGATAGAATAAATAGGATTCGGCCAAAAAAATTAACTGACTAAATAAATGACGATTGTTAATTCAATTTTATATTGTGTGTCGACAAGAAAATACGTGTTAATGATGCTTAAAGGAAATACTTCTTTTAGGGAACAAGTACTCGTATATAATTAAAGTGATTTTGGGGCTTTTCGACACAAACTTCAGGGTTTAATTTTTTTGGGAATTGGTAACACTGTCTGATGAGACGCGAGACGCAGCGAGGCTACAAACGCTCCGCTCGCATTCAAAGCGAGCATTAGCCACTCTTGACTTGGTGCGTGATTGACATCCAATCGTGTAAACTCAGCTGGAAATAAGCTGGGGAAATATTAATACGAGTATTTAACTAGGTAAGTATATCATTTCTTTTTTAGCACGGCGATGTTTATATTCTTATTATATATTTTAAAACACTGCACGGAATTTGCAGACTGACTACATCCTGCCTAATCTCAAGCATTATGACGAAAACGTAAAAGCCACATACTTAATTAGTACGACGATTGATCACACTACTATGACGGCCTGCATAAGTGCCGCTTCACGGAACACGTATGCTGGAGAGAGTTCCAAAGCTTAATGGTTCACGAGATGTAAGATTTACCATACTTATAAAATTTAGGTAATTGGTACTATTTCATTTCATCCAAAATAAACTGTCAATATTTAAATTCCAAAACATGGTAGACAGACAGTGAAACCTGACCTTAAACATTATTTTATGCGACCATATAGTCCATTAAAGCAACTAATAACATTCTTCCATCGTTTTATAAAAATGTAATAGAAATGATGTCATTCCGATTTACTTAAGTACGATACTGGACATATCTTAAAAGCCAGGTTCCTGGAAATATTTGTCACTGTGCCTCTCCCGCCTTGCGGTTTATAGAGCTCGTAACATGCGAGGAAATAAGAAGCTTATGTAAGTACCTACTATTCGTAGTTAAATAGAATGGTATTGAATATTTTATATGTATTACAAAAAAAAAACAGACGTACCTACTGCGAAGTGCCATCATTTTGTATTTCTTAAGTTGATTAAAAATCATTGAATGTTTATCACGTTTGCAAATTAAATAACCCAAGACATGCCACGCTGAGCCACACATCGCCATCTAGCCCCAAAAGCTAAGCCGAAGCTTTTACTATGAGCACTAGACAACTGATAACTTACATGTAAAACACCCAGACCAATATAGACAGCAATGTTCACATTATTATTGTTTGTCAATTACTTCATTAAAGTCATACGCCCAACGTTTGTACTGAAATATAAGTGCCAGATATACCGGGATACAGTTTTTGACAAGCTACACAAATGAGAATGCTTATCTACAAATGGGTTACCATAATATCAGAACAAAACAGAGAGTCATTATCTACGTACGCAAAGGAGTAAGGATAAAGAATTGCTTGCTCTTGTAAAACGCCTTACTGATTAGGTAATCATGTTGAACTCTGCCGGCCGGAAAACGGAAGCGGTGGGTTCTGGTTGTGCTTTATAAATTATGCTCCAAGAATTATAGCCCTTAGGCGTTGGAAGATAAAAGAATATCGTTAGGTACGTAGGTTGAGATGAGTAATTGTGCTGCGAACAATGTTTTATTTATGATCTCCTGTTAAATATCTGGCGTTAGGTACTCACTCAATATTGATCTTATAGCAGAAAACGCTACGTAGCCCAATATCGGACTGTTTCATAGTTTTAAATTCTTGGAATTTGCGACGTAGTAATTGAGTTTGACTAACTTTCAAACAAATGAACTATTCTACTTAAGCCACTAGACTCCCAGTAAGTTATTATTAAATACCTCAACCTAACTGTACCCACAATAAATATTATGATTTCAGGATTGGAAACTTTTGTCATGAAATTGACGCCCTAAATAAGATAATGTCTTCTTCAGTCTACTCTTTCCATCACTAGAATAATTCAAGATTGAGCCATAAATATGTGATAAGGTTTTTCAACCAAAACATTAGCCTACCCAGAAAATCTCAGTGTCTAATCAGTTACCGCAACCATGCTAGCCCAGAAGGTTTTGCTAATTCGATTTTGAGAGTATTACTTGAATATTACAAAATACGAGTATCCCTTAAGAACGCAGCACCCGTCCTACGTACATACCATAACGTAAACTATTCAGTCTCCGCAACGTGCCGTGTATTAATCAGCTCGACTTGAAAGTCTTTGTGTAACTGTTTCAGAGCTCTGCCTCCGCTTCAATTATGTAGGTCATATCACACGAAGACGTAACGTCTTACGTAAGAAGGCACTAAGCGGGCTCGGGGATATTGAATATGAGAAGCGGGAAACTTTATTTCCCGGCTCGCGGCAGATGCGGGCTCGTATCATATTCCCATATATCAGCTAGTTGGGGCATTATGGACGCATACATTATCTGCTACTTTGTTGCGTTTTGGGTATACCTATTGACGGTTACATTAGAGTTAGGTACATTTAATAAAAGGAAAAGATTAAAACCATGTACTCTCCTAGTTCTAAGTCAAATTTTATAATTATAGAAAGCAGTATACATTAGTACGAATGGACTGGCTAAGCTAAAACGGAAATGAACTGCCGGTTTCTCTTATATTTTAAAAAATTTCGTTGATGGAAAAGTAATACAAAATAAATATAAGCATAGTTTTAGAAGAAAACATTGAAAAGATCTGGGTAAAATTGGATAAGTGGAGCGAGAAACTTAATTTCCCGGCTCGGAAAATATGCGGATGCATATCACATGCCCTTAAACTAACATCAGCTACGTAGTTGCGCTATTATGAGCGCATGTATTATTGGCAGATACTTGTATTTATGGCTTTACCCAGACTCGTCTGTTTTGAAACTCTCTATGAAAAATTTAAAACCGTATTGATGTTATGGGTAGAGTAGGTCACTAAGCAAAGAACCTTGGCCTAGAGGCCAGGACCAAGACGCCGCGGTCTTTGTTCGAGACCGGGACGAATCTTCGGGTTTTACTAAAATCATCTATGTAATCATAAATAAATAAGAGTGACATAAAAAAATTTGCTCCAATCCGTCAAAATATTTAGATGGATAATTTTTAAAACTTGGGTTTATTAGGTTGCTTCTACTATCTTCAAATGATTTAGATCATATGTAGTAAAAGTAATCTCCTTATTTTTAAATGTTCAATTGTTAACATAAATAGCTTTCCTTGCTTTCTAAAAGGGGTCCAAAATCTCGTGCGCCCAGGGATCCCAAATTATTATGTACCCAGCATAGTTTAATACGGCCTTGCTGCTAATTCTAACAATCACGGGATGTGTAAACATGTTCCGAAAGGGTTAAGTTCTCCAATAATGATGGCAAATAAGGATGCGTAGTTCAAATCGCTCCATTATTATCATAATCAACTAGCGGGCCCTGGTTTTACTTAGTTTCACTTAATTACTAATGCGTAACAATAAGCAGGTAAGTTCATACAACAACAAAAAGATTTCAGTGACAAACCGATTGTGTACTTCTTGTCTTATAAGGAGGCATTGTACATTTACATAATACAGTACAAAGTCTAAAGTGTGTTTCATAAACACTTAAATTGATGTAGCATTTACTGTAAAGGAAGCTGTGTTTTCTCATTTACTGCACCCATAATTAATATGTCTGCCTGACTAAACAGTGGCTGATTGGCAGAAGATACTTTCAGCATTAAGTTCGCATTTTGTCCTTTTTTGCAATAAAGCTTAATTAAATAATTATTCATATTATATACGTATAGAACTCGTGTTAACAGTAAAGTATAATTAAAGTATAATTTACAGTACATACAGTACTTACTTAAAGTATAATTTTATCTAGCAGTGGTCACCATCAGGATATAGCAAAAAAAAATACAATTTTAAACTTGAAACGAGGTTTTCCTAAGACGCCTAATTTTTATAAGTTATCAAAACAGATGACTACTTAAATTTAATCCCTCACTTAAAAGGGCGTTTCAAAAAAAGGGTTGTAAAATAAGCCGATCAACGCTAAAACGCCTAGCTGACTCAGCAGTATTTCATTTAGGTGGTAGGTACATCACTAGGGAGACCGTCCCATCATTTTAATGAGGGTGTTTCAATCCAAATTCAAAAGTGAAATATTCGATGTAGGCCTGTGTGTCAGCTATCGTGTGATTGGTCAATTGCTATGTAAATGTCAGTGCCATGTCAAAGTGAAACATTTACGTTACAGTTGGACCTGCTAGCTATGTGGTAGCATCTGGAGGATTTCTTTGTTCAGAAACCCCTCATTAAGCAAACAATGTAAATTCTTTTTTTAGTTAAATGCCTTTAATACTATTTCCACGGTACGTGCAACGGTTCTTTGGAATCGGTTTCCAGTTGCGACTTTTCCGAATGGATACGACTTAGGGACCTTCAAAAAGCGAGCCTACAAATTTCTCAAGGACCGGCAACGCATGCGGTGTCTATGGGCTGAAGTGATCACTTGCCATCAGGTGACCTTCTAGCCCGTTTGCCCCTGTCATAAAAAAATTACTCTTTTTTCCACTCTTCAAAGACATAAGTATTACTTTGTAGTAACCTAAAAGATGACGCAACCTTTGACGTTCCATAATCTCGATCCCTATTCAATAATAACGCTATTATCGAATGGGGATTAAGATATTTAATGTAAGAAGAACGTATATTGATGAATCGTTTTCATCATAATGCTCGTTGTGTAGACCAAAGCTTTTCGTGTTTTTATCAATTAAAAACAAATGTGTAAATTTTGAAGTAATGGTCTAACAAGTTACAATAGTAGGGATAAATAGGATACGTGGGATTTTTTTGGATTGTAAACTCATTAAAAACTCATTGTAACTTGCAATAGAAAACAGGTGCCTTTAATTTGACTTTTACCTTCACAAAAAAATATAAATTCTTTAAAAAGTTCAAAAACAATAAAAAGGGGACACACACCAAGTGCTTCAAAAGCAAAACGCCCACAATAAGCCTTTCAAACAAAAGTAATCATACTTGAAAAAACAAAAGCGGTCGTCACAACAAACACCCAGAACAAAGGCGAAAAATAAAAAATATTTGAATGCGAATTCTATCATTCGATATTTAAAGGTGCGGGGCGGGCGCGGGGCGGCGGCGCGGGGCGCGGGGTGTAATTAGGCGGCCCGGCGGAGGCTGTATTGATCGCCGTCGCCTAGCAACGCGAGAGCTCGCCTGCCCTCGCTCACGGGAACTTTTTGTTCGGCCCGCTCTAGGTGAGAACGTTTTGATGTTATCTCCGAAGAGACGATTCAATTTCGATTCGTACGAGACTCGAGATGACGCTGTTCATTTATTATGCGAGACAAAGGAGGCTTTCTACTTTTTTACCAGAAAAGTCCATGAAACTTTGTCACGAGAGTGGATGGAAAAGTCAAGGAGAATTTTCCTGTTCGGTATTTTTGATCTATTGAATACTCTTACGGCTGGTTTGATAATGCGGGAAAGTTGAAAACAATCGTAAGTGTAGGTTACATTAGGGAATCTTTTTGTTACAATATACAGACGTTTCATCCTCATATTTGAATTAAATAAGTACAGAGAAAAGACCTTCGCACCGCGTTCCAACCACTCCGAAATCGTACCTATTTCATAAAACCCTTTTCTTACGAAACGCTTACCATAATTTTAAAACCGTTGTCCCAATTTTTTTAGTGTAACACATCATAGTGGCTTCCCTCGCCTCACCGCCACAATGCGTTGAAAAGAAATTTCAGCTTTGAAAGATGTTAGCTATATACAGACACAATAAGGTTTTATATCAGCGATAAGGTTGGTTGGTTTATAATAAAAAAAAAGTACTGACCTCATTCGTCGCTGCCAATCGAACGCATGCAATTCTTACTCGCCCCAGCATTTCTCAATATGAAGTATGTATCAAGTGTGCACAGCGGCTGTGTATGACGTCCCCCATTTGTAAGGGTCGCGTGTCGGACCGCCTGGAGGGAGCCACCCACGGTCTCGTTACGTAAGACCAGGAGTACGTGATCTTCTTGGATAATTTCCATTTGGCACAGAATCTTGACTTAAGATTTTCGTTTTTCTTGCCGTTTCTTCTCTGTGCAGCTGCCGAATCTGGCGACCCAAAAAGAGGACTTTTTTTTAAAATAAATAAATATCAGACCACATCCGTGAGTACTTAATACTTCCATGACCACATCACATACATTGCTCTATACGTTATAAGTTTGACGTGATTGTCTGTCTGTCATCGTAACTCCCGAACGGAAATAATTTTGATTTAGTATTTTTTTTTATGAACGGTCATTTAATCGAACTTGTTTTCAATTATGTAAGATCAAAATTGATTCAGCTGTTTATAAGAAGATATACGCGATTATTTGCTCGGGGTTCCTAAAATGTTTTATTTATGTTTGATGGTTTGTAAGTGTCAAGTCTTTATAGGTATGAATAAAAATATTATTATTTTTATTTCGGGTATTTGGTCCGCAAGGGCCTCAGTTGGACTCGAAAGCTTTCTCGTGTCCAACTATTTCCGCTATTAAAAAGTTAGCATAGGGTAACCCAAATCATGTGTCGAATATCAATAACAAAAGGGTTTTACATTAACTTCAATTTCTTTCTGAATCCTCCACAGACCTTTCATACCTACCAATTTTTTGTATTTATATCGATAAATATACACCGGTAGATATAAGTAGTTTGAGGGTTTCACAACTACACTTTTGTAAGAAAGCCACTTTACATTTATTTATGCCTACTTCTAAAATAGGTAGCTATATTAAATTTTTAAGTTCCATTTCTCATGTAGATTTTTTTTTATAGTAGCTCGACATAATGGCTTCCCTACGCCTGATGGAAAGCCAAAGAGAAGCCCAAGTCGCTGTGACAACTGGCAAGTAACTGGTTAGTTACCTGTCAGTTGCCACTGCCATGCCGGCCCAACCCTAGCTCCGGAGACCCTACTCACCAGCAGAACCACGACCCGGAGGTCATTTGACTGCGGTATTCTATAGCGTGGAGGTTCTTCCCCGGACGGGCAGCTCAATATGAGCGGAGATTCGCTATGCCCTACCTCTCTTCAAGATAGATTTTGTCGCCGGGGAAAACATGGTGAGAAAAATGACATTCCGTTTTCAATTAAATTCAAATTAATTAAATTTCTAATAATTGTGCTTTTTCAAGTTATCGAAACAGTTGTTAGTTGCCACCGCCATGTTGGTTAGTAGGTTCACAAATAGGTATTTCTTAGAAGAAACCGTAATTCGCTATTGGGGATAAATATAATCATGAATTTGTTCTTTAATGCCAAACAGGTCTTTGAAACCATTTAAGAAGAAGCTTTGTTCTCGAACATCCCTAAAATAATCTCTTAAAGTTTAAGAAAATGTAAATTACGTTTCGCGCGACCATATTTTTTGTTACATTTTTATTCGATCAACGATCCGCCTGGGCGGTTCCGCTTAAAGGATTACGAGAATAAGTAATTTTAAATCCTGGCGCGTTAAGGGCTAAAGGTTTAATAAAATTGGCCGCGTCTGTCAGCTCGGCAAACATAATTAAGGGCACCGGAGGCCGGCAGCTCATCCGGGGCCCGGCCGGATGATCACGGCTGGTACTGTCAACAACGGAACATGCACAATCGATTGTAGACCTTATTGCATGTGTTAATAGCATATAATCCTACATTTTTAAAGTGCCTATGCATTGCTTGACGTGCACGATCGCTATACCTACCTACCTACATAATAATAAATTAACGGGATTTTTTCTCCGATATTTCGCTCTTCCTTGAACATGGCGCTTGCAACAGTACAATACTGAAATATTGGAACCGCACAAATGAAATATACACATAGTAAATAAGTATACCGTTAATTACTATAATAGGAAAAACCTTAGTTTGAGGGTTGTGAGCTAATGTTCACTCCCTCTGAGATTTTCCCTGGGTACCTACCGTGATACTATGACTCCAAATGATACTATGACTAAAGGCGTCTCCCTGAACAATCGGATTCGATTGGATTTAGAAAAATACTTCTCTTAAAATAAGTTGATTGCGAATGGAATCCAGAAAGAGTTCTGGAAAGTGTCAGAGAGCTGATACTCTTGATGACCTACGGATGCTTTAAATATACATATAAGTATTTATAGATTTACGTGTCCCTTGGCCCACAAGCGTGATCGTGATTTAAGGACTAGATCATGATGATGATATATGTGTGTCTTAAACAATGGATTTGTTGTATAATTTGAAGAAATTGTCTGTGAAGACAGATGTCTTGGATATCTACTGGAAGATTACTACTAGGCAATCCCAAGTGTACACACAAACAAAGATGTTTAATAAAGCTCTGTAAACATAATTAAGAACATATCTTGAGCGGAGACGACTCAGCCGCGACCCACGATACAGAGCACGAGTGTTTTCTCAGTGTATTATTAGAAATAGTCGGCTTTTACGAGATACTACGTACCATTTTGCTATCTCATTGGCCTGCGCGTTAGTGGCAAATAATTCATACGTTATATTGCCTCAGAATTCCGCCTCGAGCTGGTGACGCCAGCAGTACATCTGTTAACACCGACTAAACGATCGTGACCTATTCTTTGTACAAGCTTGCATAAATGTTCTCCAACTGAACGGTCTCTATGGGATATTAAGAAACATAAGATGTTCATCATCATCATCATCAGCCTATTGCAGTCCACTGCTGGACATAGGCCTCTCCAGGTGTTCGCTACTTCGGGCAAACATCTGGAGGATATACCCATCCGGAGGTATTAAGCTACGCCTTCAATTATGATGGTTATACCGCCACCAGTCGGTTGCCAGCGCCTCGTTTGTTATTCGGCAGGATGCACCACGGGCAGGTGAGGTAGGCTTAGAGCGAAAAGATGATAGGTCGCTCCCTTACATCCCCATAAGATGTTATACCTACCTAATTCAAATACTTCGATAATAATTTAATCGAACTAAGTAAGGTGATATTATTAGGTAAGTTTCAGATAATTTTTCTGTTACAGGTGTGTGAATAAATACCTATACACCGCGAATTTTGCCCTTAAAATCAATATCTGATTCTGTGAGTGTTGAGTGCCGTAAGTAGGTACCTACGCATTTGTAGTGACTTCACTGACAGACTATATTCAGTGCCAATTTTAGGGAAGATCTACAAGCCCGCCTGACCAGACGACTCCGCGCCAGCGTTCGTATCTGTATCGGCTACGATCGTTGCAGGGCGATTCTCCGAAACGACAAAAAAACGTGTCCAGAGCCGGAGAACACATGTTTTTAAACGATTTCTTAAAATTTCTCACTTGAAGTAGGTAGACAAAATTGGTATCTACCATGGCCAATATACAATACTTATGTAATATGTATACTTTTAAAAAAAAAAAATATTGAACATCCGATTTTTCAGTTTACTGGCGCGTCCAAACGCTATATTTTTAACTTTAAAAAAATATTTTAAATAGAAAAATAGCGATGTCGATGCTTATTACTATTTCAATCGATACTTGCATTATATAACATTAATAAAATAAACAGTTTAAGTGATTACAACATTCAGGAAAAAAGATACGGTAATTTTAAATTTGTCCAACAGGACAGCACTAATTGATCTGGCGCGGTAGATCACAGTTCGTGTTAGTGTGAGTTTATTGTGACGTCAATCTGGACTGCAACATATCTTTAAACTCAGTCCCCGGAAGGCCAGCAAGAGGAGCACACGTGTCTACGTCGCTCGAGAAGAAATTTATAAGCATAAACATAACGTAATCTGGCTTTTGTAAGGTAGCGCTCCTAAATTTTATGTACTAATTTCCTCCTGATGTACATGGAGTTGTGTTTTGTGTACTGTACAAAAAATATAGTGTTTTGTTTTCTTTACATAAGGGTAATGTTAACATATTCCTAGAGTGCACGTAACAAAATATATTTGCCATTAATTGAAAAAATCTCATAATTATGTTACTAATTCACCTGTATTTTCCTGGCGAATTCATCATCATCATCAGCCTATCACAATTCACTGCTGGACATAGGCCTCTCCAGTTGTTCGCCACTTAAGGCAAATATCTCGAGGATATACCCATAATCGCCACGCTGGCAGGCGGGTTGGCGATCGCAGGGCCTGATGATGACGCCTTTTACATCATTCGGCTTCTAATTAATCCATCTTTAGTATAAAGTACTAAAACCTACAAATGTCTAAAAAAAAATCGCGCCAGACCAATGAGCCAAAAACGCTCACTTTGTGAGAATCGCCCTGCAACAAGTTAGTATGTACTAAATAGGTAATAAACGTCGCATTTGATTCTCATTAAATTAAGTTATAATTTCAGCTAGTAGACTACTACGTATACAGATAGAGCCCGAAAAATCAAACGAGGGACGAAGCGGTACAGCGTGCATTCCTCGTGCATACCGCCGTCCGGGAAAAATGCAATAAAGCAAGGTGCACGCGCGCCAGCCCCGCGCCCGCCGCCCGCCGCTACCGGTACAGGCCCCACACGAGATTGACATGCCGGGATATACACTATATGTAGGTCAACATCATCGTCAGCCTATTGCAGTCCATTGCAGGACGGCCTCTCCAGTTGTTCGTCACTTAGGGCAAACGTCTGGAGAACTCAAAATCACCACGCTGGGCAGGCGGGTTGGCCATCGCAGAGCGAAACTTCTCGCTCCGGTGACGCTGCTGCCCGTCATCGGCCTGCGGTATTTAGCTACGCCTTCAATTGTGATGTTTATACCGGCACCAGTCGGTTGCTAGAGCCTTGTTTGTTATTCGGCAGTATGCACTAAGGGCAGGTGAGGTTGCCTTGGAGCGAAATAATATGACAGGCCGCTCCCTTCTATCCCTATGTAGGTACTCACCAAATATTGGCCATAAGAACCAATTTAATATCAGTATCATCATCATCAACAGCCTTTCGCAGTCCACTGCTGAATATAGGCCTCTCCTATAGTTCGCCCCTTTGATCCCGGGCCTCTCGCATCTCGAGTTAACTACGCCACGTGGATCCTTTATCGTCTAGCTTTGAGTACCTACTTAAGAAATCTTTTTTATACTCGTATTTCGACAACAGTTGTCGAATTTTGACATTTACGGCGTTTAAGAAGTAGATGTGCGATATGTAAATCGTTGGTGACCTAAAGGTTTAGGCTGTTAAGCAAGAGGCAGCGGTTCAAACTACTTCGTACTAATGCGTTTTAGTAGTGACCCGGTAGTGACCCCCTTCTGAACCAAGAGTCGTGGGTAGAATTCACGAAACAACATTCGTGTGAAGAACATTAGTGTTTGTTCCATGTTTGTGTTGGTATTTAAGTATATATTTGTGGTACCTTCGTTGTTCTGATACCCACAATACAAGTGCTCAAGATATTTGACTGGCTCGGTCGGTGGCTCATTTGGTAGTGACCCCTGCCTTCTAAACCAAGGGTCGTGGGTTCGATTCCCACCCGTCACAAAATTCGTCTGAAAAACACTTGTGTTTGTTCCGTGTCTGGGTGTTTAAATTTGTATTTATGTATTTATTTGTGGTACCTTCGTGGTTCTGATACCCATACATAACACAAGTGCCTATGCTACTTACTTTGGGATTAGAGCAATGTCTGTGAGGTAGTCTGACATTAATTTATAATTAATATTAATTTACTGTCAGGTCAATGTATATTATATTGTCTGATATTTGTTTATTTATATCTATGTGCAATATTTATGAATCTACTTACACAAATATACTTTTTTCGATTTTAGGACTGTCCCAGTTATTACTTGGAACTGGCTAACCTATTTATAGCATAATATCATCTAGGGTAACATGCGCCTAACACTTTGACAGTAAGCGAGGCGGGATGATGAAAATTACTTGCTATGCAAATGTAACCTTTTAATGTTAGCGTGCTTTTATAGACGTGGTGTGTTTTGTCAGTTGAATCTTTGCTCTATATGGAGCTTGCCATCTCAAAGGTATAGGAATATGCATAGCCTAGGGACAATGACCAATATACATTTTAATAGTTAATCCTTAATTGGTAGTTTATTAAGATCACTTTAATATGTAGACCAAAATAAAAATTAAGTTTAAGTTTGGTTCGTTTCTAAGTAACTAATTAACTAACCTTATCAATAACTTGACAGTTGCTAGTGCTGGTAAGATAGGTCTGTCTATATACGTTGACTTATCTCAAATTGCGACCAAAAACACTACACGCGTGGCCTACCAGGCGGTTAAACCCTGCCCCAGAAGCTGAAATCTAAGATTCTTAGTAGTCTACTCCTATAACCTATAATATCCTACTCTTACGCCACCCACAGGAAGAAATTGGGCGATGATCTGAATTATTAATCTGTCACTGCGCGTCCTAAAATACCTTCCCAAAAATAAAATTTAAACATATTCTCAAAGCCCCGCTCTATTGTTCTGATATTGTAGTAATTACAGTAGAAGTTTTAAACCCTTTTCGGGTGGAAACTAGCAGTAGTAAAGTTTTAATATAGTCGGGAAGTGAGACACGCTAGAATCATGACACGTAGCTTGATGTAACAAGGTGTTGTCGACTTTATGAAACTATATAAAAACAAAATCTCTTTTTTATATAGACTTTTGACTACAAAAGTTCCAATCTTTTTTATAAAATTTAATTGCTAAACTCTAGAGTCTGCAGGAGTTTTGACATCGAATCCATCCAATCAAAATAATGGCGTTCGATATCTTGTATAAATAGGTTATGTTCAACTGAACAATATTAAAATGAATATAATAAGTGCAAATTACTTGAAAGAAGAATTACTTGCCTAGTCTTTAGGAAAAATATTTATTCTCACAATCATAACAACCAGTAACTTTCTGAAAATATTGCGAGTACAATGCTACACCAGGCGAAAAAGTATTAAAAGGTACATTGCACAATCCAAAAATAAAAATTGTATTTTTTATCAACAAATTGTATACTCTATACCACCAGCCCACCAGAACCGCCCGAACAAGTTCATCTGATTTCCAACGACGTACTCATTTGTAACCTCACTGCGCCTTCGAATGGGAGAGCTCTGCCAACACCGCCCATAACTCCCTCCTCGCGTCGAATTTGTTTAGCAAAATAAAGACTATTACAATTTCATCAAGCCGGGAACATTTTAATGCAGTTCCACAGACGCCTGTTTGCGGAGCGTTCAGCATTTATAACGTTGTGGGACGCGTTCCGGATCTCGCACCGAGTGTGCTTAGCTCTGCGGAAACATGTACTTGACGTAACTTCGCTAATGTAAACTTTCTATGTATTATTCTGTCTGACAAAGCGAGGCGTATACTACGAATAGGGCCCAAATTTTGTAAGTACCTATCTCAGCAGAACTTTTAGTAGCTACGAATACTTCGAGAGCGTATTTGTTAGTCCAAGACTAATGTAATGAATTTGACTTCTTCTTGTTATTAGGTACGCTGTTACCAAAATGTATGTCGCGGGGATTAGTCGTATTGCTCACAAGACTACACCATCTTGCCTGTTTTTATACCATGAAGTCCAATAGTATGTAATTTACAACACGATACAACAATGACGATGATCTTTCACGCTGACGACTAGCATACCTTTTGACATTTTCGCTCTGAAAACTATAGAAGTTTAAGAATTAAATACTGTATTGGCATAGTTCCATTGGGATTTGGATAAACCTAGGAACGTCACTGCTACTTAAGACCTCGTACAGAATTGATTCAAACTGAAAACATATTTAAAAAGTTGCATTATAGGTATAGAACTTATTTGCAAAATTTCATGTTTCGTAACTTTCATATGTCCACTTTTCAATTTGAGCCTCGACTGTTAGTATTTTCCAACTGGGATGCTTTCATTAGTGGTTACAAAGAGTTAACTATCCAATATCCATTGATAGAGATCCCACTAAAGTTTACAGGCCACGTGAATCACCGACCATTAAAAAAAATTAACAATAAGCACAAGTTAAAACTCACGTACAGTTTTAAAATCGCAAATAATATGGTCCATGCAAATATTTATTTTAATTCCATTAGTACACCTATAAAATAAATTGATGTTAAAAAGGCAGCGTTTACCATTGCCAGGGCCACTTACCCGAGACTATCTCCATATTTATAAGCGCTACACAATAGCAATTGTTTTTCTCGGCACACGGCCAAGCAAGTTTTAAACTACGGTTACGCTACTTTTCATAAATACCCCCAGCAAATAGGAGTGAATTTTTCCAAACTTCCATGATACGCTCCGGATAGTTGAGGTGAAGTTGCAGTTCCAGTCGTGGATTCGGGAATAATAGTTTTAGTTTTAAGTCCCGCGGTAACTCTTGACAACATCGGCATAATTGTTTCTAGGTAGTAGTTCTAGAAGTCGGTTTAAAAAGTTCCTTTTTAAACCGACTTCAAAAAAAAAGGAGGTGGTTCTCAATTCGACTGATTTTTTTGTTGTTTGTTTGTTACATAATAACTTCAAGAATTGTGAACCGATTTCAAAAAATATTTTTGTGTGTACTTCTTAGTTGGTCCCATTGTCACCATATTGAAGTCGTTTTTGCTAAAAATTCTGAACAACATTATTATTGAAGTTATAAAAAGTATCACGAGTGTGATTTAATGCACTTAAGAAATTAATCGCAGTCAAATAAATAGTGATATAAAACAAATGCAACTGTTGCCCACTTCAAACTGACCAAAAGTTATACATACTTATATCTTGCAGTATCCAGTAAGTTACTTCAGCTCTTGACTGTTCTTGTCTTTAGAACATCTAGGTACCTACTTCAGAGTCAAACGTGTCTTCTTAGGCATACTTTCTCAATTTCAGATAAGCTAAAATGACGTACATGTGGAGGGTTTGGGATCTCGCACAGCGCGTCGTGTGACATATCACGCGCCATAAACCAAGCCGCAACCGACACGGGGTACCGTCAGCGTCACTCTGCACGATTTCCGACCTTATTACAAATACATAAGGACTAAATGTAACTATTTTGGCTACAGTGTTGTGAAGCTTTTATTATATTCATCGGTAATGAGTTTTTTACCCTTATCTGTAAATGGTTCTATTATATTCCCACGTGTTAAGAATTGTTTTGCTAGTATGAGATTGGGGTAACAATACTTTTAAGACACGAAAAACCTTTGGAATTTTGATGATCCTTAGGTTGAGGCCTTTGAAAAGATAACTTTTAATGGTGTGATTGCGACAGCGTCCAATTATACTAATTTAGTCACCTGTTACTTAATTTGTGCTATCCATGATTTTTCATAAAAAGTAAATGCAAATATAATGCTTCTGAAGTCTTCTTACAGTATATCATTAAAGTATACTAGTTATTTAATTTGTTTACCTACAGTTGACTAAATTCACCTATACCCTTTAACTTCTAGGTAATTAAATAGTGTAATAATACGTAAAGTGCATTCGCAGGTACAAGTTAGTTGGTATATAATACACAAAGAGATTGTCTCGTACCTATAATATAATAAGTTCAGAGTAATACAAAAGGCTCTATAATATTTCATGAGTGAGTTTCTAAATTTCTACCAAACTAGCAAAAGGTCAAGAGAGGACACATCACAATCATACCAATAAGTATTTTGGTCATAAATCGATATAGAAGCTGGACGGTAGACGGATTCGGCAACGTCGCGCCCGCCCGCCCACAAATAACGCCCTGTTATCTGCGTCCGGTTATCAGATTCAAAAACGAGTTTTACATTTACTTATGAACGTACTTAAAAAACATTATTATTTTTAGCATAGCTACATTTTAAATTGTTACAGTATACAGAAATGTACCTAACAAATAGTATTGTATTGTATAATTTGTTTTCTATCACAATCTTGGACACTATCAAGGCTAGTCCTACTTTTGTACCTGCTGGATTTAGATTTATAATCATAACGTCTTGCTTTGTTTTGTGTTACTCAATTAATGAAAATAAAACTACAGGTAACAACTCTGTGCTTGGTTCCCAAGACACGGGGTGTCCTAGTTTGGGGTCCACTGCTAAAGTCATTAGCCATATTATATTAAAGCATGATTCTTCTGTAAGTCTCTGCTTGTCTTGTAGTACATTATATAGTGTACTAGCTGTGCTCGCGACTTCGTCCGCGTGGAATAGTAATTTTTCCCCCGTTTTTTTTTACATTTTCCATTATTTCTTCGCTCCTATTCGTTGCAGCGGTGATGTTATATAGCCTAAAGCCTTCCTCGATAAATGGTCTATTCAACACAAAAAGAATTTTTCAATTCGGACCAGTAGTTCCTGAGATTAGCGCGTTCAAACAAACAAACAAACAAACAAACTCTTCAGCTTTATAATATTAGTTAAGATTAAGATTTAATGTGAAATCAATTGATATTAACAGACATAAATGTGTGCGGTAAAGAAAATTCCAGCTAAAAAATTCTCTTACAATCTGAATAAAAGTTAAGTTCGACCGAAAAGTATTCTCTTCAAATATCCCGCGGACGAACAGCGTTTTTTGTTGCCCCCGCTCTTCGCTAACTTGCTTTTATTATAAGCCCGCCATTGTTCCCTCGCAAAATTTCCCTCAGCCTTTTCCAAACCCCAATCGAGCCCGAATCCCCGCGTCTGTCAATGTCGACCGTCGCAAAGGTAACATTAATTAACAAGTACTATATTGAATCTGTTCCGTAGGTATCGAGTATACTTTCGAAGTAATTACAGGACGTCAGCGCTGTCGGTCGCAGTGAACACGACAAAGTAGAGGCGAGCGGCAAACAGCCACCCCGCGGGCCGTACCGAGAATCAGGTGCCATACAGAGGTGATGCAATTCACCCGCAAATACCTCCCCTTAATCAAATCCCGACCGTATTCCCTCGGCGCTGCGTGCAATATGCCGCGTACCCATACCACCCGCAGGCTACATGCAAACGTCAGGCCCGCACCGTTGCCAATGGTTACATCCGGGCCTCGATCCCCGGGCATGCATGCTCTATATTGAGTTAATATTTGACTAGGGATGTTCGCAGTGTACCTATTTATATTTTGCACGGCAGCTACGATTCCCAGGTCCGACAAAATCAATACGCTCTGAAAAATCATAATAACGAGAGGTAATTTGCACTTTATTGCCGGTCGGATACGGTCGCGGGTGACACGGCATTATGGCTAAATGAAACTATGAGCGGCGTAGTGTATGCGTACTACAGCCTCCTTTGTGCGGGGCAATTACGTTAGGCGACTGTGCTAATGCCTGTAATTAGAGACGGACAGGATACCTAACGTGTCTACCGCAGAAGTATGTAAGGAATAGAACGGCCATTACGTCTTATATTCAAACAATCACAGCGTATCAACTTCGTGTTTGACATCTTGAATTAGGTTCGTATTGAGTTTTGCCCTAGAAAATACGTAGGGGGAGTCCCGAAGACTATCAGGTAACACTATGGCAGTGGATACTACTAAGATGAACCACCTATCAAAAATCAACTTAAATTTTGTTCTAATGATAGGTACATCAAGACGGTGTATAACGATAGGTGTATAACCACGGTTTCCCGGACTCCCCTACTTTTCCGTGCGCTGACGAAAAAGAATACAAATCACTGCACCATTTCTTTGAGTAGGTGGATCGAAAGAGTTTACCAACGTAAAGAACTTCTTGAGGCTTCTCAGCTACTGGCAACCACCGTACACTCAGTTTGTGATTTCGGTCGCATTTCGAGCAATCACGGCGGTGGAAAATGATAAGTGATTGATTTGGTTACATGTTCATTCACGTAGCGACTTGGGTCTCCCTCTCTCTCTGTGTCCATCAAATACCTTAAAGATAAACTTGTCCAACATCGATAGATATGACTTCTTTTTAATACAACACAAATATTCTTATTTCATCAACAAAGAGTCTACGACGACATGAAAATGTTACATGTTGAAAATAATATTTCAATTACCCATATTTGTAAATATAAGAATACGTTTCACAGAACACAAAGAAATGATTATTAAACAAAACTCAAGAACTCTTACAAACAAGCAAAGATTCGTATACCCGTACACAGTTATCGCCCACTTAATAATGAAACAAACCTACATATTATTTCTCTTATTCAAAACTGCTACGGTCGTACTCGTACTACGAGAGAACGTAGCATTAGAGGGACGCAACTTTTAAAAGCAAATAAATTATTCTACTTTGTGTTCGAAAATAAAGCTAGCATTTAATTAGTATGAATGTTTGCTTTCATAAGAAACTTCTCGTCGAAATTACAAGAATTTTAATAAACTTGGTCTTTGTTAAATACTAAATTATATTTTACTCACTTTTTATTACGTTTTAGCTGCTGCCTGCGGCAATTCGTGCCTAAAACAAGTCTGCTACAGAAAACTTTTTAAACGTATCTGAATAACTGTGGGTAGGTGTTTTAATAATGTTATAGAGGGTTATAGTAGAAATTGTATTTGTATTGGTCGGGGTGTTTTCCATGTATAATATTATGTTTTTGTTCAAGGTATCTAAGTAAGTTTTTCAGTGGTCTAGTACTCATAGTACAAGCTTCAGCTTAGTTTGGAACTAGATGACGCTGTGTGGCCCAGCGTGGTATGTCTTAATTTATTTTATTTTAAAAGGTGGTGTTAGGTCAGAGCTTTCAAATCTACTGCTTGTGGCAGTATTAAACAAAAACAATAGTCATTATAAAATACATGCTACGTGTTGAATAATCTTCTTTCCAGAGTATGTAACCAAGTATTCCATGCCATCTTGTCAGTCAAAGCAGTGTGTAAGTGGACGCAATTTTTTTTAAATATCCCAATATATTTAATGGGTCTAGCAAATGTCATTTCTCTAAACATTTTACATGTCCAAACTAAATCCCAGAACAAACCGCAATCGGCGCGTCCCTCTGTCATCCTTTCACAGATCACCTTTATCACGTCGACATTACGTTAATCCGGCATCACGGGGCCATCTCAGATACGTCACGGTGTCCGTCGGCAATCGTCCTGCGACCGTACCGCCCAGCCTTACCGCCCGGCCTTACCGCCCTCGCCGCCTCACTGCCCGCCCAGCGCCGTCAATCCCGTCAAATGAGGCTTGAACCAGCTCGCAGAGATAAAACACTGAGCCCACGCCTAAGGGTTTCCAAATGCTTTACAAATGACGAGATTTTTCAAGTTACGACATAACTATATTTTTCCCTATTTAGACAGATCGGCACGGTGTAACGCCCAGGTAAACGGTGTTTCCTGATATTCCCTTAGTCGTCTCTTAGGGCACTCACGTCATGACATGGGGTGATCCTATTCTAAATCCGGAAACAACAAGGACAATTCTTTATTATATGGTGGAAACATTAGATATGATTATCATCTCATCATACAGTAAGACTTTTAAATAGCTAGCTGATAAATCATATAGAAAAAATCACTCATCTTTTATCAATCATGTAAAGCGGGTCATATGTATAGTACCTCAGCTATGATTCATATTATACTACCAACCGTCAGTCCTTGTAATCGACTACTAACCACTACACTACCTACCCCCAATGGCTGACTCATATGTCAAGATTGTGGACAGTGGTGGGTCTGCTCTGCTTACATTGTGTCTGAGTAGTGCATTACTTTCTGAAACTTGTCACAGCATATAAGTTTAAAATAATGTTTTCCTGCCCATTATACTTCAGTAATGTAATGGTAATAACTATGTTCCCATTTTGTGCAAATGTTTATAATGTTAGCGTTTATTACACACATTAATACATTTTATACCTTTAAGTTGGTAATACATTGCATAGCTTATTATTTCTCTGATAAAATAGTCTCTCAGTTGAAATCCGGCGTGCGAGTAGGAAATTAAATTAAATAGTCACTCAATTGACATCTGACGTCCAAGCGTATAAAAGGCAGACAAGTTGTCAGTTATCGACATTCTGTTACGAGACGCCGGACCGAACGGACGTATAGAGTGATTTATGTGGATTATGTGCATTATTATGTGGATTACCTGTAAAACAGTAAGTGTTAATAGATTTATATTTTATTGATTGAATTGGTAGGAATTGATAGGAATGTTAATTATGAGGGATTAGGTTAGGATAGGATTAAGGATATTAGGATTTGTATACCAGTGAAGTATTGTATTTGAATGAAAAATAGTGAATAAAGTGATTTAATCTTGAGTATTTTGGTTCTTATTTTCATAAACCCACTCCTTCTGAACTGATGGCCAACAGTTCAGAAGTGGGATCGTAAGAAAATTCTCTTAATTTTCTTTTCACGTCCACAATAACCGAGAATGGGCGAACTTTTTTTTTCAGCAATAATGTATGGCTTTAAAGTGAATAGCTGTTCAGTTACCACTGGCAAATGGAAGTAAAATCAGTAGTGAATAATAGAATAACTAAAGCGGTACATGTTTGAATATTTTTTTTCTTTGACCACGCCCAGTTATTTTATTTTCGTAATAGTCATTTTCTTAGCACAAATAGAACTAAATACTCAATACTTCGTTGCTTGCTGTGTAATATCCTTAATTCCTTAAATAAATAACAGATTAAATTATATTGTTTCACGTATTATGGGAGTCGGGGTAGATTCCTAATTGAAACGGACCTCAATATTATAGACTTGTTGAGTTGTGCGTGCATAGGTTTATTTTTCTATCGCCCAACGTGTATACGATGTACTCTTAACGCAATAACGAATACATGTCGTTGGAGTCTGGGATTAGGGCGTAGCTCTTAAATACCGTTGTTACAGATTTTAAGGTAAAATGTCACATGAATGAATGCCTAACAAGCTAATCTAGAATTATAAAATAAGAATTGAATAGGAGACAACAAAAATTAGTGATAGGTACGTACGTGTGCAAATATTCATTGAGGAATCACATAAGTAAAAGAGCTTGGACAAATTTAACGGTTATCAGTAGTATTCAAATATATTACAGGATTTGGTAAAGTAATAATAAATGATAAATAGGGATATTATCAATGATCATATATTTGCTAAATATGTATTCACTGGAAAGCTATTTTTAGGTATGGTCATGCAAGAAAAATAAAATGGTTTACTCGTGTTTCTTTAAGTGGATTCGCAATGTATATCATAACTTTTTATGACCGCGTTTCGACGTGTAGTCTGCTAGGCCTTCTTTAATGATCTAGTGATTTGGTGATCTAGGTAATCTTGCACTTTGTGGTAGCCATTGGTAATTGTACATGACTCTGTGCGAGATTTAAATCGATATAATACTTAGATCAACAATATGTTGCGGTCAAACGTGTATTGGGCACCGCGGTTAGGATTTTTATTTCTTTGGATAATTCTTTAAGTGATTTACGGGATTGGGGTCTGTAATGTAGACCGGAGCACCCTTCTGTGATACAGGGTTAGTTTGTGAGGCTGATTCCCATAAGGGCAAACTGTGGGATATGATGCTGTGGAAGTGACTGGATTGAATTAGCCTTGAGGTATCGATGTCAGTTCCCTAGTTTTTTTTAATTAGGTAACGTTATGACAACTGAGTCCGCCCGTTGTAACTTGAGAGTTCGCAGTTATCCCTGGAAGGGTCGTGCATTCAGCGGGTTCCGTGTGTTTACTGTTCATGGTTATGTGAGTATTTATTTGACTCACATTCATATTTACATCGTCCCACGGAAGTGAAGTAGGTAGTAGTATAAACTGACCGAAGCCTCGGTTCACAGAAAAATAAAAAAATTAAAAAATTGAATTAAAATGAGTCTGAAATTAAATTTGTGTGTGTCCTATATGGACGGATATCCATTGGAATTTACAAGAAAATAATTGTGGTAAACTAATGTAAGACTGTGAGAGAGTATTGTTCGCTTAGTCATATTTTTGCTTGTTTGTTGATGGGATAAGATTAAAACTTAACGCTGGTAAAATGGAAATAGACCTAGGAATCGATGAAATAAAGGAATAATCTTACTTGTTTCATTGGATTTGGATATGACTGTCTATACACTTGTTAAATATTATTGCAAAATTCTGTGAAACAATAATTATACCACTGCTGAAATTTCCTTACAAATATTTTTGATAAATGAAGTTCATTGAGGGTTTGTAGAATCGCTATTACACAATAAATATGATTTGGAATGGCTAAGAAGACATTCTTTCACATTTGCTTTTGGAGGAGATTGGGCTTAGGGTTTTCGGCTAAGGATTTATCTTGCTCGTTATTCAGGGTAGGTATGTTAGAAAAGTGGGTTTTGGATTGAGTGGCTGCTTCAGCATCGGAATTGGGACGATTGTCACTTTCTTTAGAGATCTTGTGGTAATGAACCGGGGTTCTATATCCTTTATTACTTTTAGATAAGTACTCGTTATTTGTCTTCGCCACTATACAAGCCTTTTTAAAAGGGGTTTCGTATACTTTTAAACATTATATTCTCATCCTTTGATCTGGCTTGGGTTGCACAAGGTTCGAATAATTTCCTTCTGTTAATAATGTGAATGCCTGGAGTGGCCCAGTCACAGAGATTTGTCTTTCGTCTGCCTTGGCCTATTTCTTAGTAAATACATACATGCAGTATTTGTAAAAGGATTAATTAATTTTAATGGTGTCAGATGGAAAACATTGTCTGTGTGGGATACTTGAGGGATTTTATAATCAATTTTTTCTATATCTCAGTCCGATTTTCGAGGCTAGATCGATGTGTGAGGTTTGCGCCCGTGAAGGCGCCCAGGTGCTGCCATTTGGTCGCTCTGGTTCGGGTTTATAATGTCTATTGCTGTTGACTTACTGATAGGTTTGAGGTAACAGAAAAATTTATATTTTCGGGCCAGTGCGTGATATTCAAGTGGGTTCATCAAAAGGGTCAGGGGATATGGATAACATTGGAAATTGGTCGGAGTCTGAGAGAATAGTGGATTCGGATGAATTTTCATTATCGGAGGTCGGGGTCTATATATAGGCAATCATGGTCTACATCATCATTGTGCTGCTCAAGCTCTGAGCATAGCCCGGTGCACTCAACGAAGAGCGATGATATATCACATTATTACGATCTTTTGACTTTGAACCATTTTCAACTGATATCAGTAGCCCGTCTCTGTCTGCGGTGCCCCTAGGGAATGATCTAACCTAATGATTTTGTGATTAGAATAGATATTCATTACTGTATCCTATACGGGTGATTTGGTGGACACTGCTGATGTTGATGATGGTGAACTTGTTGTGCAGTTTAGGGGGTCTTGCATCTGTGAGCGGTCTCTTCCAGACAATCTTGGGGTAGAGGATAGTTAAAAGATGAGGATGAGGTGATCTATCAACTGAGTGAATTACAATTGATGATTGATGAATGTGAACAGCAAGCGACCTTCCCTCCCTTCGAGTATTTAAGGTTGTCTGTTACAGCCACGCTGTAACAGATGAACAGATAGCAGTATTCGGTCCGGACATGCTTTTTGTAGAGTCATAGTACACTTTTTTTTTGGTTCTATAATCAATGGGTTTCGCCGCGCACGCGATGAGAGAAGGGTTTTGACGATTTTTGTTCATATCTTGAATTGAAATGAAAATAGAAGCTTTAATTACATGGATTTAAATAGAGATACTCATTAATCTCCAAGTAAAATATGGAAAGGTTATGCTAACGCCATATTCGGAGAGTGGATTCTGCCCGGGGGAACCGGCAGGAAACAAGATGTTACTCTTTTTCTATCGGCAATTTTTGTATTACAATGTTTTATTGTTATTATGCACTGCAAAGTTGCGTTTATATAATGCAAAATTCAAACTTGGGTAACTTTAGTGAAATTCTATTATGAATCCCATATTAAAAAAATTATGACCTGTGTATACCAAAGATAGTGTAGCTTCCTAAAGGCTTATAACTGATTAGGTTTTGACAAAAGATTTAACATTTTGTCTGAACGGTATTCTGTCGAATAGGTGAGTTGTGTTCTGTCGAAATATGGCTTGTCGAAATAGAATATTGTCGGAGTACCTAGTGTTTTGTCTGACTAGAAATCTGTCGAATATGTGATTTGTTGAAACAGTGTTCTGTGGAATCATCGTACGTCCGAAGAGACTTCTAGTTGAAATAGTGTTTTCGAAATTCAGGATAAGATTCATGAAGGAGATATCAAATCGGATCAGTGTTTTTAGGGTCTGTTAGGTGTGTGGGCAAATTTACTCTCTGGCATTAGTGTTGATAAATATGTAAATGCGATACGTAAAGAAATAAAATAACATACTCTTATAGTAGGGACAGGGTTCATAACTTAAGGGTTTTCTTCCCAGGGTATATAGGTGAAATGAGATTATTATTGGGCGTCTGAAATTTTTAGGAGTATATACAGGAACTTTTTGACTCTTTCAAATGTTTTGTTTAAAATGGAATTTTATCCTAACAATACTAGTTTCTTGACCTAGTGTCTTAAAACAACATCTAGTGCTTAGTTTCCAACTACGTCAGATATGAATCGGCAAAAAAAAAAAAAAAAAAAAAAAAATGTTTGAGAAAATTGAACAACGATTGTACACTGAGTAGTGATTCAACGATTCAATTTTGTACTATCTACGTCGTACTATGTCGACAAGAAATGTGTCAATGATGCCTTAAGGAAACAAAATTATTTTTTAGGAGAAAACTATATAATTAAGGCGATTTTAGGGATTTTTGAAAATAAAAATTTTTTGGGAGTTGGTACACTAAGTAGTGATTCCATGCATTAGAACTTGGACACTGTTAGTTGATTTTGACACTACAACGACTAGGCAAAACTAAGTACTTGATATGAATTTCAACTTGATAGCTCTACGCGTTCATGAGGAAAAAAAGAAAAAGTTTATATTTATTAAAAAAATATATATTTTGTAATGTAACTAAAAATTTAAGGTTTTCGGAATATTTCATTCATGTGTGCTATAAAACGTTGCTTCATGCCAAATTTCAAGATTCTGGGTCGACTGGAAGTACCCTTTAGGTTTTGATTCCCTTGCAAGTGTCAAAAATTTTCGGCATAAACGGCTGTATCTTTTGATTGCGTTGGCTTAGAAGTTTGATTTTTTCACAGCTTCAAGGGACAGTAGACCTGAGTAATTGATATAAATTTCAGCTTCATACCTCCACGCGTTCCTGAGAAAAAGGGTCTTGACAGATGGACGGACGGACGGACAGACGGACAACGAAGTGATCCTATAAGGGTTCAGTTTTTTTTACTTCTGAGGTACGGAACCCTAAAAATGGAATACTTTTGCATTCTCAATGTGATTTTTCTGCTTAGTAAGAGCGGGTTAAGTGGCCAGATTCTTAGCTGAACACATACAATGTGATAGCGATATTACTACTTATTTGTCCTATTGAAATCGGATGAATAGAATATTATGTCTTTTGTCAAATAGACTCTCGATACATTAAGTGTCAGTGAGTTGCAGTCATTCTTATGAAATTACCTATTATTTCAATTTTTCATTTCTGTCCGTGCTAGACACTCACTGTGGGTCAGTCCGAGCATTGTAATATTTTAAATGGTTAATGGATTTTGAACATTGAAGGCACTTCATAAGCCTTTTTTTTTTCCTTATAAGTTATGATCGCACGCTGGCGGGAACAGTTCTGGTTGCATTCACTATGGTGGTCGTTGCAATATGTCGATGAGATGGTTGAGGTGAGAGGCTCTTCAGGGCCAGGGTGTGTTCCTTTTTCTTCGTTTTGGAACTCGTCACAACACCAACAATGTATGAAATGTTTAGCTGACTTAATTGATTTATCCGAAGCGAAGCGAGAAGCGGGCTGCTAGTATTTTATATTCTGTTTTGTATTGATTTTGTAGGACGCGATGTTTTTGATGAATCTTATTCAACACCTGATCTGTCTTTCCTTTACATACTTAAGTTGAAATGCCTATTAGACCAGATGACTGTATACGAAGTGGAGGAAGTTTGAATTACTTTTTACAGCTTTCATGTGTTATAGGTAACCACGGTACAGGTAAAATTGAAACTATAAAAACAAACATTCATTATAAGTAGATATTCAAAGGAGTGGACTGATACAGGCTGATGATGATGAACCTGATGAAGATGCTGATGAAGATGCTGATGAAGATGCTGATGATGATGATGATGATGATTCAAACGAGTACGGTGCTAAATATAGTATCTATATACGTACATGTAGCCCATGTTTGCAACAATGAATGTGTATTTTACGATAACAATACTAAGCTTTTAAAAGTTTTTCAGATACCCACTACTACGGAAGAAGATGGATATGGATGGACAGTCGAGGGCAAGGAGTGAGGAAGGAATGGAGCCCAGGTAGGGCAGGAATAGAGCCCAGGCAGGGCAGGAGTGGAGTCCAGGTAAAGCAGGACTGGAGCCCAGGTTAGAGGGCATAACTAGAGCCCAGGTTAGAGGGCATAACTAGAGCCCAGGTGAGAGGGCCAAACTAGACTTTACTTGACTGGACTGGAGCGGACTGGACCGGACCGGACAGATGGGACAAGAGGACATCTCAAGAAACTGCTAAGAAGACACCAAGCTGAAACTAAGGCGAAGACTAAGGCGAAGAAGACACCAAGCTGAAACTAAGGCGAAGACTATGGCGAAGAAGACACCAAGCTGAAACTTCTAGTAGCAAGCGTGAGGACCCGCTTCGAACAGGATGGCCGAGCTGTTAGCGTTTATTACACACATTAATACATTTTATACCTTTAAGTTGGTAATACATTGCATAGCTTATTATTTCTCTGATAAAATAGTCTCTCAGTTGAAATCCGGCGTGCGAGTAGGAAATTAAATTAAATAGTCACTCAATTGACATCTGACGTCCAAGCGTATAAAAGGCAGACAAGTTGTCAGTTATCGACATTCTGTTACGAGACGCCGGACCGAACGGACGTATAGAGTGATTTATGTGGATTATGTGCATTATTATGTGGATTACCTGTAAAACAGTAAGTGTTAATAGATTTATATTTTATTGATTGAATTGGTAGGAATTGATAGGAATGTTAATTATGAGGGATTAGGTTAGGATAGGATTAAGGATATTAGGATTTGTATACCAGTGAAGTATTGTATTTGAATGAAAAATAGTGAATAAAGTGATTTAATCTTGAGTATTTTGGTTCTTATTTTCATAAACCCACTCCTTCTGAACTGATGGCCAACAATAAGTAAAAGTTCCTTCCCTGCCCGTATTTGATGAAATGAGCCATGAAGCGATTGATAAAGCGCTGGAGGTAAATCGACCGCGACTTTTGTTTTGTTTAGAATTCATAAATATGTAAAACTTAACTCTGGTATAGGTACTCCACCTACAAGCTTCCTTTTATAAGCCAAAAGAGAAAACGCTAAACTCATATTAAAGTTACCTTACATGTAGGTTTAAACTATTCGTAAGTAACGTTTGTAAACTATTCGTAAGTGTTTTAACACTTTTTTGTAGGTCTATTGAAGAAGAATATCCCACCATGCATTGTTTTGGCATATCTCAAAGGGTTTAAGCAGCGTTTTCATCGGTTCTAAAGATTACGCAGACGTAAAATCACCGATTATTCCAATTACTTATACTGCAGAACAGTGTTAGCTGTTTCTTTATTACGATCCTCAAACACTTAAACAACAAAAAGGTAAGTTTAAACACGTAGGATCAGGTATTGGTCGGACAAGCCATCCCATTGATATATCTCAAAGGATTAAGACGCGTTTGTTTTCATTGGCACTAAAAAAAGTACACGGAGGTTGCATCACCGGTTATTACAATAATTGCTGATAAAGGTATGCAGTTAGTGCTGAAAAGTTTATCTTTTTCTTTGTCAAGATCCTCAAATACTTAAGCAACAAAAAAACCAGCCAAATTTCCACAATAGACATACGGACGGACAGACATGACGAATCTATAAAGGTTCCGTTTTTTTCCATTCGGCTATGGAACTCTAAAAAGGCAAGTTGAAACACATAGGCAGGTGTTAGTCGGACAAAGTATTCGGCTCGCTGCGCCATCGCACCTTCTGCCCGCATTTTGAGAAATGGGCCATGAACAGATTGGCGCGATAGGACGCCGTCGGTGAATCGGTCCAACTCGCTTTCGGAAATCTTTTAGTTCGGTTGGTTCAAACTGTGTAGTTTGTTGGCTCATTTGGTAGGTTCTGTCCTCTAGTATGTGTGTCATGGATGAGAAATGGACATTTTGTTGTTATACTTATGTTGTTGTTGTTGTAAGTTAAAACTTGTAGTTAACTATGGTTTGTCGCAAATATTGCACCCGTAATGTTAGTAATTCTCAGGTCATGGAATGATCTGAGAAAAATCGTAGAAGCATAGAATGAGCTGATTGCAACATAATCTAAGGTAAAATATAATAGAATGTCCCTGAATCGGCCCAACTTAAACTCTCGGAAAAGTTACTGTATAGGAGTAGTCAACAACATTAAGTTTCTAAAAGTGACATTTGTTTCAATGGTAAATGAGGTCCTACATCACCCCCAGCGTCCTCATTTACCATTGAATCAAATGTCACTTTTAGACACATAATGTTGTTGACGTTTGATTCAATGGTAAATGGTAAAGGTTCCTACAACTGCTTTGACTAACCAGGTATCGTTAGCCCATTTGGTGGTGGTAGTGGCCATTGGTAGAGACGTAGAGATATTGGTTAATAACCACCCTCCATTTTGCTTTTATTTTTGAAATTTACTTACGTAGCTAACATATTTTGGAATCATGTGAACGTACCGTAATGTTGTTTGAAATTATGACGATATTCTTACATCAATAAATAAATTTTTATTTCCATCCATTTGCGGAATCTTAGCAAACGATTCAACGAGATTAGATTGAATTCGCTTAAGCGTAGAAGATTGAAGACCATCAGGAACATTTTCCCCGCCAATTCTACTAAAATTGCTTAAAATGTATGTATGTACGAAGGTACCTGTGAGAAGGAAACGTGTTTCCGAAGGTGCATTCGGTTTTAAATCCATGCAGACAAGAGAAGCGACCACTGACATTATAGAGTGAAACATCTACCTAAAATAGTGTTCTTTCCTTATTCTCTAATCTGGCAAAGTGATGGCGACCCCAGCAGCGAAGAATTGCGGCTATAAACTTGATTGAATATTTTCTTGTGCACGTTATTCCTGAGACGAGGGATTTATTATTGTGCGCGCACTGAGGAGCCGGCGGCGCGGCTCGGACACAATGGAATAAATAGCCGTGAGCCATATCTCCTTAAAATGTGGGTAGGTCTATTTGATACAAATAGAAAAAAAAACTACTGGACGGATTGTAACGAAACTTGGTACAATTATTCATCATACTCCTGGGCAGGTTATAGTATACTTTTCATCACGCTACAATCAATAGGAGCAGAATATGTAATAGGAATATGCGTGATGCGCGATCAAACATACAGATGTTTGATCGCGCATCACGCATAAACTTCTGCATGGAATTGAATGCGGTTTGCACCAATGTATTGCTAGAGATCTAACTTAAGATTTAGGCACCATTTCATGGAAGTCCGTTATTTTTGAAACGTTAATAATAGAAACAGCATTTTATTACCGTCTGTGATACTGCCACCTTTTCTTTATTATATTACATCGCAACTAAAGCCGGGAACGAAGGCAGAGGTGACGTATTCAGCAAAGGGCAAAGGTTGTGGTAAGAAAAATGATTTCAGCTCAGAAAAAGATGGTCACTCATGTTTCTTTTTACCTTTTTGCTTAAGCTTAAGACTGCTATGAAACCAGACACAATTTAAAGGCAATTGTTTGATTGTCATGTCACGCATGGCAGTTAACGTGTTAATAATCCTCTATATTTGATAGTAGGTATGTACTAAGTAATGTGGATTGCATAATAATAATTCAAATGAACAGATTGATAGGTACCCTTACTGGCACACCAAAAATTTACTACTAGGCAAAGTATTCAATTTAGACGGTCTTATCGCTATCAGCGATATTGTCTAGACAACCATTGGGTTATTAACAACATAGAAAAGGCAAGAAAAAAGAAGAGGGAAAGAGCAGTTCAAATAGAAATTAATATAAATATTTGTTGCATTCAGTCATTATAACTTAATATCAAAATTCATATTGCCCAAACAACGTGTAATCCCATAAATTTTTGCAAATAGGACGTCTAAATAGAGGTCCATTTTTTAGGACCTTTGTTATGATAGGTGCTTATATACCCCACTATTCGGGACCATTATCTGACGCGCAGCGGGGGCACTGCTGGGACCACGTATCCCAGAGAGCATGGGATGTCCCGATCGGCCAAATAACCAACATTTTAACTCGCTACCCAGGACTCAAAAGGTATTGAGTACATTTTGAGCAGAGCGGCCTATTATGACTTATCATAAAATACATACATATCGCATTCTTAATAAAATAACGATCTTGAGTTTCTAGACCTTTATAGGACCGGGACTTTCAGATAAACTAATTTTTCCAAAAAAATTGAGTTAGGTCGTTACTTTATTAAGAGTACATTGTATTAAAATTATTAAATAAAGGACTTAAATTAAAATGCGGAAGGTATAATATGTAGTTTCCCAGATCCCAGTTTTGTCGAATCCCGTGTCCCGCTCCGTCACTTCGCCCTGGCAACACTGTTCGTGAATCACCCGGGAACCTATTGTGGTGTACGATGACGGGCGATTATTCTTGCGACACCCTCGCACCAAGATTGCAAATTTTATAATTACCACGGCGAGGTATAATGATGGCGGTAGGTATCTAACTAATTTTGCTAGCCGGGTGCGACGCGGGAGATGTATTGCACAATCTATTTTATTTACTGTAGACATTAGTGTGCACTACACAAGGCGATATATTATTATTTACCTCTGTATACGTTGGGCTTTATTTAAAAACATCAACAAATGAATACACTAACATTTATAAAAACCAATACCTACTATTTTATGCATAGTTAGGTATATTAGTTAGGTAATCGGTTTTAATTAAATATGTATAGCTAAGCCATGTCTTAGCTATCGACCTTGTAGGCAATCACATATTAAGAACTCAAACGAAAATTCAATTAAACCATTTGATTTCAACTTCTCCAAATTCTTTATCACTTTATAACTTCATATATTAAACTACCTGCTTATAATTATAATATTTTATTGTGTATAATTTTTGACTAATTTTGTATGGGGTGGAGGGCTGATAACCCGAGACACAGGATTCATCCTAGTTCGGGTATCAGCCTGCCATATTCTCTCTTGAGCCCATGTTAGAATTTTGTATAAGATGTATGTAATAATTGGCAAGAATAAATGAATTTATTATTATTATTTATTATTATATGGACCCATAACATTACGAGTAAAATTTTTCCAATGAAGATTTAAGGTTGTAATTTCCTTTTTACAATCTCAAGTCTATAGTTATAAACTATTGTATCTGCTAATTTCGGCCGTATGAGGTACCTAGGTACGTCTTCTTCATATAACTAAATCTCTGTAATTAAACTATTTGATGTATTCATTTCCCCTAATAGAATACTTCATAAATAACAGCTTACCTATCAAAACATAGGTCCAGTTATCTATCCCCAATCGCTCAGAGTGTCAAGCCGGCACCTCCGGGCCCGACGCGCCCCACCGCGCCAGAGGACTATAAATCACCAATAAGATTCATGGCCTCTTATTGCGTCAACCCACAGATCACGCTTTACCGCCTTTTTACGCTATCTCACAGAAAAAAAAGGTTTTGCGTAACTATAAAAATATTAGGCGCCCGCCGCGAGCCCTCGATATATTAAACATGTTTTATGCGCCCGTTCAATCTGTTGACAGTTTGCGGAGAGCGCCCAACTTCTAAATATATTATGATACATACACGTCATGCCCAAAATTGCGTTGGCATTCATAATGTAGGAGCAACTTTTGCATGTGGGTTTTTGTCCGTGTAACTTTTTCGCTTGGCTTGCTACGGTGGCTCTGTAGCCGTAGCACTTGCTACGACTGTGTTTTCACTTGCAAATCCGATAGTATTGTGGGCGTTATGCTTATTTTGAACTAGTATTCCGTCCGCAGTCTTACCTAAGAATAACCATATAAATGTTATCTAGTAACACGTTAAGTACCCCGATTTACATCTTTGGGTAAGAAATTCAACCCACGATTCAACCTATACTAAAAGTAAGTAACTACTACGACTCAAAAGAAAAAGAAAAGTGTTAAGTTGATTTTTTTTTATACAGCTACTCCAGCTGGGTTTTATGAACTTTACTTTTGTACTTTATTGTATCGCACAATATAAAGTTGTTAGAGAAACGTAATACCTTACTAAATTCCAGCAACGCAATTCTAATACCCTGAACAATAGCCCGCACTTTAAAGACCGTTGCTAAAGGCGGCTTAAGTCGGCGTAGTCCATTTTCCGATGCTACAACAACAAAGCCCCATGTGTTACGGCTGCGAGTGGCATTAAAGGAAATAATTAAAAACCTTGTTAGTCTCAGCGCCAGCAATAAGAGCGGCAAAGGAGCGTCGGAGCAAAATAAAGTACGAAGCTGTGAGCCTCGCGTCTCGCCGAAGCCGCAGTACTACGGCTAGGGCTGTATGGCGCTACCTGTTTTATGAGCGGCCTGTGATGTAAGCAGTCACATTCAGTGCTCAAGGTTCTGTCTTACGAAGGATGGAAAAGGCATGATAATATACACTGCAGTTAATAGAAATACCCTTTGTTTTCATTGTTGTATTCCGTTTTGTTTATTTATTAGTTTGCTTATAGCTTATATGAGTTGTAAAGGCGATACATGTTTGCGTGTAAAGATGCCGTCCGTGATTGTTGAGGAGGGGTTTTGTACAAGTATTCAGGCCGCCATTAGTTTGGTCACGGCGGTCCTGTACCTGATTACCTAGGATAGGATCTACCTACCATTGATACTCTACTTAAAAACCTGTGGCGTCCCGCCTCTTTTCGTTCGACCTCATTGTTATCACGCATTTCAAATTCTAAAAAGCATATTGTACATAATGTCATTCACTTCACTGCTGTCATTCTTCCGCATCCATCTATTTCGCTTGGAAAATTGATTGAATATTTTTATACAGTTTTTATATTTACCTGTGTACATATTTCATTAACAACTATCCTGTCGCGCATTCTCCTTCTTTTCTTTTAATGGTGAGACGTGTATTTATTGTAAATATAATAGTGTAAATAGATAACCAACTTTTACTGCGCACCACGTCCCACACTGGTGACCCCGCTCGTTCGCGAAGAGCGCACAGGATGATCAGCCAAGCAAACGCAGTATGTAGACCACCATAGCTACCCCGACCTCTCGAGCGCGTCGAACGGCTCAATGGAGCGCCCAGCCGACCTTACCAACTCGGCGCCCGCGACTCCGCGTGTAACATCTGCCGATACCGCCGTGACACAGAGCACCATGGACGCTCTCACGCAGATAGTGGCCGCGCTCACTCAACGGGTTCAAGCGTTGACAGCGCGGGCCAGCGAGCTGTCGCGTCCACGGCAGCGCTCCAAACACGGCCAACGACGGAAGTCCAGCTCGGCACGTTCCCAGTCTGCCTACCGCACGTCCTCTTCGTGCTGGTATCATCGAAAGTTCGGGGGCCGTGCTAGGAAGTGCACGAAGCCGTGCGCACACACGTCGGGAAACGGGAGCGGCAGTCGGTAATGGCGACGACTGATTGCCCAGGTTCCGGTGGGTGATGTGGCGTCCCGCCTCTTTTCGTTCGACCTCATTGTTATCACGCATTTCAAATTCTAAAAAGCATATTGTACATAATGTCATTCACTTCACTGCTGTCATTCTTCCGCATCCATCTATTTCGCTTGGAAAATTGATTGAATATTTTTATACAGTTTTTATATTTACCTGTGTACATATTTCATTAACAACTATCCTGTCGCGCATTCTCCTTCTTTTCTTTTAATGGTGAGACGTGTATTTATTGTAAATATAATAGTGTAAATAGATAACCAACTTTTACTGCGCACCACGTCCCACAAACCATATCTATTAATTTACATCCGGATACAGAAAAAAAACACAAATATTACGAGTATTAGACTTAGGCGGGATTCAAAATCAGGTTCTCTGGCTCAGAAAATAGTCATTACAAATGTACCAACAAATCGGCTAAGAGAAGACGTGAGTGGGTGTTCTCCATTCCCCGGAGCGAATACCTACCACAAAACGTAAATGTACTGTACATAGCTATGATATGCAAACTAGTCCACATGCCTGGCGTTTTATTAAGAAGAACAAAGGAAAGTAAGAAAATTCTTACCTCGACAACCCTAAATGCTGCGAATTTCCAGGCGTCTACCTCTTTATTGCCCTCTCCTCGCCAAGACAAAAGAACTAAAACTGCACCTCGGGAATATTAATAAGAATTTATCCCGTGCCTCCATATCGACTGCGCTTCGCCTCCAAATTAAAATTCATAAAGCGCCGCTCACAAAAAATGCAATTTTACTTTGAATAGCAATTCCGTGCGGCGTCTCAAAGAAAATGGTCATGGCCAATGAGCAGCGGTGGACTCACTGTTCGTATTTTAAGTTTTTATATATTCACAGCATTTCTTCTGCATTTCACTTAAAGGCGAGCGAAAAGCCCAAAAATACTACCTACTCGAAGTGGTAGCCATCGACAGAAAACTGTAATTATGATAAGTACCTAGGTGTATGCTTTTATCACATGGTTTCTTGTTTCAAATTAGGATTTTCTTTAACTATGAGTAGTAGGTACAAGACAATAAATAGTATCATCTCCCAAAAGACCTACGACAGATCTTCATTCGCATCTTTCGAACATTAGGCGAGGCCGCGATAAAAAATATTTTATGAAGTTCCTAACTGTTAAAGACAGGCATTAAATATGAGGTCCATTTGGGAACTATGTACTACATATACTTTTCTAGTTCTAAGTAAATTTAATAGTGCTATGTAATTGTTTTAATAATCATACTTTTGCTTGACATCTTTATTCTTATTGACATCTTTATTTTTATTGACATCTTTATTTTATTGACATCTTTATTTTTATTGTATGTAATTCATAAATTTTATGTTATTTCTTTGACATTTGTATTTCATATAATTGATGAATTTTAGTATGTAAATTTTTGGTTTGACTTGTTAGCAAATTGGTGTAAACTGTAAGCTAGCATGTATTTATAATAAATAAATAAAAAATAAATAAATAAATAATAAGAGTATCTGGCTATCTCGTACTTAATAGGTGTCACGATTCGTAATAACTATTTTTATTAGGAAGATTGCCCTACTTTTCTGACCTTCTTTTAATTTTACGAAAAGATCCAATTTGTGACTGAACTATCAAATTATGCCACTGAACTGTTCAAGGGTAAGTGGGTATGTGTTTAACTACTTTCAGAAGCGAGACGAGAGTGGGCGGCCTTCACGCTTCAATAAGCTTTAAGAAGTCTTTTAGAAAATGCCTTCGATAACCAATAAACTAATTCTTGATAGAGTCATGTATCACCAACATGTACCTACTAATTTATTTACTGAAATGAATATCAAAAAGTGGGTACCTAAGCTATTTTTTAGAAGACAATCTTTACTATTTGTCATAACTAAAGGTTATTACTCGTACAGTGTGACATTGCAAATATTGATTCGATTATTATGACGACCGGTCTTGAATTCCTTGCGATTGTACCTACATTATCTAAGTAAGATGTTCTTGATTTGATTTGTCAATAGAGGGATCTATTTTTGGATACCTACCTATTTAGGTATATAGATAAATTCAGCACAAATGTGCTAGTGTTAGAATTTTAGGATCTGACAATAAACGCTCCACATAGCTGCTTGTTGTTAGATAACGTACCTACACTTAATGGGTCCACATTTCGCACCACATCCAGTCATACACAACAAATGAAACCTATTTATCTTTTATTATTTTGTAGGCAATACCTAGTCCAAAAACCTACAATAGCATTGAAATTTAATCCGCATCATACGTCTAGGCAAATAAGTACCCACATTATTTAATTAAACCGCAGTTCGGGATTATTTTAATCCACTCTGTTGATAATAATTTTCATTAACTGGTTCATAATGAAATAACAAATAGGTACTTACCTAGAAAGTTAGAATATAACTTTGTAGAGGATGTATAGACGACAAATTTGGTGAAAACTTAAGAGTGGGTTTGATACCCATTTGCTTAAGCTTGGAGTTGGACTGGTTGATGGTAGATACCTAGAAGTAGAAACATGATTTGACAAAATGTATATACTTGTTTTAGTCTTTTATTTGTTTAAATTGACTATTTACTTAACGGTCATGTCATGTCACGTTCGTATTGTCATGACAAAAGCGCTAGATTCTGTAAGAATTCTGACTTACAGTTACCTTGTTTACGGGCTTAGAGCCCAAAGTTAGGTCGGATTTTACCTAAGTATATTTTTTTTTTTAGGATGTATAAGATTAGTATGACTATAGTTCTAACTGGAACCCAAATAACACCCTAACCAAAACCACCACATTTGATGATTAGCGGTTCGAGTGTCACTATAAATGTGTAAATCTAACGCGATCTGCATCACGCAGCATCCCGATGAAAGCGACGGCGGGCGACACGAGCGCACACAATTTGTAATGGCGTCACGCGGTCTGGCAAGATGGCGGCGCGGCGCGGCCCGACCGAGCTCCAAAATGTTCCGCCATTATTTGCAGACTCTCGTTTCCCACTTTCCACCGACCTTCAACGCCGAAAAGTAATTCCGTCGACTGGATAATCGAGCTCTGTTTTTATCTTAGCCTTTTTTTAATTGCCGCAAGATCGAAGGATAGAGGGTCTTACTTTGATAAATTCAAACAGTTTTGAGGGTTACTCCTTTTGTAGGTGACGGTGGAGTAACATAAAACCATTAATAAGCCTCTTACCCTATCCGTCTAAGTCAACATCGGTGTTCTCGGAGATGCGGGGGCGGGGGGAAGGGAGGGCGGACTCGGGGCGCGTTGCCACGGCAACGCTCGGGGGCGCGGACCCGAATTTTATCGATTTGGGTACAGACAGCAGCCCGACGAGCTTTCGCCAACGGTAACACGATTCAACACCCGTGTTTGCGGATCTGGTAGATTTAGAAGGGCTTTGACATTCGGAAACACGTACGCTGTTTAAATACATACGTAGCGTGGAGACGCACGTCTATGGCAAATTGCTTCTGTACGTGCTATTTAGATAATGGAATTCACATTTGTATGCTTTGATCTTGTTTGATATGTATCAAATAGATGAATTTGATGTACGTACCTAATGGGGTAGTCATGTGTGAACTGTACAAAGCATGTCTGTGTTATGTGGGATAATTGAAGGTTGTTAGGAGCTTGTCTAATTATTAATCGAACACAAATAGTATGTATATACGTGGTACATAAACGAGGTACTATGTATCAGTATCGTTAAGAGATATTGCTCTACGAATATTCAAATTACCTAGTTCAATATAAGTCAGTTACCTACATATCTTAATTGCTGCATTTAACTATCATACAAAAATAGAAGAACCACCTGGCTTGTTCACCAAATAGTATCTATGTTACTTAAGCGATCATGTTTACACATAGAATGGTACCTGCAGGAAAAAATCTAGATTTGTATACTCGTAATATTCTTCTACGCGATATAATAAACCGTTTCCAACCAAAATACCTATCATGATTAGCAGCCTGCGGCAGTCCACTGCTGGACGCAGGCCACTCCCAAAATGCGATATTCTCTTCCCAAAATACTTGTACTACGAAATAATTATAATCTTATACCTTGTAAATCATTATGAATGATTAAATCTCATAAATTGAACAACTAAATGTCCAATACCATGTCAGTGAAGATAAAAAAAAATCCAGATTTAAGACTTCTTGAGAGATTTAAGAGTAGGTAGGTAACCTAGATACATTGATTCAGTAACATTGCCTTATCATCATCTTGTCTGAATATCGGAGTAACATCTGTTTCGAATGCCATCCATCCGTTCGGCAATTTCCGAGAGACATCTACCCGTCAAATTATTGACATTACGCACATCTGCCACCTAATTGAAGTGTCGGCCTAAAAGCTTTCTTTAGCTTTTGGTAAAAATGATAAAGTTTAGTTCGAGTAAGGTACGTAACAAAGTACCTACTTATGTGTATATTTTAATTTAGGTGTGTACTTTTCTAAAAGGTAATGTGCTAACATACATTTTATGGAAATAACGATATAGGAAATAATAAATTTATTATGATAGGGAAAACAACCCAAGTTAGAGCCGGTATGACTAAGTAGATACGAGGATAAACTATATTATGATATAGGTACCATATATAAGCACGGGGAATGATGGTTCTGTTATTATTAGCGTCGTTTTACATTTAGCTACGATTTTATTATATACCTACAAAAAACATTAAAATTACCTAATGAAATACATGCATAAAGTAGGTACAAAATGTCTAATTATTCAAAAAATAAAAGAAGAACAAAGATCGTAATTGTCCTCATCGACTTTCTCAGCTCTACTCAGATGAATTCAGTTCCATTGAATTAATAACCAAGGCTTGAGAAATCGAATTCATAGTAGTAGGGAATCAGGACAACTCTTGGCTGATGTAGGTAAGTATTGTAATAACTGGATTTTTGCTTCTGTAATCCTTGAAGATTACAAATGAAAATTGGGCTTTTACACGATACTAAAAATCCACACCAATTACCTACCTAACTGTAAAACAGCATTCTCATTTTGCTATGTGATTGTACGTACGTACAACTTCATTGGAATAGGTACGAGTAGGTATATACCCAATGGGCCTGTTTCCGTAAAAAATGTAATTAGTCCGTCTTTTAGATTGTTCAAAAATAAAAGACACGTATTTTTTTATTTGTAAATTAGACCAAAAATTACAAAGATATAGCCCGTTAAAATTACGCGTGACGTCACAGAGTGGGAGTTTTTACGCCACTAAGTAACGTCAAAGACCCCCACTCCTAAATTTTGATGCCTTGTATCTTTATTATTTTTTGTTTAAATAAAAAAAGGAAAAATACGTGTCTAATATATTTTTATAATCTAAAATGCGGACTAAATATAATGTAATTATTTTGACCCTGGAAACATCCCCATTGCATCAAACTCATTGAAGTAGAACAAATGTAATGTTAATGAACTCGTGTTCCAATTTTGTCAGCCAACGTTGTCCAAAATACTTGTCCAACAAAAGTGCAAAACAAGTTAGGCGACCTACATTCGGGGCGATATAACACCCCGCCATGATTCACGCAGATCCACCCTAAACTACAATCCAAGGAAAATAAGAACAGTAGTTGTTATTCCCTGGCGGAACCAACTCTCGGAGCGATTTTAGAGCGGGGATAAAAAGCGGAGTGGGTCGTAAAGGGTTCTCGCGATCTATTGCGCCCTACGAGACGAGGTTGTCAAAGAGAGAGAGTACAGAAGGGGCGACGGCACAATCCTGCCGATTTTTAATATTTTTTATGAGGTGAAGAATGGATATGAACAAAAGAAAAATACAAAAAGCTCTAAGCCGCATCGTGGATTTCTTCAAACCGCAAACATAATACCTCTACAAAAAAGTGTATCACAATAGGTATTTAGTAAGTCTTCAATTGTGGCTTAGCATTTCCGATATGAACACTTGGATACCTAATTAATTCTAGCAAAGCAATGTAGGTAGGTACTACCTTTTGTGATGATTTTTAATATTTGTCTAATTATTGCCCTCATTATTTAGTATGTTTTGTAAGAATTAAGTGGCAACACTGGTTTGTCACATGGACAGTTGACAGTGCGCCTCTCTGGCGGCAAAATAGGCGGGGGAAAATGGAGGGGAAAGCTGTGCTGGGGGGACGGACGAAGCAAGCCGGCATTCGATTAGCAGCATTGACCGAGGATAGACGTCGAGGGAAATCTATGTTCGACGGTAGTCTTATAGTTCAGGTAGTGATGTGATAAGTTGTGATACCTTTATACCATTCGACAGATTGAAGTTATTATATTTCAGAAGCGGCATGATACCTGCAGCCTACAAGGTACGGAGTAGAAATACTCTTAAAATTATTTAATTAATATTAATATACGAGATATTAATATAGACAAGATATTAAAGGCCGTCACTGTAATTTTTCATTAAATTCAGCTTTTATTTTTCTCTTCTCTTCATTTCCATAATGATGCCGTCACGAACATTTGGTTGGGGCTACTCCCTAACAATGTTACTTGGCGGTAGTATTGAGAGTGTTTAAAATAATATGGCGATTGGATTACGCCACCACTGACAACAGCTTGAATAATATTTGATCAAGGCTACTCTTTGATAGTGCTATTCTTGTTGGTCTGCATGAAATAATTTGTCGCGAATTCTATTTGGTCAAGGCAACTCCTTGATAATAGTCCGCGACGGATTCTCTGGCAAACGTCGGTGCTAGAATATTTATATTTATTGCATAAGTGTTTTCTGGAGCAGACCGCAACTTGAGTAATGTTCGAACAAGGCAACTCTTTGTTAATGTTACTCTTGTAAGCCTAATAAGGTTTATCGCACGACCCATTTGGTTAAGGCTACTCTTTGACAATGTTGGTCTGCGATAAAACGTTAGACTGCGGTCTGTATTAGAAAAAACTAGACGTTTGGTTGAAATTGCGCCGTTAATTGAAAAGATAAGTTTTATGAAGAGAGGAGAAAGTTAGAGTTCTTAACCTTTAGAATAGGAAGAGTAATTTATCGATAATAATAACAACTTCATTGAATATAAAACACTGAGTTACATTTTGTATATCACAACTGAAAAAAAAACAGTATTTTATGCTTGCTACCGCCAGATATCGCTCGTCCGACTAATTAACAATGCCTATCGCGTCATAGGAATCTGAGCGTTAAGTGTAGCGTAGAATGAGGTCAAAATGCTATGTGTCAGTACAGACTGATTGTAAGCGGCGCATTAACTTTTTATGTGTCCATTTGCTTACTTATGCGATAATGCGATACACAAATTATTATAACACAAGCTAGGCTGAGCCTGTATTATACGTACGTATTAATTCCTTCCCAATGTCTTTTAGTAAATACAACGATGTAGGTATACTAATGAAAGTTGATATATTTGATTTGGTTATTTCTGGGCTCAGTATTGAGTAAATGGGGCCTAGTTTAAAATATGTATATTCAAAGATTACTTCGCTAAGATTGGATACGCTTCTCAAAATTTAAGGCTATAAATGTCGTGCACAAAACGTTACATGTACAAGAGAAGGCTATGTATGCCACTACACGCAAGTAATCTAATTTATATGTGTGAAGAGAGGGGTGTTAAAGGTTTGATTTTTACTGAAACTGCTACCGCACCAGATTCTCTTGTACACACACGCATACACACCCACACACACCCACACACCCACACACACACACACACACACACACACACACACACACACACACACACACACACACACACACAGACACACACACACACACACACACAGACACACACACACACACACACTCTTACTTTAAAAATATATATATCTGAATATAATTATGTAATTTTTAGTATGTACACAATGAAGTACTTATTCAGCTTTAAACTCTTAATACTTGAGCCGGTATGGTTTGAGCCTAATGATCTGAAACATGTGTATTCAATTGCATAGGCCAGGCATCCGTCTCATCACACAATATGTCACAAGTTTTATTATAGCCTGTTAAATTTAATGTACCGTGTGGAGAGAAATAAAGACTCACGCATACGCACACACGCACACACACACGCACACACAACACACAATTGAATGTTATATTGATTAAATTTGTATTTTTAAAGAAATCTGTAACAACAGAGCCAAGGCCAATAGGTCTTAATAATTGCCTACATATACTAATTGATGAAATCTAATGGATACGCTGTTGATTTCGAATAAATGAATAAATATATTATTAAACAAGTAATTGGAGGCTATGTATGTCTCTACGGAGCTATGTATGTTCCACAAGTAATTGAAGGCTATGTATGTCTCTAGGGAGCTATGTATGTTCCACAAGTAATTGAAGGCTATGTATGTCTCTACGGAGCTATGTATGTTCCACAAGTAATTGAAGGTTATGTATGTCTCTACGGAGCTATGTATGTTCCACGAGTAATTGGAGGCTATGTATGTCTCTACGGAGCTATGTATGTTCCACAAGTAATTGTAGTTTATTTATGTCCTTAAGTAAGAAAAGACGCCCCTAAGAAGCTATGTATGTTTAATGATATTTGAGTCCTTGGATACCAATACAGAACTATGTATTCCACTACTATACAAAATTGGTTACGGAAACTAAACTATGAGGATACAGAATCGATATTATCAGACGTAAAGTAAGCTAAGCTCATATACCCACATACACAACCGCGTCACTCTCACGCATACACACACACAAACGCACATACACTCACACAAATGCGGAACCCAATAAATGCTAGCTTTCCTCGATCAACAGGTGGGACCTGGAGGCCTGAAATGCAGGGTCGCCCTAGATTAGGCTCCAGATTGATTAATGATTCAATGCTAATGAATTTTACCAATGATAATTTAACTATAATTCTTTATTTCAAATAATTGCATACAATTGATGGCATTCCTAAACTACTTGTCAGTTCGCCAACAGGGATGTAGATGATGTTGTAGGTTATTGATTTAATCTTTATTTCACAAAGTAGGTACACAATGTGTTCTGGAATGGAATATGTAGGCGGTGTAAATTTTTATTGCACAAATAATGGTAACAGACGACATGATGACTACTCCGCCTAGTAAAGTCCAAAAAGCCCAAGGCACAAGCAGCAGAGGGGACCATTGGTGGATGTCGATGCAGGCGAACAGCTCGTCGTATCCATGTGATGTTGTCCGTTGTCATCAGGGAAGTCTTGGTGGCTCGTAGTATAACTTTATTTATTTATTTTACACTAGACTGTACTTAAACCTATGTAAGTAGTTCTATGCTCGTAAATTGACACTATCAAGAACCCGGGGCGGTCGACTTGTTTTTGTTTTAATATTATTGTTTTTATTTTTGCATAAGACATTCATTCACTACAGAGATACATGAAGAGAGAATTTAAATCTGGGCTGTGCCAGTATTAACTTGTTAAAATTAGTGAGTGGCATCGAAATGAATAGGTACTATTGAATTTCTAAATTTAGAACCTGCGTAGGTATATTTCATTTCAGTGCAAGATTTATGATCTTACACTAAAATGAAATATCCTTCTTAAGTAAGGATGTTGATCTCCAATGTATTCATTTAAATGGGTACCTACACTTGAATGGTTCCCTAAGTGAAGCATGTTAGGTTTAGACTAGGCTTCGTCTACGCACGAGACGTGTGGTCCTCTTATGCGAGGCAAAAATTAACCTATGTATGTCGGCGGACGGTGCCTCCGTCGCATGGGCCATCGTTGCGGTGCCGAGGGTCGTATAGATAGAATAAACAGTCTTTGTTGCACAAAAGACATAACAAAGGACAGCTTAGGCAGTTTTGTCGCTTGTAGCGATCTGTACCAGATAACATTTAGACAGAGGAATGCAGTTTTTTAAAAGCCACGGGCAATCTAGTACAATACCATCCAATGCAAGCATTGCATAATTATACGAAGTAAAATAAACATATTCTATAGACATTATAAAAAAATCTATGGATATAGCATATTAAATTGATGTGGCACTCGTATTTACACTTAAACACACACGTATACAATACTTTCGCATACACATAAGTACATACATTCTCCGGCGCAACAGGCACGATAGGCACAACACAAACCTACCTAACTGGGGTGGAAAACTAAGGTTTGCCCCCCCTATTATTATTAATATAAAACCGGACCTTCCAGTTCATTTAATATAGACGGATTTAAAGTTATAAATTGTAATTGTTCCTGCGATACAGGCCTTGAGGCTAGTACAGCAGCAGCTGACAATTTTTTTAGGGATTTTGTAATATTTTTTTTTATTAATGGTTTAGCTCATTTGAGTTGTATGCAGAACGATTTTTATTATTGGATAAACATTTTTATTCTTACACAACACATGTACACGTACGTAATTATTATTTATATTGATAAAAAAACGGTAACGTTCTAACTATAGAGATGTAGGGCACTAGGTACTCTAGTCCACTTATAGCAACTCGATATCTAAGTGTGGCGTATTGTTTGCTTTCACATGCGTCAAAATATTTCATGAACTGTTCCCGCAATACGAGTATTAATGGACTTGTCTCTAAGAATAAGAATTTATTTATTTGCTAGAATGCGGTACATATTATTACAGATGATATGTATAATTGAGAACTAAACACATTCACTCTTCAGAGTTGTCAAATGAAATAAATTATTAGATTGGATACATAATTGAAATAAATTGTAACACGCCAAATTAAATTGATTATTAAATTGAGTACATACAAGTGAAATGAATTATTATACGTCAAAATATCATTAAAATTGAATTAAACAAAGCAAGTCACACGTGTGGTATAAAAACAAGGTTGAATAAGCCATATTCTAAACATACCTCTAATTTAAAAGAAAACTTACTAATTGTCATATCATTTGCGTTCATGGGTAACTTATTATATAGTTTGACAGCCATTGACTGACTGTTCCTTGAACGCATAGCTGTTTTCATTAAAGGCATGATTAATTTAATTGAACGTATAGACGTCTATCTCTAGGAGTACGTGGAATGTCCTACAGAGTCTTAAATAGCTTTGCGTGAGTTTTAACCTCATACATATAAGTAAGGGACAGTGAGTAGGTACTTTCAATTGTTTGAACAAAGTCTAGAGAAATAAAACTGTCTGCTGGGTAACAAATAACTTTGGGGATTGAGGTTTTCTAAGAGGAGGCGAAGGGAGATTTGGTCAATGGTGGACATGTAGGCAGTTAAAGGTTTGAAATTAGGACGATCATTAACTTTCAGTAAAACACTTTAATGATTAGGTATGTTCCAACATTGGGACAATGTCACTGAATTTCATTGGGCTTGGAATACGACCTGAATCTACTCATTAAATTGGTTATTAATTATAGCTAATGTAGGGAAATGGTGTGAATAATTTATTTTAAGACCATCATGGGAGATCATCGGTCCTTACAAACTTTATTTCTTGAAGGGTGTATGTAGTTATGTAATCTATATGGGATGTCTACTGCTTGTTCATGGATAAGCTTGTTCTAAAGAAGGTCACGCTTTATCCCTGTGATCATTACAGTTACGAATTTTTCTAATAAGATGAATGACAATCTTCCTGTCATGGTGAGTGACTTAAACCATTAATCTCAGTAAACCAAATCAGATTCTTTGTTTGTCAGAACAGGTTACAATAAAATAAACAAATAGTTATACATAGTTGGGTCTGCCTGTAAAGGCGTACAAATATATTTGGTCTCGGAAAAATCTTCTGACACAACACAAGGAAAAATATTGTTATTTATTTGTACCTACGTGTGAACGTACTTAATTGCCACTGACGATTGGAGGGGTTGATAAGTCTGAACGTCGTGGCCAGTTTACAGTTGGATTTGAAGCCGTGGATTTGCCAGTTTTCAGTGCTGCCCAGTGGCCTCTCCCAATGGTCATCACTTTGATCATACACTGTCAAATTTATTTTTGCATCTTGCATCAAGGCTTCGACCAAGAACTGTAAACAAAACTACCTTATTTATATCAAATGTCATCACAAGATAAAAGTGAATTTGGACTTTTTAAAATAATTAATGAATTCAAATTTATTCATATTTCCCTATTGGCTACCAATAGGTACCTGTCATTGAAATAGTATTTTTCTGGAGGTTGTATTTACTTACTAATGTGTTTCAGAATCACTGATTTAAAACGTTTTTGCGATCGAGAGGGAAGAAGCTGCCGAGATAGACACTGGTCAAAGCTAGTTACTAACCTGAGAACGATCTGACTCACACTGTGAGAGACCTGTAAACTATAAACAATTTTGCAATTATCATCACAAGGTTTCTTTTTGGTACCAATGTGTATTCCTTATTCTCCTTGTAACACGTTAGTGAAGATGTTATTAGTAAAGTATTTGAATCTAGTGCAGCGTCTACTAGTAGCGGCTAGTTAGGCTTCTCTTTTTCTTTCGTACACTCATGTCTATCTTGTACATAGGCACAGTAAATAGTTAAGTGTGGTGTAGTACCTAATATTAGTTTTTATTAATTTCAGTTTTATTTTTATATCTAGCTGTTCTACTATTTATTTTAAGACATTTGTTCAATTGTTCCTGTCACTGTTAATCTCAAATGGGCATACTTTGAGAACTGTGTTAATCAATTAGAATACTACCACCGAATGTCATGATTTTATACTTACCCGTTAATGATTAAAACTGATGTTGTATACATATTTTACGAGGAAATGCAAGGGGTTGTAATTTAACAGTAATTTGTTGTTATAAGTCAAACTGTTTTTGTGTTATTCATTTTTTTGTAATGTCAGGTTCCCATTTTATTTATTGAGATGGCGCTTTAACACTGTTGAATCATGCTAAGTGGTAGTTTCGATTGGCTGTCCTTGAATAAATAAATAATTATGTAGTGGTGCGTCGGGAGACGGCACGCTGTCGGATGGCCGAATGTGATGATTTTTAATATTTGTCTAATTATTGCCCTCATTATTTAGTATGTTTTGTAAGAATTAAGTGGCAACACTGGTTTGTCACATGGACAGTTGACAGTGCGCCTCTCTGGCGGCAAAATAGGCGGGGGAAAATGGAGGGGAAAGCTGTGCTGGGGGGACGGACGAAGCAAGCCGGCATTCGATTAGCAGCATTGACCGAGGATAGACGTCGAGGGAAATCTATGTTCGACGGTAGTCTTATAGTTCAGGTAGTGATGTGATAAGTTGTGATACCTTTATACCATTCGACAGATTGAAGTTATTATATTTTATTACTAACTTAGGTTAGGAGCCAATGATAACACAATAGAAATAATGGGTGATCAGAAGCCCAAAGGCTGAAGACAAAGCGATCTCGTTACAACATCTTACCAAATTTTCATTTTTAAAGGTCTTTTTTAACGTTTCGAGGACCGTACTTATAATAACTTATCGATTGTATCTGGATATCTAAACATAGGTATATTATAATTATTAATTGTGCACATATCTTTTTTTGTTAGGTACATATCGCTGAGTCAGGACGCGAGTAGGCACTTTAACTACGCCTGACGCAGGCCCCTCTGTAGCTCGTTACTCGTGTGGCCAGTTGCACCCTCCATTGTTACCGGTTGCGCACATTTCTACCAGCGAAAACAGTCCTGGGACCGTGACACATTTCGTGTTAAATCAAACGAGCTGCTCTTTAAGCAACCTTGATGGCGGGTGGCGGGTCCCATTTTATATTCACGTGATAAGATTGTATTTTTGTTTTGGCTTGTATTTTTTCTGCGCACCCTTTTTAGGTTACGTTAAAGTTCAATGTTAGGGCGTCTTTTTTGGGATTTTATATAATATTGCGTTACTGAGCTGATAAATAACTTATGTATGAGATTTAATCCATCGCGTATTACTGCTGCCATAGTAACATCAGCAAAACGTCGGAAATCAAGCAAAACATTGGTCTCCAATTAATATTAAAATTCTTCAACACTGGCGTCTTAACGACACAAACATAAATATATCCTCATTATCCCGACATCCAATCCGACCCATATATCCGATACCTTTCTCCCGACAAAAAGATAACGTATAAAAAAAGAATTCACGGAAATTAAAGACGCATCCAAGTTACCCCGGGCCAAACAATCAAAGGCAAACCCGGCTACGAGAAAAAAAACAGTTTTTCCAGCCGACTTCTGGAGGCGGCGTTCGCAAAAAGTATCGCGGGGTCCGATTAACACAGTATCCTTGAAGATGTCGCTCGCAAAAGGGGCACGAGGGGACAAAAGGACCGAAACATTTCTCATTGTAACGCAGGGCGGGGCGGACGCCCCCGGCACCCGTCTCCGTTCGCGGTGTCCATAATTTATGCTTTCGAGCGGACCACGAAAAATAAATGAAGACCGGTTACGAGAGGAAATGGAAACTTACCTCGGTGCATGGAAATCTGTTCCTTGGGTGAATGGGAGAATTTAGGTTAACACCGCGGGCGCAGCGGTTTTGAGATCGCCAAACACTTAAAACGTTCACTCACCACGTTCGGCTTTAATCACGACAATATTTCTTATTGTTAAATTTTTTGTAGAATAGTGGCTTCCTCTCGCGTGATAATTTTTCTTTCGTTAGAATTTCTTCTTCTTTGGTTACATATTACATACATTGTAACTAAATCAATCGTCAAAAACCACGTCCCCCATAAGATAGCTCTGGCTTTAGTACACCAACTGAACCCGAAACGCAACCCAAATCACTTCACGGGTGTTTCACAGAGTAGGTATAATTATGGTGAACGCCGGCCAGGCTTGTAAACCCTAATTACAGGCCGAGAAGCTATGTAGGTACAATAAAACTATTATTCGTTTTGATCACTAAGTATGTGTTGTAATATGACTATATATATATATATAAATAAATGGGAGTGTTTCCGAAACACAAAGCCAATTTGTCCAACTGAGATTGAACTCACACTGTTCCGAATATCTGCTATATTTTTAAAAACATCACCTGAACATTAGGTACTTACCTACAGAAATCCCTCATGATTTCTCTGTCATTCTGTCATATTGAATGTCTTTTTCCCATGGAAGTAATAAGTACTAGTTGTACCTACGTACTTACACCATTACATTGGCTGGCTGTATACTTCCATGTTTTTTCTGCATACTTCCGCCAAATGAATGAAGAATGCGGTTCGACAAAGTATTTTGTGGTATAATATCGGCACGTGCGAAGCTTAGATGTGGTTCATCTGTGGAGGGGGGCAGATATAGAACTTACATTATTATAAGGTGGGCGAGTCTTTCAGTAACTTTAGGAGACGTAAACCCGATTTGGAAAGGTTTCAAACTTTTAGAGCTTCTGAGGTTGAGATGCGGAATTGCAAATTGATTCTATAATCCGACATTTTGTTATAAAATGTAAGCCTGGAAGCTAATTTAGTAAAATAGTTTTCTACTATAATATTCAAGTAGGTGATCCTAATAATATTGTAAATGTAAAAATTTGTTTGTATGAATCTTTGTTGCCGCTCACGTGAAAGCTACTGAATGAACGGACATGAATGAAATTACACAGTAATATTTTATAAGGATATTATCACTTCACTATTGCCAGTGGGCTACTGCTAGTAGTAGTAACCTAACCTATAAGTATATGTAAAACCTAAAGTATTACCAGAACTTTAACATTCTGCGTAGGTACTTTAGAATTATTCTTTAGATAAGTATATACATTCGCCTCTATAATGAAATACCTAATACCTAGGTATTGGTAGGAATTCGCTAACAATAACAATCATTTCCATCCATGATTCATGGGCTTGCTAGCGCCGCCGCAATCGATGAGCACACACAACACAGTACACGACCATAATAATTATATAAATCGAGCGCTGCGACGCACCGCGCCGGCCCCGGGCACTTTTTAAACAAGTAATTAATGGGGAGCCCTAAGCACCACTTCGGCTTATTTTGATTCCTTGTTTTCACAGGGGAGGCACTCGCAGTGGACCGGACGGGATAATTTAATCAATTTCGAGGAAATTAAGGATGGCCAAATATTTTTCTCGGCCTATCCCCGAAATGGGACAGCAAAAAGATATTTTTCCGCCGGGGAAGCTATGACTGGGGTTTTAATTATACCCTTATTGATGGTCCGCTACTGTTTTATAAATGAATTAAATTGAATGACTTATTTCCTGATCACTTTTCATTAATAAAGTCAGGCAATTGAATTACACAGACCACACTGACGCTTTTTTCCGCACGTTTTCGCTCGACCTCAAGCCCAAAAAGCGCCAGTGTAGCCTCTTAGTTCGATAGTCTGGCTGAGCTCTTTCACCCGTTAATTTTTTTGGTTAACATACTGAAGTTATACGAGTATGAATCATATCGGTAAGCCACGCCGACGCCTAAGGTATGTTTGAATCACAAAACTGACCATACCGCACGGTCTCGTTAAGCTTGAATCACACAAGGGGCCGCGTCCGCTCTACCAGGTAATGTTGATTCACACAGCAGGTCATGCGTTAAGGCCGCGTCTCTATTAGGCTCACAGTCAGCGGCTAACTATTACCCAAGAAGTGTGGAAGAGATCGCTCTCAGCGATAAGACATTGTAGGTACTTCATTATGTCCGTAATACTCTTTCCTGTTAATATTTTATTTTTTGTGCAATAAAGAATATCTTTCTACATGTTTGCAATAATAAATAGAAATAGAGAGCGACCGCGCCGAACGACGAACAAGCTGCAGCACGGCTTTGCACACTTTCTCACACGTTCATTCATGTTTGACATTAGTCTAGTACAACTAACTAATGTCAAATTTGAATGACCTCCAAAGTTTCTGAATGCATTGTGAATGGTAACCATTGAAACGGTTTTCACGATTTTACGGTCACATATACGCTCAGAAGTTAGAATTCACTGTGAGCCTAAAGATGACAGAGCCTTGAGTTTGAAAATATTATTATAATCACATCATAGTTGGATTTAAAGTTGAATGAAAGCTAATATTGTACTGAAAAATATTATTTTATTAAGGCATCTATTATTTTATAAGACGGGTGGTTGGTTAACACAATTTTCGCTAAACAACTAGCATATTATCAGTTGCATAAAGTATAAAACAAAGGCAATATTTTGTACAATATACACTTTTATCGTTGTACTCATATCTACCCATTTACTTACAGCGAACTACCATAATCTACTAAGAAACAATTATCTTAAAATTATACATTTCTTAACAATTTTAAGCACTTTCTTATTAAATAAAAAGACATGTTATAATCAATATATCAGGTGCATAATTTCATCACATAATTAACATTCAATGGCATTAAAAAAGTATCAAACAAATATAATATCTAGGTACTATAAGAGAATGTATAAAATAGAATCGATAAACTGATTAATTCGTTACTAAAAGTTTTATAATTATCACCTTATTATTGACTCCTGCGACTGTACCTACATTTATAATGTGTTCATATAAAATAAATTCAGGCGGAATATGATTACATATCATACTAACTCTAAGTAGCAAGTAGATTCTCATCAAATCACTTTTTAGTATTGAATCGTTGTTAAAAATAAATCTACCACATTTTATTGACCAATGAGTTCGTAGACTGCTATCAATGCAGCAGTGTTCCTTTCCTGCAATTCGTGATAATTTTTACGGCCGTATTCACAAACGTTACTATGCGACGCGCGAACGCACTGTGCCCAAAATCCTATACGTTTTTGGGTACATGTGCGTTCCCGCGACGCATAGTTACGTTTGTGAATACGCCCGTTAATGTCTACCAATAGAATAAACAACATTTGTTAGAGTGCGTATCCACAGAAGCGGGGCTGCGTGGAGGTATGCTAAGGTTAACAAAAATGATCTATCACTTTGCTCAAATCACTCATCTCACATCACTCCACATCTGTGAAAACGCACCCAAGTTCATTGGATGAGCCGCCTGTAACCAAAAGATGTCACACAAATGCTATATGTACATACATATTTTAAACACATTCTTTTCACAACATAAAATATGTAGCAAATTTTTAAATGTTAAAATGCAATTATTACAAGGAAATAAATATATTTGTCACCGGAAAATAGCAAGAATCGTAAGTTGATCAATTTCCTAGGTAGTTGATTAACTTCCGAAAAATAATAAACGGCAGTTGAAATGTATTATTTAACGTATGTATTTTAGTAAATTGATCATTTTACGGGGTCTTGCCGTAAAATCATCCGAGGAAGGTGAGGTGAACGTTGATTGGTTCAATGGTTCACGTGGCGTCATCCCGGCAACCAATCAGGGAACAGTGTATTAAGTTACGGGTCATAGTGCACCGTTAAATAGTACATTGAGCAACGATTGGCTCATTTGAGGACGATTTTACTTGTGTCAAAATCGTAAATTATTAAATGACTGTCAGGCTACCGTAAATTGATCAACTAACTGAAACCCATTGCGTTAAATAATACATTTCAACTACCGTTTGTTATATTCCGAAAGTTAATCAACTACCTAGGAAATTGATCAACTTACGATTCTTGCTATTTTCCGGTGACATATTCACCTCATTTGTAAACGTTTGGTTCGTTCACCCAGTCTACTAAATTCTATTGTTACGACGCATCATCACAAAGAGATAGATGGGCCACGATTTCCCAGTGTATCTTCGTACAATTCCACGTAACTACGACCGTAACTCCGGCACAGTCTTCTTCAAGAAGTGGCTCAAGTTAGGGAACTCCTGTTCTACGACGGTGTGGAACCAGAGTTTGTTGTCAGCGTCTCTGTGGTCTATCGCCTCCAGCTGCATATAAGTGTAAGGAGCTAACGCTATATGGTTGCGAAGGCTTAGCTTCGAGTCGACATCGGGCATTAGGGAATACAGTTTGCCTACTAGCTGCGGGTGGAGTTTCTCGAAGATCATGCCGTTCTTCCGGCCTAAGAGAGCCTCTTCGCCGTATAGGCACGTGAATAGGTCACATGTGTAGGTCTTTAAGATCTGCATGGATTGCATATACTCATCCTTGTCGAACTTGTTGGCCGCTTTCATGGCAGAGAAGATTTTCTTGTATCTATAAAACAAATGTACTCTTAAAGTGAAACTAACGTAGGTAACGTTTAATTTATGGCATCTATTAAAATATTTATATCATCTATTTATATATATAAAAGCTATCGAAGCGTATTAACAATGATAGATAATCGTGAATAAAAGATGGCAAATCATCAAAATAAAAACAGTGACCAATGATGTAGCAATTTCGTCCAAAACGGGACACTTTCACCGAAAGTTCTGTTTTTACTGAAATGGGTTTCTTGGAACGCTTGCCAAGTTCACAGCTTGGTAGCGTAAGTTGATCACGACTGTTAATTCGTGATCCAAAATTACATGGATTTTAAGCCACATTATTAGCTGCTCGGCTCGACTCCGCTCTGCTCCGCGACAGTGGAACCTCAGCCTTAACAACCTTGGCCCGGTGTGACATATTTTAAGACGGTAGGTGTATTTTTTTTTATTTATTTATTGATAAGGTACACCAACAGACATTACACAATATACACACAAAAAATACATTTTCGTACATCCTAGATGTTTATGTATGCCTACTTAGAGGTGTACTCGACATGCATACGATTACGTACAAAAGTAAAAAACTAAATTTTTCTCTTTTTTTAACAAAGCCAGATATATCTAACCTATAATAATCAAACCTAACTACAATACCTTGATATTTTTCTTTCTTATGTTTATCTTTTCTCTCTATTATATTAAGCAATGTATTATGATATGATTATTGGTATATGGTATTCACAGCATATCAGCTCCGCCATATCGTCGACTAGCTGTGCTCGCGACTTCGTCCGCGTGGAATAGTTATTTTTCCCCCGTTTTTTTTACATTTTCCATTATTTCTTCACTCCTAATAGTTGCAGCGTGATGTTATATAGCCTAAAGCCTTCCTCGATAAATGGTCTATTCAACACAAAAAGAATTTTTCAATTCGGACCAGTAGTTCCTGAGATTAGCGCGTTCAAACAAACAAACAAACTCTTCAGCTTTATAATATTAGTTAAGATGAGCGCTGCAGCCACTTACGGCGCTGCCGTAATCCTTGCACCAATACGCCCGGGACTTCTATTCATAACCTAGCTTACTGCTAAATGAGGCTAATAGGTGTACTCACAGCATCATCAGCTCCGCCATATCGTCGATGAGCACTGCAGCCACTTACAGCAGCAGCGCCCCTGTCAGGACTTGTATTCAAAACCTAGCTTACTGCTAAATGAGCCTAATAGGTGTACTCACAGCATCATCAGCTCGGCCATGTCGTCGATGAGCGCGGCGGAGACCGACAGCAGCGGCAGCGCCAGCGCCAGTGCGCCGGGCGGGCGCGGCGCGTGTGCGCGCAGGCCGCGCTGCGCACGCGCACCGAGGCGCGCGGCGGCGGCTGCGCTGTGCAGCACCCGCATGTCCTCTGGACACACCCATCAGGTTATTACTTTATTTATTTACTAGCTGTGCTCGCGACTTCGTCCGCGTGGAATAATTATTTTTCCCCGTTTTTTTTTTTACATTTTCCATTATTTCTTCGCTTCTAATAGTTGCAGTGTGATGTTATATAGCCTAAAGCCTTCCTCGATAAATGCTCTATTTAACACAAAAAGAATTTTTCAATTCGGACCAGTAGTTCCTGAGATTAGCGCGTTCAAACAAACAAACAAACAAACAAACAAACAAACAAACAAACTCTTCAGCTTTATAATATTAGTTAAGACTAGCTGTGCCTGCGACTTCGTCCGCGTGGAATAGAGTTTCATCCCCTATTTTATCCCCTTGGGGGTTGATCAAAATCCTTTCTTAGCGGATGCCTATGTCATAACATCTACCTGCATGTCAAATTTCAGCCCAATTCGTCCAGTGGTTTGGGCTGTGGGTTGATAGATCACTAAGTCAGTCAGTCAGTCACCTTTGAGTTTTATATATTTAGATTATATTTTATTAAACTATTTAAGTGAGGTAGGGCATATCGAATCTTCGCTCGAATTGAGCTGCCCGTCCGGGGAAGGACCTCCACCCTATAGAATACCGCAGCCGAATGACCTCCGGGTCGTGTCTCTGCCGGTGAGTAGGGTTTCCGGAGCTCGTGGGGGGGGGGTAAGAGTTGGGGCGGCATGGCAGTTGCAACTGACAGGTAACTGACCAGTTACTTGCCAGTTGTCACAGCGATTTGGGCTTCTCTTTCGCTTTCCATCAGGCGTAGGGGAAGCCATTATGCCGAGCTACTATATAAAAAAAAAAGCTTTATTGCACACTTTAGTTATTTACTTAAATATCTTGTGTATATGTGTGCATCAACCTCACTCAATCCGTTGTTCCATATGTCATTGTTTTAAATTAATAAAATTAAAATCCGTTATTAGCTGTAAGATAAAATTAAGACTCTGTAATTGTTAGTTTAAGAGCTGTGGATTTTGTAATAAAATAAAATAAAGGTACAAAAGGCAAACCTGTCAACCTTTGCGTCATGCAGAGAGCAGAAATTGTGTATGGTGAGTGTACAAAGAGAACACAGTCCTTACAAAAACCTAATTTATATAAACTCTACCAATTAGAGATTTAGCTTAGTGAACAAAAAACTTATTAGAAAAGTAGCTGACTCAAGTAATACTACAAAATCTTAAGAATATATTTTTTTAATTCTTTCGTAATTTCTGAAAGTGCTTTGATTATAATCAAGCGTGCAGATGTAATCGGTAACCTATTTTTTTGGAGAACTAAAAAACAAAACCTCTAATAACAGCAAACACTAGTCGTCATTACGATTATCGAAGGTTTCCCTCGATTCCTCTGGGATACCGTCATCATATCCTGGTTTCCTACCAAATTAATATAATCAATTTATACAACGAGTACACAAAATTCCTATATCCAATTCCTATCTAACTATTAATACGAATATGACTACTTCAATATGACCATCTCTAAGTCTGCAGTATCTTTTAGCCTTAAATGCAGATATAAAAAAGTATCTCATCTCATTAAGAGAGGTAGGGCATAGCGAATCTTCGCTCGAATTGAGCCGCCCGTCCGGGGAAGGACCTCCACCCTATAGAATACCGCAGTCAAATGACCTCTGGGTCGTGTTTCTGCCGGTGAGTAGGGTTTCCGGAGCTCGTGGGGGGTTAGGGTTGGGCCGGCATGGCGGTGGCAACTGACAGGTAACTGACCAGTTACTTGCCCGTTGCCACAGCGACTTGGGCTTCTCTTTCGCTTTCCATCAGGTGTAGGGAAGCCATTATGTCGAGCCACTATAAAAAAAAAAAAAAAAAAAAAAAGTATTATAAAGTGGTGATTATTTATCGCTATGTGTAGTACAAAACTATTAACTTACCAGGATTCACTTGCAACGCCCTGTTGCACATTTGACTGATACCGGCTGCAACGACGGGAAGAATTTGTGAGTAATCCGTCTTCGTTGTGTTGCTCATAAAGTATTGGCGACTTCTCGTGCTACTAAATACCTACAAATATAAATATTACAAATTAACGAACTTCAGTCCCTGGATTGAAATACCTATCTGTTACGGAACTTTCATCGTTATAGGTCTTATAAACGACGAAATATAGTATACTCGTATTTACAGTAATAAATGGAATAGTACTTAATACAATCATCATCATCATCATCAGCCTATTACAGTCCACTGCTGGACAAAGGCCTCTCCAGTTGTTCGCCACTTAGAGCAAACTTCTGGAGGATATACCCATAATCGCCACGCTGGGCAGGCGGGTTGGCGATCGCAGGGCGTAGCTTCTTGCTCCGGTGACGCTGCTGCCCGTCACCAGTCTTTAGTATTTAGCTACGCCTTCAATTGTGATGGTTATACCGCCACCAGTCGGTTGCCAGCGCCTCGTTTGTTATTCGGCAGGATGCACCACGGGCAGGTGAGGTTGGCTTGGAGCGAAAAGATGATAGGCCGCTCCCTTACATCCCGCTTAATACAATACCAATTATATTTGTATTCCATTGATACACTTTAGATTATTATCTACCTTACTAGGTATGTACGCCCTAGTTTAGGAGACTAGCTTAGGATACTGCTTAAGTGACTCTTAGGTCACTTAAGCAGTATCCAGTGTATTTTCCTTACCTACTAAAGGGACATTGTATGTTCAAGCATCATTCATTCTACTCAAGGGCCTCTAAGCATAAACACTAAAAAGCAATTCTTGAACAAAAGCATCAAAACTACCGAATTCATAAGTACCTATCTGCACTTATGTTTGTACTAGCAGTGCCCGAGACTTCGTCCGCGTGGAATAGAGTTTCATCCCGTTGGAGGTAGAATTGGTCAAAATCCTTTCTTAGCGGATGTCTACGTCATAACATCTACCTGCATACCAAATTTCAGCCCGATCGGTCCAGTGGTTTGGGCTGTGCGTTGATAGATCACTATGTCAGTCAGTCAGTCACCTTTGAGTTTTATATATTTATATAGAATATAGATATATAGATAGATGTACAATGTACTTACAAGATTGGCATACAAGTTGGTGAGACAGTTGAGTATTACGCATTGCTCCAACGGCTGCGACCGGTGGTATATCCGGATCAGTGGCTCCAGTATGCACTGCGCCTGGTCTGGGCTGTTCACACTTATCCATTCTACTAAATCTAATATCTGAAACAAGTATACCAGCAAATGGTAATGAACCTTTGGGAAAAAACTGGTAACACTTATCAACATTTTGGTATAAGATAGTATGGTGTTTTGGAATTTATTGCGCCTATTGTCGACGTCCCCTATAGAACATTGACGTACGTCTTTACATTAAACCTGTTTGGTAAACATTTAATTAGTTTTAGTTCTTCAGTAGGCATTCTTTTTGATTATGTATTTAAGTATGTAAATGCCTGTGCCAAATAAACGTTATTCTTTTCTAAAAGTTTGAGAAAAACTGACTTGTAATAAGAAACAAACCAAACAATTCCGATTTCAAAAGATCAAAAAAAATTCAATAAAAAGGGGAGGCGTTTTGTTAGACCACTAAAATCTGTATTATGTTTTTGAACATCTTACTGAGGACTCTAGTGGGAAGTACATTTACATACCTCTGCATAGTAGTCTTTCTCGTTCCACAGGGGCAGGTACTGAGCAAGGAACCTGGTGACAATGGGCAGGCCCTGCAAGAGCGTCCGTTGGAGGACCACCAACCTGCGCAGTAGATCCTGCTTCTCCACGTAGCTGTGTGAAGATCCATCTAGGAAGCCTGCAAATTAACCACAATTTTTTATCAATAGTAGAACTTAAAAAATTTAAGAACTCCCAACCACAGGAAAGAAGATTATGGTCAACAAAAGATTAAACAGATTTTGTTTAAATATAAAATTGCTATGAATTCTCAGGGAACTCAGGAACTTTTTGACAAAAAAAAACTACGACAAAAATCACTTTATGATGCCATGGAAACTGTCTAGTATACTGTCCAGAGGAGTTTGTCTGACCACGCACTCCGTTCTTTTGTGTCGGAGGTTGTATCATCTTAGTGCAGAAAATTGTCCCAGTTTAAAAGTCATAGAGCAGCACTCATAGTTATGTAATAGAGGGCTGGTCTTGTTAAACAGTAATATACACATACAATAAACGCGCTCTATCTATCTAGGCTAATAGTACGTGAATAGAACGACGTAAGCGTTGTCTAGAATGGCTTGTTAAAAGTTGTTTTTTTAATAGTAGCTTAACATAATGGCTTCCCTACGCCTGATGAAAAGTCCGACGAAAGAGAAGCCCAAGTCGCTGTGACAAGGGATAAGTAACTGGCTAGTTACCTGTCAGTTGGCACCGCCATGCCGGACTAACTCTAACCTACCACGAGCCCCGGAAACCCTATTCCCTGGCAGAAACACGACCCGGAGGCCATTTGGTTGCGGAATTGACTGGCTCGGTGGCTCAATTGGTAGTGACCCCTGCCTTCTGAACCAAGGGTCGTGGGTTCGATTTCCACCCGGGACAAACATTCGTGTGATGAACACTTGTGTTTGTCCCGTGTCTGGGTGTTAACATTTGTATTTAAGTATTTATTTGTGGTACCTTCGTTGTTCTGATACTCATAACACAAGTGCTTAAGCTACTTACTTTGGGATCGGAGCAATGTATGTGATGTTGTTTAATATTTATTTATTTATAATTCTATAGGGTTGATGCCCTTCCCCGGACTCGCGAGTCGATTCGAAGATTCGCTATGAACTACTATAAAAAAATGGCAAACAGAAGCTCACAGGCGGTCAGCAGGTGGTGCAGGTCGTGCGCGAGGAAGGCGTGGTCGGCGGGCGCGGCCAGCGCCAGCAGCGCCACGCCCGCCGCGCTACACAGCAGCGCGCGCAGCCGCGCCGGCCGGCACATGCTGCGCTGCACGCTGTACTGCAGCAGCGACACCGAGCTGCAATATGTGTTTTTTTTTCTTTTTTTTTTTTATTCAAAATGAGTTTGCGCTTGACTGCGATTCGCCTGATGGTAAGCGATATCGTAGTCTACGATGGAACGCGCTCACCCAGCAAAAACCGATTCACTCTCGCCTTGAACATCGGAAAATTATATCTCTCGGGGAACAAGGAGCCCGGCAAAGAGTTCCATAGTTTAGCCGTTCGCACTATGAAGGTAGAAGCGAAACTCGCTGTGCGCGTCCTAGGAACTTGCACCATGTAACGGTGCCTATTCGCCATATCCCTGCTCGTCCGATGATAAAAGGGGGCAGGAGGAATCAAATTAAATAATTCCGTACGTACAGTTACAATGCATGCCACAAAAGACCTTAATCAATGTCTCCTACGCAAGCTGGATCGTCTTCAGAATAATTGCATTCGATTTATCTTTGGCCTACGGAAATACGACCATGTCTCCTTACATCGTACACTACTCCCTTATATTTGATGCAATCTAATAAAAAATATACAGAAAATATCTTACTCTGAAAAATCCAAGTAGTTTTTCTGTGGTTCCTTATTCATATACTGTTTAGAACCGACATTTACAAACTCCATGTTAGGCACCAGTGGTTCAGCTTTCTTATTTCTGCCTCGCTCCTACAATGAATAAATAACAATCATGTTTACAAGGTAACCAATGCTAAAAGCAATGTATTACATAACTTAAACTGTTACTTACAGAGTTCAATGGATTAATCCACATTAGGTGGTGCCTCTGTTTGCTTAAAGTATTTCTGCATTCCTGTAAATATAAAAGATGAAGAAACTAAATACATAATTTACTATACATATTTTAAAATGCATTCCATGTGTCTTTCCTACACAAATAATTTATACAAAAATAAAATGGAAACATTTGACAGATTTACTAATCTTACTCTTACTGTGTGATCTGTATTGTTATTTATTTATTTAAACTTTATTACACAAAATGGTACTAAAGTCGAACTTACTGCTAGGAACATTTGTGTATGACGAGTGTACAAAGAAACACAGTAAAAGAAAATACCTTATTTATATAAAATAAACTCATATATTAAATACTTACAAACTAGCAAATCACATGTAATTTATGATAGTTAAATTAAATGCTAAACTACAAGCTATCAATAACATGTAAGTTCAAATAAAACCCAACCTGCTTTCTTCTGAATCTTTCTAGCATGGAAACATTAATTTTCTTAAATGTAGTGTGTATGGATAAGGCTGGAATATCTTCAGGCACACACTCTGGTTTGTATGACTTAAACAGTCCAAGTAACACCTGAAGCTGGCGATACATGTTCTGAAAAAGGTGTACAATTAATTGAATTATTATTTTGTGGCTAGATAGGCATACGCCATTCGAAATTGCAGGAAACATTAATCCTTTGACTGCCGAGAAATAAGACACAAAGGAAAATCTATTGTTATTATCGTATTTAAGCATCACTGGCATTAAAATGGTTAAAGTTTACTTCTTATCCTTGGTGGCAACCTTAATTTTTTTTATGGTGCCTACATTAATTCAAAGGCCTTTAAAATGATGCAGGGGCGTAATTTTAAACTGCATAAAGTAGTCTTCCCTAAAATGGTGTTGGAAACAGAATTTTGAGGAAAAAATGACAACCTGTCCAAATCAAAATAGTTTAAATATATCTACCTATATTAATAATTAGTCAAAAGTTACTAAAATTACTAATTACAAACCCCTATGAATAAACACAAATGAACACTGTAAATATTACCTTTTTAGCCTCTCTCTTTTTAGCATAATCAAGTAATTCCAGGACTCTTCTTCTAGTCACATCTACTGGTTTTGTCAAAGTGTAAACTAATTTCATAGCATGGACAGTCTGAAAAATATTGGAGGACAGTCAGAAGAAGAAATTTGAATAGACCTGTTGCCGTAAAAAAATATTTATTTATTAAATGTAATTAGTCCGTCTTTTAGATTGTTCAAAAATAAAAGACATATATTTTATCATTTGGAAATTAGACGAAAAATGACAAAGATATAGCCCGTTGAAATTATGTGTGACATCAAAGAGTGCGAGTTTTTCCGCCACTGAGTGACATCAAAGAAACCTATGTTTTGATGCCTTGTATCTTTGTTATTTTTTGTTTAAATAAAAAAGAAAATATACATACCCAATATATTTTTAAAATCTATAATCTAAAATACGGACTAAATAGAATGTAATTATTTTGACCCTGGAAACATCCCTATTATACAAGAGCACAATATTTGTGCAATAACTGTGTCAGGATCTTGGCTGTGTTTTCCCTCATTATAGCCAATGAATATGCTGTGCCAGGTACAAGCTAGACCTAGGTCACCCTCCAGAGCCTAGGCTGTTAGGTTACAAAGAAATACATTGTTTAATGGGTCTCTAAGTCCTACAGGATTGTTACTTTCGTGTGTGGTTTCTGTTATTCTATAAATATTTATTAACATTACAAAAAAAAAATTATCTAAATAAGTTTAACAGTTGTCTAGTTCCCATAGTACAAGCTTTGGCTTAGTAGCCTTTAGTAGTAGTAGTTAGTTGGGGCTAGGTGGTGCTGTGTGGCCCAGTGTGGCATGTCTTGGGTTATTTAATTATTAATTTTATAATATTATACCATTTTAAAATTTGTATACTAAGATACAGTTTTTTATTGAAATATAACTTACAAGCAATTCATAAGTCAGCATAATATAAAACAGTTCATATCCTGAGTCAAGAGATTTCATGTCAATGCAGTCGCAATCCATAGCAGCTGTAACAGAAATCAGTTAGTTTCACCATGGCATTTAAAATTATATATATTTTTCTCAGCATTGACCACATTTGATACTAGATTTTTAGAACATACCAGTCAACCAATCAAGTAAAAAACCAATTCTTGAGAAACTAGTTTGGTTTTCGCAGTTAGCCAATATCCAGCGGAATGCGTACTCCACAGTGCGCTCCTCCGCTCTGTCTGGGGGGATCAGGCATGCACCTAAACTGATCCATTTTGTTATTGCTACAACAGTCACAAACATAATTAAATTTTAACTTAATCTCCAGATTATGAAGTTTAAGTTAGAACAAACATATAATGTTGATTTACAAAAGAATAAGCAATACTTTGTAAAAAAAAACAATAATGTGTAAACATTGAATGATTTACGACAACAAAAATCGGAGTAATGATAATCGGATGATCCGGGCTTTCAATACACTTTTAAATTTTTAATTACGAATGTGCCAATAACAAAAACAATGATACTTACGGATAGATAAATTCAACCAAACTTTGAACAATGTATGAAAGTCCTCGTAATCCAAGCCGGTTGCTTCCACTGCGTAACCCAATTCATCGACTTTGCTCTGAAATAGGTCTTTATCAAAGCCTTTTTTTAACGACTTTATGTAGTCAATAATTTCATCTACGTCGGCCATACTATGAAAATTAAAGAAACAAACACACAGAGACCTTACTCACGAAACTCGTGAAATAAAATTCAAAAACACAAAAATACGTTGACTCTACTTGACAGACAGACAGCTTGATTGACAGCTGCAAAAAATCATGAGACCACAGATTGTTAATTTGTGTGTCCTTCAAGCTGGAATCCTCATCTCTGAAACCTGCATGAAAACGAATTTTGACTATGCCAAAAAATAGTCATGAAATAGTCATAAATAGTCGCCAAGTAAAAAAAATAGTCGCATTATAGTTTCGGAGTTATAGCTATAGGTTGGTGAGGATTCTGGCTTGAACATCAAGCTGTAATCCTCACCTCTGATGCAAGCAAACGGCAAAGTCTATCGAATTGGTTTATGTTCCAAAAAATAGTCATGAAATAGTCGCAACGGCATACCAAATTTCAGAATTAGTCGTTAAGAGATTCCAGAGATATAAGGGTAGGTTGGTGAGGATTCTAGCTTGAACATTTGAAAACTTCATATATCTCCGAAACGGCTACGATTTTCGATTTGAGTTTTTGCCAAAAAATAGTCATGAAATAGTCGTCTCCAACGGAAATAAATTTGAGCTGATTTAATTTGAAAATAAAAAGTTATAATTTTCCTTACAATTTTGGAGGTACAGTTGTATACAAAATGTTTTACTTCATTTGATATTATTGTGAAATGTTCTGCTTAAAATATAATATTTCGTTCAATTAGGTATTTTCCATGGCAGCTGTTATGATTAAACAAAAAAAAACAAACATTTTTATGTAGCTATTTTTATTTATTATAATATAAAGTTTGCATATTAGTACAAAACTTGTTTAAATCTGAAATCAATACATATAATACACAATTACCGACCTGTTCCCACCCAGCAAAAAGAATAACTATGAGCTTTAATTATTGATCTTTACATATATTTCACATTTACCTTTAATGTTAATATCACAGCAATGCGTTTTTAAAATGGTTAGAGCTAGTTCCACAACACTTACTAGATGGCGTGACTGTCAAGCAAAATACTCAAGTCAATGAAATGTCCGCGACGATGATTGTGGGAAGACACTAATGGTGCTCCCACACTGCCGCGCCGTTAGAAAATGTTTAGCAACGTTAGCAGACATTTAATCACATGTCATTGTGTTAAAAATTATTTCATGTTAGAAAATGTTTCGTAACTGAGTAAACATTTTATAACAAGTTATCTTCTATCCATACTTATAATAAATATGTAGAGAAGTCAATTCTGTACATTAAATATATTTTCAAAATAACTATAAGGGAGTCATTAGTGATCGATATTGATGCCAAAAATGCAATCAGTAAAATTGTTGTCTGTCTGTCTGTATGTTCGTTATAGAAGAAAAACTACTAGACGGATTTTAACGAAACTTGGTACGATTATTCTTCATATTCCTGGGCAGGTTATAGTATACTTTCATCACGCTACAATTAATAGGAGCAGAGCAATGGCGGGAAGTGTTGGGGAAACGGGAGAATTTTTTATCTGTATGTTTGATCGCGCCTCACGCGAAAACTACTGCTTGGAATTAAATGCGGTTTCACCAATGTATTGCTAGCAATCCAACAACCTCTAGAGGTCTAACTTAAAATCTGGGTACCATTTTGTGGAAGTCGGTTATTTTTGAAACCCCATATCCACGCGTGGGACGCCGCTGGCACAGCTAGTAACAAAATAAAATAAGTGTTATATTTTGTTTGGCGCATCCAATAAGATCGCTTCTTCTTTTGTAAACAAAACTAAAAGCTATTCTAATGGGCAATTCTTCTTCCATTTTTGTACAGACACTCCCTCAGAACGCAAAACCAAGTAAGCAAATGCCAGATTTAAATGTTAGTAAACATTTTTCATCAGTGTACGGGCACTTATAACATGTGACACTTCCTAACAAAATGTAACAATTGACAACATCTGTTAGTAAATATTTTTTTTTATTTAATCTTTATTGCACAATAGAAATAGTGCACAAAAGGCGGATCGAAATCCGTGTAGGCATTCTCTACCGGTCAACTATTGGGCTAAGCAGAAACAGATGTATGTAGGTAGAGTGTTGCAAAGTGGGATAGGATTAAACAGGGATTAAAATATTAAATAACTTAATAGATACATACATAATATAGAGTAAATAAAATAAAATATAAATGTATGCTAGAAAATGTTTACAAATATTATCTAACGGCAGTGCGGGGGCACCATAAAGGACGGAGAATATGAGGCCGAGCGCTCCCGAAGCTAGCATGGAAATGCCCGAACGGCATACCTATTATTCGGTTGTGATATAAACATTATATTTAGTTATTTTTAATTTAAACATATTATGTACGCATTTTCAAGCTTTAAATTGTACTAAATAAAAATAGCTACAAAAATTATAAATGTTTGTTTTTATTTGTTTAATCATAATAGCACTCGGTCTAGTCACTAGTCTTGGAAAACACCTAATTTGACGAAATATTATAGTTCAAGCGAAATATTTTACAATAGTATAAAATGAAGTAAACATTTTGTACACGACTGTACCTCCATAGAAATGTAGGGAAAAATTAACACTTTTTAATTTCAAATTAAATCAGCTCAAATTTATTTCCGTTGGAGACGACTATTTCATGACTATTTTTTGGCAAAAACTCAAATCGAAAATCGTAGCCGTTTCGGAGATATTTGAAGTTTTCAAATGTTCAAGCTAGAATCCTCACCAACCTACCCTTATATCTCTGGAATCTCTTAACGACTAATTCTGAAATTTGGTATGCCGTTGCGACTATTTCATGACTATTTTTTGGAACATAAACCAATTCGATAGACTTTGCCGTTTGCTTGCATCAGAGGTGAGGATTACAGCTTGATGTTCAAGCCAGAATCCTCACCAACCTATAGCTATAACTCCGAAACTATAATGCGACTATTTTTTTTACTTGGCGACTATTTATGACTATTTCATGACTATTTTTTGGCATAGTCAAAATTCGTTTTCATGCAGGTTTCAAAGATGAGGATTCCAGCTTGAAGGACACTAATTTGTACGTTTCGTTCTCAAATCAAAGCATGCGCGTGTATACTGAACACAAGCTTTATGTCAGCCTTGTTTGGTATGTGAGGCAAATACTTAAACTTATTTTTAAAATTTTAAGAGATTTTTATTATTACAGACTTGCCTTGAATTATTTCAATATGATTCTTTTCAATGAGATATTGCAAATATTTTTTTGGTCTATCGAAGCTACTTTTAGCGTTCAACAATCTTCGTGAATGTTAAAATGTCTAACGCTTCCGTGTCTATGGGTATTTTGGTGTGGCGTACCATCGATATATTTTTACCCTGAATTTCGGAGAAAATGAAAGTATTTGAACATCATCTTTGTCATAATTGTAAAATATCATTAAATTTAAATCCTTTACCAAAATAATCGTGAGGAAGCAAGGCAGCGGAGTGTTTAGTAATAAAGACGGCTACGCTTTTCTTTGACACTATTTATTCAGTTACAAGCAATGCCGACATTTTAGGTTCACTCGTCAATGTCCTGTCGCACGAGCTCGGCCACTCTACATTATTGGTTTATGTGTTATATTATTAAACACACCACAGCATAAAACATTGTTTGAATTAAAATTTTCTTGATTAGCAAATTCTGTAATCAAAACAGTGTTACAATATGACTTTCCTGATGGCTCATTTGGTAGTGACCTCTGCCTTCTGAACTAAGGGTCGTGGATTTAATTCCCACACAGTACAAACATTTGTGTATTATGAACGTCTATTTGTATTGATCTGAGTGTTGAGTATGTATAATAATGTGTTCATTTCCAAAAGTTGCTTATAAGTAGGTACCCGTAGTACAAGCTTCGGCTTAGTTTGGGGCTAGATGTGCGATGTGTGGCCCAGTGTGGAATGTCTTGGGTTAGTATGTATTTATATTAAGTACCTAATATCTGCACATAGAAGGTAGGGACAAGTCTTCACATTTTTTTAAAAGCTACAATGGAGCGTTGACAGCTTAAGACGAGATAAATTACATAATAAGGCGAGATCTAATATGATCCGCAAATGACAATGATCTCACTATGTACAGGCAGATCCACATCTGTGTAGCGGAACTAATACGGGGCTTGACACTTGCGTGCAGTTTCTTGGGATAACGTGCATAGGGTTATTAGTTGTTAGATTATTATAATATGGTCACTATTTTGCGCGTAAGGTTAACGCGCATATTTCGGAAATGTCAAGGCTCTAAAGTGTAGATACGTCAAAATGACCAGTTTTAAATAATAATAAAAAACAGTCGAATTGAGAAACTTCTCCTTTTTCCACCCTGCTTACTAATCCTAGTTTTTAGAGGTACACACTATGTATGGTAGAATAATTTGACATTATATATGGGGAGTGTTGGTTTTCGATGCTGGTATTCCTTAAACCCATAGACAAAAATAAAGCCGTCTCAATTTTGAAGTGTCAAAAATGAACGAATTGTCGTTTGAAGTAAACAGTATGGATATTTGCCAATTCAGAATTTTTTAAAATATGGTTGAATTAATATAATCAAAGGGTGTTTTATCCATGTTTGATAAAATCGCTTGAAAATGTGGCCCATGCTCTTGAACTTAACAAGCGACGAATGTCGCCGTACGCTCCGGAGACTTGGTATATATTTAGTCTTAGAAATGGCATTCATTTTCCCTCCTATAGTTTTGTTCTGCTATACCCTTCGTTTGTGAATTGTTGCGGGATAAATTCGGTATGTATTTTAGACACTAACCGCGAATTGTTTCGTTTGTTTCTAGAGTTGGAAGCCTACTCAAATATGATCAGTGTGTTTAGAGCACAGGGGGCATTGGAAGACAACAGAAAAAAGTTGCTTGAAGATCTACGCGCCGTTTTACATATAAGCAACGATCGGCACAGCGCCGAGGCGCGCCGCGTGTCTAATGATGAATTATTAGCCACAATTGCAGAACAGTGAGTACAAATTCCAATATTTCTGTGTGCATTTGATTTATTTTTATACACTGTTGTACAAAGTCAAAGATGGCTGAGAGTGTTTGAAAGTCAAAGACATGAGTGTAATTAACCAAGATAATGCTGCTACCAGTGGATAATTATTATTAAATTCATATAGCATTACTGCAAAGTTTGACATTTTAAATGGTAATTTATAGATGTACTAAATAGGTGATAACATGTCATAGCCATATGGATATGAGGGTAATATGATTGTGCATTCTCTTCATTTGTGTTTTATCATTATTTTGATCATATTATTTCCAATAGGAATTTGATTTCAAAAAAATATTTTAATAATTGACAGGTAACCTAGTAATTATGAGTGACATTTTGTTTTTTAATTTGAATGAAAATAGAGTGGTACTTTCTTTTCATGTTCTAATGTGATTTTTAATTTTGATTAATAATCAAATTTTTCTCTTAATTTTTTGTATTCACAAAAAGATATAATATTTTAAATAGTTTTATGTTTTACTGCTATATACATGAAAGATGTTTAAAGAAAAAGAATTATATGAAAAGATGAAAAGAAATCTGAATTTTATATATTCATGAAATTTCAGATTAGCAGGTCCTAATACAGGTCTAGGATGGATCAGCGAAGGTCGGAGGCGGGTTCCTCTATTGCCTCGAGGAGTTGCTCAGACCATGTATACAGAGATCGCTGACAGAGCAGCAGAAGCTGCTGCTGCTGAAAATAAAGAATTGTTAAAGAAGCTTGAAGCTGAAAGATTGGTGGCACCAAAATCAAGTCAGGAAGAGATGGCGGACGCTGAGGGGGAAACTGCCGAAGGAGCTCTGTCTTCAAATGACACAGCTGATGAGTTATCATATCCGCCTATTGCCATGGAAGATCCTACTACCAAAGTCAGTATTCAAGTCTTATTAGATGTTGCATATACATAATTAGGAATTAAAGAAAGTTTAATTAAAAATGTTGCACACTATAGAATTTCAGCTTTTCTGAAATTCCTGTATTTGAACAATTTTCTTTGCATAAAACCTTATTATGCTTTTATTTATTTAATTCTCCAAATACCAATTGGATACTATGAAGCTGTTCAACCCAGTAATAAAATTTCTTTGCTTCACTTCAGGGCTAAATTAGGTCATTTATTCAGAATGCTGTTTTTTGAACTAGGAATTTATATGGATGCATAGGATACATTATTATACTGAATGTAAATTTTATGCCATGTTATAGATATGGGAAACAGAGCTGATTAGCCGCAAGAGAAAAGTGCCAGAAGGTGGGGCAGTACCAGATGATGCATCAACACCAGTAAAAAATATGAGAAACATACCAGTGAACACTAACCAGAAGCATCTCAACTTATCACAGATATACTCCAAGTTTTCACAACCGGCAACAAGTTAGTGAAGTTTTTTTATATACTTTCCTTAGATTATAATCATTTGCAACAGGCTGTCTCTTCAGAAACCCCATATTTTGTGACAATAAAGAATGTAGTCTTATAATTCAATTAATAGACTGAGTTTAGATTACCAGAAAACTTTGATCATGTGGTATAGACAATGGGTCACTGAGTGTTCTTTAAAAGTACAATTAAAGTATATAATTATAAAATTAATTATATAATGATCTAATATAAATTGTAGGCGTAGGGAAGCCATTATGTCGAGTTACTATAAAAAAAAAAATTGTACCAATCTTTTTCTTTACACAGGTAAACCATCAGGGCAGTCAAAGCATTCTTATAATCAAGTAAGCAAAGTATCAACTAGTAAATCAAGCCAATCACATCCAAGAGCCTCTCACAAACACAGATCACATAAACAGTCTAAAGCTGGTATGTCCAAATCACAAATGAAAAAAGCACAGGAAATGCCTTTGTCGCCCGGCAAACAGTACAACCCGTCAATGCAGCTCGAGTACACTTCTGGTCCACCCAACTCTTTCCAGGCCAGTTATGCTCAGAGTATACTCGGCAAAAAGCCTGATTACATGGATGAAATCAAGCCTAAAGTCCTTTCATCCCCGGGCATGGTGACAACAGACTCACCAACCATGCAGCTCTTGACACAACCAGCAACTGTACCACACGAGTTGGGAGTAACCGATAATCTACATCCCGATGACCCATCCATGTTACAAGCCCAAGGTACTCCTTCAGCTAAACATGCAGTTAGCAACAAACCGTGTCATCTCATAATAAAGAAACGTGGCGATGTCACCCCTGATAAGAAAGTACAAATGTCAGAACTCAAAATATTACAGAACCCAGATAGCGGTATAAAAGTTATTTCCAATCGACAAGTGGTTGTTGCGCCGAGTTCAGCACAAAAGGCACTAAACACAGCCGGGAAACTGGTTACAACTAAAGTTATCGGTTCGATTCCTAAACCGCGCCCCACAGGCACGCCAGTATTAACAGAAAAAATGATTGTTGTATCAAAACCTTCGTCAGAAATGAAGGCAATGCCTAATTCAAAAATTATAATTTCGTCGGCGGTAAGCACGCCTTGTAAGGATGGAGTCCCAGTTAGTACAAATAACATATCACCTAAAGCAACTGAAACTCTAACGCCGAAAGGTATTCCCGCCACCGATTTGAAAGTTTCCGCCAAGGCTGTCGTGTTGAATCCCAAATCCGGTCAGAAGATGGTAGTGTTGCCAGCCAAAGCTCGCACGAAACCCGGACCGGAAGGCCAGATCCCCCTTTTACATTTCAAAGGGCTGTCAGGCGCCATGAAATTGGTACCAGTAAGTTCACAACCGACTACTCAAGTTACTAAATCGGCATCAGTTACTGTGGTTTCTAAACCCACAGTGATGAGTGCGATACCCTCTAATGCAAAAATTGTAGGCGTCGAACCCATCAAAACCGCCAACTTGGCTGATATAGTTCCTGTAAAAGGTCTTGCCCCAGTAACAACACCTAAAATCTCTAATCCTATCGTTCGACCGGCCAATACAAAAGGTAGTGTCATAGTTGTTCAAAAGAAGGCATTGACGTTTACAAAAAACGGTAACGATATGTCTAAAATAATAATGGGCAAGAATGTGAATCAGCTCCTCCAAGCTACAAAGTCGGACCAATCAGAGGCAGCTAAATGTGCCGGAAATGTTATCGTTCTAGAACTCAATAACGAACAGACCGGTCGTACGACTACGATGTCCGAAATATTAGATAGTAGTAGAGTTGCCAATGTTTCCCGCCTGCCCGATGATGGGACTAAAGTTGCTGAAATCACACAAGACACTCCGGTATTATTTGATACTCAGATTACTGATGACGCTTGCAACGCCAATAGCTTAGACTCCACCGCAGAAAGTATAGGAGGCATTGAACCGATAGAAGATCCCAACATACCTACATTAGAGAAGGAAGTAGAGAAATCTGCTTTCGGGAAAGACGTGGAGGGCGGGAAGGATTCGTCTAGCGTCACCGACTGGGAGATGGAGTTGGATACGGTGTCGCGAAAAGAAAAAGACGACGACGATAAGCTGAACTCGTTGCATTTAGACCTCGGGATGTCGAGCGATAGCGAAAACGAGTATATGGTGGACAGTCACAAGTCAAAAAGCAAGCACGCGTCACAGGACAGCATACAGCGGGGGACCGCTACTGGTAAGGCCTCACTTGGATGTTCATAGCACTTTTTGACTAAGTTTTACTGAAACTTTCTAACTCATCATTGCCATTTTAGGAGAGGCTATGTATGGTGCCCCAACGGGATTATCGCTGGCCACGCGAACTCTCTTGAGTCAGCTTCAGGACGACGGTTCATCGAGCAACGACTCGTCGTTCGCACTCAAGTCGAAAGCGGTCGAGAAGTCGAAAGATTCCGAGTCGAAGATCGACAAGTCTGAATGCGACGCGCTGACGAAGGCGAGAGAGAAGCTGTCCGAGAAGGTGGCCGAGGCGAAGTCGCAGCAGAAGCGGATAGATATATATAGTACGGCGATAAGCACGTCGGAGATCAACCTAGACGCGTTCTCGTACTTGGACGAGGGCATGATGGCCGGGGACGACGTGTTCTGCGCGGAGGAGAAGCGGCCGCCGCGCCGGCCGGACGGCGACGCGCTGCACGACCAGCTGAGCCGGCTGCTCGGCGAGGACTCCGCCAACTCGACCGACTCGCAAACTGTAAGTGAAACTATGCCTTTAAGTAAATGAGCAATATTCTTAGACTTAGCTCCGAGTGGTTAAACGTTTCTTTATAATGTAATGGCACTAGAATAAGATGGGACATATGATGTGAAGTGATGATGTTGCTGATAATCTCTGTATTGTTTTATTTTGTACTGTTGAAATCGTAATTAAAGTTTTTTAAAGTGTGTTTGTACCGAATAATGTATTTCATTTATTAATAAAATGGAGGCTTTGTGTACCTACTTTCGGGACTTTCTGCTAAATTAATTTATATGTATTTATATATAATTACATTGCCTTGTATATTATAAGTATTTATAACTAATTGTTTGGTATGTTTATGTACTGTTTACTCATTCACTTTCCACAAAATGTCAAATTTTCTAAATTGATCTTAAAACATTGAGAGTTAAGACCAATTTGAAGATTTGTTACTTCTTTTTACGTTGATACGATAATTTACAGTAAGCACTCTTGTGTTGTGCAGCAGTTGTGAATTTCTTGTTGCACTTGTTATGTATAGCTTGAATTAGCGATAAGACAATTAAATACTTGCCCATTTAATGCAAATGATCTGACGTCAACGGCGCTGGATTCAGCCGACTGATAAAATCAAAAAGTTTATTATTATACATTTCATAATAATAATTATATATTATTGAAATTTTATACAAATACTTCTGTACAGTTCTACCAAAAAGAGATACACAATATTGCGTGGTTAAACTAAAACTATTGATGAGAAATTACGACAACATAAGTAAATTGTTTAATTAAGTCAGATAATACTGGATTCACATAATGTAAGAACGAAAGTAATGATCATATTTGCTGTTGACTGTTCACACGGCCGTGAATCAAATCACTCAAATCTTTCAAAATACCTCAATGCAAAATGTACTATGCATTTAGTTGAGAATTGTTTGGAGAAATCTAACCGATAAGGGCAGGTTGAAAGTGTTGCCGCCTGCGCCTATGTGTATGATAAACTTTATAAGGAGGTATTGTGCATGAAATACACATGGTATGTATGTAACGCTTCTAGGATCTATTACATGATTGGCCTATTGTCAGTTGGCGATTAATTTTAACAATCCTAATGCAATAGTTGGAACTGACAGCTATGTAACCCACCTAGCAAAAGTTAGATTTGGAAAACACGCTGCATATAATGTATAGTTTAAATTGCTAACTAACTTTGAACCTAATAATTATTATGATAATTACATGATAGGTAACTTTTACACTTTACTTTTCCTACTGTTGAATTGCATTTACCTGTTTTACCACTATTAAGTTATAGTTAGGTATTCCTTTAAGTTTACACCGTCATATGGAGGGTTAAATTTATTGCAAGCAAATTTACCTACTTAGATTTGTTACTTGTTAAAGATTAGCATTACGTTGCCTTGCCTACTGTTTCAGGCGATGGTTTCAACAAGCTAAGCTGGCATAATCATTATGTACATCAGGAAAAATGTCTAGCCTATATTCGCTCAAAAGGTTTTTATTTCCTGATATAGGAATGTTTTTGCAAGACTATAACTTGGTATCTCTTGACCATTTGCGTCCGCCACTGACGTTGAGACTTACGATTCAGAAGGCCAATTAGAACAATTCTCTACTTACCGAATTTCGGATACAGTTGTCAATTTCCAAGGAAACTAGCAAGTATGGATCGACGAGATATGAAAGACACTTTATCAGAAAAGCAATTTTCTTAGGTTTCTAGAGATAATAAACAATACATAATGCTGGATAGCGTTGCCATCCGCATACCATTCAGACGATAGTGGCACGCATTAAGAGGTTTAGTACCTCGCTCCTACCCTTGATATTAAGTCATTGAATACCAGCTTATGTTTCCTTCTTTGTACAATCCTGGGTTCCTTAGGCAGGGCGTGAAACGACATCTCAGGGCGAGGGCGACAGGCGCGGTGGGTTTGTCTTATTATGCTTGTCGACCTTACATTTGGAGCTCACGACCGCTTACCATCAGGTGGAGTGAGGTCATCCTGAACGCTCTCTTTATCTTAACTAATATTATAAAGCTGAAGAGTTTGTTTGTTTGTTTGTTTGTATGTTTGTTTGTTTGTTTGAACGCGCTAATCTCAGGAACTACTGGTCCGAATTGAAAAATTCTTTTGGTGTTGAATAGACCATTTATTGAGGAAGGCTTTAGGCTATATAATATCACGCTGCAACTATGAGGAGCGAAGAAATAATGGAAAATGTAAAAAAAACGGGGAAAAAATGACTATTCCACGCGGACGAAGTCGCGAGCACAGCTAGTAATAAATAATAGTAAATCACATGTACATATTTACTATGTATACTTGCCATGCCTAGATACTTTCTCATCACCACTCTTTCTTAATTTTCATTTGTCTTCTTTGTATACCGTGTCCCGGAAACACGCCGCGGGCCAAATGCGTTCAATTACTCTTTATCATGTCATAAAGGGTTGTAAAGGAGTTTCCGCGCACAGGCAACCATACCTATATGAACAGCGGGTAGCGCGTGCGCAGTCGCCTTACGCGCATGTACCTACGGTTCTAATACGACTGTATTGCGCGTAGGTGCATGCATGCAACTTAACTCTAGTGAATCAATAGCAAAGGCAACGCCCTTTTCACAATTACCCCACCCACTCGTGTCTTACAATGGTAATGGGCAGTGGTCACAGAATTCACTAAAAATGATGTATGATGTAATCCATCACATATGAAGTCCATATTGACTTTGTTAAATGTGAGCTATTCTGAAAATTTGTCCAAATATTATGAAATTATAGAAGATGGTTCAAGTTTCGCATTAGGGTTTTCTAGGACGGTAAATAGGTACTGGGTTTCTTAGTGATCGGTATTCTATCCTTAAGGTGTAGCAGACTAAACTTACAATTTCTTCATAACATAACTGAAGTTAACGCAAGCGAAACTGCGGCGCAGTAGACTACATAAATTTACATTTGACCTTTATAAAACTAAATCGACTATCGTGTCTAATATGAGTTGGCGTTTATCTTTGCATGCACATATTTTGCTTCTGTATAATGGTTGGCATTTGTAGCTTTGTGACTGATAATTTCTGAAATAAAACATTCATAGTTGTGTTCGTCTCTTACTTTGTTATTTCCATGATCCGTACTAGAGTATTTTGTAAGTTCATAATTAATTTATTCAATGTAATCGAATAATTTAATTTAGTTACAAATAGCAGACTATTGTATAGTCATTTCACATGTAACTCTTCAAGTACCTATAGTGTTAATACTGTAGCTACAGGATTTATTTTAAATAGATAATTTTAAGTAACTCCTTTGTATCATACGAGTCGTACTTTTTGTACCGCACAAATTAAATATGTATAGATGTTGAAGAATTAATTTATAAGTTTGTTTTATTGATTACTCTGTAGTTATGATGCAATAAATGTCAGTACAAGGCTGCTCACGTGGACATAATATAATTCTTATGATTTTTAGGAACAGTTACTTTATTAGCTGCAATATATTTAGCCTAATTATATTATACTATTATTGCATATTTACAAATATAACATGATTATTTAATTATATATACATTATTAAACTGATATATGTATGGTTAGAGCAGAGAAGCCACTTGTATGTAGCTTGTTAATTTAATAATAGTCATATTTTAAGGACATCATTGATCATAAGAAGTGCTACGCCCGTCATAATTTGTTTAGGGCCGATTTAAATAATTCAAGATAAAACAGTAGTATGCTATAGGCAGAACTTTTATAAAGAAAATAAATACCAACAACCTAATGTCATCTTACAAAAGTCAGATTTAATTTAATTTGCAACTTAACCATTCTGTTTTGCTGAATGTGAGTAGGAAAACAGAAATAATATTTCTTGCTAGCTGAAATGTAGGGCCTGAATGAAATTACATTATCTAAAGTTGATAGGAAAACATTAATGCGATATAGATTGTCCTGATTAAAAATTCAAACATTGCATTATCTCATGATGACTATATAGGATGTGAGACCCTACATGGGTTCACATTTGGACATTTTTGTGAAATGCCAGGTGTTGGGTGAGCATCCTCTAAAAATTAATAAATAAAAATGTATTCACCATTTTATTTTAGTAAAAGGTCTAAAACAATTCTAATACATACTAATAATAACCTATAAATAATATGTATGTTTCTGTTATAAAGTTGCGTTCTATGGCGTGATGGAGTCCTGTAATTATAAGTACCATCAGCATGTGAAATGGTGCACAGAATACAGGCTGTTGTGCCAACGCCCAATTTAACTTGAAATTAATTAGGAGGGTCATTGAATAGACACTATAATGCCACCTACGTTCGTGATTGGAATAGACTGAAAAATTAAGTAAACTACACAGCAGAAAAGTCTTTAGAATGTTGGACAAAGGTATTCGGTTATGGCATGAGACATCGCGTGAATGTGTTGAAATGGTACATATTTCTTGCTTTAAGGGGATGATATTACATTCTAAAGAAATAGTGCCATGTAATTTGTTCTATGAGAATTTGTACATATTATTACTATTTTTATTGAAATATCATTGACAACTGTCGACATATAGAATGTTTTAGTATATTTTGTATCATAATAAATAAAATTGTATGAAACACGCATTATTTTGGATGCGTATGTATGACCTACAATAAACTGAATTAGTTTAGCGAATTGTTTATAGGTTTACATCGGTTTTTGATGTCGATGCAGGTGAATATGTTTAAGATTGTTACCACGACGCGATCGGATTGTGGATAAATGTGTTCCCATTAACTCTAAGCGATGTCCTATAAGGATTTATATGTAAACTTGTACAATGTATAAAATTCTTGTTTAAATATTTAAGCAATGTTAACGATTGACCTGCATCCGTTTTAAGTAGAATAAGGAGTTAATTTGTTTCTCAGCTGTAAATATTTTGCGTAGAGTTAGTTCCGCCGTAGAATCACTGCAAACATGTTAATACAATTTCTGTGTTTTTGGCATCAAGTTTATTTTATCTACTTATTTTAACAATAAAAAGTTTAATCATACGAATATCTTATCATTCTTAAACTAGGTGTAATATAACGATAGTACACATATAATGAAAATAAAAGTATAATAGCAGCAAAATATAGGTAGGTACTTGTGATTTAAATTTTTAATAAAAAACTTTTTAAAATCAATATTATGTATATTTAATATTTTAACACTAGATAAATGACACGATTTTAAAATTATGACAGAAAATCACATTTTCTTAGCTCTCGAGTTTTTAAAGTGTTTTACAAACTATACAAATGTTTTTTACATTTTGGTTAATGCAAATATATTAAATACTGTGCTCTTTCGGTACGCTTAATCTTAATCTCGATTTGGAACAAGGTCTATATTTGATATGGTATTTAAGAGGTGACTTTGTGCATGGCCTCCGCTATGTAGTTCACGTTCTTTGAAGAAATGCCGGCGACAGATATACGCCCGTCTTTAGTCAGGTAGATGTGGAAGTCCTTCGTAAGCCTCTCGACCTGGAATTAAGATTTTATTTGTATACACACAAGAAAATCGTGTATCCTTTTTTTTATGACAGGGGACAAATGGGCCTGAAGGTCACCTGATTGTATGTGATCTCTTCAGCCCATAGACACCGCAACACTAGGGGAGATACAGGTACGTTGCCGGCCCTTGGAAAATTTGTAGGCTCGCTTTTTTGTCTCTTAAGGAGTCATCATCATCAGCTTATTGCAGTCCACCGCTAGACATAGGCCTCTCCAGTTGTACGCCATTTAGGGAAAGCATCTGGAGGACATAGGTACCCATATTCGCCACGCGGGGCAGGGCGTAGCTTTCTCGCTCCGGTGACGCTGCTGCCCGGCACCGGCCTATGGTATTTAGCTATAGAGCCGCCCGTACGGGAAAGAACCTCCACCCTACAGAATACCGCGGCCAAATGACCTCCGGGTCGTGTGTCTACGGAACCGTACACACTGGCTTCGGGTTGCGCGGCATGGCGGTGGCAACTAACGGGTAACTGACCAGTTCCTTGCCCGTTGCCACAGCGACTTGAGCTTCTCTTTCGCTATCCATCAAGCGTAGGGAAGCCATTATGCCGAGCTACTATAAAAAAAAAGCTACGCGAAGTAAATGTTATCATCACCTGGTCGGGCTTGAGGCCGGTGAAGCAGAACATGCCGATCTGGTCGGTGATGTGCTGCCACGGCTGCTTGTTGCCGGCGCCCTCGATGCCCGCGCGCAGCTGCGTGCGCATCGAGATGATGCGGTCCGCCATCAGCTTTACGTCAGAGAGCCTGGAACGGAGAAGCAGTGTAATGAATTGAGAAAGTGAAGTACTCAATAATTGGTTGTTCATAGTTGTTTTACATTTATTAGCTTTTGTAAGTCAGATAGCCTGAAAAGGAGGTAAGGCACTGTAATTAATGAGGACTAGCTGTGCTCGTGACTTCGTCCGCGTGGAATAGTTATTTTATCCCCGTTTTTTTAACATTTTCCATTATTTCTTCGCTCCTAATAGCTGCAGCGTGATTTGTTATATAGGCCTAAATCCTTCCTCGATAAATGGTCTATTCAACAAAAAAGAATTTTTCAATTCCGACCAGTAGTTCCTGAGATTAGCGCGTTCAAACAAACAAACTCTTCAGCTTTATAATATTAGTTAAGATTAAAATTGCCGGGTATGCAGAATGCGCTCCATTGTAGACTGCAATATCGCTTACCATCAGGCGAGTTGGAGTCGAGCGCAAACCCATCCCTACTAATATTATAAATGCGAAAGTAACTCTTGTCTGTCTGTTACGCTTTCCTGCTTAAACCTCTCAACCGATTTTGATCAAATTTGGCACAGACAATCTTTAGACCCTGAGAAAGAAAATAGGCTACCTTTTATTGCAAAAAAAGGGATGAAGAAACTAAGAAACACTTCTATGACACACCTACATGAACGCGGGCGAAGTCGCGGGGACAGCTAGTTCCAAATAAAAAAACTTGGAAATAAACATGAATAATAATCTGTTTAGATATTATGTATAAAATGTCTGATAATCTACATTGATTTGAACATTGCAATGATATCATCAGTGAAATAAGTTTGTTGACATGTGTATCACCAGCTGATTTATAAAACCTACTAAATGAAATGGTTCCTATCTTTGATAGGTTCTAAACCAAAAACTGTGACTATAACAATGTCCTCTTTTAGGTACAAGGAAGTGTTTCTCAATTGATTGTATTTTTGACACAAGTGAAACTTATCTCTGAAATAATATTACGTTCGCTTTGCATTCTAAGACACGCGACTACACAAAATTCTACAGTAACATTTTGGCATACTTTCAAATCTCACGATTACTCTCGTCAGTAATAGATCAACGTCAAATGCGTTTACGTCTTCACGTAAACGTTTTTAGGTAATATTACGTAAAACATGCATAGCATAACAGTTACGAGATAGGTCCTACAGTAGGTACTTTAATGAACGCATTGAGAATGCAAATACATTGGCTGACCTCAATGAGTGAAGATTAATTTTGCTCATAGATAAGATAGGTGCATCTATTTCTATTCTGAAACAGGTCCCACAAGAGTATGTTACTTAGAATTTACATTTCTAATTTCATAAAAACCGGTTCAATTCATATCAAATTGATTAGCAAAATTTGTGACGTCATGCGTTCCTAAAGCGACATAAACCGTAGGAAGCAAACAAATTATTATTTAGACCGTTATAGGTACAATATACCAATTGATGTTGGGATAGTCAACATCCCAAAACCTAGGTACCTACTACAACGTTTTCGCAAAAAAGCATAACGGAATTTATATACCTACCTATATCAATAACTAGCTGTGCCAGCGGCGTCGCTCGCGTGGATATCGGGTTTCAAAAATAACGGACTTCCATATAATACCCATCTATACCTTGTGCCTAAGTTTTAAGTTAGACCTCTAGCAATACATTGGTGAAAACCGCGTTCAATTCTATGCAGTAGTTTTCGCGAAATGCGCGTTCAAACATACAGGTTTAAATTTCTCGCGTTTTCCCAACACTTCCCGTCACTGCTCCGCTCCTATTGTTTGTAGCGTGATGAAAAGTATCCTATAACCTGCCCAGGAGTATGAAGAATAATTGTACCAAGTTTCGTCAAAATCTGTTCAGTAGTTTTTTTTTCTATAACGAACATACAGACAGACAGACAGACAGACAAAAATTTTACTGATTGCATTTTTGGTATCAGTATCGATCACTTATCACCCCCTGATAGTTATTTTGAAAAAATATTTTATGTACAGAATTGACCTCTCTACAGATTTATTATAAGTATAGATAGATAGATGTTGTTGCATTCACTTGTTACAGTAATGGTTTACGTAGAATGATCCGCGAATATAATAATATTCAACGCTTAAAATATAAACCTATTTTTAATTTCACACGAATAAAGTGGTAAGAAGTTATCTATATCTATACTTATAATAAATCTGTAGAGAGGTCAATTCTGTACATGAAATATTTTTTCAAAATAACTATCAGGGGGTGATAAGTGATCGATACTGATACCAAAAATGCAATCAGTAAAATTTTTGTCTGTCTGTCTGTCTGTCTGTATGTTCGTTATAGAAAAAAAAACTACTGAACAGATTTTGACGAAACTTGGTACAATTATTCTTCATACTCCTGGGCAGGTTATAGGATACTTTTCATCACGCTACAAACAATAGGAGCGGAGCAGTGACGGGAAGTGTTGGGAAAACGCGAGAAATTTAAACCTGTATGTTTGAACGCGCATTACGCGAAAACTACTGCATAGAATTGAATGCGGTTTTCACCAATGTATTGCTAGAGGTCTAACTTAAAACTTAGGCACAAGGTATAGATGGGTATTATATGGAAGTCCGTTATTTTTGAAACCCGATATCCACGCGAGCGACGCCGCTGGCACAGCTAGTTACTCATAATAGAATAGACACCAAAAACTAACGAATACTGTCGCTATGCCTCGTTGCGCGGGCAGTTTTGATAGAAGGCTGCCGAGAAGAAAATGGTAATGTCACCATACGATAAAACAATATTATTGTTATGCGGTATTACATATTTTTGAGGTTTTATCTATGAATTTTCCATTAAATTAATTTAGTTTTTAAATATTATGTACCATCAAAAATCTACTTTCAATTAAAGTTAAAAGCATTTATTTGAAAGTTATAGTTTTAGAGATATTCACCGATTTCGGTTTTTTGCTTCTCCTGAAAAATAGCAATTCTGCAATAACCGCTTTATTCGCCGGAGGGTGCGAATTATTGTCTGTCAATAAGGTCGATCACTCTGAACGCATCAACAGCCAAATATTGAATGAAGCTAGCTCTCGGACCTTTTTATACCCTACCGCCGCCGCGACCCGTGTCGAGCGCGGCAACCGTTACACAAAAATAATCCTTATAGCATGATTCAGTATTCACGTGCGACGGCGCGATGGCTTATTTCATGACCGCGTCCGCCCACGCGGACGGTACAACCCAGAAAAGTAATTTCGCGAGGCCGCAGGCCGAGCTGCGTATCGCGAGGCCGCAGGCCGAGCTCCGCGTAGGGAGCGTCCCGGAGCGTCCAGCGTCGCAGACCTAGCTTGAGCACGCACGCGCGAAGAGCGTGCGGCGAAAGCTAGTGTATAAGTTTGGTGTTTCTATACCGATTTCTATGATTCTTTTTTTATTGAATAGGTAATAATGATAACTTTTTTAAATTAGGGATGAATTAGAGTATTATAAACGTAAGAGTAAACAAATATAATCAGAATGCTCCGAACTGCTAAGCTATCAGGAGTTACACGTGTTATTGTGAGTCAACCATAAAAGATAGACATATGCTGTTGCGGGATATTTTTTAGTCAATTTTATGTAAAATATTTCTGTCTTACATAATTTCTATGTAACTTTAACCATTAAGGCTGCACACGCGACGGAAGCTTAAAAAATGGAGTAACTTCTCCCGTTTTCCCAACATTTCCCTTCACTACTCTGCTCCTATTGATCGTAGCGTAATGAAAAGTATACTATAACCTGCCCAGAAGTATGAAGAATAATTGTACCAAGTTTCGTTAAAATCCGTCAAGTAGTTTTTGTTTCTATAAGGAACATACAGACAGACAGACAGACAGACAGACAGACAGACAGACAGACAGACAGACAGACAAAAATTTTACTGATTGCATTTTTGGCATCAGTATCGATCACTAATCACCCCCTGATAGTTATTTTGAAAATATATTTCATGTACAGAATTGACCTCTCTACAGATTTATTATAAGTATAGATAGATAATCATTCATAACGCTTATCTTGACTAACAATGATGGTTGATGGATCGTGAAACAGATTCATGCTTGGCACGGGCTACGAGCCGCGATTGCTGTCGCCACATAACACAATCCCTTCTGTTGGGCTTTATGATAACTTAATTCGGCACTCATTTACAGCTGCTTACGTTCAAGTCACGTTGTTGAAGGCACATGTTGTGGACCTTTAATATTAATAAACCACACGCTCAACATTTTATTAAGAAAGCAGTAAATTATTTTAAATGCAAAATGAGTTAAAAGGTAAAGCTTAAATGTTGACATTTTTTTTTAATAATAGCAATCTTCTATGTTTAAAATAGTATTATTTATAATGAAAATTGTTCAATTCAAAACTTAAACTTATGCGAAAGAAAACCACGGTGATTACCGAAAGCTTTTCGACGAGACGTTAGACCTGCGCAGATTTTGGCTCCCTTTGCGTCTTCTACAGACTGTTTCACGGAAAGTGCTCCGAGGAACTGACCCGTCCCGACCTTCATCAGACAGAATGCTCGTAGCTAACCACCGTCGGGTTAAGTGCGTATTCTCCGCTAAATAGCAGTGAGCGCCACATAACCCAGGTGTCCCGTACCCCGGGCCCTGGTGCATGCGTAAAAGCATTCCCGACGTTAAAAAAAAGTTCCTAAAGGCGGCTCACCACTGCTTCTTCAGGTCGGGCGTGGAGAGGATCTCCTGCACGATGCGCGCGCCGTACAGCGGCGGGTTGGAGTACATGACGCGCACCATGATCTTGACCTGCGACATCACCTTGGCGGCCGTCTGCGCGTCGCCGCACAGCAGCGTCAGCGCACCCGCGCGCTCGCCGTACAGACCTGCAATACCATTGTGGAACTGCACACCTATTCTTTTTTCTATTTATTTATTTATTTAATCTTTATTGCACATAAAATTTGTACAAAATGCCGCGTAGGCTTTCTCTCTTATTCTTTCTCGGATTAGTAAGCTGAAGTGGCAGTGGGCTGGCCATATTAGCTGCAGAACCGATAACCGTTGGGGTAAACGAGTTCTGGAGTGGAGACCGCGTTTCGGCAAACGTAATGTAGTATGCCCTCAGGCCAGGTGGAGTGACGATTTGCGCAGGATGGCTGGCAAGTGCTGGATGCGAGAAGCCCAAAATCGACCTAAGTGGCGAACATAAGGAGAGGCCTATGTCCAGCAGTGGACTGACACGGGCTGATGATGATGATGAAGGCTTTCTCTACCAGTCAACCATTGGGTTAAGCAAAAACAGTAAGAAAGTAGTGTGTTACAAAAAATTCTATCTATTTTCGATAGCTGTCTTCGCCGCATTCTCGGTGTCTACTGGCCCGAGAAAATCTCCAACGTCGATCTGTTGGAACGATGCGGTGAGGCTCCAATCGACTAGCAGATCAAGCGCCGCAAGTGGAACTGGATTGGCAATACGCTCCGAAGGGACCCTAACCACATACCAAGGCAAGCCCTAGATTGGGATCCCCAAGGAAAGTGAAAACAATCCTGGCGGCGGACGGTCACAGCAGAAGCTAAGGAGATAGGAATGACCTGGAGCGAAGTGAAGCGCGAAGCCCAAGACCGTTCGGGATGGCGACGTACTGTGGACGCCCTCTGCCCCATCCACAAAGGACATTAAGTCAAGACATCTATTCTTATATAGGGGATGTAAAGGTTCCTACACAGAGAGCCGGCAGCATACACTGCCGCCGGCTTTGCCGCATAAAGAGGCCGCCGGGGTGTGCCGGCGGGTTACGCGGCTTGTCGGCGTCAGTTCGTGCCTGCCATGTCCTATGTGACTGTCACAACCGGAATGATGCTTAGCGCCTTTGTGCGGCTTGTGCCGGCGCTCGGCATGAACCCGGCGGCAATCCCGCCGGCATGTGTGTAGGGACATTTAGGGTCTCCCCACATTTATCGACGCTGAATCGGCTTCAGCCGAGTGCGTATCACAATACGTTTACATACAAACGTTTGGGATGTAAGGGAGCGGCATATCATCATGTCGCTCCAAGCCAACCTCACCTGCCCATGGTGCATTCTGCTGAACAACGAACGAGGCTCTGGCAACCGACTGGTGGTAGTATAAAAGGCGTATCTAAATACCACAGACTGACGGCGGGCAGCAGCGTCACTGGAGCCAGAATCTACGCCCTGCGATCGCCAACCCGCCTCCCCAGCGTGGCGATTATGGGTATATCCTCCAGATGTTTGCCCTAAGTGGCGAAATCCCGCTAGACTAGGCCTCTCCAGTCATATCGCCTTTTGACGCCCCTTTTACGCTAACGCCCTCGTGTCAATGTCGGTGTAGTCTAGTAAAAATAATGTCAAATTTGAATGCACGATCATTTGCATTGCACATAAGAAAGTTTCCGAATCTGAGCGGAGGAAGGCAATGTCTCATCCTCGTGAGCTATTTATAGGCTAATTAACATCAAATTAATTTTTGTGGAGCAACAAAGTAAGGTTTGAGGCTGATCTGTTACAGTTTGTTACATAATTTTTGATACAATTTTATCAAATAAACATAGGTACTTATTCTCGGAAGGTCAGTTAAATCAGTTATGTCATGAAAGCCCCGTCTTTTATGTAATATTATTATCTCTAAATTACATAAGTATTTAATTAACCGTTATCTGTATTCTATTTCGTAATACATACCAAGATATAATTAAGAATTTGAAGGTTAGTGAGAACAACCTAGGCTTTCGTCTTCAAATCAATATTTGGTCGTTATTAAGCAGTGGCGTAACTAAAACATCCGAGTCCCGTAGCAAATTCCTTAAAGGGATTCTTACCAAGATAAATAATTTACAGGTCGTTATTGAGCTCAGGGCCTTTTGGGTCGGGGGTCTGTGGCATTTTTTATGCGGGAGGCGGTAAACGAGCAAGTGTGATGCCTGATGGTAAGCAGTCGATACCGCCCATGGACACCTGATGGACATGGAAGGCAACTCTAATCGAGTTTAGGGTCGCTGCCGGCCTTTTAAATATGAATACGCTCGTTTCTTGAAGGTTCCCAAGTCGTAGCTTTTTGGAAAGACTGTCGCGGGAAGTTGGTTCCACAAAACCGAGGCGCGAGGCAAGAAGTTCTTCATAAATTTAGCCGTCACATTACACATTACTAGGATTATTAAATTTACATCCATTAATACATTAAAAGAAAAACTAACTTAAGAAATTAATTTCAAGGTTTATCGGCGCAATTCAATGAGTATTGACGTAAAGCGACGACAACAGAGATAAGTTGGGTCAGGTCGTTTCATAGACATCTTTTAGGTTGTTGTTGTCGTAAATAGATATGTACTTGTTAAATTCCGTTGTATATTGTTACATCATTATTTCTAAATTTACATGTTACTTACCGAATACAGTTCTTGGACTTTTTGTAGTGTCAGTTACTTTTGAAGCCTATTTGCGTTGTGGAAAGTCTTTTTAGTATTTATCCTACTAACATTACAAATGTGATACGTTGCTCGGATCGATGTCGACACAAAAGCTGATGAACGTATTCGAATTAAAGTGTACATTAATATAGTTCATAGATCAAATTGACATATAGGCTATTTTTTATAAGTACATATTTATCATTCACGCATGCAAAGCCGCAGACTGCAGCTAGTGTATTATAATAACAAAATGTCTGCCTGTTTATAATCTGTCATGCTAGTGACCGTCATTAAATCATCAATCATAGAAACGATAGCTCCATGCTTATATCATAATAGCCACTTAGAGCTGGCGACCAGTCCTCGGCAACCAAAACATAGGCAACTAGGGCGAGGAGACCCCACATTAAAACGGGGCGTGAAGAAGCATCTTATGGGCCGGCATGGCGGTGGCAACTGACAGGTGACTAATCGGTTACTTGCCCGTTGTCGCAGCGACTTGACCTTCTCTTTCGCTTTCCATCAGGCGTAGGGAAGCCATTAAGACGTGCTACCATAAAAAAAAAGAACATAGTGCGTAAACACCTATTTAAACTATTGGAAGCCACAGTAATCGTCGACACGAGTCGCCATCGACCAGTCAACAGCGTGTAATACTAAGGCTTATAAATAAATAAATCTTAACTAATATTATAAAGCTGAAGAGTTTGTTTGTTTGTTTGTTTGTTTGAACGCGCTAATCTCAGGAACTACTGGTCCGAATTGAAAAATTCTTTTTGTGTTGAATAGACCATTTATCGAGGAAGGCTATAGGCTATATAACATCACGCTGTAACTATTAAGAGCGGAGAAATAATGGAAAATGTAAAAAAAAACGGGGAAAAATAACTATTCCACGCGTACGAAGTCGCGAGCACTGCTAGTAAATAATAATAACCCAAGACATGCCACGCTGGGCCACACAGCGCCATCTAGCCCCAAACTAAGCCGAAGCTTGTACTATGGGTACTAGACAACTGATAAAGTTACTTGCATACATTTACTTGCTTACCCATATTCTTGGCGAAACTCTGCGCCAACATAACCTGGTGTCCTTCTTTGACGAAGTAGCGGAGTGCGTACGCGTCGTTGTCCACATCGCCAGTGGCGAAGCCCTGGTACGCCATGTCGAAGAACGGAAACAGCTTCCTCTCTTTGATCACCTACACATGGAAACAGTATGTTGGTTACTTTGGACTATTACCGAAAGTAGGCCGGGCCTATTCCATTACGGAGTCTGTAGGTGACGCCCTGTGGTCGGGCGGCGCTCAGTTTCTTGGTTCTGATGATGACCACTAGATCGCATGATATTTGACTTGATGGTTTATGACGTTAGGATTACGGTTTTTATTGGGTAAATAATTAAATATACCTACTCCGTAATTTCATATTTCGAGGAAATGTTATCGCTCTGAATAATTTCCTTATAAAACAGCACCTAAGGAATCTATTGCAAGTACAATAGATTAGTCGCTTAGGTGATACTATAGTTCATTCGCGTTAAGAAAATAGTGACTGACAGGTCACTGACAGGCCACTAGCCAATTAAAACGCTAGAAATTATAATTCTAGTTTTAATTGGCTAGTGGCCTGTCAGTGACCTGTCAGTCACTATTTTCTTATCGCGAATGAACTATAGAGATTTATAACTAAGTAACATAAATTAAGTGCATTACCGCTGAGAGTTGGTGCCATTCTTCTGCTTTCGGGTCTACTCCGGTTGGGTTGTGCGCACACGCGTGGAGGAGGATGATCGAACCCTCGGGAATTTTCTGAAAATTAAAACAATTATAAAATATGCAATAAGTTGCTTTCAGGCTGTATATGGCCGATTAAGATTTGATGAGTTAAAAGAAAATTTTATAGCCTATGTATTTATTTTAAATGATTCTATATACGCTCCCTTGCATCAGAATGCATTGGCCCTGCGCCTGATCTCTCTTCGGTCGAGTCGAATCATCGTCCCTTCAGTTTATAAGAGTGAAATAACAAAGAGTGTACCTGTGTTTGGGCATTCACTCGCACACTTTAATTATAATAGGTACATAGCTAGTCAAATTGGGTCAGGACGGTTTTGTTATTGATTTGTAGCTACAAGATGATATTGTAGGTCATATCTCAATGCGAAATAGTAAACCTCTGACATTTTTTCACGCCAAATCGGTACCTAATCTGTAAAGATATGGTCGGCAGTATGTATTCGAGTCGAGTCAATAAACTTCCGGCGACTATAACTTGATCATGCCGCGAAGGCGTGGAACTGACACCGCAGGAGTCTTATCTATATACAACATGATATAACAATAATCGCGTACGTGTGGTCATTGAAGACATGATAATTTAAATATATGAGCATATTTTTTATAAGAAAGTGGGTAGCGCTTGTCTCCAATTTGTAACCGACATTAAAGATTACCTACTATGGAACCCGCTCATTCAACAATATTCTTTTCTATTCTAATACTAGCTGTGCCAGCGGCGTCGCACGCGTGGATATCGGGTTTCAAAACTAACGGACTTCCATAAAATGATGCCCAAATCTTAAGTTAGACCTCTAGCAATACATTGGTGAAAACCACATTCAATTCCATGCAGTACTTTTTGCATGATGCTCAATCAAACATTCAGATAAAAAATTCTCCCGTTTTCCCAACACTTCCCTTCACTGCTCTGCTCCTATTGATTGTAGCGTGATGAAACGTATCATATAACCTGCACAGGAGTATGATGAATAATTGTACCAAGTTTCGTTAAAACCCGTTGAGTAGGTAATTTTTGTTTCTATAACGAACATACAGACAGACAGAAAGACAGACGGACAGACAGACAGTCAGATAAAAATTTTACTGATTGCATTTTTGGCATCAGTATCGATCACTAATCACCCCCTGATCCTTTTTTTGTAAATATATTTTTAAAGCTGAAACGCCTGTGCAAAACTATCTACCTATACCTACTTCACTTAAAAATAAATACTTATAACTACTCTAATTAATAAAAGTACCAACGCTTAATAATTTTTAATTTGAACGCATATTTTACAATATAACAACAAAAGAAATTCAAATAAACTATTTAAACACTAAAAGTCGCGCTGATAAGCACGGTTTCTCAATACCAATTATTGTCTGTCAATAAGGTCGATCGCTCTGAACGCATCAACAGCCAAATATTGAATGAAGCTAGCTCTTTTTTTTTTTTTTTTTTTTTTTTCTAAATGACTACGATGATGGCCAGGACGGCCTTGTCATCATCACCGGACTGTTGGGGGAGCGGAAGGCTCTCACCCCTAGAAGCTAGCTCTCGGACCTCCCGCCTTTTTATACCCTACCGCCGCCGCGACCCGTGTCGAGCGCAGCAACCGTTACACAAAAATAATCCTTATAGCATGATTCAGTATTCACGTGCGACGGCGCGATGGCTTATTTCATGTATAAGTTTGGTGTTTCTATACCGATTTCTATGATTCTTTTTTTATTGAATAGGTAATAATGATAACTTTTTAAAATTAGGGATGAATGAGAGTATTATAAACGTAAGAGTAAACAAATATAATCAGAATGCTCCGAACTGCTAAGCTATCAGGAGTTACACGTGTTATTGTGAGTCAACCATAAAAGATAGACATATGCTGTTGCGGGATATTTTTTAGTCAATTTTATGTAAAATATTTCTGTCATACATAATTTCTATGTAACTTTAACCATTAAGGCTGCACACGCGACGGAAGCTTAAAAAATGGAGTAACTTCTCCCGTTTTCCCAACATTTCCCTTCACTACTTTGCTCCTATTGATCGTAGCGTAATGAAAAGTATACTATAACCTGCCCAGAAGTATGAAGAATAATTGTACCAAGTTTCGTTAAAATCCGTCGAGTAGTTTTTGTTTCTATAAGGAACATACAGACAGACAGACAGACAGACAGACAGACAGACAGACAGACAAAAATTTTACTGATTGCATTTTTGGCATCAGTATCGATCACTAATCACCCCCTGATAGTTATTTTGAAAATATATTTCATGTACAGAATTGACCTCTCTACAGATTTATTATAAGTATAGATAGACTAGGGTCTCTAGCAAAGAGTTCCAAAACTATTTATTAATTAGCATAACATTTATATACAGCAGTGAAGCATCAAGCGTTTGTTGGTACATACAAACATAGTCATTATTTAGCACATCCTATCTGTACCTACTGGAAATAAACAATTATTCTGTTGTTCCAGTGTTCTCGCATCTCAATACAGTCTGACGCACAAAACTACACAATGTGTGTTTTTGTTGTTTATAAGAATATCCAAGTTATCTCCTAAGGTTATGGAATTACATTTAAAGTAAAAACAGCAAGTAACAAACAATGATAACAGTCAAAGTTCGTTCCATCGTCTACCGGTTTAAACTGGTCGGCATTACGAGGCACTTTCTGAGCGCGATTCTAAAGTATGTTATCAAGAATAATTTACGTAGTAGTAAGAATAATGTAGGTACTCCATCCATATTCTCACTTCAAGGAATAATCCTTAAAAATAGTCCTGTATCTATTTTCTTAAAAAAAAAACTTACCTAAATAGTATCTTTAGCTAGGTATATAATTAGTTTCAAATTTTCACGTTACTACTGTCTAATAAAGATTTATGGTAAGGCGTACATTGTGTACGTTTCATATACATACCGAGTATAGAACTTTGTTATTAGTTGCAACCAATGTTGTTTGTTAGCACTATCCTATCTACTATCAGAAAAAATAGCGTGATCTGGGTCGATAACTTACTGCATAACTACTGATAAATAGTATTATTATTATGACAGGATATTAAATTTACTGCACTTGTTATAAGTGTGTATGTGTGTAATGAATCTTTTTTTTTATATCTGGGGCGCGAGTGGAGTGCTATAATATGCAGTCGCGATAGCGGCGCGCAAGCTTCGTGTTGCGGGGGCCACCGAAAACATAAAAGGCCTTCTACACGGTCGGATTGGACCGCCGACCAAGGACGCGTTGGTCGGATCAACCAATTTTTGTATTCATTCTACACGGTCGGTGGATGGCCAACCACGAACGCAGCCAGTCGGAAGAGATGCGCTCCCGACCAAGGCCGTTGGCATCGACCAAATATTGATCGGACAACCGTTTTCTACACTGTCCATTTTTATATCAACCCGACCAATGCGCCCTTGGTCGGCGGTCCAATCCGACCGTGCCTTTAAAGGTACAGCGAAGTATTGAAACTTTCAAGGAGCAGCGTTTTTGCCGACGAACCGCTATACATTACGCCCTACGCGACTCTCGACACCTCGCGTCTCCTTAAACATACACTCAGACCTCTTGCACATATAAATTTTTTCGCCTTCAAAATCTACGGTTAATTCGCCGTACGTAGTCACAGTATTGTATGGAAGCTTGTAGACGTACACCGACGCATGCTCCGTGTCTGTCCCTCAACGCTATACTTGGCCTAAATCCTCTTGCCCGCTAGCCATACGGTTGAACAACCGTGACTTAGACAAGAGGCCTCATGCTGCGGTTCCACTAAGGCCCAGCGACTTGGGCTTCTCTTTCGCTTTCCATCAGGGGTAGGGAAGCCATTATGTCGAGCTACTACAAAAAAAAACCGCAACCACACAGACGAATTCATTGTCTACTTACAGAGATATCTTCCAAAGCTCCCTGCAGATCGAAACCGTGGGTCTTGGGGTCGTAGTAGCGGTACTTCTTGTGGGGCAGGTTGAGGGTGTTGCAGATCTGCGGGTGGTTTCCCCAGGTGGGGCTGGGCAGCCACACCTCCTTGCTCTTAGCGTAGTGCTTAGTGATGAACTCCAAGCCTAGACGTAGGGCGCCAGTGCCGGACAAAGTCTGTACAAAATAGGTACAATATTATATTTCAATTTCAAATCCTATATTCAACATGACTTTAACATTTTTATTTTTGGTATCCAAGACAGATCCAGAAGTAGGTACAGGTCATACATCAAAAAGATGGAAAAATAAAAATATCTGGGGGTTCATGCTAGATAGAAATTCGTACGTATTAGTAGACATAGGTATAAGTCTATATGCATCTCAACACATAATGACGCCTTTTTTGCGTAGAGTCGAAAGTTAGGCACCGTTAGTAGTTTGCTTAATAGGAGGAATGTGAGTCCAACAGTACCAAAGGGCCTGTAAGTGTACCTAAGCATGAACCAAAAAAAGCCCGGTTCCCTATATGGTACAGGACATCGGTCCTATACATGGAGGAGGGTTTTTTAAAATGTGGTATTCACAACTTTATAAAAATAATATTACCATTAGATCATGGCTCCAGTCTGATGGAACCTAGCCATATGGGGTCAGAAGAAAAACTTAGGAAGCAAACAGGGACAACTCTAGGATATTATGATTATAGTCTTACCTGTACTGTGCAGTTTGTTTTGTCCGCGAAGACAGGGCTCTGTTCACCGAAGGCAAGCTTGGCAACTGCGTCGGTGTAAGTGGCTTCACCGCTGATCGGAGCATACTCGTGATTCAAGCCTTTGGAGTGGAGGATTTCTTCTGCCTGTTAAAAGTACATTATACTTGAAGAAACAGATGAACTAATTTAGTATACGCCAGACTATGTCTTGTTTGGTAATGAGTATGTCATGGGAGTGATACCTAATAAGATAGTAGACGAAGATCAGAACAGAGCGATACCATCGCTCTATACAGCTAAATAAGTGTTTTTATTTACGTTTTATTATATTGGAGTTAATTAAATTAAAAAAATAGGTAATTTGATTTATGACGTTTAAAAAAAAAACTACTGTCTAGATTTCATTCAAACCAAATTTCGTTAGTAGTTTTTATAGTCATACATATCATGTATTTTTTCAGTTTTATCATGCTCATATTTTAGAAGTTACGGGGGGGGGGGACACACATTTTACCACTTTGGAAGAGTCTCTCGCGCAAAGTATTCAGTTTAGAAAAAAATGATGTTAGTAACCTCAACATCATTTTCAAATACCTATTCATAGATACCCCACACGTATAGGTTCGATGAAAAAAAAAATTTTCAGTTTCAATTCTATGTATGGGGAACCCCAAAAATTTTGGATTTTTTTCTGATTTTATTTTAAAATCTTAATGCGGTTCACAGAATACATCTACGTACCAAATTTCAATAATGCAGCTCTTATAGTTTCGGAATAAACTGGCTGTGACATACGGACGGACAGACAGACAGACAGACAGACAGACAGACAGACAGACAGACAGACAGACAGACAGACATGACGAATCTATAAGGGTCCCGTTTTTGCCATTTTGGCTACGGAACCCTAAAAAAAGAAGTATGTTACAGTTAAAAGCAAAAATGTGTGTATGCTTTAGAATCTTGTCACAATAAAAAATTAATTGTTAAATTATGACAAAGCATGAATATGAACAGATTCAATGTGACAAAGTTCTCAAATGTGTACATATTATTGTTTCCAACTGCTACTACTACTACTACTGACCTTTCTAACTGATGGCAGGATGAAAGGTTTGCCTTCGTCATCTCTGTAGGCTCCTACACCCAGATTCACTTTTTTGGGATCATTGTCCCTCTTGTACGCCTCAGTGATGCCCAGGATCACATCAGGAGGACCCATCTCCACATTGCTCCACCAATGGCTATGTACAAAAGAATAGAGACGTTTCCAGGGTCAAAACAATTACATTATAACAAATCTGTATTTCAGATTATAAAAATATATTGGACACATATTTTTCCTTTTTTCATTTAAATAAAAAAGAACAAAGGTACAAGGCATCATAATTTAGGAGTGGGAGTCATTGACGTCACTCTGTGCGAAAGATCTCCCACTCTTTGATGTTACACATATTTTTAACAGGCTATATCATTGTCACTTTTGGTCTAATTTACAAATGAAAAAATACATGTCTTTTATTTTTGAACAATCTAAAAGTTGGACTAATACCTACATTTTTATGGCAACAATCCTATTAGCACATTCATCTCTTGTTTTATAACAATAAAGTTTGAATAGGGTTGCATTGAGTTTTACTCAATCAAATATTTTTTGTTTCTAATGAGGACTTTCGAGGGGAGAGGGAAACAATAAATTTGACAAAATGGACCATTTAGTGTAGGCATATGCCCTAAATTACAATCAACCTTTGTCATGCAGAGAGCATATTTGTGTGTGGTGAACTGCGATCACAAATACACATATTTATGATCGCAGGCGGTGAATGTGCAAAGCAAAGAGTGGACAGTATAGTATAAGCAAAAACCTAACTTATACAAAATAAATGTTGAATATTAGATTAATTTGGGCATGGAAAAAATTATAAATGGGCATTTATAATTTTGGTTTGGTTTCACCAGGTGCAATGTAGGTATAATAATTATTATTAATGAAATATAATATTTTGTTGTTGTCACAAAGAAGAATGTGGGTCAGAGTGTAGTTTTGTTAGTTTCATTTAAAAGGGATATCAGACAAGAGTTCAGATACTGCACTTTATTATGGAAATTATTAACAATTAGATATAGTATCACAAACATTTAAATGAATAGAGTATAAACATACAAGATATTGAGTACCTAAACAAAAATGTTAATTACATTTATTATTCCGAGTGAGTTTCACACAGCTCATGGTAGGATCACTGAGTCAATAGACTTACTTATGTACCTACCTATCTTTCAACAGAAATTCAGTTTCTAGGATAAAGTTTTCAGAAAGTATTTCAAAATTTACATTATAGCTCCATCCAGAATTTTACAAATAAATAGGGACACAACTACAAAGTATTTGTTTTTTAAAATACTTTTTTAAAGTAATTATGAAAGAAGATGGCAAAATGATAACATACCTACTTTTTTAAAGAAAAACAAAAAAGAGCCCTCTTTTTTGTCATTAACACAGGGGGCACTGTCAGCTGTTTTTAATACAGTCAGTAAGTAAAATTCTAATTAGCTGGTCATGTAGACTCTTACCAGAATATGTTATAAAAACAAACATTATGTAGGTATGCGAGTATTTAAATAATCTTTTGCGCGAATCTATGAAAATTTTGTTAATTGTTAATCTTGATTCCCGGATAATCGGGGCATATTACGTAAATAGCTATAACCAAAAATATGCCGGCAAGGGCTCACCTGCTGGCCCGCAGTGTGCTCAAAGCTTCTGCATTGTTGCTCCTCAAGAGCTGCGCGGTAATTTTCTTCAACGCCTGTGACATGGCTTACACCGTCCAACACTGGCTGTAATAAGAATGGAGCACAAATTCGTTCGGCTAAACCGAAACGCGGCCGGTTTATTGAGCCTCGAGGTATACTCGGCGCCCGCCCGCAAGTCTGATAAAAAGGGTGACAGTTAGTGGGATACCAGCCTAAAGGCAAAATACCCTCAAATAATATTCGGACGACTTCTTGCGATTTTAGGACGGGAAGAGAATAAGGAAACTGGAAGCAGCATGGGGTTGGAACTTTGGAAGGATTGAACGAGAAGGGGAGGGTAACTTCATAAGCGGGGTATTTACAGGTAAAGTTTTAGCACTTAAGGTATTTTTATGTTTTATTTATTGTGGTCAACATGACAGCCTCATATTGTGCATACCATTTAAAATAATGGGTACTCTTACCACGTGACGTGGCGTGGGTAACATTGACGTCGACGGCATTATGAGCGCGGTAAAAAATGCCCATAACACGGAGGGTGCCTCCTTAAGCGTAACTATTGTTAGAGGAGAATAATCAACAGCTGCGGCACAGCACTATTCGCCACGCTCAAGAGTCACCGCACTAACGTTGACAGTTGCAGTTTGAATAGCGGTGACACTGACAGCTGTCATCGAGTTCCCGCTGATGATTACTTTTCTCTCTCTCTGGTTGAATGTGTGTAATTGGATTCTGTAAATAAATACTTTCAGATTATCAATTATTGTGTTATCACTATTTAGCTGGCAAAAATTAATTGCTTTGATGGGCACAGAAAATAAAACTGCAGAATGAATACAGTTCAACAATGATTGTTACGGACTGGCCGCAAAGGCCAACCTCTTTTCTTTTTTACTTTTTTGTTCTTCTTTTGTTCGATGAAAATTCTGTGTGCTTTCCTCCCATTTTTTACAAAAAAAAAAAAAGAAAAGAGGTTGGCCTATGCGGCCAGTCCGTAACAATGATGATTTGGCACATGGGGCGTGACTGTAAAACAACAATGGCAAAATCAACGCCAAAAGTCTTGACATTTCGTATGAAGGCGTTAGTTCCGATTTTTGACCACGTGGCAAAGGATCCTATATGTAGCTTATCAGCCCCAGCATACATGGTAACTGTTTCATTGTAGCAACACCAACAAAAATCCTGTATCGATAAATATATAGGCAAAACGAGACGTCACTATTCGCCAATGTCGAAGAAGGTCAGGGATTACGAACTCGTTATGAATTATCTAATACTAAAGCAGCCGGTTTTAAAGTAGTCTTTGGAATATTTATACACTGTTAGCTCGAGTAAATCAGTTTAGGTAGGGTAGTTGTCAACCCAGATGGTAAATTATATCGTTACAAAGGTCCATGTAATTTTATCAGGATAATAATGTGAGACGTGGCGAGGTAGGTTGTAGCGCGCAGCGGGCGGTTCATACAAAATAGTTCGGACGACCAGTCGTAGGTCTACCCGAATACATCTAGCCCTGCCCACCACACCCACAGCAGCCACCGATGCGGTAATGCGATGACTGCGGTGATATTGGCGCTCAGCGTGGTGGTATCGCCCCCATTGACACCATCGCAATTAAATTGTCGGTAGGTACTTCGCAATCTACTACTAGGTATGTATAGTTTTGAAGGCCTCCTCGGTGTCGCAATATGATTAGGGCGCTAAACCTAAAGCCCGGATGAACTAAAGGTTTTGAGTTCGATTTCCGTTAGGTCAATTTACGTAATGAACCTTACTAAATTATCTTGGGTCTGGGTGTTCTGGGGTATGATGGGGTATGATGCCAGAGTCATCGTCTGGTACCTACTCATAGTACTAGGGAAAATCCTAGTTTGAGGCCTGGTGGTTGTTTGCGAGGATATACCAGAAGACCCACGTTATATAGCAGTACTCCCTTACTTTCAGCTCGTTCAACAAGCACTTGCTACATAAATATTATAGTGAATTGTTCACTTTTTCATTGCGAGAAATAAAAGCTGTTCGCCCAGCAGCTGCCATTATATATTGACACATAATTAACAGCGCCACTAACGGTAAATAATGAAACTATTTAAGATTATGACAAGCTCGTTTAGTTTCATGAAGCTTTTGGCTGAAAATATCCAGAATCGTTTGCAAATCATTGGTCTGGCCAATGAAAAAATTAATGAACACTGTCACATTTTATTATAATTCTCGAGCATTGATGATAAAATAATATGGCCACGAGATAGTGTCTAACGGCTGTACTACGTTCATATTACACCCGAAACGGAACACGAAAACGATGCGATGAACTTATTCCTATAAAAATAATACATTAATTATGTATTCAATAAAAAAGGGATGATTTTTTACTATGCATGAAAATGTTAGGTACGACTTGGTATACAAAATTAAATATTTTTTTTCATTCCTAACCTGATTCGGACCGTAAAAATTATCGAGGAGTTTTCTAATAAGACCCGTCAAACCGGAACGTCAAAATTATTATGACGTTTGTCGTTTCATGAAAGAGGTGTCGATTATTTCGTGTTTATTTGCTTAAAAAACTTAGAAATGGCTGCTGAAATTAAACCCGCACCTAGGACTCCCAACGACAGATTTTCGACTACAAAGAAACCGGCCCTGTTGAATAAATTAGAAGGTTGCACGGACGACGTAAATGCTGCCGTTGTAATTCCTGGGGAGGATGGAGTAATTAGTGTTTGCGACGATAAGTGAGAATTTTGGCTAATTATATTCGATTAATCTCGTAAATTTAATCGAACTTAAACATTTTAACAATTTTTTGTTCACTATTACGGACTCTGTACTGAGATAAATTACTTTATCGTCGTACCCTCAGGTGTCACTTTTACTGTTTGTTCAGCGCTTACTGACGTACCTACCTGCTGTTTAGTATTTAGCAACAATGAATCATTGATAGGTAGATTATTATCAAGGCTTTTGTGTGCCTGAAAAAAAAATGTATTTTCTAACATTAATGATTTTTCATAGGTTCTGTTTGTTTGCAAAATTGAATGTTTTGCTTTGTTTAGAAATTGATGCAATTACCAGAAGTTCTACAATTTGACGAAAATTTCATCTAAAGAGTTGTCTCATATATTCATTTCTTTTATAATATAGGTAACAATGGTTAGCAAGCTATGTTCTTGATGCTAGGTATTTGGTGAAAGATTTTAATAATTGCTTTGAGACTGAGATTGTGTAAATTTGTTATCAGGACAGTACGAGTATGGCTCAAGCGCGACTCAGGGCAGTACTGGCCGAGCATCTGCCAGTACATGCCCTCAGGTTGCACATCCATGTTCTATACACCAGAAACACGCCAGCTATTCATCGGTCAGGAGAATGGCACAGTGTCCGAGTTCACACTAGCCTCAGACTGTAATAGAATTAACCCAGTAAGTATACAATTTATATTTTGTTTTTGTATGATTGACTTTGAAATGATGTATATGTCACAGTAAAATTGTAAATGCTGTTAGATTATAATGTACTTCACGAGATTGTAAACTGTCAAAAGATTGTGAACTGTAACATAATATTTACAGTTTAAGTATTATTTTTCAGTAGACTGATACAACCCCTGGTCCAGAAGAGGGGTCACTACCAAATGAGCCCCCAGGCCTGCCACATAGCCAGGACAGATGTCTCGTTACAGGACAGATGACTAAACTTAGTTCCAGATGAGGTTTCTTTCTGTCACTCACAAAATCACCTATTAGGTATTATCATCAACATCATCATCAGCCTATTGCAGTCCACTGCAAGACATAGGCCTCTCCAGTTGCTCACTGCATTGGGCAAACAATGGAGGCAGGCTGGTTCGCGATCGCAAAGCATAGCTCCTCACTCTAGTGACGTTGGGTATTAATTACAAGTAATTTATTTATCACAGAGCCGCGAGTACCTAGCTCACACGGCGCGCGTGACAGCAGTGGTCTTCTCCCTGAGCTGCGAGTGGGTGCTCTCTGTGAGTCGGGACAAGCTGTTCGCGTATCACTGCAGTGAAACAGGCCGCAGGATTGGTGGATACTCGTTCGAGGCGTGGTGCACAGCTTTGCAGTATCCTTTTCATTAAAATTAATATTTTCATTTTTCTTATAAATCTTTTGGCAACTAGTAATATTTTAATGTACCTACTATGGTCAAATTGTGCCCATATAAAAATTTCCAAATCAGTGTAATCAATCAAGTGCTATTTACTTAAAAAAAATATATTAAAGAGGCCACCTAAATGCTTGTTAGGATATTCGTTAGTGTGCCGTTAGTTTTTTTTTTAAATATCAGACAACCTCACCATACAGTTTAAAAGGGCACTACACACGTCATTAGGTTCCAGTGAATGGTAGTAGTAGCATTAGTCATATATTATTGACACTTTTTTCTGACCTTGAATTGATTGTACACAATATAATTAAATCTTATCTTGAATGCAGAAAACCTAACTGGATGTACTCAACTGACTCACTTTGTAGTCACTCATGAATGAAATCTACTAAATATTATTATTTGACGTATCGGATTGTAGGTTACTTCCTTGCTATATACGCGCGTCATTAGATACATACATAAATTGCTATATCGCTCGTCCACCAAAGCACATTCATTAAGCTTTGGGTCCCATTTATGGAGCTGCGGGGCGTTGCGCGTCGCCATACGTTGGCAACAACGCTTTAAATGCCTCCATACTTATTACTTAGCCGTATGTCACGCGACTTACGACACCCCGCGTAACCTTACACGAGCCCATAAAGCGGTTGGCGTAGAGTGACAGACAACATAAATCTGCTCTGGTTATTTAGTTTGCCTTCCAACAGAAACGCGATAGTTATAACACTACAATTAACGGCTTATGGGATTTGGATGTTGATCATTTATCTCATTAACACATAGGTACATAGTTTACAATCTGGTTTAACAGATTTTTACGATCTTTCTTCAAAAAGTAATATGTATATGTCACCGGGAAATAGCAAGAATCGTAAGTTGATCAATTTCCTAGGTAGTTGATTAACTTCCGGAAAATAATAAACTTGTGAAAATATTAACTATATTTATTTTTGCAGAAATAGGCTCTAATAACGATACCTAATGCCCAGAAAACATGTGGATAGTGATTAAAAAGTCACCTTGTATACCTTCATTTTTCATTGTATGCCATTTTTTGTCAGTTTGAAAGAGCTCACAAAATAAGATACCTAATTACTAAATTACATGTCGTATGCTAACAAGACTGTTGAAATTTTTCGTTTTGTAGTAACGATTGTAGTAATACATAACATTAAGATAAAAATGTAAAAGGATATCATTGCATAAGCTAACTTCCTGAACAGTATATCAGGTTCGACTCCCAGTCCAAGTACGCGTTCGTGGGCGATTACAGCGGGCAGATAACCATGCTGAAGTTAGATAATAACGGCGCCACTCTAGTCACTACGTTAAAAGGACACAGCGGGTAAGCCGTATCATTTGTCTCCATATACTTACATACTGTGTATTTTGTGTTCATTGGGTGTGTATTAAAATACACACCCAAATTAATATAAATATTAAGCCGAGTTTTCACAGTACGAGTACGCTCGGATCGAGTGGGCTCTCTTGTATGTTTACTTGCTACTTGCAGGCAATAAGTCATCCGCTTTGAGAACATAGCTCCAAGTATTGCCTACATTGGTAGGCCAGTGCAGTCCTCTGCACTGAAGGGCATGTTCCGGCCTTTTGGGTTCAATTTCCAGTCGGGTTTTTACAATGTCACGGATTTAGAGTAGGATTTTTGGAAAACGAAACATTTTATGCATCTTTAGGTCCGCTTTTTCCAGCGTATCAGTCAGGGTATTCATTAATAACATTATTTGTTAGGTAGGGGGAGTCCGGGAGACTTTATCAGGTGGGATAGATGAACCACCTTTCAAAAATCAACTTAAATTTTGCTCTAACAATACATCAGACTACTACTACTATCGTAGGCTGAAGTTCAAAACCATATCTTTATCTTTGCAGATCTGTGCGAGTGTTGAATTGGGCCCCTCTACCTCAGCTACTGTTCAGTGGTTCCTTTGACCAGACAATAATAGTTTGGGATATTGGTGGACAGAAAGGGACTGCATATGAACTTCAAGGACATAGGTAACCATTTACTAAAATTTTTCGTTAGTGCTACTGGCCAAGCTCAGTACTCTCGCGCCGCACCTCGACTTGACCTTTAATTTCGCACAGCAGATTTTGGGCGCATAGTAAAAGATAAAATTTAAGAATCTAAACCTTTATTGCAAGAATTAAGTTTTTTTTTTGGAAACGAACTATTCATTTCCTTAAAACGACGCAGCGTAACGAAATAACGCCAATATTTTGTCCTTTTCGGTGACATTTTATTGTGTTTGTAATTGTGTTAGTCTAAGGCTAGGCGCGCACTGGTGACATTTTGTCACCATGACGGATATCTCTCTTCTTCTCATTATAAAAGTGCCAAAGAGATGAAACTACTGTCACATTGACAAAAAGTCACCAGTGACTTTTTGCTAATGTCTAAAGGCCTAGCCTAAGAGTCAATGTTTGTCACTGAATAAACGTCTTTTCTTTCTTTCTTTCAAATTATGGGGCCCAGGTCGTACTTAGTAGTCGGTATTTTTATAAACAAGGTATTTTTTAATTCCAGTAACAAAGTGACCGGGCTATGGTACGTGGGCAGCTGCGAACGGCTGGTGTCGGCCGGCGAGGACGGTGCGCTCGGCGTCTGGGAGATGGGTGTGCGGCGGCGGGAGACGCCCACGTGGAAGGAGTCCGACCTGTGCCAGATCTGCCGCGCGCCCTTCATATGGAACGTGCGCGCCATGATGGAGATGAAGCAGCTAGGTGAGTGACGGAGACACTTTGTAGACATAGCGGCTGGTGTTTGGGATGGGTGTGCGGCGGCGGGAGACGCCCACGTGGAAGAAGTCCGAATTGTGCCAGATCTGGAACGTGCGCGCCATGATGGAGATGAAGCAGGTAGGTGAGTGCCGAAGACACCCTTCTGGACAGAGCGGCTGGTGTCTGGAGATGGGTGTACGGCGGCGGGAGACGCCCACGTAAAAAAGTCCGACCTGTGCCAGATGTGGAACGTGCACGCCATTATGGAGATGAAGCAGCTAGGTGAATGCCGGAAACACCTTTGTGGACAGAGATGTTGGTGTTTGGGGATGGGTGTGCGACGGCGGGAGTCTCCCACGTGGAAGGAGTCCGTCCTGTGCCAGATCTGCCGCGCGCCCTTCATATGCAACGTGCGTGCCATGATGGAGATGAAGCAGCTAGGCAGCGTGGAGACACCTTGGTAGACAGAGCGGCTGGTGTCGCATCATCTTGAATATACAATTATACATGTATATTACTTGTTGATTTATCACATAAAAACAAAGGAATACGGGGGGGTCGGCATTGTGTGTGTTACACCTACCAAAATGGGAGGGCATACCCACTAAACGCCCATGTGTCGCCAGTGAGCAGCTGGCCCGTGTGGCCTTGGCCTACCACCGATATTGAAAACGATCTTTCGTTGAACGGATCGCGTACTTTTACACCATAAATCCCCCCCATTTGTCCCCCCCGTGTTCAAATATATGAACTAAATTAATGAAAATCGACTTTGACGAATTTTAGGTAGGGACTCGCACCTCACAAAATGGGAAGTCCCACACACCATGCCGACTCCCCGCGGAGGCGGCATAAAGGTGCCTTTCCCATCCAGAAGAAAAAAATCACAAAATATTTCAAAAAAACCCTTATCTGGAGTTCGTTGGTCCATCGGCAGGTCTCCGGCAGCACCACTGCCGCTGGTGCGGCGCGGCGGTGTGCGCGGCGTGCTCGCCGCACCGGCTGCCGCTGCCCGTCATGGGCTTCGAGTTCCCGCAGCGCGTCTGCACCGGCTGCTACGACACGCTGCGACACGAGCCGTGAGTATCTCACACGCTTCGGCATGCTTCGTCAAACTTAAGGGGAAGTTGTTAACACTTACTTTTTTAGTAGTGTTAAAGGAGAATAATCAACCACTGCGGCACAACACTATTCGCCACGCTCGGGAGTCACCGCACTAACGTTGACAGTTGAAGTTTGACGTAATGGTGACACTGACAGCTGTCATCGAGTTCCCGCCGATAATTACTTTTTCTCTCTCTGGTTGAATGAGTGTTTGTAATTGGATTGTGTAAATAAATACTTTCAGATTAACAATTAGTGTGTCTTAATACTAGGTATATGTACATTGAATTGCGTCATAGCCAGATAATAAATAAATAAATATCAGACAACATGACATACCTACATTGCTCCGATCCCAAAGTAAGCACTTGTGTTATGGGTATCAAACCAACGCAGATACCAAAAATAAATACTTAAATACAAATATAAACACCCAGACACGGAACAAACACAACTGATCATCACACGAATGTTTGTCCCGGGTGGGAATCGAACCCACGACCCTTGGTTCAGAAGGCAGGGGTCACTACCAATTGAGCCATCGAGCCAGTCGATGCATGGTCAATTTATTTTATTGCTTTCTTTTTATCACATAATTGTTAATCTATGATAATTTGGTATCAGTTTGTGCAAAGTCCAATGAATTGATAATTCCTCCAAAGTCCAGTGAAGGTATACAAAGTTATATAATCTTAGTAAAATAATTATTCGTAAGTCGACTTATCGCGTGAACCGCTTTTACAACTTGAAATGTGCCTATGAGAAAAATAGTATTTTTGTAGGACTCACGAAAGCAATGTCATTCTAAGGATATAATTTAAAAAACACTACAAAGACTGGCTTAAAATGACATCGTTCTTGGGCCGGGACAATCATTACAAATCATATTTAAATTCCGACGCAACCATTTCCCCGCACTCGTTGACTTCGTGACCGAGTATTTTCTTCTTCGCCGTATTGTTAATTTGTGAAGTGCAATAGTAGGTCATGGTTGAAGAATTGACAAGCTGCTTCCACATCATCAGTTTGCCGGAGCGCTGCCGTCACATTGACTTCTTTGATTTTTTTGTTCTTTTTTTATAGTAGCTCGACATAATGGCTTCCTGCGCCTGATGGAAAGCGAAAGAGAAGCCCAAGTTGCTGTGACAACGGGAAGTAACTGGTCAGTTACCTGTCAGTGGCCAACGCCATGACGGCCCAACCCTAACCTCCCACGAGCTCCGGAAACCCTACTTACCGGCAGCAACACGACCCAGAGGTCATTTGGCTGCGGTATTTCTATAGGGAGGAGGTCCTTCCCCGGACGGGCGCGCGGGCGGCTCAATTCGAGCGAAGATGCCCTATGCCCTACCTCGCTTGCTGGAATCAGACCAATGGATTGTTGATCGCACTCGTGGTTTTCTACCATCCACCTAGCCGACAGCCATCAGCTCATGTCATATGTATTATCAGCAGACCGAGTATGGTATACAGTTAACAATGGCCCTGCATTGTTCCAGTCGCGAATCCCTAGCGTCATTCCACGACATGAAGCACGCGGTGGCGTCGCTGTACGTGGACGAGGCGACGGGGCGCATGTGCACGGCGGGCAAGGACCGCGTCATCAAGGTCTGGGACGTGGGCGTGCTGCTCGCGCCCGGCCCGCGGCCCGGCACCAGCGACCAGTAGCGTGAGTGAAACACGACCCTATGCTAACACGATAACGTTCAGATTCGCTAAACTGGTTGAAACGATCACCGACAATCGAAAATAGATTTTATGGATATGGTTACAATGTTGAAATTGTCTTAACGAGTGCGATCGTACCGTGACAAGGACAGCGTTCTCGAGCACGGCACCATCGACCAGTAGCGCACTGAGTGAAACACGACCTTACGCTAACACGATAACGATCAGATTTGCTAAACTGGTGAACTTGTTTAATGTTCGATTTCTGAAGTTTGTACACCAAACATTCTCTTTTGAAAATAGACTCTAACGTGATGGTTACAATGTTCAGTTCGTGTTAACGAGTGCGGTTGCACCGTGGCCAAGATCGCCTACTCGAGCCCGGCTCCGGCGACCAGTAGCCCGCGCCATTAATCATCAACCTTATGCTAACACTATAACGTTCAGATTCGCTAAACTGGTATATATTCGGTATTATGGTTCTTTTTAAATGTGGTTTCAAGAGAGCTCTTTCCTCACCGTAGGCAGCAACATAGCTGTACCCTCGGCATTGCAGATGTTAAAATCAGACAGACCGCTTGCTCGTTTGCCACCAACAGCAATAAAATAAAGAGAATAACATGTCTGATGTTTGTCTACCAAACACTCACTATTGTACAAAAAATGTTTATTCCAATAATTTAGTTATAAAACATGGTGCATGCTGCTAAGTACCTACCTCGGATAAGCTGGTCAACCTTATGTTTGCAATGTGTAAGCAACAGTCGTTAATATACTAATACCCGGACCTATAGTCTGATAGCGTAGGTCATAGTGACCGCAGCATTAACCGTTAGTTGACTAAATATCATTCTGGTCACGTTCTGCCAAATCGTCTGACTACCAATATCTCCATAAGTCCATTGCTTAGGTTGTAACACAATTACATTACACGTTTCTAATATAGCGCCAAGAAATTCGATATGAATGTGTTTAATAGGCTATTATGGCTAAAAATTGAAATTAGTCCGTCTTTTAGCGTAATCAAAAATAAAAGACACGTATTTTTCCTTTTCTCATTCAAATAAACAATAGCAAAGATACAAGGCATCAAAAGTTAGGAGTGGGAGTCTTTGACGTCACTCGCTCTCTTAAAAATGCCTCACCGAGTGACGTCATGCGTAATTTCAACGGGCTATAATTTTGTGTAATTTTTAGTCTAATTTACAAATAAAAAAATACATGTCTTTTATTTTCGAATAAGCTAAAAGACTGACTAATTACAATTTTTTGCCGATCTCATTTTCACTTAATTAACGCGCGCTAAACAACAGCTTTAGCGAATCTGACGATTAACTTTATATGTTAATGTTTCACTGATGTAATGACATTATTGTAAACAATGTTTAATTCCTATTTATGTACTAAAGCGTTATGTTTAAATGATCAAACGTTATCATAATTACTGCTTGTATTTATCGTTGTTGGCGGGTACAGGTCAGTTAACTAAAGCTGGCACGTTCAATACATTTACACTAGTTTCTGTGAATAAGCGCGCGGCGTGACGTTGTACTGCATGGGCATCATGAAAAGTCTGCCTGTCTCTCTCGCTCGCGGTCTAGCTTATGCTTGAGGGATAGTTATAGTTTTCCTTTTACTACTGTTTAGTGGAATTGCATAAGTGCGAGTACTGTGAACATGGCAGCTTTAGTTAACCGATCTGTACGCCATATTCCTTCTGTCAGTTGTAAACTAAGACTGAGCCTATACTGTTCAGAGTAATTATATGGTTGATAAGATCTTGACTTACGAACGTGTTATGGAGTAATTTAAATATTCCATTAATTAATTAATAGATGCATATTTTATACAATATATTACGAAATTCGATCTCCATTTTGTTTCAGTTTATTTACAACTAGCAGTGCTCGCGACTTCGTCCGCGTGGAATAGTTATTTTTTCCCCGTTTTTTTTTACATTTTCCATTATTTCTTGGCTCCTAATAGTTACAGCGTGATGTTATATAGCCTATAGCCTTCCTCGATAAATGGTCTATTCAACACAAAAAGAATTTTTCAATTCGGACCAGTAGTTCCTGAGATTAGCGCGTTCAAACAAACAAACAAACAAACAAACAAACAAACTCTTCAGCTTTATAATATTAGTTAAGATATACAGTTTGAGATTGTTTCGTCATATTTATTACGAAAATCATTATTAATCGAAAATGTACAACATGTATTAGCTGAAGTATAGATAGAAAATGATAGCTTCTTAAATTTATACATATTCTTATAGTTGTTGTTCAGAATAGGGGAAGTAATAACGTCAGGTATACCTTACAGTATCACTTACTGTAATTTTTAGGTCTGTTTTGTACGTGTTTTATAAATTGAAGCTGCGTCTCATGAAAAAAATATTTAGGCGTTGTTAACATTTGTTGATTTATCGCATTTTTATTTTATGTCATTTAATCTAGTCGCTTCATCGTAGAAAGCTCATTAATTGTTTCACATTATTTTTCAATTTACAAAGAATATTATGGCAAGCGTAATCAGTTTAACGCAGCCTTAATAAAGGTATGAACATGATGAATTTAAAGGATAAAAAATTATATTATTGCATTAGAATTCATTATTATTAGATAAGAACTAAAATCTAAAGTGTGTTTACAATTTTTGAGACAATAAATAAAAATAACAAATGTTGAGCCTTAAGCTATTATTATTTCTATAAATTAAATTACATCATTTTGTGAACATATAAATTCTGACTGATGACAAAGTGAAAAGAGACAATTTCATTTAGCTTTGTAAAATTAAAGGCTGTTAAAATAAAAAAGAAATAAATGACGAGTTCTAAGCAAGCCTTCAAGTATATAGGTAGCAGTTTTTCTCTTTAATTCGAGGCTCAATTATTTCCATATTTAACAGCACAGTGCTGCACTTTTGTAAAATAACGACATATTAACGTACGATAACGACAGTTAACATAAAAGGATATTCTAGCTTGCGAATTGAGATACTTTGATATGAATCCTTTGATCTCTTTGAGTATAATCCATATTTATGTACGTTCAAGTTACAATGTTGCGTTGAAACTAGTCTATGAATTACTATGCCACGTGTTTATTGGACGATTAGTGATCAATAACAATCCGCGTCGTATTAAATTAGAAATGTAACCATGTTTGTAAACAGTCGTGCGTGATGCAAATGACGCGTCGAATGCGATTCCGTTTCATATGTGTCAACATAAAATTGTAAATACCGTTAGATTATGATATGTCTCGCGAGATTGTAAACTGTAGAAATATTGTGAACTGCAACATAATGCTTACATTTATGTTATCTAATAAACATTTTTTCTTTCTCTCTCTCTTATTTTTCGGTAATCGTTCGATATGAAATTCTTAAATCTGTCTCGCGTTATATTATCAACTGTTTCACTTTGATCGATCAAAATCTAATCTTTCGACAGCTTACAATCTCGCAAGATGGATTATAATCTAACGGTATTTATAATTTCACGGTGAAATATGTATTGTGTAATTTCATTTTCAGAGTCAGAAAAGGTACGTATCACCGTACCTACTGTAATTTATTCGTATCTATCTTAATATTATGTTTTCTAAAAAAACCTAAGACAGTTTTTAAGGGTGCGTTTTCATAGAAGCTAGGTTGCGCGGAGCTAAAAATAATTACCATTGATATTGTTCCACTTTATTGTATTGTCCATTTTACTGAAGAGGAGCGGAGATGAAATGTGTAATTTGAACAATATAAATTGTCAGTTTTGGTTAACTATGTAGCTCGCTCCTACGGAAACGCAACATAAAGAATATCCGGGTGCGATGCTATTGCAACCAAATATAGGAAGAAAATATTCAAATTTGTAATTATTATTAAAATTACCGAACTATTACAAGTTTGTATACGGTGAATATCTTATACAGCGTTGTATGTTATTATTATTATTCTATATCACACACGTACTTACACTCAGAAAATTGTTTCTGACTGTAAGTACATGTACTGTGTAGGTATTGATAAACATATGATATGTAACACTTTAATATTCAACAGTCCTAAACAAACTCATTGTGACATTCGATTCGGTAATTATTGTCTTGCAAGACTAGATTGGTCCATCTCATATGTACTTAATATTATTTCTATCACAAATGTCTCATAAACTAATTAACTGTCGATTATAATTCAATTAAAACTTAATAAATCTTCTCTGCGTTACTATTTCAATGTAGAATTTATTATGGTTTTACTACACAACCATTGTGTTTAATTGTAATGAACTACGTACGTATTAATAATCCCAGGGTTGATGTATGAGGTATGAGATACCTACATACATTTACGAAGTATAAATTATATTTTTTATTTGGTCACATTCTTACAAGTGAGTTTTAAGTTCATTGTTTCAGCTTATATCGCTGCCTACATATGAGTACACACGACATGTTGACGGTAGTTAAAATGTATAGGTCCTTATATTGCATTGAAACTCTTTAGCGAGGACCAATTGAAGTGTAAAAAATATAAATAACAACTTTTCCTTTATGTATAAGCGACAAATTACAGTCGTACGTACATTTTCGGAGATATAAATGTATAAAAATGTATAGACACGTATTTATAGACTTAAATGAAAACGAATAAAAACAATACGTATGAATATAATGTTTATTATTATTATATACGAACATAGTGTTAACAATTAAATATTGCGTATGCGTTTTGAACATAATGCCAAACTAAGATTGAATCGGATTCTTTTATTTTATTACTTAGTTTTAAAATACAACATTTATATAATTATGAACATTTGTATTACACTGTGCTATACATTACTTTAAACTACTTTAAATATCAATATGTTAATATTATAATTTATTTGTCTATATAAGATGATTGCTTGGGGCAATTGAATAGAATAAATATTTATCTGTAATAAATACATACAATGTTTATCTAATATTTTACAATGTTAAAAGAAGATTTATTTTTCGATATTCACGGGGCTTGCTGTATTTGTGTTTGTAAGTAAGTAATTATGTAAAATATAGTCACTGTGTAATTTATATTAGACATCTAGTTAGGTTGCTTAAAAATTTCTATGCCAATAAAAAGATAGTATAAAATTTTAAGTGTAATTATTTATGAGGTAGAAGTTATTCTATTAGAAGATGGCCTTCGTAATGGTGGATTAATGAAGGTTTTTCCCAGAAGGTGAGCGTTTGCGTCCTCAAAGGCAATAATGGCCAATATCTAGTATACTTAACGGTACAAGGAAAAACCTTAGTCTAGAGAAATTGGTGCAAATTGTCAGGCGCATCTTTATTTATAAAAAAGTAGAAGTAAAATGTTCTTAAAGATAAAGTGACATTACAAAAGTATTTATAATCACAGCCTTATTATATAGTCAGGTACATCGTGTGGTCTCCTAGCCGTCTCGGTGCTTAGTGCAGGATTTTCCAACCTATATCAGGGGGTGAATATTAAGATTACAAAAGAAAATCTAAACGTTTGCAATTATCTTGATAAGAATGTCATAAGGCTAAAACCAGTATCGTTACGATATTCGGTTTTGAGATGGCAGCGGAACGCTTGCAGATGAGGTTGGGAAAGTCCGTAGCGGCATAGCCGTGGTTAGTTCCTCCCTGTAGGTGACGCCAGGGCTCAGCCCGGACAGGAGTATTGGTTCCGGGGCACGCACACCTGCCCGTTGAACACCTGGTTACTGGGACACGTAAGGTACGTTCGGACGCCGGTGACGCAGAAATAGTATCGCTTGCATTCGGTGCCCTGAAAAGAGAGTAAAAATAAATAAGATAATGCAGCGTCAATATTAAAATTCATCTAAAGGGGTTTTTCGTTATTTTTGATTAGCGAAATCTATATGGTTAGACGCGCAATGATCAGCCCCATACAAAGCCATTCAAATGTGAAAGCTGCCAATTTTCTTTATGCAAGGTTTTTTTTTATACCACTAGGGTGGCAAACAAGCTTACGGCCCGCCTGATGTTAAGCGGTTACCGTAGCCTATGGACATTTGCAACACCAGGGGTATCACAAGGTGCGGCAGACGAGCAAATGTGTTCTGATTTTTGGGGTCGCTGCCGGCCCTTTAAATAAGAGTACGCTCGTTTTTTGAAGGCTCCCAAGTCGTAGCTGTCGCAGAAAGTTGGTTCCACAAAACCGATGAGCGAGGCAAGAAGAAGAGGCGGTGTCGTAAGTAGCAATGTATAAAAATAGTAGGTAGGTTAGAAAAGTAAGTATGTAGGTACCTGTTGAACAAAGAATCCATCTCGCTCGCAATACTGTCCGCCGTTCTCGATGGTGTTGGCGGGCGGCGCGCCGCACTCGTGCCGCGCGGGCTCCACGCACGCGTGCCCGTCGAAGATCTTGCCGCCGAGGCAGGACAGCGTCGCCAGGCGGTCTCCGCCCTCGCAGTAGAAGTATCTGAAGGTAAAAAACACTGCATAGTATAAAACAAAGTCGCTTACCGCCGTCTATCTACTCTATCTATCTGTAATGCTTAGATTTTTAAGACTACGCTACGAACTTTGATGCGGCTTTTTCAATAGTTATAGTGATTTAAAAGGAAGGTTTAATAATACATAATATAGTAGAAAAACTGATAATTTTCGAGGTGTCTAATGTGTTTCTTTAAATACCCGAAGCGATTACAAGGGCAGGTCGCTAGTTCTTTAGGTATATGGTCTGTTCTGAGGGTCAGTTATTGTTGATGAAGGTGTAAGTAAAACATAAAAATTCTGTTTTCTACGCGACTTTAACCTAACGTTACAATACATATACATGCATACAGTCCGATCACTTGTTTCTGAAATTTAATAGCGTACCTACCTACACGACTAAAACGTAATTTTCATCATCACACCATTAAACATCGGGAAAACTTCCACCATTATATAGTTGATATACCTACGCCTACTACCTACCTGGGATGTAAGGGAGCGGCCTATCATCTTTTCGCTCCAAGCCAACCTCACCTGCTCGTGGTGCATCCTGCCGAATAGCAAACGAGGCGCTGGCAACCGACTGGTGGCGGTATAACCATCACAATTAATTAAAGGCTTTGCTAAATACCACAGACCGATGACGGGCAGCAGCGTCATCGGTGCGAGAAGCTACGCCCTGCGATCGCCAACCCGCCTGCCCAGCGTGGCGATTATGGGTATATCCTCCAGATGTTTGACCTAAGTGGCGAACAACTGGAGAGGCCTGTGTCCAGCAGTGGACTGCAATAGGCTGATGATGATGATGATACCTGCGCATAGGGTTGCCAGGTCGCTAGGCCTTATAGCCGGACAGACCAGCCCGTTTACCCGGACATTTGGCTAGAAAGGCCGGACACCCTACGTTCTTAAGGATTTTGTATCTCAGTATTTATAGGTACGACAAGATTTAATGTAAATCAAGCATTTTTGATAATGGTCATAAATCTTGTTGAATTCTTATGAAATAATTAATAAAATCTAATGTCAAATCAGTCTTAAGATTCTTCTTAAGTTAAGAAGATACTTTATTAAAATAGCTTTATGCCAAACATTAATGTGTGACTGAAACAAACTAGGTACTGTCTTGTAATAACTGACTTGGTTTTTAAACGCGGCCCTAATCGAGAACTGGGGCCCTACTACAAAAACGAAAACGATCGTTCGTTGAACGGATCGCGTATTTTTGCCTCATTAATCCCTCTCATTTGTCCCTCCCGTGTTCTAATAATATATCAATTAAATTGTTGAAAATCGACGTTGACGAATTTTAGTTCGTATATTAGAACACGGGAGGGACATTTATGAGAGGGATTTATGGGGCAAAAATACGCGATCCGTTCAACGAACGATAGTTTTCGTTTTTTGAAGTCGAAAAACGAATTGATAAAAATAAATTGAATCTGATATCCGGAAAAAAATATCGAATTTGATATCCGGAAAAAAATATCGATTATCGATATATCAAGATATAAAATATCGACGATAATTATCGATTATTTTTTGAAAATATATCGCATAATAGGCTTGGGTAAAAAATATATATGTTATATATGTTATGGACCAAGTGATTAATGCGGGCATTATTTATAATGCTAGGGCATTATGAATAATGTCAAATTCTATTGGGCAAAGTGATAATTACTATCTAAACTTCATTATTTATCACATTGGCCGGTCATTATTGTATTGCTACTTGGCAATTAGGCAATTTGATAATAAAGCAAAGGGAAGGGACGCACGCGTACTTATTCCGATGTATCCGGTAATGTTTTTTTTTAACCGACTGCGAAAAAGGAGAAGGTTCTTAATTCGTCTGTATGTATAATTTATTATGTATGTTCACCGATATTTCCGTCAATTATATGTAGATGGATGTCAAAATTTTTTTTTTGTTCGACAGAAGACACTTCCGTGGTGGTCCCATTATCACCAAGTCAGGATCTGATGATGGTATCCGGAAGAAATTGAGGGCAACAACCAAAGTTGTATGCTCATATGGTGATTTTGTTACGCAATCATAACCTACTCAGGCATATGCTTCCGGGCGTCAACATCTGGTGCTGATGATGAAGCCATAGAACTCCTTAACGGTTAGGATATATGGGACAGTACTGCCATTGGTCGATGGGAACTAGGTAGTAGTATGTACTTATGCAGGGCTAATAGGGCAGCTGATTTGACAAGTAATTTGCTTGATTCTACTTCGCAACGTTTTCACTTGACTTAAAGCAAATTTTTTCTTTCCTAAGTAAAACTCTTAAGGACTTTAGTTCCACCATTATGCAATAGTGCTGCATTTGCCGATGTCTGGCCTGTGTATCACATACACATATTATCTCAGGAGTGGATGAGCTTGTGCCCCCACGCAAGCCTTACAGAGGACCAGGAGACTGCGAAATAGTTATAAAATATGTTTTTATTACTTTGCCCAAAGGGTGATAAACAATATTTATAATGCCCGATCAATTTGATTATTTTAATAATGATTATCAAATTGCCCTCTTATATTGGCCATTTATCAGAATGCCCGGACATTATATATAATGCTACATTTATCACTTGGTCCATAACATATATACCAGCCATGTTCGGTGTTTCGATTCACTCGTTTGCGATTGTGAAAAGTTTAGGTAAAAAGCCTAACAAAAGCCGAACAGGCCGGACACCGTTTATTTTGGCCGGACTAGCAATCAAAAAGCCTACCTATGTCCGGCTTTATCCGGACGCCTGGCAACGCTACCTGCGCACGAATTGAAGCTTCTAGCCTCCATAAATTCTTTCGTCGGTTTTTTCAAACCAATCAAGCTGTCCTTAAGGCAAGGGTGAGTAGGCACTTACTGATTGCACGAGCTCGACCTTAGTCATTGTAGCTTACCATCACGTGATATATACTCTCAGTTAGATTATATAAAAAAAAGAAGACTCTAGTACAGCTGTGGTTGTTGCGGTTAAACACATTGCCTAGTTATACTTTTCTCTGGGACCGCACTTTTGTCCATATCTTCGGTTGTTTGGGGAACATTTCAACAGACTTGGGGACCTCTTTCGCTTCCATAAGCCGTGGGGAAGCCTTAATGCCATGCTACTATCTACTTATATAAAAAGTATCGCAATAGAAATGACTCATCGTTGACTATAATTCAATAGATCCAATTTATCTTAATCTTAACTAATATTATAAAGCTGAAGAGTTTGTTTGTTTGTTTGAACGCGCTAATCTCAGGAACTACTGGTTCGAATTGAAAAATTATTTTTGTGTTGAATAGACCATTTATCGAGGAAGGCTTTAGGCTATAACATCACGCTGCAACTATTAGGAGCGAAGAAATAATGGAAAATGTAAAAAACCGGCCAAGTGCGAGTCGGACTCGCGCACGTAGGGTTCCGTACCACTGATTGAATGAAAAAATTAGGTAATTTTGATTTATGACGTTTAAAAAAAAACTACTGTCTAGATTTCCTTCAAACCAAATTTCGTTAGTAGTTTTTATAGTAATACACATCATATATTTTTTTCAGTTTTATCATGCCCATATTTTAGAAGTTACGGGGGGGGGGGGACACTCATTTTACCACTTTGGAAGAGTCTCTCGCGCAAACTATTCAGTTTAGAAAAAAATGTTGTTAGAAACCTCAACATCATTTTTAAATACCTATCCATAGATACCCCACACGTACAGGTTTGATGAAAAAAAAAATTTTGAGTTTCAGTTCTATGTATGGGGAACCCCAAAAATTTTGGATTTTTTTCTGATTTTATTGTCACATTTTAATGCGGTTTACAGAATACATATACGTACCAAATTTCAATAATGTAGCTCTTATAGTTTCGGAATAAACTGGCTGTGACATACGGACGGACAGACAGACAGACAGACAGACAGACAGACATGACGAATCTATAAGGGTCCCGTTTTTGCCATTTTGGCTACGGAACCCTAAAAAACGGGGGAAAAAATAACTATTCCACGCGGACGAAGTCGCGAGCACAGCTAGTAGATGATACCTACTCTCCTAATAAGAATTACTTAGACCCATTCAGATTCTTTATGAAATTACAAAGAATGTCTACTTTTTTTAGTCATTGTCGTAATATAAATACAAAGATTAAATCGTGTATATAATTAGTTTGCTTAAATTAATAACTAGAATTAGTTAATTAGTCATCACCACAGAAAACATGGTTATATCGATATTCAATATCAATATTAGTTGTTGTATGAAAGTTGTTACATAAAATTTCCTTTCAGGCACTTAGTGGGCTAAAATTATTCAAGTCTATTTATACCTAATTCATGGGCGTACCTACTCGAATAACGGAAGGTGTAACTGTCAAGAATGGGTCTGATTGTGATTTAACATATGCGCTTGTACGAGTAAGATTAACGGTTGATGCGACAATAGAGATACAAAAGTGAATCACTGCTGGAATGTCAAACATGTAGGTTATAGGATAGGTGTGACTACACAAAATTAATAACGGTTTTTTATTAGGATCCGCAATCGTTGGAATTCGAATCCTATTGTTTTAAATGCAGTATAAAAAGTGATATTAATCATGTCCATCACATAAATTAATTATGACGGAATCCGTTTTTTAATGTGTTTTTATTAGTTATGTACTGAATATAACGTGTATAAAGTTATTAGTGTTTTTTTTATCTTATAAATATTACTTAATACTAGATTACCTAAAAGAATACATATAGTAATCTTACCTGTGACAGCTTGATTCCAGTTCTGCGTGATACCCGTCGTTAAGGCCTGAGCAGGAGTAGTCTTCAATGGGACACACGCTGTGATCGGCGGGCACGCACGCCTCGCCATCGAAGACCCTCCCCGCGGGACAGGCGTAGCCCGCCTTTTCGCCGTTGACGCAAGCGTAGTACCCGCGGCAGCCGGTGTCCAGGGCTCGGTAGCGGCCGTCCGGGCGCCCGTAGCACGAGTCCCGCTCCAGGCTCGGGCACAGGTACCGCTCGGCCAGCGAGCAGCGCACGCCGTCGAACACACGCCCCGGGGGACACGCGAGCACCGTCCGCAACGACCCCTCACAGTGAAAGTAACGAGTGCAGTTCGATTCCATATCCTGGTAAGTCCCACTCGGCAGCCCCTCGCACTGACTTGACAATTCAGGACCGTCGCACGTAAAACTCGCAGCAGGAACACACCGAGCTCCGTCGAACACCAGCCCGCGGTCGCAGGACCCGCGTGCGATTACTCGTTCGCGTCGACAGTCGAACCAGGACAGACAGTCGCGCCAGTCCCGGTACAATCCGTCCGGGCGGTTGAAGCACGGGCTTCGGGCGGGCGGCGGACAGTACGATCGGTACGCTGGCTCGCAACCGCCGTCAGAGAATAACAGACCGGCATCGCACACACCGCGACGAATAACACGTCGTTGTTCACACACGAAATATTCACGGCATCCCGTCGCACGATCCGCGTAGGCTCCATCCTCGGCCTGGTGGCACAACGACGAGCAAACATCATCTGAGCAGAAATCTGCGTCGCCGGCGGGCAGCGGTATGGCAGCCGATCGAGGCGCTGGGCATTGTGATGTGCACGGTCTTCCCCCGCAGGATGTAACGGACTTCACCTCGGCTCCGCGGCATTCCAATTTTCGGCGACACTCGTGCGAGGAATCCGGATAGTTGCCGTCCGGCAAACCGGCACAGAGCGGCTCGTAGCATGTGCCGGCGCCGCGAGTGCAAGCTTGTCTGTCGAGGTCGAACCAAGCGCCGGAGGGGCATGCGTGATCCACTGCAGTTCCGTTTTCGCAACGATAGTAATGTCGGCACGCGGTTCCTGGCGTCGCGTACGCCAGCGAGTCGCCGGGCGAGCACAGGCGACGGATGCAGGGGTGGCGGCGCTGCGGGACGCACGCTCCTGCGAACTCGCTGAACACTCGTCCCGGTCCGCAGGCGTACCTGTTTTTCATAAAGCCTCCTGCGCATTTTATGTACTCTCGGCAGTCGCTGTCGTAGTCGGCGTAGAGTCCGTCCCTTTTGCATAATACGTCTTGCGTCCCTGTGAAATTGCATTGTAAGTTAATTAAGAATCGTTAGCATTAAATTGTTCACGATCACGACACGAGTGCTGTGGGAGCGAGTATTTTAAAATGACATTGTTTGAGCGAGCAGTTTGGCCACCTAATTTGAGACAATTATGTTGATAACGTTAACTCACCGACGAGTTTAGCGGTCGCGATCGCGAGGAGGAGGGCGAGCGCTCTCGGCGAGGCGGGCGCGCGCGCAGGCATGTCGGCTGCGACTGGAGGCTGCCGGGCGCCTCGCAGGGTTCCTTGACATTCGCGCGCCCGTAACGCGATCCCTCCACGGCCCGGATGCAGCCTCCGAGCTAGAAATCTAGACGCGCCTTGTTTCACGAGCGCCTGCCTCTCGAGTGAAAATGACCGAGCGTGGGTCTCACTGACCGTGAACTTTGTCGTCTTTTTATCTTATGTAATCACTGTGAGAATTATTCGATGAATGAAAATGAAGATTGTCATCGCGAGGGCCTTGGCGTCCGGTACAAATCCGTAAGCAAAAATAGATATCTACATCACGTAAAATAAATTGTATTTCCTGAAACCATTAACTGAAATACTTATTAAGAAATTATTATTTCAGACATATTTAATACTTTGTGTACATAAACTGTACATGAAAAGGAGTTAATAAAATTATATAGCAATGAAATAATTATGTACTCTAATTTAAAATCATGGGCATTTGATGAAAAAGTACTTCAGTAGGCAGTATGTGTAGGTAAAATAAAATGTAGAGCTGCGTAAAATCCCCAAAAAAATTGTAATGAACTTATGAGGAAATACCGCCAGCATAATTGTGGTTTATCGTGGATAATTCAACAGAAGCTGTGAATCACACAGATCCAGAAACTTGCAGCGATTAACACAAACTCGCACAGGCCTATAAATCATTAGGTACTCGTCATTTGAAGTTTTGTAGATTGTCTACCCGTATCATGCATGCCAAAGTATCAGTTGCTATTGCGTTCACAAGACCACACGTATTTTTGCAGACTTATTTTTATCCATTCAATCGGTCAATTAGCTATTCCGTTGTCGTACCCGTGGGAAACTGTTGCAAAAAATATATAAATAAAAAATGCTGAGATCGTGTCGAAACGTAATAAATACTCGGTACTGAGCCGGAATCTCCGAGAATCCGCATAGGCATACGAATGAGCCTCTATTGACATGCATTGGATAACAACATTTACGTAAGGTCTACATACACGCTGTTTGACATTGACCGCGCGAATGCTTCTTACACAGTGGCGTATTTTGTAAGCAATGTAGTTAATGAACGGAGTGTACTGCATACTTGAGTGATCATGTGACCTGTGAGAACTGCACGAGATGTTTACATCCGTATTAATTTGTGTGCTAATCAGTTTGACAAATAGAACGTTTTTCATGCGTTCCGGCTCGCTTTGGTATGCCATACCTACCTACTATTATGAACGAGATTGCTGGATAATCTGACGACATTCCAATATGTTGGAGGTGTCTTCACATTAGCAAGGTATCAGATTACGTTCCGCATAGTTTTGGCAGTTAGGGGGAAACCGGACGGTTAGGATATACACATTCACTATTATTGTCGCTCGCAGAGTTTCGTAGCGTTTTGGTGGTACAATCGTGCACATGTAAACACCCTTGCAATGTGAACTTTTTGTACATATTTACATTATAACATCGGTTTTAATTTATTTATCTAGGCACATTTATCCATTTACCTGTTTTACAAATAGTGAGCGCTACATAACCTACTTTGAACCTTTGCAGATTGCATATACTTAGCTATGGCCCCAAATTATGGATGGATGCGAGAAGCCCAAGATCGATCAAAGTAGCGGACAATTGGAAAGGCCTAGGTATGTCCAGCAGTGGATTGCGAAAGGCTAATGATGATGATGTTCCAAAATTAGTATTAGATAGAAATTACACTGAAAGATTCTCTGTTGGTTGTGTGTACGAAACACAACAATTAATAGTAACACATACACGTTTAATACTATTATCTTAATTTATGAGATACCTATAGGTAGGTATTGTATAACATAATGTGGAGAATCGTTCAATAAATTTATATTACATATATGAAAATAATGGCGGTTTTAAAATTATAGGTATAGACCTACTTGAAAGTGGTATTGTAGCTTTAATTAAATTTTGCAAGTCATTGTGATGACCTACCGAACTTTAACACGTTCTTGGTCTGTTTTTATTAACTGTCAAAGTCACCCCACTAAAATGGTTCTTATTTCAAGTTTCAACAAGCAATGTTGGTAGCGGACCTGGTCTATTATCCGAAGCGTGATGGCGCAGGAATGCGCGGAATGTGTTGGATGATGGCGTGGGGCGTCTTGGTGCCACTATATTATATTCTCTGCCACTTAGGTACGGTACACACGAACTCATGCGCTGAAGAAGGCTCAGAGTATGTAGTATTAATTATACTTGCTAATTATAAACACTTCGATAAATTATATTTTAACTTAAACAAAAGACTGCTATGGATCAATAATTAGGGATATATTATTGAAAAGTCTTGGATAGAAAAAGTACGAGCATATTTAAAACGTTGTCACAATCGTGTCTGAAACAAATGATGAACTGTGAGCTGTCGTACATTTCATCTGCAATTGGGCATGATAGATCTCCCCTGTAATTTTATTCAATTTCCTAAAATCGTTGGGTTTTTCCCGCTTTCACTGCCAATTTTAAGTATCTTGCAATAGCTACCTAGTGTTTAACTAAGAACTAGTATTTCGCTTCAGCGATATCACATTGACATTGTCCCCTGTTCTCGCTAGCTTCGGCGATGCGGAACCGCTGCGCTGTTGGTACTTACTTACAACAAAAAATGTTAATTAAATTCTATGCTACACGGCTCGTCTCGTGTGTAATGTCTCTAACCGTAATCGATGATCCACTGATTATCGCGCGTCACATCTCGTCAATTACTGTAAACATAGCCTCGAGCAGTCGCTAGTTCCGCATACACGGAGCGGGCGCTTGACCTAATCTACTCCAATCTTGCAATGCGCTTGGCATCAATAGGCTGCCTCTGAGTTTTTGTTTATCTACGTACGTATTTTTTGTAATATACTAATTAACAGAGATTACGTGGTAACCGGTTGCCAATACTAGGGTCAGGTGCTTTGATTGGAATCGGAGCAAAGCAAGAAGTTGAAGTAAGTATCTATAAATGACAAAAGCATGATTCTATATGACTAATGTTGATTATCCCAAAAAAAAATCTCCTTGCCATATCTCCAATTAGTTAGGCTGACAAAAATAAGATCAACAATTTTTGTACCTACATGAGAATAGAATAGAAATAGATTTAGTTGACTCGGCATACTACACAATTATAACTATAATGTAAACAGCGTAAAAAAAAAAGATATAATTGCGTTAAGTCAAAATGATCTTCAATATTGCTAATCATTTCAAGCTGTTATTGCGATGTTACGACAGATACATATCTACTATGCATAATGTAGATATTAAAATTAATTTAAAACAGTGATAATTATAGGTTGCAAGCTTTACTGAGGTTCAAAGTAGAACCAACATTGCGAACCTTAGTCACGATAGGAAGTGATTGTATGGAATGCAATAGTGTCACGATGCTTTAGCACCCCTTCCGAGAATAGCTTTAAATTATTTACTACATGTAGTAAATAGGAAGATTGTATGATGGTCTAGTGGTTAGTTGGGATGGAGTTGAGACTCTATAGTACTGCGTAGCGAGGACAAGCTAGAATAAAGTTTGCTTAAGAGAGTAGGCATATTAAAGAACACTCCTTCTTGGAAGTTGGAGGCCTCTTGCCTAGCTGGCAATGATGTTGGACTGTGCACTTGGAGCACTCCATGGCATAGCATGAAATTTACATATATTAGGCTTCTACTCCTTCATTGTGTCCTTCATTGCTAAAAGTCGGGCCTGTTCTGATAGACCTTGGTGGAAGAATGCACCAGCTGAGTCCACACAATCCTGTCGTCAGCCTGTATGAACGCTGCTGTCACACAGATCCCCATAACTTACTTTAAGAATTAAGCGGATTGATGATTGTCCTCGCGTTTTTCCGTCCACCTGGTGGATGCATGGTTTTTAGGCGTGTTCTCTCTAAATTACTACACGTGAAAAGATTGATAGCTAGGCATTAAATCCAGAAATGTTTACATACTCCTTTTTGAAAATATATAATAGAAATTAGGTAGTAAAGATATTTCTCAAAGTTAGATAAACCTGCCTCGATATAATGTTTAAATTACCATGCCTAGACATTGTCAGACATTCAAGTCACCATCTCACGGATTTTCTCGAGTTCATTTCTAAAATTCGCATGACCCTACAGAAAATGGCAAATAACATAGGTACCTACCTACGTTTTTACGTTTATTGCGGTTTTTCGTAAACATGCCGTTTGTGTTGTGTTGGCTGTTGACAAAATAAAATATGACTGTTTTGCACTCCAACAAAACAGGTATTATGTGTTGAATAAAACACACAGCGTTGGTATGAAGAAAGCTGATGTGAACATGCCTTTAAACCAGTTGTCTATGGCCGAAACTTACCAAATTGTCTATGTTTCCTACCAGTGTGCACCTTACGAGGGTGCCTGTCACTAATGTCATCTCATAGTAGTCTTCAGATCACCAGCAAGAGCATTGCTGCAACGCTGTGTGTTTTATTCAACACATAATACCTGTTTTGTTGGAGTGCAAAACAGTCATATTATGTGTCTTCTAAAACACACAGCGTTGGTATGAAGACCTGTTTGGTATCTGCTGGTGGGAAACACAAACGCTATGATGAATATGTTTATAAAAGTATTTAGAACAATTTGTTTATTCAAAATTAAAAACAAATAACAACTTAATTTATTTCTTTTGATACATCCACATACCTTGGTCTATGTGAACTACATATTTCGTATTCATATACATATATGTATATTTAAGTAAAATCAACATACTTACAGTAAAAGCTGTAGGTGATACTACTAACAGTTTCTAAATGAAATGAAATCAAATGTCTCAACAAGGCTAAGTGCCCTGCAAAGAAGCAAGTTTGTTATAATTAATAAGAAAATAACAACTTATTTGCATATTAGAATAGCTGGCACAGTAAAAAAAAAAAAAAATACTGTTTGAATTGGTACTAAGTACACTATTCATTGGATGATCATTAAATAATACTCCTTAATTGCCTGAATGCATTTCAGACATTCTAATATTTTCTGGACAGGTAATCAGACAATACTTTAGCTAACTTCTTGAGGCTACAGCTGATCTGATACTGCCTGGTGAGGCATCACTCTTAGCATCCTTTAAGATACTACAATCGAGTTTGCAATAATAGTTCACCATTCTGATAATGGTATGAACAAACTAGTCTTCTGATCTGTACCCTTTCAATGGTTAGATATCCTTATATCATCATATAGGATTCGTATCCTTGATGTGACATCATCTGTCATCACAGGACAAACCTGTTGATTCGGATGCTGCCGTAGCAACCATGCAGAATGCCTGCGGGTTCTGGAATCAGTCTTGAGAGTCAAATTTAGACCTTATAGTAGGTTTGTCTGTCATATCTATTCGATTTTAAGAATATATATTAAGTAAGGTGAGATCATAGACTCTATGACCTGAAACATGAGGCAGAACTAAAAGGCTGCCCATCTAAAAGCAATATTTAGCAAATATTGCAAAAATTATTTAGATATTTAACAAAATCTTAGTGTGCGACACAAGTAATTTTGTTGTTCAGATCAGGCAGGAGAAAATGCTTTCAATACCTGCTGGACAAAGAAGACAATTTTGAAAACTACTTCTGATGCCATACAGTAAGTAGATACAGCTGATTTGTGCATACTGATAGTTCTGTATGCTAGCTTTTATTCTAGTCTAGAAATAATCTTGCTAGAAATTGGGCAACTTGTTAGCCCTCAGGCCATTGAGAAACCACTTGATAATTCCCACACCAAGTCAACTTAATTGGGGCACTGTATGATGTTAAGGTAGATGTCCGCCAGCTACCTTTAAGTATGTTTTGTTCTCCTATGGATTCAGGGCACTTGTTTAGTCTACCCTCAATCTTCTAAGTCAGAAGAGACAACATGTCTACTTAAAGAGGCCAGGTGCCCGTGGTGTTCTCTATTAAGACCCTCCGCAGGTCCAGTATTGGCAAAAATTGCCTGCTTCTTATGGTCTGATAACCAAAAGCACTTGGTTCACTCCGGAACAATTAACTTAGTATATAAATTCCTTTGATCCAGTATTAAGGTATTCTTGATACAAACACTAAGCTGGGTGGGGAAATGCCCGTCCCAACATAAGGTCCCATTGTCGGCTGATGGGAGTTGCAAAAAATTTGCAAGCCATTTCTGGAGTTACATACTTGGGTACACCAGCCGACTCTCGTGACGCGAACAAATCTACGTCTGGGACACCCCCACTATCTGAACATAGCCTCCGCGGCTGGGGGAAAAATGCCACTCTGGTACTTTGCAACACCTTGTCCGGCAGTCTGCAATTCTGTGTAATCTCTCCGGGAGATGGGTGGCTGAGAGTATCATGAGAAGCTCGGTCAGTTCTAAGAGCCTGATTGTCAGTTTCAGTAATACTAGGGATTGTTTCCCTTCTGATATCTGATTCGAATAAATCATGTGCTCTGTTTAAAGTCATCCGCTGACTATTTATTGTTGCAAATAAAAATATAACTTTATTGTATAAAATGGTTCAAAAGGCGAACCCAATGTTAGGAGAATTCTCCATCAGTCAATGTCTGGGTCATGCAGAGAGCAGAAATATGTGCAGTGAGTGTATAAAAATAACACAGTACTTATAAGCAAAAACCCCACCTATAGTATACAGGGGAGCTGGTATGGTGCTCAAATCTCTGATAGATAACAACTGCTCAAACGAGCTCCCTAGTCTGCATCCGCTGCATTTGTTATCAGGAAATGAAGCACTACTATCAGTACTATTGATATTGTACTTAATATTCTCTCAGTTGAAGGAAACCAGAGTAAAGAAAATTGGAGACTTGTGTACTTGCGACATCAAGGTCTGCTATTCAAAATTATGTAAGTTGTAAAAGTTTTGCAAACTAAATAAGCCCTGAGCTTGTTTTAGTGAACTGTTTGTGCAACTCAATATCTTGTTGATTAATTTAATTCTTTGTTACCTTCCCTAAGACTTCCGAAGTCTTATCTTGTTCTGGTCTAATGTTCCATGGGGAATAGGACCACCTGGGATAATTTAGTTCTTGAACAGGCTTTAGAAATGACTTTGTAATACACATGCTAGCTTACTAGGTTTCCAGTTGTTCTCAGTGTCTCCGAGACCCGAGTAAGAAGTTTGTCAGAAGGTCTTTCACAAGCTTAATACAATCTAGCCAGGTATAAAATGATATGGAAACCTTGAGGTCATAGGGTCTCCGCAACCCAATTAAATACTGTGGCAAACATTCATGGAACTGATAAGAGCTCCAAGGGGCAAGCAATGAACTAAGGACTTTATTGTCCAGCCACTCATTGGTCTATAAAAAAGATCCTCTCAACTCCAGTTTGAGATAAATAGTAAGAAAAGTTGATAATGCTTGGTTATACAGGAGTTTCACCTGAGGTTAACATTATAAACCTGATTGGGAAACTGCAATGGGGGGTTCCTTTAGATTGCCCCACTTGCAATGCCCCCCCCCCCCTTCTCTCCGTGAGAAGAGGGGTAGATTTTTGCAACTAATTTAGGAGTTCTGTCATCAACTTTTTCTTGTGATCAATCTCTTTATGTATTAAGATGTTACACAAATTACTGTTACTACTAATTTATAGTCCTTATTTTGTAATTTATAAACCCTGAACCTGTAATGTGCTGAGATAGAAACTCTTTAATGCACAAACTCCATGTTATAGGAAGGTACATTAAAAACTGAACATAGCTTAATCTAGGTGCACTTATTGCTACCAGCGATCACTTCCAGACAATCTTCAGGTTAGGGAAACAAATAACATAGCTCTGATCAGCCTGATTCTCTTTTCTCCCTCTCGGAAGATGTATTGAGCCAGGTGTGATAACCTGTTGTGAAGTTATAGTAGCCTGTAAGGCATCAATCATCATCAGAAATTGACATTCCTATATGTGAAATGTATAGATCTATCTATATGAGTACCACTCAAAATAGGGTTTTCTATTTCCTACGAATCTTATACTGCCTCACTTCGATGCACTCAGCCCTATAGCCACATATAATTTGCATTGTGGTCTCAGACTCCCTATAAGCCTGCCATGTAGAAACCAACGATTATCTCATAGACACCTCATATTAGAATCTGAATTATTTATTTTACAGAATAAAAAATACAAAAAGTATCATTAACACATCTGAAACCAGGTAATGGTCGCATTAGATGTTCCACTTTTACACTATTTATTAAAAACAGTAGGGCTGTGGTACCAACCAAAAATATTTATATCAAATATTTGGGCTTGTGAAAGTCCAGTCATGTAGGTATTTCATGTAATTCTAAATGTAAATGTCTCTGTCCTGAAATATTGTTAGTTAAACCTGTCAATAGGCAGTGGTAGGTATAACCTTCACCCTTGTTAACATGGCACAGTCCCATAACAAGTCTAAGACCTACAAAGCTCTCTTGTATGAAAACCTTTCTACATCGGTCAAACTTTATAGGTGTGCCAGATTTTGCACATGGACTAATTCTCGTAGACATTCCCTGTTCACTGGCTTTGTCGAAAAAATGGAATGTAAGATTATGAATTGAAATTAAGTGGGGCAGTTGGTTGTACAGATGGATTAAAATCGCAAGTATGTTTAGAAACAGTATCTAAATGTGATAGTGTTAAATATTGAGAGATGTGTCCCAAATGCTGTAGGTATTAAAGCACCAACACGCGGTTCCGAGCCGGTTAAAACTGGTCTGTACTTACAAAATTTCTTGCGAGTCTCGTTATGACGAGATGATGATATGTCCTCCTCATCCTCCGCAGATAAGGGAGTTGACAAAAGATCAGAAACCACGCTCTGTGAGCGTTGATCTCACCGTGAATCTCCTTGGGAGATTTGATGAAAAATTCTTGACTTCTTTACCTCTACCGCATGGTTCGACACATTCCGTTTTCATCACGGTATTTCACTACAATTTTGCGGGAAAAACATAAATCCCGAGAAATACGGACGCTGTGTGATTTTATAACACACTTATTTATAAGTTTCATTAATACTTTTATCACAAAAATAAAATTTTGAAACTTCACGATGTTTAGCCGGCAAAATTCACAAACGCTATGAGATGACATTAGTGACAGGCACCCTCGTAAGGTGCACACTGGTAGGAAACATAGACAATTTGGTAAGTTTCGGCCATAGACAACTGGTTTAAAGGCATGTTCACATCAGCTTTCTTCATACCAACGCTGTGTGTTTTAGAAGACACATAATACGTCATACACACAAGCGGGGCGAGCCCGACAATGTCGTTAGCGCTTTTTTTTTAAATGAATGTCCATTATCTCTTATTTTTCTGCGTCTAATCATCTTGAGAATTTCTTCACGGGTATGTTTTGCTCACGATGTTTTCCTTCACCGTAAGAGCGTGTATTTATTACTTACGTCTTATTTTGTATGCCTCACATGGGAACTTTGTTTGTTAGATTTATTAAAAATAAATGGTTTTATTAACAAAAGTTATAAATAATTCAACTGAAAGATTGGTATCGTATAATAAGGGACGGTTTTTGAATGAATTTTTGCATTGTGTACCAAACATTATCTAGTTGTGATTTCTCAAATATATTTTATTTATTTTTCTTAGTACTTACCACGACATACCTGCCTAAATGCGAAATCAATCATAGCCAAACCCTATTATGTGAATCTAATCAGTGAGCGTCCGTTTAAGCTTTTTCTAGCTACTCAGGTGCACGAGACTGTCATATGACAATGCGACAATAAATCTGGTACTTAGCTTTAAAAAATTGTTTTGATTAAGATCACTCACATAGGGGGCAGACGAGCAAACAGTTGATCTGATGGTAAGTGATGTACATCTGCAACATCAGTTAATGAGGAGTTAAGCTCTTTTCTTGAAGATTTGAGAGTCGTATCGGTCCGGAAATACCGCTGGCACAGATTAATAAATAGTACTACCTGGCGACAAAGTCTTCCATAGTTTAGTTGTGTGTGGCAGAAAATTGCGACAGAAGCGCACAGTTGTGGTCTGCCAAGTATCATCAAGATTACACTTTAGACTTTGTACCGTTTTAATTTGTACGGCATTAGGGTTCTTAATACACTTGTTACGTATGCCTTAATGTGACACTTCGGTACTTTACCTATTACAACTATTGCATATACATAAATAGCAACTTATAGGTTTTTAATTTAAAATGTATGTATGTGAATTATTGAACCCGTTTTAAATGCTATAATTAATATACCATTTATTATAATATTTAATTGATAGGTATCTAGTTTATGATATCTAGGATTTGCCTTTCTAAACGTTGTATCAAGTTGATGGTATTTTAATTCTAGATAAGTAGGTAGGTAAGCTATGTATGTAGGTGGTGGGTAAACAAAAACGATCCAACCTTGCGACAGTCCAATTAGTTTAATTTATCAGCAGATTGACCATCGATAGGTGATATGGAAAAAAACTCGAGCACTTAGCTGTAAAAAGCTCCCAATTATAGTCGGCAAAGTAAACTAATAAGGCACGGTTATTTCATTGGGATTCCCTAACTTCTTAGGAAATCTGAATGCTGGTAAACCCAAGTGTTACAATACACTTAATCAACGTCATCATATAAAAAAAAAATTATATGTGAATCACAAAACATTCCAGATGTACCTAAATCTTTGTACTTTAAGCTCATTGCCACTTCTACCGCAACCACAAATCGATACATCTTGATGAGTATGATTCTATGTAAGTAGACAAGTCATTTATTACTAGGCCTTAGCATGACAAGTTAATCTGTTCTAAGTATATTTGTATGACCGGCGCCATAGCTCGTTTGATAGTGATCCTTTTTTTTTTTTGTTTCACCGGGTAAAAATTCAAATTTACGCATACCTGTTGCTCGGGGAAGCAGCAGGTTATGTGGGACTCACTCCGCCTCTAGATGAAAGCGAGACGGAGAATACCCACTAAAAAATCCTCGGTCGCCACCGCCAATGCGCCTTGGGTGATGATGACGTGGGACAGGCAGAGCCACAACCACCACGCCACCGTCAGCGTCGTCTGCTAGGCAGATCCGGCCGGCTCTCCCACTTGGGGAAGCCTAGGGATTCGGCCTGAAAAGGCAGTCTCCCTCCTCCAAGGACGGGATCCGTGCAAGGCAAGGGAGATGTCCCCACACCAACCCTCGCTGGACCCCGTCGGGCGTGCAGTCGCCACCGCACGGTGGATTTTTATTGTGGTTTTCTCCACTTTTTGTGTCTGAATGCTAATATAATATTGTATTTAATTAAGTATAGTATGGGCTGGCCACATCAGCCGCAGAACCGATAACCGTCGGGCTTTGGAGTGGAGACAGCGTATCCGCAAACGTAATGTAGGACGCCCTCAGGCCAGATGGAGAGACAATTTGCGCAGGACGGCTGGCAAGTGCTGGATGCGAAAAGCCCAGGATCGATCAAAATGGGGAACTTTGTGAGAGGCCTATGTTCAGCAGTGGACTGATACAGGCTGATGATGATGATGAATTAAGTATATTAAGAGGACTTCGTCGCTCTCATTCCCATACCATAACACAAGTGCTAAAGCTGCTTTGAGGTCGGATCAAAAAAATGTAAATGATATGCTTTTTGTACATTCCAGTCAGGTTTACTTATCTACAATTTATGTATCAATTCTTAGTTAAATGAACAATGATTACCTATGACTTTTTATGTGTTACTAATTACTCTCTCCCAGGAGTGAGAGAATATATTTTACGATACTGCGATGACAAAATGACCCCATGATAGGTATTGTTGCTATTATAGTTTCCTATATTGGTAACAGCCTTACTATTCTAATAATAAGTAGTAGTAGTCTGGTAAGAGCTGCGATGGAGAAGTTAAGAAAAGTGTGGAGGAATCGTAACATCACCAAAGCCACTAAAGTCATTTCATCCACTATCCTTTCTGTTTTTTGTGGTATTTACTGTTTTTATTTATTCATTTACTTTATTATTTTGTGTATTTATAGTTTTGTATATTTATTTATTAATTATTTATATTAATATATATTATACATTTGTATTTATTTATATATATTTCTTTTTATATATGTAGGTACACATCTATATATATTTATTTAGGTATATAATTAAACAGTTTGCACGACCTTGCCCCTCTCTTCAGAATAGCACACTTCCTCTACCTGAAGGTTGTCTGGAAGAGATCGCTTACTAGCGATAAGACCGCCTAAATTGTACCACTAGTTGATTGTAATACCTTGTCTGTAATGTTTGTTTTTGTGCAATAAAGAATATCTATCTATCTATCTATCTATCAGGCTCGTACGAACACTCGTATACCCCATTTTTCTTTACGCTGCGGAGACGTGGACAGTGCGTGAGCTGGAAAAGAAAAAGATAGACGCTCTGGAAATGTGGTGCTGGAGAAAGATGCTCGGGATATCGTGGACGGAGTTCCGCACCAACGTGTCCATACTCCGAGAATTGGGCATCACACAGCGTTTGTCTTCCGTAGTACAGTCGCGCATTTTGCAGTACTTCGGACATGTCTCTAGGCGGGATAACGATTCCATAGAGCGCCTGGTCGTTCAGGGAAAGGTGGAAGGGACAAGGCCACGCGGAAGATCTCCTATGCGTTGGATTGATCAGGTTAAATCGGCAGCGGGAACCCGTGTATCTGACTGCGCCAGACAGTCTGCCAACAGGGAGAGATGGCGGGAGATCGTGCGGAAAGCTGTGTCCGCCTCTACCACCGATGTGGATGCCTCTACGTGACCACGACCGCTCTGCCAAGAGCGAAACGACAGAGAAGAGTCTGGTAAGGACGTTATTTATACTAACTTAAACGACCAGTTTACAGTTGCTTTGATGAGTGACTGCGAACAATTCCTATCGCTAATTTATTGCATCATCTTCAGCTCATTGTTGAAACAGTCCATTATCGCCATTATCGGCAAAATTCTGAAATAATTACACTGTTTTATGCCATGTCCTTCGCGCGCTTAACTCGCGGAATACTGTAGTTCGTTTGAATGCATTTAATTCAGAATCTTGAGGTCAAATACTGACATTGTTAATGGTGGTTACAGTACTATGAAGCTTGTAAAACAAGTTCTGGAGTAGCTTGTAGCCAGAGTTATAAAAATAGCACAAAATACGTTAATCAAACAGCCTGAAAAGAATAACATGAATTCAAAATAATAAGCAAATTGAACTGTTCTGGATAAGGGCGTCCTGACAATATTGTATGAAGGGTGTATTATCAAAAGTGTGTTAAAAATAAGTGGAGAACAATCTTAATACACCCGGTCCTGTAACTGTGTATTGTAAACGGACTACCGTTAAAATGTAATGACTGGTTGAGCCCAAATGCACGACAGTTTCTTTAAGCCTGGTATACCAGGAGTAGGTACCTCGGTGTTATTTATGGTGGTAAGGCCTACATATTTCCCATCTGCTTAGCGCTGAGGGGTTGATCAGATTAAACAATGTAAAAGTAAACACTGTATCGAGGTCCGTATCTTGCTAAGCTGTAATTAGCTGCCCGATGTGTTCCGAAATATGGCGGATCTTTGTTTTTGCGCGCATATTTGCTTGATAATTATATCTTGCTAATATTGATGTTCAGCGGGCTCATGCGAACTCGCACCGAAATTATCGTCCCGTTTAAACCTCGTGAAAATTGTTGTTTTATGAAATTAGGTTAATTCATTTTAAAGACTCGGTTGTTACATTTGCGAGTCCATTTTTTTTTTCAAAAATATTCAATAAAGCTGTCTCTTAATTGTTATAAAGAATAATATAGTAGTTACTCGTATTTCTGAAGTTCGTTTTATAAAATAGATACTAACATACCAATGCTTAAACGTGCTATGTTATATCCCTTTATACAAGATTTCGTGAAATCTTTTAAATTCGGGATATTACATTTTATTGTTTAAAAACGTTCAGTATGGTACATACTGAACGTTTTTGAAACACATTACATACATTCGTTTTATTGGTATAACATGAGACGTGATCTGTCGATTATAACTTTAATTTACTAATCCTTTGAGCTATGTATATTAACTTGATTTAAGTTTTTCTGAAAGCCATTGGAACGCACTACCGTAGCGCCGATACTGAAGGTGGATTCATTATGATCGGTGAAATAATACGAACTTGTATAAATAGTAGGTAAATATATGTAGGTAGGTATGTATAAGAATCCGAAAAAGATGTCTTTACAACAATTTGGATTTTAATCCATAATTGTGAATGACTTAACAGGTTCCGTAATGACTTGTTCCGGCTTCTTTATCAAAGTCTGGCTTGGGCTAATTAAAATACAACGTAATATTGTGATATAATTGTGTCCTAAGCGATCCGTAATGGAGCCATTAACATTGAATTAGGACGGTTGATTTGTTTATTTCCGAGATTCAGAAGCCGGATGCTACTGGTGTCCACCCACGTCACGGTGGGTTAGTCAGGTGAACAACCTTTTGACGCCAATTCATAAGGCTGATAAGGGATGGTACCTATTTGTTAAAGTTTCTGATTTGCTGATGAATTAGAGTCCCGTAACTTAGTTTTTATAAAATAGGTACAACCTGACCCGGCGAACTTTGCATCGCCCCAGAACTCGTTCCTCAATTAGTACGAACGGTATTTCCAGTTCTAAAATATGTCCTTATTTACTTTACTTTTCCTTTCATAAGATCCTTCTTCCTCTTGACAATAACAATTACAAATGAAAACACGAAGGAATCGGTCCAGCTGTTCACGCGTGATGCCTTTACAAATGGAAATAGGGATTAATTTTTATATTGATTTTTGAATATTTCTTATTAACACCGATGACCGACATAATAGTGTCTAGTATCTCGACAGTCAAAGACTTAAGTAGCTATTTAGTTCCTAAAGTATTGGGGTTGACTCATAAAAACAACCGGACACACGTGTCCCCAAGTCCGGCTTCAAAACCGGGACAGATAGGGTCAAGGTACGACGAATGATATACCAGCACGGAATGCCGGTATTGAAGGGATGTAGGCCTCTTTACAAGTTACTAATACGAATAAAATAAGGGTCATTATTGTTTATGTGAAAAAACTTGAGAATATTAATATAAGTCATAGAAAAGTTTGAGAATCATGACCAAATTGTCACAGGGAAATTTACCATTCGGTTTAAATCTATACTTTTACTAATTTACTAATATTATAAAGCTGAAGAGTTTGTTTGTTTGAACGCGCTAATCTCGGGAACTACTGGTCCGAATTGAAAAATTCTTTTTCTGTTGAATAGACCATTTATCGAGGAAGGCTTTAGGCTATATAACAACTACTACTACTATATACTACTACTACTATTCCACGCGGACGAAGTCGCGGGCACTGCTAGTAAGATATAAAACATCATGCCATTGAATTGTTTTAATGAATTTCTCCATGTAACTTTAGGGGTTACGTGAAAAAAATAAATTAAAAGTCTTAAGTGATGTCCCGGATATACGACAGCCAAGCCGGCACGTTTGTTTTCCGTCAGATGAAAATTCAAGATGGCGGCAGGATGCGCGTGCGCGGCCATCGTGAGCCGTTGAATTTTGTCGGTCGTCGAACATTTTACCTGTTTTATGGCAGATCGGTGACTTTGTGCCGCTAGCCGGAACTTGGCTTGAACTTTGTATGAACGCGAATTAGGTAAGCTCATGTGCACATGAGCGGTTCAGAAAAAATATCGGTATTTTTTGATAATAAAGATTTTAATCTGTGACGTATTTCACTAGTCTTTTGTAGGTACTTCTATTCCTACTCATAGTGGGTAGGTATAATAAAGGAGTAGGTATCAACCTTAGTTTGAGATCAGATACAAAGACCTCTATTGTTCAATTCATGATTGGATTTGCTTATCATTAAACTAAATAAAATTAACTTCTAACTAATTAAAATTATCAGTGAAACTGCAGGGTAAGGGTGAGTTAAGGGTGGTTGTTTTTCTCTTATTAAACAAATTGCTTTTCAATCGACATGTAGAGATATAGAGTTAGGTGTTGCACAAGGAACTATATTTCGCACCTCTTCTATTCTTAGTATTTATTAATGATATTTAAGTATATTAAAATACTTATATGCTATGACATTGTTCGCCGACCAGTACCGGTAACTAGGACGTGGCAATTTTATTAGATTTTTGCATCATTCCAAATTATGTTTAACCGTGTCTGTAGTTGCATAGTTAATTTTAAACTGTAGCTTAGTACAATGACATAGCTTTTGTGTATACAGCCTACTTTATACACAAACGTTTCATAAAGATAAAATTGCAGTAGTTTCATAGTTAATTTTAAACTGTAGATTAGTATAATGACTTAGCCTTTGTGTATACAGCCTACTTTCAAAATCACACGTGCTGATGCAACCATGACTCATTATTGTTTGTCTCCATTCCTTCTATTACCGCTCTGTAATTATTACACTTAAGTCGCATTAAAAATAATTACGTTAAACATAAAATTTCAGTCGTAGTTTAACGTAATCCTTAAAATTACGTTAAACTACTTTTAAGCTCCCATACGCAAGTTGTTTATATAAAAATCTTCTTCTTCTTCTCCCTAGCGTTTTCCGGGCCTAGTGCCAGGGTCCGCTTTCCGACACAATCTCCTCCACTTTGCCCGATCTTCGGCATCCTCCGGTTTGAGACTGGTCCGGTTTATATAAAAGTGAAACGATTTTTTTTAGATACTGAATTTTATTGTACATAAAGAAAAATATCTTTTTCAGTTGCCACCGCCATGCTGGCCTGTATGATTATTTTGGTTATACACCGACTGATTCTGAAGTCCCTTAGTCGACCCTTACGGTACCCTGGGGAAGAAACGGGGCGGTAATTTGTGTTCTTTTCCATCACTACACAGAAAAGAATACAGTCAGTGTACTTAGTTTAAAATTACTGTCAGGTTTTAAAACTTATTCTGTCTTTTGGATGCCAATGGTTGGATGTTAGTTTTAAGTCAAAGTTTTTAAAGGTTCTTGACACAATCGTATGACCTCAGCCTATATCGGCATCATGCATTACTAATAATACACACACAACACCACCGTGCACCATCCAATATTTTATTGCATAAATCTACATAAGTATATTAGTTCGCAAGTCGTGACTAAGCTTAACCTGCGCCTGTAGAAAGAATTGGTTTGATTGTTTTGTAACACCAGATTGCTTTAATTAGGCGGTGATGACTAATATTTTGAATTAAAAAATGGGACAAAAAATGCAATCAAACAGATATATCTACCTCCACAAGGTATAATGGATACCGCTAAAGAAAAAGATGTTAATCTCTCGATTCTCGCATTGGAATGACATCGAGCTATATTGGAGGAGGAGTGACTCACATATTTGCTTACTACCTAAGCATATATTTTGACTTCAGGACTCTAGATATTGCCCCTGGGCCCCTACCAACAAAAATCGAAAACCATCGTTCGTTGAACGGATCGCATACTTTTGCACCATAAATCCCTCTAATTTGTCCCTCCCGTGTTTCTACCTTGGGGCAGGGCTACGCTACATTTCCGTTTCAAGAGAGGTGTGCGAGTCCTATAAATCCTGTAATTTCCCCGGTTGTTGGGAATGCGCAATGTATTTTTAAAGTAGGACAATAACATAGTGGCCTGGTGGAAAGCGATAGAGAATCCCAAGTCGCAGAGCTAACGAAAAACTAATCAAAATCCATCACTCACTTGTCAGTTGCCACCGTCACGTCGGCTTGTAAGAAAGCTTTAAACCGATAATGTATTTTACCCGTAATGTTCCCACAAAAGGACAGCTGATTTCTTCAACTTCCAATCAGATTTTCCATTACGGCCAAAGTTTAATAACATGACTGCAACCAATGACTTGTGATTTGAACATAATATACAAAACGCAATAATTAACCCAAGACAAACCACGCTGGGCCACACTGCGCCATCTAGTCTCAATCTAGGCTGAAGCTTGTATTATGGGTTCTAGACAACTGATAAACTTTCTTAGACACATATTTGTTAAAATAAATAGGTATATCAATCAAATATAAAATCAAAAAATAAACAAACAGTCATGTACATGCACACAAATTATTGTATTGTGCGGGGATCGAACCCGCGACCCCTGTGTCAGAGGTAGCGTTCGCTACTGAACCAAAGTGGTCATTCAAAGCAAAGCTAACCCATGAACACTACTGAATTTCTATTTGTATACCAATTGATAAGTCACGATACAGGAAAAGTGTAGATAATGAATAAATTATAGCAGTCATAATATTAGATATGAGCTTAGATATATGTATTGGCATTGGTGCCGGTGTCGTGATTTATTGTAGAACTATACACATTAATATTTATTGGAGCAATTAATTTTAAAGTAGTCAAAAGCAGTTCCTTGCCGATTTGTTTGATTGCGAATCGGATTCTTCATATTTAGATATCTAATTACTTATAAGATTTATTGTAAATCATTTTATATTGAGTGTTGTTATGTCATAGCGTGGTCATAGCCAACGATGAACGAGACATGATTTATAAACCGGATAACTAGGTTTAAATTGTCACATAGGTTGTTTTTTGATATTAATAGATTGAAAAATTACCTACATAGAAATATTTTGCTACGGTCTATCTTCATAAGTATTATAATGTGGGTACCAGTGATTAAGTATTACCAAATCTGAATTAGTTGATAGCTCCCCTTGCCTCTTATTTTTACCTATCCTCTACACAAACATTGTCTGGAATTGAGCGCTTATAGCTATAAGACGCTCGACCATCTGTCATCTTGCTCATACCACTAAAAATGTTTACTATACTTACTTATTAATCAACTGTATGGTTTGATTTGTATATATTGCACGCCAGTATGACGCTCGTTGTTAACCAATGATAGTTAAAGCTAGTTATGCACAGGTTTGTAGAAGTGGTTCTTGCTAATCCGGTAAGAAATAGTACAACTATTTGTCCTCTACCTAAGGAAACAAAAGCTGAGCTTTTTTAAATTCGAATTCATTGTTTGGCCGGTTTCAGTCCGACTATTCTTTTTAACTTTTTATACCAAAATCAAGTGAGGTTTACAAGATTCAGATAGAATCACATCTAACAAATATTGATTTATGTTAAGCTACGATTAAGTATACTGTACATAAATATAAATAACAAATTACTCGTAACCGCTCAACTCGTAAACATTATGTAAATGAAAACGGTCTGATTGGACTTATCATGGTCATTGTCGGCCACAATGAATGCAGATGATCAGATATTGGACAGATCGGATCTCTGCAGCATTTGCATGCAGTCACCAGACACCTGCTCAGACTTATTGGCTACAACGAACAGCTGTTATTATATTATTCTAATGATCCCCAAAAGATCTGTTGCTACCGCATATTTAAATTGTAGATGAATACTAAACTTAGATGTTTTGTAATGTTTACATCGATTTTGGAAGTCCATTTGAAATGTAGATTAAGATACAGATTACGTAAGAATGTCCTTTGGCGTCTTCGATGACCGAGGATCTCGATCTTTACCACATTGAGAAATCGCAAACGTAAAAGGTAATTCGGGCCAAGGATACTTCTGTTTTAGGTCTCTGTAAGTCTAGCAAGCCCGTAGACGTTTCGATGAATATGAATGAACGGTGTCATTAAAAATTTAAGAGCTTTGCTCTTGTCGGTGGAGCAATTTCCATTCTTCCATAGACTCCGCCAGCATCTTCAACTCCCTGTACGTCATAGTCATAACATTAACTTCTTCATTATAATAATTTGAAGGACCACGCTCTAGGCCTACATGCGACCCCACGTTGATAAAGAAGATAATTTGCCCGGTGGCGAATCTGGTAGTGACTCCGATTTCAGAACCAAGGGTTGTGGGTTTAGGACCATTATTCTACCTCATCTAGGACCAATATTCATGTGATGAACATTTGTGTTTTGGTTTGTCTGGGTGTTTGTATTTAAGTAAGTATATATATCAGCAGCGGCTGATTTGTTTAAGAAAACTTTAAAGACCTTACACATTCGCCATCGTGGTATCACAATAAAAACCGTCTGTACCAAAAACATTTTATATTTTTAAAAATATTTGAGCCAATTTAATAAATAACTTCCGTTATATTACGTAAACATCGCGCAGAAAAATTACATGATAAAATTATCTTGTCTAGAGCTCATCCACAAAATGATGATGATAAATTATGTTTTCTTTGCCTAAACTATTTAAGGCTTTAACGCTGCCATCAGCGCCATCTACATATAGCCTTAATATTAACTACTATAGTAGCAACAAGTTGTAACTTAAACAAGCAACATTAAACAATGAAATTATATTATTATTTGTTCACCGATTTAGTAAAAGTCAAGTAAAAATTACATAAATGAGGGTAAACAAGAAAAAATAAAGTTTTCTGAAGGCTGAGGCTGAATTTACTGTGACATTGCGGAAGTTCTCCATAGATGGCGTTACTTCATGTCGATAAAATAGTCGAAGGCTTTCAAGGAGTCGTAACTAAAGAGCATTGTGCTATATAGAAAGCTAATTCTTTTGAGATTTCTTATATAGGTCACGTTATAAGCATCACAAAGGCAGTGTATTCGGAAAATGCAGAAAAACGTTACAAATCATGAATTAAAAATGGCGGCCGGTAGCGTCGGTAAAGCAGTCGGGCCGGTCCGGTGGGCCGAGCGACACGCAAGCGCTTCGCTTCAGGTAGGTTAAGATTCACGGTCCGTCGCACTTGATGCTCCCATGCACACTCGACGCGGCCCTCTCATACGACCTACACCGTATGCACGCGAAATGCACGAGGATCGGCTACCGGTAGTGCTGTGAAGTGATCAAACCAGTGATTGTTATGTGCCAGTGGTTGTGACATGACGACGGCGGACGACGTCTGATCCGGCGCACGCGAAGGAGCATAACGGTAAATCCCTAAGACGTGACATTGTGACCTGGTGTTTACCGCGGTCAGGTGGTGTGGACTCCGCCACCCTAACGGTCGGTGCATCGTCTCACGCGCCGGGCGCGTTCCACATTCGCGCTCATCGACTTCGTAAGTTTCTTCCACGTCGGCTCGCGGTGTTTACCCGTGAATTATGATTATGACGGAGCTCGCTGCGCCCGCGACGACCAAAAGCCGGCGCTCACGCTCGTCTCTTTGAAGAAAGTCGTGTTAGTTTTGACGGTTCAACTAAAATTTTATGGAATTAGGCGTCAGATTGTACCGTTGCGGAAGAAAGTTTAGAGATCGTTAATATGTAGGTTCTCCGCGTTCTAAAATCGGTTGGATCGTTTAAGAATCTTATTGGATTTTAATTGACGTCAAAATTGTGAATTATCGTCCGTGTTAATTACCGTTTTGAGCGTGTTATGCGTCGGTAACAACGGCGGTGCATTTCAGTACAATAAATTGATGGTTTATTTCAGAACTGGCCGAATCAGCTGTTTCAGAGACCGCATAGTGGTGCTTGCAAGCGCTTCGATCTATTCTCCTGCGGAGACAATGGTGTCGAGTTCCCATAGAAAGTTGTAAACATTGGCCCATGCGAAACCTCGTTGCCTATTTATTGATTACCATGGAAACGATATTGTGTGGGTATCCACTAACAACAGTGTTACTTTTCCATTCTTCCATAGGAATAGTCTTCGAAACTTGATAACTTGGTAGACTTTACAATGTATTCAAATCGCAAAGAAGCTTAGTAGGTCTGGTTAACATTGTAAAGGCCTACCATAAAACTTATCAAATTACTAATGGAATTCTTTGAACACGTTGTTTGATCAATATCAACAAATAGTCTGGTTAGGAAATAGAGTAGGTACATATTAAAACACACATTCAAAGCCAGTTTTAGACAAAGGGGGGCTCATAGCGAGTGGTGAGCAAGCGTGCATACAACCAAGGCAATCAACCAGCCTAGGGCGCGCGGGTGCTTCGTTAACAGATCTAAGACCTAATTAGCTTTTTAATCAGCTTAGCTCTAAAACGATTCTATTCTACCTATGAGCCAATAAGAATGATGGGAGCAAGTTACTCATAGTCAATACTCCATAAATCTTGATACTTGCAGTGCCAATCTCAAGTCTTTGGCTTCGTATATAGGTAAGTTGATTAATTAAGAATCCATATACAGAGGATAGATATCTGCCCGTTTTTGTTGTCCGCAACAGTTACGGGAGGTCTAGCGAAATAAACATTTAAACAAAAACTATACGACCATAACAGCTTACGAGAAAGTCGGCAAAGAGCTGTTATAGGAAATTACTGCTTGTGAAAACTGTATTAGTGGTAGTGGTTATTAAAAATTAAATGCCAACATTAAAGTTCACGACAGCTAAATGCTATTTCTGATGATACGAAGAGCACAGGCCCGGATCCCAATTATAATTGCAAATATACCGTAGATAATTAGCGGCTAGTCCGCACTAGGCATTTATTACACTACAGTTGATCCATATGAAGTTGTGTTATCATTTAATGAGCGATGGTCGGCCATTGGCCAAGTTGAGACGAGTTCTATTTTTGGACCTCCTTCTAACCTACAAAAGACATCAACGTCATCGGGAATTTTGGAATGACGTAACGATGTATTCTGCACCTTTTCCTGATCCATTTTGTATTCCTAAATCCAGTTTATCGTAATATTATTTTTATCAATACGTTTCCCAACCTTTTTACCGTCGTCAGTGGCAGAAGCACAAACCGTGCATTGCCAAACATCACAAAAAAAAAACGAGGATAATATTCCCTGATACATTTGGGCTCTGCTTTCACAACTTTGGATACTTTTGATCTCGATGAAGACCAGAAGAAAAAAAGCTATACGCAAATTTGATTATCATTATATATAATTTCGGCATCCGGTTTGGCAGACGCGCCCACAAATCGATTAGAAAATGCAAATACGATTATTTTCACTCTTGGAGTTAGTACATGCCACACACCCATACATGAAGCTCTCACCTGAACATGTGATGCGCGTAAGACGCGTGACAAAAAGCCGCTGTCCCCGCTACCACTTCAAGTTCCATAATGTAACTAGGAGCTTGAACAAAAAATCTTATTGGAGAAGTTTCCTAAGCGCTGGAATATTCTTGGAAGCAATAAATTAAGATAATGAGACAAAAACATCGTTGTCCTGATTTTTAGGAGTGCTTTTTTTATAGTGGCTCGACATAATGGCTTCCCTACGCCTGATGGAAAGCGAAAGAGAAGCCCAAGTCGCTGTGACAACGGGCAAGTAACTTGTTAGTTACCTGTCAGTTGGCTCAGTTGCCACCGCCATGCCGGCCCAACCCTAACTACCTAACCCCCCACGAGCCCTTCGAATAGAAAGGTGATAAAAAGGTTATTATCGAAGCAAAGGTAGCCTAAAGAACATGTGTTAAATTGAACTACTTATTTCCCCGTTTTGCGGTTCGGCGAAATCTTTGTTGCAAATAGCCTTGCGATATCAATAGCCTTAGGTTTATAAATGTATAAATACTAGACAATACATATACATTTCTCCGATCCAAATTAAGTAGTTTATAACTACTTGTGTCATGGGTATCAAATTCCACCACAAAAATTATACTTTACTTTAATACAAATATTCACCAAGAAACCAGATAAATAAGCTAATTCCGTTGGATATAGGTAAATCTAACCCTACCTTGCCCAGTACGAGTAGGTACGCAATAAAGTAAACATTTAATCGCAAGCAATAAATACTATTGACAATAAAATATTATTATGTTTCAAGGTGCACAATTTTACAACAGGTTACCTAAAAATATCAAGGATGCTGAAACAATATTAGCTTTCAAAAATATACTAAAAGACCATATTTTAAGGGATCATGTATTGCTTAATTGATTGACGTGATGTTGGGACAAGTGAATAAGTTAATGTGTCCGCGGCCTTAGCGCCGCCTCAAACTTGAGTCACAGTAATTGAAGGGTTGTAAGTCTAAAGGGTCTAAGTGCCAATTTTAATATTTAGAGATATAACAAAAAAACCTTATAAAACAAACTATTTAATGAAATAATTATTTATTTTTAGGTAAATCAATTGAACATGTATCTTATAACTATAAGAAGTCATAAAAACCTTTAAAAATAAAGAATCCAAAGAAATAATACAATATAAACATTCATTTCATTAGAATGTCCTAAGTTACTTATGAAGCAACATTGAAAATGGACTATGTGCCTTTATAAAAGATATGAAAAAAGCTCCTAGGCTTCGGTTTGATGTTTCAGTTGTTCGTAGAATGCTTTGTTTTCGGTCGGTATTTATGGTAGTATATCCTTCAAATCTTTCAATTTTTATTTTGAAATATCATTTTCAGCTTCTGACGCCGTAAAAGTGTAGTTTATACTCGTAATCTAATTTTGAGACTTAGCTTTCTTAAAAATGTTAACGATATCCTAAGGTAAGTATTGTGATAAAGAGGTATAGTCATTGTGAAATTCCATTAAATCTACACGAGGTAACTTATTAAATCTTTTGTATTAATTAAATAATTTATTTCTTCAATTCCTTTTGAATTGAATTGAATTTTAATTCGTAGTAAGTATCTATAAGTACTTGTATTTTTGACTACGTAGTGTTCAAAAAATCCGCTGAAGCCTTATTAAAGTCTTTAAAATCATTTATGTCAAATTTCTTGATATTTCTTTTGTTTGACTATAAAATTCCGTTTACCACGTTTTCTCCGAATATTAAAATATCTTGATGACGAAGTATCCATCTTTTTTCGTGTAATAAAGACAACTAACTGCAATACAGTCCCATATAGGTCCCTAAACAATAATACTTACCATAACACCCGCAACTTCACCCCGCTCGCACACAGGCAGATCGTTTTGAGCGAAATGACCATTGGTACTTAGACCTCGACGCATCTTTGTTTGTGTATGGGTAAAAAAATATGAGGTACAGGCTCTTGGATCCATTTGAATATTAATAGGCTTGGCACTAAGATCCGATATTTGTAAAAATATTGAATTTTGACTTTTTGGTACTTAGACCCTTTAGACTTACAACCCTTCAATTGTGCATCGATGTGAATAAAGTGAATGACTTTTAGTGATATACCCACATGTGTTTCGCGCGCACTGTTTTACATCATTTTATTGTTATTGTGTTTTCTCTATAAGTGATTATTGTAATCTTTTTGAGAAATAAATATCTTAAACCATAATAACATTGAAGAAACCTCATTGCGGTTTTACCTAAACGACTTCTACAACAACGTCTGGCAAATTCTTGCGTTGTGTCAACTAATCTGCCACCAGTTGCGCAGTGCAAGATGCATGCGGCGAGGTCGATGGCCGCGCAGCCGAAAACCAGTTGCTCAACAAAAACGTTACCCACTGTTTCTGATTCCATCAATCGAATATTTCGTCTACCTTCAAAATCTTTAATGCATAGGTATGTGACAGTTGCGGCTAAGGCACACACAGGCGTACATTTTGGACAAAGAGGTGTAGGTAAGTGACTTTTTTGTAGATATTATATCCAATCCACACACCAGCACCCATGTGCCAGCTATTTTATGTGTCATCATCATCATCATCACATCAGTCCATTGCTGGACGATTTTGGGCTTCTCGCTTCCAGCACATTTGATTTTATGTGTAAAAATAAGGCACAGATTTCGCCTACTGAACGGATTTTATTGCAAATTTATAGTAATACTAGCTGCTGCCCGCGGCTTTGCCTGCGTGAACATCGGTTTGTCATGAAGAGCTTACTCTGTCATTATATCATGTACGTACGCGTCTTTGTCTCGTATTTTATCACACGCGCTTACGAATGGATGCTCAAAAGATGATGAAGATATAGGTATTCGATTTGAGTGCTGAGAAATCTGAACATAGGTTGACACAGGACAAACACAATGTAGGTACCTACATCATGTTGGCCTCTGGTTGGCCATTGGAAGCCGCGGCCCATTGTTCAGGAATCACCTGGTCTTAAGCTATGGTTCTCTTAACTGTAAGTTCCGGTGATGACTTATCCAGAGCGACGTCTTCCTGAATTATTCGAGTTATCTAAAAAAGTTCGTTTTCTACATTGAATCCTACCGGGAACCAATATAATGCGCCACTGGGGACAGCAGTCATCAGATTGTTATGTCGCGTCCGCACTTTTTTGAGTCAATTAGTCTTTTTACGGTATCAAAAATGGTGCTTACCTACGTACCTAGTTACTACTATGAATTCTCATTATTTCAAACAGAGCAACCGCACGTAATGCACTTGTGTATGGGCATAAACATGTACACTTCAATATCTCGTGCATACTTGCCCGGTCTGCTTGGAGAATGGTCATTGTGGCCGATTTTCGGCCAGGAGAGGGCTGGCGTCGGCGCGATACGTTTAAAATTGATTAATATAGAAATCATCATCATCATCATCAGCCTATTACAGTCCACTGCTGGACACAGGCCTATTCAGTTGCTCGCCACCTAGGGCAAACATCTGGAGGATATTATGGGTATAAGCGCCACCTGGGCAGGCGGGTTGGCGATCGCAGGGTGCAGCTTCTCGCTCCGGTCACGCTGCTGCTCGTCATAGGCCTGTGATATCTAGCTACGCTTTCCATCGTTATGGTTTTACCACCACCAGTCGGTTTGCCAGAGCCTCGTTTGTTGAGTTTGATTCAGGGTTTCACTCCAAGCCTTCCTCAGGCTTGGAGTGAAAAGGTGATAGGTCACTCCCATACAATATAGAAATACGGATACTTATTTTGTACTTTTTGGAAAATAAGTGCGTTTAATAATCTTATATCTATGCAACTAAAACAGAATCTGGATATCCTGTGTATGAACATATTTTGAGAAGCCACGCTAAAAATACTAAGTATCTTTTATTCGATTTTTCTTTATGTCATACTGAGCATCCCTAAGAATATGCTGTGAAAATTATTTACCGATAAAATTAAGATTTTAAGTATCACGCCGACCAAAAAGCGACCACTTGGCCGGTGTATGAATCCTAACTTACTTCAAAGCGTTATTTTCTTCCGACATGCGTAATTAAAACGATTTTATTAGGCTGAAATGTTATAATATTAGTATATTGAGGACGGAAATTACAATTTGGATTAGAAAAATATTTATTAAGCATAGGTACACTGATCGCAGTTTCGTCGCATCCGAGCTAGACATGTGGCCCGTTGTGAGCCTTCTGACGTTTTTGGTTCTTGGTCACTGTGATTCATTATCAGATGCAGGTCGTCTTCTTTACGGGTTATGCTAGATCTGTTTTGACTGTACACAATTCTGAAAGTTTGTTCCAATTTGTTGCTGAATGAGGTGCCTCTGAAACTGAGCAATATTCTAGTAGACAACGCCGGTGGTTATCTCTTTACGTTGGTCGTATTTTCAGTTATAGCAGTTTGCATATAGTATTTTCCGAAGAATTTCATTCCGAAAATAAGCCGCACAATTTTAATTCACAATTATTTGTACTTATTGGTGGCGAATTTCCGTATTTGCCTACCTCGATATCAGTACCTGTCATGTCAAATTGATAATTTCGCTGACAAAGTCAAGAAATGACAGTATCTATGGTGTATTCAAAAAGTTTTTAATAATTCCGTAACATATTTTCCCGAAATTCTAAATGAAAAAATTGATGAATCGTTGTAATTTATAGCCTATATGTTAATCTGATGCATAAACAATATTCGTGTAAAGTTTCACTAAAATCTGTTCAGTAGTTTTTGCGTGAAAAGGGAACAAACATCCATCTATCCATCCATCTATCCATCCAAACAAACTTTCGCGTTTATAATATTAGTGGGACTTGCGTCACGTCACGCTTCGCACGGGTGCAATAGTTAATTAATGCATAATATATTGTACACATAAACCATCCTTTTGAATCCTATGTATTGAAAAAAACCTCATCAAAATCTTGCGTAGTTTTAAAGATATAAACATACCTATGGACAGACAGAAAACAAAAGCGACTTTGTTTTTACTATGTAGTGATATACTTTATAAGGATTTATCATTGCAAATGCCACTTTAACCAAGTAGTTCAGGTTTACTTCCAAAATTCGCCAAACAATGAATTCGGGTTTCCTGTGGGGTTTCCCTAGCACATTCAATTTCTCATTGTTTTGAGACTGTCCGATTTCGATTCATCTTTCACATCATAATACATACTTGTAAATACGACTACCTAACTTGATATATGCATAAGATAAGGTTATAATGAACGTGAACCTTTAAACAAATTCAAACGCAATAAATTGTCAAATGAACGCACTCCTCGTCTTGCGTGATCTTTGTTGCTGATTTTACGAGTGCCGAATAAAATATTGTGTGTGACTTTCACTGGATGAGGGTCGCGTACGCATACCTTCGTAAAGGCACGCGTTGGCTTGACCGCTCAGCGGTTTTAGCAAGCATGCCGGTGTACAGTCTGCGACACATTACGCCTCACATTCGACTTTATATTGAACAGCTTGCAAACGTACAGTGTTTTTTTTATAGTAGCTAGACATAATGGCTTCCTGACGCCTGATGGAAAGCAAAAGGGAAGCCTAAGTCATTTTGCACCGCCCATGCTGGCCCAAAACCCTAACCCCCCACGAGCTCCGGGAACCCTACTCACCGGCAAAAACACGACCCGGAGGCCATTTGGCTGCGGTATTCTATAGGGTGTTGGCCCCCCTCAATGATATTGTCATTTGGGGGGATTTATACTGAAAGTACCTACAAAGTACTTTCTCACCAATTCAGCCAGAGCGATTAATCTTAAACAAGTGTGTACTCGAACACAGAGTTACTGTTTCTAACTTTCATGATGCGATGGGACGACAGTTCGATAGGAACAGAGAGAGATCGGCGCAGGTCCAAGGGCTTAATGTTATTTGCAGGGCACAAGGATGTTTTATAGCTAAGTTGGCTCTGGGTCTACGCCTACTACATGCAGAGTAATTTGTTGGTACAGTCAATAGAAAAAAACCGACTTCGATTGGTGACAACGGGACCAACTAGGAAGTACACCCTTTCGATCGAATGAAGCTGCTGAAACAGAATTTATAAATTTTATTTTGGAAAATGCTATTTTTAGTACTCTTACCTAAACTTTTAACGAGACGCTTGACATTCAATGTAAAGGTTCAGAAAACACGTATTCAGAAATCTGATCCATATTGATGTCTCTTACTTGTTAGTTAGAATTTCATATGAAACATTATTAGTTTCTTCGCTCGAGTGTTTCGATTAATTGATTTATTTCTCCTTCTGCAATTTAAATGTTCAATAAACTTGTATTTAATTTATTAATTTCGTTCAATAACCAATAATTGCTGTGTAAATCCTAACTCATTTTCTATCTAAAATAAAATATAATTGCGCGCGCTATCGTGATCAATAAACGAATAGTTTTAATTTCACTTATAAATATTAATGTAAAACTTTTTTAATTTAAACACATGTTACTGTCTATTCGTATTACTTAGATATAAGGCAATGTTTGATAAATTACCCATTGATATTCCTTTTGCCATACAAATTATACTAATTCTATAAAATTACATCTAAACAACCTATGCTTACTTCCTTACATGTTTCGTTTTTCAATTAACCACAAAAGCGCTGATGCGGTCCAGAACGTTGTATGCTTACAACGATACAGCTTCGTTTAACCATAATGAAGTTCCTTCCTAGTTATTAGTCATATGCGATCGGAAGTTGAACCCGGAATATATCTACATTGCGCACTTTAGGCGTAGGGATGTACGGGATGTAAGGGATGTAGGAACATTTATATATCATCATTTCGCTCCAAGCCAACCTGCCTGTGCATCCTGTCGAATAACGAACGAGGCGCTGGCAACCGACCGGTGGCGGTATGCTAAATACCACAGACCAATGACGGGCAGCAGCGTCACTGGAGCGAGAAGCTATGTCTAGCGATCGTCAACCCGCCTGCCCAGCGTGGCGATAATGGGTATATCCTCCAGATGTTTGCCCTAAGTGGCGAGCAACTGGAGAAGCCTATGTCCAGCAGTGGACTGCAAATAGGCTGATGATGATGAGGTACGTACACACACAATGCACCAACCGACCTCTCCTGATCAATTAACCATTAATTTTTCGATCCTACTTCCTTCCATATAGATAGGTACATATACGTATATGGAAAAAAGTAGGAACGAAGTTCCATATATACGTCTCAAGTGCACAATGAAGCAAATAATAGGAAAACATGAACTATTATATTGTCGATACTCAATAGGGAATATGCATGACTTTTTTTTATGGATTTATTGAGATCTTTTGTCTTCCAGATACATAAATATCGAAGAATTTTTAAACTATCTTTTCTATTAAGCGAGTTATAAAGCGTTAAAGTTATTGATTAGACAGAGAGATCCGATGCGGTAGTTGACGTCACGTACCGTGAGAGCCGTACTAACTCCATAGAAAAATCTGTTTCGCGAGAGAGAGACGGATATATTCACTTTCAATGACTGTATCTCGCCCATTTTTCAACCAATTTTGATTTTGTTTTCACTGTTCGTAGTAGATTTTGATCTATTTTACGATAAATTAGTAAATACCTGAAACTATTTTTCATGCATATTCCCTATTGTGTGGCCTGTGTTACGGAGTAGGTACTCGTTTGGCTTCAATTGTGTTAAGTACATACTCTTGACCTTTATAAGTCAAGACTACAGGTAAATCATTGCCTGTCGTATGAGCTGTACCAATATGATCATTAATCCTTTTATGCCAGTCTGGGCATAACGTGAAATATCTGGAAATTTTGTTTAAATAGAAGATAAGGTATCTTCTTGTGTCGTGTTACACGAGTCGTGTACTTGTGAAAAAAATAAAGAATAGAATATTTTTTGTAATATTGGGGTTAATGAACTTGCTATATCTTATTAATCATCCTCCAGGAGTGCCAGCCGCTTGTCATATGCGGCTGGCCAGGGCAGTTCAGCCAGGGATGCGGCTGTATGATTCCCTGAAATTTGCTGCCCAATATGGCAGGTGTTAGTCCCACACACCACGTCAACACCCTCTGGAGGCGGCAAAGGTGCCTAATGCATTACCCTCTTGATTTTAAAAAAATTAAATATCCTAACTTGGTAAGTGTTTCCAACTACTTATTTACCTGCGAGATCTAAATAAATATTTCTAATTCACTGAAGGCATTCGCCTGTATTTGTTTTTGACTTGAAAGTGTTGTTAGTTACTTACCCGTACTGAAAGACAAAGTTGGACCGCAACATTTTTAAATCGATGACCGCAATATACATGTGCATAGAACTTTTTAGGAAAAGCATGTAAACAATCATCTAATGGGCCAGATGCCAACAATCCACATATAAATCCTACCACTTAGTCTCAACCTAAAATGTTTTTCGTATTGTGAGTACAGGGAAATGTGACTATATGGGAGCTTTCTCCCAGAAAGCCCAAGTTTGAAGGCACGGAATATGGAACAAAAAAATTTGCAAAATACATACGTTTCTTGTGCTCTTTTGCTAATCTCCATGGCAACAGACCACCTACTAACCTATGAGCAAATTGGCTCCTAGATAAAAAAGCATTGCCTCGTCATTCTATTACAAAATGATATGTAAGTACATCTGTTTAAATAATGAAATCATGTGAAAGCGAAACGACCATGATCACAGGTACTTTGTACCTGCGTACGCACATATTAAGTAGCACCATCTTCGTTACAACAATCACGGCACAACAAAGGAAACGTATCGAGGAGTGTTTTGCAATGGTTTCCTCCATAATAGCTGGCTTCTTACAGGTTTTTGTAATCATAACGAGTTCCCTCTCGGTCGTTGTTTACTAAATATTGCACATGAATAGAAACCGTTCATTGTATTCGTGGTGAGTGCCATTGGTATGTACCTATAGGATGATGGATATAACTACTACTTAGCTACTACTATAGCTCAGCACAAGCGCCATCTCCCTTTGCTAGTTGTAAAGTAGTTAAAGTACATACCTGTTATTATGTTAAGTTGTTATAGTTGTTTATCAATTACATATTATATATCTACCCAATTAGCAATAAATATTATTTCATTCATTCAAAGGTAGGGTAGGTGCATGTCATACTTTATCCTACCAGCACTTCGAAGTGAAGCCTGATGAGAATACTTTATTAGACATGTCTTATCAGGACGTCAATCTAAGTATTGTTAAATTCTACTATTTTCTTCAGTATTTTGTTTAAAAAAATACACTAGAAAAAGTGATGATAACAATAAAACATCTATTGTAAGTATTCTGAAATAGATTAAGTAGTACCCACGAGGTTAGAGGTTAAAGCTTTTGGCCTCGGCTCTTCACCCGGGAGTTCAAGCCTCTTGTTTGATCATAAATCTATGTGTCATGCTCGATTGACATAATCATGTGACATATAAATAACTTGAATGGGAAATAAGTAAAGCTGGTGCAGAAGCCTTATACTGGTCAACTCTACGCTAATGCGTGATTCCTTAATCGATAGGCACAGCGAGTGCATTGAAACGGATACATTCGAACATTTGAGGGAATAAAAAAAAAATACTTTCCCTTCATGACCATGTATTCTACCAATCTCAATGCAGGTTTTTATTGATGTGTTCTGATCTGAAATACTACAATCTACAGTCCTAATTCAAAAGAATATTAAAACATCTGCTTAACACGTATCTAGCTAAACAGTGTCTAAACACAAAACGCGTGTTTAACCATTAAGTTCATTGGTGTAATTATTTATGTTTTCAAACACCTCGTTTTTGACATGCGTGTGTTACGAAATGGCTGCATAGCGGGTCACAATAGCGATCAACCTCCTTACTTACTTTTAAATTCCTCTTTCTTTTTTTGTCTTGTAAAAATCTCCGTTCCGTGCCATCTGTGCTATGTATATTATTGTCATTATATTATTTACTTTAGACCTACCTGTTAGCCGGTGTTTACTATAATTCTTTATCGTTTTAAGATCTAATTTTTGGACCTTTTCCATCCTTTCCTAAACATGCATGCATATGCCTTGAAGTAGTAAGCAATCTGTACCGCTCACGAAGATTACAGATAACAAATGTATGTTAGAATGTATCAGATCCACGCCTTTATAACAGACGCGGTCGTCATTCATGCATGTCATAGGTGTTCACACTGATACGCACATGAGATGTAAGTAGAACAATGTCAGTGAGAAGTGAGAACGTTGTGTCAACAATGCGATAGCGATGTGTGCTCAGTGGGCCGGCCGCCTCAATTAGCACCTTGGTTCTTAGTAAAATAGCTCACTAACGTAGGCTAGGTACCTAATACAGGGAAAGGAGGAAAAGCTTTCTTTAATATTTACTAGTAACTTTGAATGAAGAGAAAACTGCTTGCGAAGTACTTATAATAATGAAAAATGACTGTATTCGTACATCTTACTAACTCTATGCTTTCCGAATGAATTTTTGGTTAGGTACTACTGGTATAAGTAGTAACCAAAAATTCGTTCTGTAGCTGTCTCGATAAAGCTGTACAATTAACGCATCTTGTTGGGCCACGCCAACGCGCTATAATGACTATTCAGTCATACTAAATGTATGAAATTGATGTGATTCCGGCACGATACAGAAGTATTTCTTGCTGAAATTGGTCACCGAGCACGTAAATTATGCAGGACAAGTCTGGCGGTGCGCGTGCGCAAGTCCGGCGCGACGTGACCGCGCGATGCGCATAGTCAACCAAACACTTTCTTTGGCTCATTTAGCACATTTCTAGTTATAACGCAGACAGCTAAATCGTTTTGTCGTGATTGTTTTTAACATGACCACGATGGAGGGGTCAAAGCTACTCACCGGTAGCAACTGAAATCAAATCTAAATGTGACTCCACATCATTATCATCCGCCTGAAAACGTCCACTGCTGGACATAAGTTTGCCCAATGACAATAATCATTTGGGGGCAAAGGCAAATCGTGGGGATTATGGCAAATCGCCTTAGTCACCACGCTTGGCAGACGGGTTGGTAATCGCAGTAGGTTTATTTGTACCCAGGTAAATGCTGTTGCCCGTTTTCTGATATTTCCTTACTAGTCTTCTACGACTTCCAAGGCTGAGATAGTGTGGTTCTATTCTAAATCCGTTAACCCCACGGACAACTTTAATTTCCTATAACTTGTTCTTTCCGCTTTTTCTTGCTGCATAGAGTTCCTACTTGAGTATCCGAAAGTCTTCGTAGTAGTTATCTGGTACTTCTGCTTCCTATCCGTGACTTAAGTGCGTCACTTCATCATCATCATCAGCCTATCGCAGTCCACTGCTGAACACCTGGAATAACTTATACCCATAATCGCCACGCAGGGCAGGCGGGTTGGCGATCGCAGGACGTAGCTTCTCGCCCCTTCATCGTTCTGTAGTATTTAGCTGCGCCTTCAATCTTGATGGTTATACCGGCACCAGTCGGTTGCCAGAGCCTCGTTCGTTATTCAGCAGGATGCACCACGAGCAGGTGAGGTTGGCTTGGATGATAGGTCGCTCCCTTACATCCCGTCACTTAGAGGACAGTTAAGGCTTGGATGAATTGGTAGAGATACCTAAAATATTTACCCTAACCAAAAACACATTACTAGGTAAATCTAATTAATAACCAAATAAATCAAGTTGCTCACAGTATGGTAGACATGTAGGTATTTTAACACATACTGTGAGGCGACTCGCCTTACACGCATTTTAATGGGTTTTTATTACATTGTAATTACCATGGGAATCGTAACTGTGGACTTCGCCGAGAAAAATAACAGTTCACTTTACCGTAATGTTTATAGATAACAAACAATGTGTGAACATAAACGAAGATATCCGTTCTTGCTATTTTTCAACATCTTACTTTAATAAGTTATGATACTTACACGCAAATTCCCAAAAAGAATGCTATATATAATCTCGTTTTTTACTAGGATTGGAGTTAGGCGTTAATTGGGCGTAACTACATAAAGGAGGTAGGATAAATACTTGTATAATTATATTTATCTCAACGAGATAATTAATTAAAACAATGGACATAGTTGACCAGCCCGGCGCGGGACAGTTGGTAGGTGACCCCTGTCTCCTGAACCAAGTGTCATTTTTTCCTTCCTTCCACGTTCGTTGTTCTGATATTTATAATAGTCAGTAGAACCATGTAATAATTATTGCGAATAGCTCAGTGACTAATAAGAGACCATTTCGAGATTTGGATAAACTAACCAGCCGGGGCAAAAGTTTCCGATTAACATGTGTAATAATAATTTAGTCACTAAATAACTGAAGGAATCAGTCTAATATGGAGAATTATCTGCCGTGCAAAAAAAACATTCCGATTAAAATTTAAATGGCTTTTAAAAATATATCGTAGAAGCAGTTAATTACTGCACAAATCAAAAAGCAATTTTCCGCCCGACTATCAGATGCGAATACGAGTACCTACATACAGACTACAGATGAATACGTGTCAGTATTAAATTAGTGCCGTTGATTGCGTTAAGATACAGCATACAATTTTATCTGCCTAGACGTACCTACGTAAATAAAGATAATTTTGATAGAGATAAATGTCGCTCTAATTAGACTGTGGTAGTAGTAGTTTTCCTTGCGTTATTTTTCGAAATGTCTTGACAAGTTTGGAATTCAAAGTAGCTTTAGTGCCTACACCATCATTGTCATCAAGTGTTGTTCAGGTTATATCCGTAATAATTTGCTTCATTGCCCGAGGTCCACAAGTCCACAACTGCCATGTACTCTCTGATACGTACGTGCCATCAATCGCTACATTTACTGCACTCCAAGGTAAATTTCATAGTCAGCCTATCTGTTAAACATTATTGAATCCTTCGTATTCAGAAAAAAAATCCTATACTTTGCCATCCAGCCCATCTCTTCTTACTTCATCGATGACATTTGTTTCTTCTACCTGAAGGTTGCCTGGAAGAGATCGTTATATTAAATTTGAAAAGTACTTTCCTGTAACGTTTGTGTTTTGTGAGATAAATAATATGTCTATTTATCTACTTTGGTCAGTTTTTATGCAGATTTTGTTAAGAGATTCGTCCACCACCAGCTAGGATTAAGTTAGATTAGTTCTTGAACGTAGTTGATAGATATTTTCATTATATTCCACCTCAAGCTAACTAAATGTATGAAAAACTGACCTAAGTAATGGATGAGAGCCTTCCGCTCACCTGTTATCAAATGACAAGGCCTTGGTAATAATCGCAGTCATTAGGAAAAAGAAAATACTCGAGCTATGCGAACGTATCTCAGCTGGCGGTAAATGTAAAGCATATAATTCTAGAAGATTCAAAATATGATTAATTCATCTACGTGTCTGCTACATATCATTACACCGAGAATAATGTTTATTGTCTGAGATAGCATTTGCAAAAACGCAAGTACGAAAGTGTAACAATCGTATGGCTTTTTATTGGGATACCATTCTTTTATGGATCTCGTTATGCGAGTTCATTTTAATTGTTATTAGAGCGTAATTAATAGGGTGGTTAAATAGGTAGAAAGCAGCGATGCATTGTTGATGCAAATTGTTGACATTGTAATCACATAATCCGTGGTCGGATTACAAAGACGTCATTGTGTTTAAGCAACGGAATCGAAAATATTGCTTACAATTGAAAAGGTGTAAGAATATTGACAACTAGCTGTGCTCGCGACTTCGTCCGCGTGGAATAGTTATTTTTTCCCCGTTTTTTTTTTACATTTTCCATTATTTCTTCGCGCCTAATAGTTGCAGCGTGATGTTATATAGCCTAAAGCCTTCCTCGATAAATGGTCTATTCAACACAAAAAGAATTTTTCAATTCGGACCAGTAGTTCCTGGGGTTAGCGCGTTCAAACAAACAAACAAACTCTTCAGCTTTATAATATTATTAGTTAAGATTTGAAATACGTGTCACTTGGATACATATTATTTCTTTACAATTCGTCGTAATTATCATTTTATATGCGAACTATCTTTCTTCTTAAAGGGTTTTTATGTAGTGGGTAACGAGAGAACAAGGCAAAGTTTTGAAATAATATCATAATAAATAGGAATCATACAAATTTTGTATGTAAATACAATATAGACATGCAGACCCAGAACTAATACATTTATAGGCATGTCCTGAACCAGATTTGAAATAACGGTTGACGGGTCGAAAGCGAGATCTCAATACTAAATGAACCAAAAGTATCCTCTATTTCAATAAAATGAGCATTTCGAACCGGTTGCAGAGATTGGGATATAGTTAGGTATATAATTATATACGAGTATACTTGACATAACAGGCTTTTTAAAACACATAAAGTTAACGAATGCTTATGTTTGATTACGAGGTTAAACATTATTAAATTTGGGAGGCCATAAAGTTATACCTGTTTTTTCTATTCATGTATATTTCTACCAAAAAAAGCGCTTAATGATATGGATTCATCATCGTAAAGATCAAAATCGAAATGAAAATTTAATTTACTTTTACTTTTTTTAAGAAACACCCGTGCTTATTTATTAGTATTTCGATTTTAAGAAGCTGCTTATCTTTTTTTATAAATGGCTGCTTTTCCTTTAGATTCCGTTGGACCCATTCTTACTTTTTTTTTGCATATGGACTCCATCACGCGTTTAGGTTGACACGGATAATTCGCCCATTCTTACTTATTACTTATTACATGTTAGGCTTGACCACATACTCGATATGGGCATATCGACAATGCCTGCCCTATGTGGCCACACAGGGCAAGCATTGTACCGTACTTCCGCAGGTTCGTTAGCCTACTCGCACCCACGCATGACTAGTTGCGCTTCCTAAACTCCCGCGCAGGAAGTAAGTAACCGGCCTCCGACGTGTGACGGAACGGGGTTTTCCCTGCAGTTTTTACACAAACTTGCACTTGCTTACTCAATAATGACAGCCATGGGCCTATAGGGAGCAATAGCAAGTTGTAGGGAAATGACTTCGGCAGGCTTTAATTTTACGCTGGTTTTTTTCTAGAAGGGAATGCATTAGGCATTCACGCCGACTTGCTCGGTAGGCCTCCGCATATCTTCTAAACCACTCTGTGTCCCCAGTCCCCAGAGAGCATAAACTTGTAGTGATACAACGCACAAGAGTATGCAGCCGCATCCCTGCCAGCGGCAGATTGCAACCGGGGAGGGCAAGTATCTCCGGCTGCAGTATCTCAATATTTGGATTTTGTAATGTTTTTGAGGCGGAATTAAACAGATTTGTGATGTACTGCTAGTGTAGCTTAATGAATCGCTGACTGCACCTTATTTCCCCGTCTTTGGTTGTGTTCAGCTCAGTACCTACAAACTACGATCAACGCGGCGGCGTGGTATGGTTGCCAGATCGAGTGTGATAGATTTCAGGACCGACAATATAAAACCGAGATTCCCAAACACAATATTCCTTTAAATTCCTTTATATAAGGAATATTCTGTCTTACGACCTTAAGTAACCTCTATTTTAGGTTTCGAATTTGGAACACAGTGGCCCATTTTCACATGGCTATGCCTAATGTATGTGTGCGAAAGTACCGTAAGTAGAAATGCATTCACTGACACGCCAGTTTGACGGACGGGGTAAGACTAAAAACCTTAATTAACGATAGGACTTCGCTAAAAACATTTTAAAAAGACATAATAATATTTTTCCTCATTCCGCATAGAAGTGTGAATCGCAGTTAGACACCTTACAAAATAAGAGTTTCGTCTTTCTACACTAATTGAAACTACTTATGTATTCTTAAAAGAAGTTAAATCTACTAAGAAGCACGTATGTATGGCCAAACCTTGCTAGGTTGCTTGCTTGTTTAAGGATTTACAAGTTAATTGTAAAAACGCCATATTATTCCTTATATGATACATCTGCGTCCGAACCAAATGTAGAAATACGCAAATTAGAAACCTTGAACCGGCGTCATTTAGAAGACGTCGTTCTCATTTTAAGGGTCCTTCGCTCCGATAGTTTTGAATACGGAATCGTCTCGCTCAGACCGGGACACCTGGTGTCACTACGCGAGTGGCCCGTGACCGCAGACGGGTCACGGCTGCGCGGGCGCCGCGAACGTAAACAGCCATTAGTATTAGTACCTGTATGTACTTGCTGTTGTTCAGTAGGCGCTAAATCCCTTGACGACCGGTTTGGTTCAGTGGTAGCGAATGCTGCCTTTGATACAGTGGTCCCGGGTTCGATCACACCCTAGCTGTTTGTCCGGCGTTTGCGGTACAAAGAGCCGGTCTGATCGGCTCGCTCGGACCAGATCTGTCACTCCCCGCAGTCGTGTCGGCGATGCTGGGGAGCCGCACAGCCTGGACGGCTATGGCCTCCTTCTGCGAGACGGTCATGTCCCAGAAGGAGGCCGCGGAACGGGAGCGGGGAAAACGACCCGAATGCTCTTCCGCTCCGCAGACGCAGAGGCGGTCGAACACGGCGGCAATTCCGTCGCCTGATGCCGCCTGACGGGGCCCAGCGGGTGGTTGGTGCGGGGGCACCTCCACCTGCCTTGCACGGGCCCCCGTCTCTGTCGGACGGGAGTGGGCTGTCCCTTCGGGCCCCTCCCGTCGTTCCCCCCTAGGGGGGTGAGCTTGTGGGGTCTGCCGCTTAGGGCAGACAGCGCTGGCGGTGTCATGGTCGTATGGGTCACCCCAGGCCCCTTGACACCGCCCCCATAGGCGCACGACGATGGGTCCGGTGTTTTTAGTGGGTATTTCCCGCCTCATTTCCATCTCCCCGAGGCGGGATGAGTCCCACATACGCCGCCGCTCCCCCGAGCGGCGGCCATGCCTAAACGCATTTTCACCGGATTAAAAAAAAAAAAAAAAAGTGGTCCCGGGTTCGATTATCGCACTGTACAAACATTTGTAGGCTATGAACATATCTCTATGTGATGGTCTGGGAGTTCGATAAGTTTGTCAGTTGTGTCACCCATAGTACAAACTTGGTTTGCGACTGAATGGCGCTGTGTGGCTCAGCGTGGTACGTCCTATGTAGTTTATTTATATATAAGAAATTACTCTTTACGTACCTGCCTGCATTGCAGACGTTAAATTGAGGACGCATACCACGGGCCGATTAAAGAATTAAAACTTTTTTTTTTGGTAAAATATCCACAAGACACGTGGCAGATTCCACTCTTGCATGATCGGTTAATGTTGACATTTATAATGTGATGTCTGGAAGAACTGAATGATTTACACCAAATCGTGTTGGATCTTCTCGTGTTCGTTTTACCTGTCGCCAACTGAGCACAGTTTGTGAGCCAATTAAAAAACAAAATGGGTAGCTAAAGTAGCTATTACATTTCAACGACATGGAGTAAGTATTTAATAATTTCATTTTTTTTCATCAGTCTTAAAATAGGTACGTAACAATAATTTTAGTTTGATAAAACTCTTTTGCGACTGCGCAAGATGATTTGAAGATACTCAAACGAAATAAAGAAACAAGTTAAATAAAAGTTCGTTAAAATGCTTGTCATTGGTATTGATGAAGTAACCTGTTAGCCCTTCATTAAGTGAAAAAAGTTAACGGAATAAATAAATAGTATTAAAATATGGAATTAGACACTAAGTAGGCAGCAAAATCAAGTTTAACTAACTATAATGAGGTCTTATAGTGCCTTTTATAATCCGTAGGTAACTATTAGAACTAAAGTAGGCCATGATGATGACTCATGACTATCCTTTGTCATTATAACATATCCTTTGTCATCATATCTAACTTTTTTATATGGCAATGGACGGATTGTGCTTTTTCCAGATGACATAAAGTATGAGGTATTGAAAAAAATTGGAATAAAAGAAATAGAATTTGGATAAAATCTTCATACAGAGAATCAGGGATGTAAGGGAGCCTACCTATCATCTTTTCGCTCCAAGCCAACCTCACCTGCCCGTGGTGCATCCTGCCGAATAACAAACGAGGCGCTGGCAACCGACTGGTGGCGGTATAACCATCACAAATGATGGCGTAGCTAAATACCACAGACCGATGACGGGCATCAGCGTCACCGGAGCGAGAAGCTACGCCCTGTGATCGCCAACCCGTCTGCCCAGCGTGGCGTTTATGGGTATATTCTCCAGATGTTTGCCCTAAGTGGTGAACAACTGGAGAGGCCTATGTCCAGCTGTGGACTGCAATAGGCTGATGATGATGATGATGAAAATCTTCAACGTAGACGGTGAATAAAATGTGATGGAAATGGAACATACAAGGAAATGGACGTGAAATCATTAACGTGGTTATCATAAGTTTATGACAGCAAGGGTACTGTTCGTATTAAAAACCAGTTGGTTTTTAATACGAACAGTACCTACCGGTGATTTTATTCTTTTCTAAAGAAAACCACAGAGCGTATCTTTTTACAGACGTAAAACAATGGAAGATTACCAACTTAGTCTTAGGTTAGCCAACTGGCTATGCCCTAAACCGCAAACCGAGCCTCCAACCGTGACGGGACAACCTTATTATGCACTTGCAACTGTTGCGCAATGTTGTTGTACCTTCGGTCTTTACCCGCGGCGAGGTGAGTCAGCATTCGCGACGCCACCGTTGGGGTGAATTGGTCACACCTGTTCTCTTACCAAAGAGGCAATGCGCTATATTAAAATATCAATTTTTACTCACTTATACAGTCGAGAAGACACATACACAGATACAGGGACACACAACGTACATAATTAGGTACACTTATTTACATATGACTGAAAAGCACACATTAAAACATATGAAAAAAAAAAATTGTTTATAGACAAATATAAGCTCGTAAGGAGACTTAGCTATACAGAAAAATGATACAATTTCCAACTAGAAGCATTGCATGCATAATAATCTTCATCATCCATATAATTTTTTAGGGAAGTTAGCTAAGACACAGGGATTATAATAAAATAGCTGAATAAAACTAATTAATTTCATAGTTATTTAGTAGAAGCAACGCTAAAAAGATCTCCAGCTGTTATGCACCTGAATGCCCCCAAGTACCGTAGTAAATTGAGAAAACAGCAAACGTTGCTGTTAAAATTAAACCACTGCTGTTGAAAATACTATAATAATATATGAATATGCGCAGAGTAATGGACGCATTCCTTTCAAGGTCATAGAAATTGGTCCCGTATCTCAACGCCAAAAGATAACCGGATAGACGTGTTTTCCAGTTTATTGAGACAAGCTGGAATACAATTCACCTGTAACTCTGAGAGTTATCATTGAAGAGTTTTAATTATCCGCCGCGAACCCTAATCCTTTTTCGAAATAATAACTTGTAAAAAAAGGTGAGCTTACACATTTACTTAGTCAATTCCGCTCAGAGGCACCGCAGTGCTAATAGCAGTTCGACGAAAACGTATTGGCGTGTAGATATAAGTGTAAATGACTTGGGTACAATTTGAACTTATAAGGTCTCCAAGTTGCTAGTGGAAGTCTATAAATGTTCTAGCCATTTTGGAGAAGAGCCAATAGGTACTAATTACTCTAATTTCATTAGTAACTAGCGACCCGACCTCACTTTGGTATTTACAAAAACACCTTAGGAACCTCTACAATGAACATGTGTTTCTCTATCATACTTTATTATATTCAAGAGGAAGGTTTATTTATACAATAGAATGCATAATATCTATTGTACAAATAAACCTTAAACTTTCCTCTTGAAGCACTATTAAAAAACCGCACCAAAATCCGTTGCGTAGTTTTAAATATCTAAGCATACATACGGAGGGACAGGTAGTTTTATGTATTGTAGGGGGTTTTAAAATCGCTTTTACTGATTAGGCCAATAATCAAGTGAACATGTCTAATGAAAACCGGCCCGGTAACCGATATCACCTAGCTATTTATACCTACATGGAAAGCAGAGCAACGCAAACAAATGCTAAATTCTTAATCACCAGCTGTCACTTAGAAAGGCAAACTCAATAAGCGCGCGGACGGGGTACGCGCGCGCATCTGTCACTGCGCAGCGCACTCCGTTAGATAGCGGGTCAGCGGCGCCCGCGCCGGCTACGTGACATATACGGCGTTAATGAATCCACATCCTTGTTCTTTCTACTCTAAAGTTAGTATAGCAGCAGGTACCAGTTGCCAATACAGCGCATTCAGTGAAGGAAACTTTCGCCAAACAATAAGTTCGTATGGGTCGGTGAACTGTAGTTTCGAAGAATAGATACCAGGGAAGAGTTATTTTTGGACAGCGTAAAGCTACCAGCAATGTGGTTAGCTAAGGTTTGCGTCTGTCTATGACATTGATATTATCAATCAAAGCTAATTGGCGTATTGGTGGTGCTTGAACTAACTAGGGAGGTAGCTAAGTACTGTTTAGTACCATCCTGCGCTCATGGTTGCACTATCTACAGTGCAAATGCGATTATACAGAAATTCCACACACTTTTTAATCAAGTGACCCTGTTGTCCTTGTACAGGCCCGGTGGCTCATTTGGTAGAGACCCTTTGGTACAGAGTTTGTTTTGTGTCTGGGTGTTAATATCGTATTTAGGAATATATGTATTGTGGAACCTTCGTTGATTTTTATTTCCATTACACAAGTGATTAAGCTATTTATCTTGGGATCGGGTCAATATAGGTATGTGATGTTGTCTGATAAAACCGTTATCTTTGGGTAACACTGTGAAAATGAGGGTGAAACTAACGGCTGCAAGTATAGGAAGTTTTAAAATTATTAGTAGGTAAACAGATTTAAAATCATGTCAGTGCTAATATCTGTTATCCCATAAAATTGTTTCTACTTTCCTTGGAACGGTCGCATAGCTGTAATTACGCGGCGCGTACCGTGCGCGTACGCAACTGTTGTGTCATTGTGTTACACTTACGCATGGATGATCTTTTGTCACAGCACGTTCGGAACTCTGACTAATGCGAGCATGGGCTCGCTTTTAGAGTCGGAGGTATTTACCAAATTCAAGTAGGTACTCTTTACAAACATGCTATAGATAGCTATAGCTAGATGTGCCGTACGATATACTTATGATCCTAAATTAACGCTAGGATCGTATATTCAAGTTCAGTCCTGAATTCTCCATCGATACCCTCTATTTGTTTATAACATGAAATTTAAGAGTCTATGTAGGTGTCTTGTATATTTCGATCGAAAATCCAGATGTTTAGTCTAGATCTTACAATCTAGAGTTGCTTAGAATTTGGGGAAACCTAGTATAACTCTAGTGTATTACACAGAAGTGAGTCTGCGTTAATCTGACAAAAAAATATCTACAATATTGTTTTACTAAAATGTGTGTGAACATGCGTGATTTGAGCAATATCTTTGGTAAATTTTTGATCGCTTCTGTGGAAACGCACCCTTAGCGTCTTACGTTTGTCAAAATTAAGCATTTAATTAATAAATTCATCGTTATAATTGGCAATCCATGTTAATGTCCTTATGTTTTTACGATATCGTATGAAATTGGTGAATGCACTCTACAAATATAGCGATGCCTTATCTTTTAATCAACGAAAGCGCTTTCTCTACAAGTAAGTAAGTACTCCTTAATTAATTTGTAGGTCATCGATATAACTTACAATGAAATCGGTACCTATAAGCGGACTAGTGACATTGCTTTAGAAAGTTTGAGTCGATATTTCTCGGTATTCTTAATTTCTTTGGTCAATGATTGTTCAGAGTTTAGAGCATACTAATCAAGAATGGTACCCAGCCTTATATGGAAACAAACTCCGTCGAATATTTAAATTATAATCCTCCGAACCATGATATTTAAAGATCGACAATAAATCATGCTTCGAGTCCTAAAAAACCACTATCATGGATTGTGTAATGAATGAAGTCGTATTTCCGAATAAGGCATAACTTAAGTAACCGAGTCTTAACCTAAGATAATCCCTGCACAATGACCGCTTAAGCGATCCAATTACAACTGACATATCCAGCTTACGACATTAGAAGTCGATTATGAGCCCGAGTAGGTAGTACGTTGGACTAGTTCGTCTGCTGTGCTAAAGTGAGTCTTATCTAGAGGTATTAAAGGTGATTGGGGTCATGCGTAACGTCACCAGGAGATGAACGGCCGACAGATAAAGGACTTCCGGCGCGATTAGTTCCGCTGCTCACTTACACGTGCGCAATTACGTAGGGAAATGTGCGCGCACGCATATGTGTCGTCTACACGCGACTTTATGGTTTAGCCCAAAGGCGATGGATGTGGGCCCCCGCACGAACTTCGAATGCGGTACTACTTCTGCGATCGGAGCCTTTTAATAATGATTGATGATGATGGAGGAAAAGTGCCCGCACTGGTTAAGAAAATATGTTTGCTATTCAGTGATGTCTGACCATTTCCATATAGAATGTGAATGTAGAAGCCACATACGAGCTCATGCTCGCGACTACGAGTAATTGGGTCGCCATAGCCGAATACGTCATGGAGGACTATATAGAATGTTAGAAGTTTAGAATTTGGCGCTGATGTCAGGAGCGATTTCCATTGTTAGAAATTGATATAGTTATTACAGGTCATCTTGCCCTAATATCTTGTAAAAACCAGATAATTATCGGAAATAAACCCAGGTAAAAGTTACTTTGTTAAAACTCGACCAAGAATCGAGCGAGTACAAGCCGCGCTACAAGGGGAGAACATCACACCCCATATGACGCGGTTCATGCCATGTGATGCCAAGTAAAATCTAAGGGAGTTTCTCACAAAAGAATAAAAAAGAATATTAGCACGAACGCAATACTGGAGGAGCATACGTACTGGATCATTAAACTTGTACAAGTGGCGGAAAAGAATTTTTCAAAGGTCACATAGAAAATAAAAAATATAAGCTAGTTATTTTATAACAATAAAACAGAAACAACTAGTAGGTAAATAATAAAAAGTTACTACGTAACTAATCGTAAATAATCTTTCTTTATAGGATCCTTTTAATGTAGGTAACTTGAAAAAGTTTACGGACCAATATTGATAGAATGTTAATCAAACAAGACCCGTACAAATGTCGAGCTCAAGTTTAGTAAATTAAACGGCTTAGTGATTAATGACTATAATAAATTATTTATGTTATTTTAATATTCTTGTGAATTCTTTACCTGCTGTAGGTATTCTTAAAAACAGATTATAGATGAGCTAATGCAGAGAATTGCGACCTTAGCCTAAATGAACCCGCATTATACATGCCGCGGTTATGTTGCGAAACTAACAATGTATTATAAATCTTTACACAAGATGTCAACTTCTTAATGAGGTTTGTACCTATATCTGAAAGCATCTACGCAATATGTAACTATAGAACTCTACCTCGACAAATCGAGCTCGCCAAACGAACGTTCCAACTTTAGTCATAATTCGTACTTAGGTACCTTTAATACCTATGGCTCTACCTATTTAATACACTATAGATTCCATTAATTTCCTTCTTTTCATACACGGCACTCTAAAATCAAAACTCAGCCATGTCATCATCATCAACCTATTGCAGTCCACTGCTGGACATAGGCCTCTCCAGTTGTTCGGCACCTAGGGCAAACTTCTGGAGGATATACCCATAATCGCCATGCTGGGCAGGCGGGTTGGCGATCGCAGGGCGTAGCTTCTTGCTCCGGTGACGCTTCTGCCCGTCATCGGTCTGTGGTATTTAGCTACGCCTTCTATCGTGATGGTTTTGCCGCCACCATTCGGTTTGCCAGAGCCTCGTTCGTTGTTCGGCAGGATGCACCACGGGCAGATGAGGATGGCTTGTAGCGAAAAGGTGATAGGTCGCTCTCTTACATCCAGATAAACGCTGCTGCCCGTTTCCTGATATTCCCTTAGTCGTCTTCTATGACACTCGCGGTATGAGATAGGGTGGTCCTATTCTTTATCCAAAAACGACACGGACTTTTCTAGTCACTATGTTATGTGATAATAAATATGTCTCAATTTGTTATGTAGAGTATTGCAAGTGTGTAAATATGTAGATATTAGCGAGTCAAGTGATGCAATACTTGCACGCTTGAATGCACGTGACTACAGGAAGCGATGGTAGGCGAATGACGCGACAGCGTGGCGCTAATTAATAATATTCTCCGGACATCGAATTTTAGACACGACCGCCAATCTCAGAGACTAGCAAACTGCGCTGGAGTTATTGTAGCGCAAGAGTTCGCAAACACAGGTGTGTATTCTTTGTTTTTTTCTCTCTTGAAGTCCGGAAAGCAATTCGGCAAAGGACGGGCTCATGCATTGATACGTTTCGGTGCATAAATTGTAGCATAGAACTAAGTAGACGCAGCAGTTCTAATAGTGCATGAAATGTGTTTGCAAATATAGGTATGTTCGTATCACTCTGTGCTCCTTCTCCCCTAAAGTCTGGACGGAAATTCGACAAAAGACGGCCTCAAGGCTTTTTTTCAATGCATACGTTTTATATCAGTTTTATAGTGCATAATAAAATAAAATGCGTTTGTAAAAGGTATGTTCGTATCACTCTGTGTTCTTTCTCCCTAAAAGTCCGGAAGGCTCGGTAAAGAACGGTCTCAATGCATGTTTCGGTGCATAAAGGTGTAGCACTGAGCAAAGTACGCAGCAGTTCTAATAGTGCACAAAATGTATTCGCAAAAAAACAGGTTCGCATCATTCTTTGTTTCTTCGCACCGGACTACAATTTCGCAAATGGGCGGCACAGTGCCTTTTCAGATGAAAAGGCGAAAGATGTCACCGTTACCAATGTTGCTAATATGTAGGTAATTATTAAACCGAAATATTATATTTTTTGATATTCCAATATTTGAATAGACAAATAAAATTTACTTTGTTTGGTAAGTAATAATGAAATAAAAATTACTCGCTGAATCATTACTTTCTTGGAAGTGCTGTTGTCGAGAAATGCATCGTCACAATACTATCATTGATCTATGGTATAGCAAGTATTGAAATAGAGCAATTTATCATTTGACATTCGCAGCGTTTGGTCTGGTGATGATGACGAGGAAGGATGATTGGATCGTGATCACGAATCACAATAAAAAAAAACCAGAAAATTATTTACTTAATAAATATAATCGGTTTTATGGTGTCTGAATTTTGCTATTTCAAGCAAATCATACAATATAAGTAAGTACCTAAATAATTTTCAACGCTGAATGATACTTATTTTATTACCGTATCATTAAGCATTTGAACAAAAACGTGCTAATGACTACCCAAGTCTACGAAACAATAAATTATTGAAATGTCTGTAACAGTGTTAGAGCTAAAGAAACTGTATGGATTCAAGGTCAATATGATCTAATAAAATTTACTTTATTACCAACTTGCTTCCGCCCGCGTAAAATTTGGTCCGTCACGGATTTTTTAATACATGACACATCTATTTATAATACTTTGTTGGTTTTAAAGTAGCCTAAGGAATGTCCTCTCTCTATGTTTAAGTGGTTTATAATATGACGTACCTAGGTATACCTATGTTATAAATAAATGCAATAAATGTCACAAAAACAAGTACATACTTATTAGAGTCAAATGGATTGGCAATAAAAAAATATGTCCAGCTTTTAGGGCAAAATGTACGGCCTTATACAGTGCGCAGTCCGGCCTTTACATTTTAAGGCCTGGTTGTGAGATACAATCCCACGACTCCCAACTCCGAAAGCATGAAGATAATTAATAGCTGGGATATAAGGTAGCGACCTATCATCTTTTCGCTCCAAGCCACCTTGCCCGTGGTGCATCCTGTTGAATAACAAACGAGGCTCTGGCAACCGACTGGTGGCGGTACCTATAACCATCACGATTGAAGACACGCTCTGCGATCGCCAACCCGCCTGCCTAGCGTGGCGATTATGGGTAAAGCCTCTGTGTTTGCCAAAAACGGCGAACAACTGGAGCTGCCTATGTCCAGCAGAGGCTGGTGATGAATAGCTGGACCAACAATACATAGATGTAAGCAAAAACATTCGACGTGACACTTACCTACAACTGCTTACCTAAAATGTCGTCTCATCAATCTTTGGACCTACTTCTAAAGGAAGCTCACAGGCACTTTTAACAACCTATTCATTTTTGTTTTCAGATCGGATCTGTGACCACATGCCGCCGTCATCATGGTGATCGTCACTAGGGTGAGTAACGAACTGCATGATGCAATTTTAAAATTGCCTATTTAGTAGGTAACTTAGATGTATGTCACTGTAAAATTGTAAATACCTGCCGTTAGATTATAATCCATCTTGAGATTAGTAAACAAAGAGATTGTAAACTGTGGAAAGAATGTAAACTGTAACATAATGCTTACAGTTTAACTATTATTTTTCAGTAGATTGTAATCTACCGATAAATTTAAATCGGTCGCGAGTTATATTATTATCAACAGTTCCACTTTGATTGATCACAATCTACCGTAAATTAATAGTGGGATACTACCGAAAAAAAACTGTAAGCATTATGTTACAGGTGTGTGTTATCTGGTGTGTATTTTAATAACCGAAAACGATGGTTCGTTGAACGGATCGCGTATTTTCGCATAAATCCCTCCCGTGTTCCACCTAGGTATTTCCATAGTCTTTTATATTATGAAAATCCGTCTTAAAGAGAGACATCTTAAATTGACAAACTTTCTAAATCTTCAGTGTTTCTACGGATTTCTCAGCTCTCAGCTAAAACGAGGGATCGTGATGGATACCTACGTATGCGTTGTTGAATTAAGTACTTGTGTTGCCAATGTAATAACATGAATTTTCATACTAACGTGTGAAACTTTCGAGTTTAGAGCGTAGAATAAATCCTTAAGCACTCAAATATTACAAATGGGAAATTATCTCAGTACGTCTGTTGCTCTTCCACGCCAAGATTATTGAACACATTTAATTGAAATTTGGTACACACATAAGTAATATAAGTCTACTACTTTTTAAATCGAAAAGTGTTGTTGTTTACGCGAACAAAGTCGTGGGCACATCTAGTTTCTTTCTAAACGGGAAGGGAAATTCTTCCAACGACTATTCATTATTATACGACAGAGACAGACTATATACAACATTTACCTATGTACTATAAGTACCGCGAAGCAAGAAATATATAATTTTTCCTAAATAGATTACACATAAGCGTCCATAGGCTGTGGTAACCGCTTAACATCAGCCGGGCCGTGTAGGTATAGGTATGTATAGGTATAGGTATGCGTGCCACTATGGTGGTATAAAAAATACATATGTACGTACATGTACCTACCTACTCTTAGTTACACGGAATTTTGACCACCAAGACGCACCAAGAAAGTCATTTCTGCTTGTTGGTATCAAAAGTTCAGTCGGACGCGGTTCTGTCCGATGTCGAAACTTGTACGTACGCACCACTGCAAGACACCATTACCATCGCATTACCAATTTTATAAGGACATGCAATATGCATGGAATTCACCAATCATTCGCTACTAACCGTTGCTAGTAAAAGCTTGCAGTCGTTTAGAACATATCTGCGGTATGCTATCTATGGAAATGAACGTTCCCCCAGGAAAACCACTTGCATAAGTATGTACGATTGCACAGTAATAATGCGACGGATAAGGAGCTAGGCAAATTGCAGTGATTTGAGTCACGTAAGTACGGACGCACTGTAGATGGACTAAGCAACATTTGTAGCTGGTATGATAAAATGTATGTCCGTCGAAAGCAAGATAGATATTCTTTATTGCACAAAATGAAAGCAATTTACATGACAAACACATTACAGATTTAATACAGTACAATTTAGCCGAACTAATCGCTTTATCAACACTCTACACTAATAGGTATTATAAAGAGGGAAGATTTGGTGGTTTTTTTTATTGTTTGGATTGAATAGGCTCCAAATCTACAGGACCGATTTGAATAATTCTTTTACTGCTTGAAACCTACACTATCTCCGGTGCACATAGGCCGTATAAAATTTTGAAAAAATTTAAGGATCCATACTGAAACTCATATAATGTAACCCAAGGTGTGAAGAAATTAACAAAAATCTTTCTTAAATCGCGTGCGAACGAAAACTATTGATTATAGAACAAAATAATGTGCTACAACTTTGCAAAACATATAATTAAGCATTTACAAAAAATGACGCGATAGAATATTATGTCTATCTGTTATACTCGTAGTTATGCCGCAATAATCTTGATACAAGCGAAAAGCTTAATCTCGAAGCTAAGCGAAGGCAGGTCACTATTAGGTAAATAAACACACAAAATTATAATGCCGATGTTTAATTTTATGACAAAAGATTTCCCAGATTTAACTTCATAACAAATATGAGACGTATATTATGAGCGGTTTATGATGAAATTATTTTATTCCATCACTAAAAGGCTATCCAAAGAATGGAGGTACTTGAAGAATAAGGCTAGGCAACACAAATTATAGTGTGGTGTGTATAATGCTGATGCATTATATGTGTAAGACACTACAGATATCTAAGCGAAAAATCTATGAATTATAAACTTGTATTTGTACCTAACAGTTTTGACAGTTTTACTTGCTCTAAATCTACAACACGATACAAATCCAACAGATTCACAAAAGATTCTGCAAAACTTCAATATGAATGGGCACACAGAAAAGGAAATTGTAAAAATGCCTTGACAGACATTCCTGTGAAATAGCCTCTTGTATCAATAATGTAATCATCATAATCATGCAATTTCGCGTCATGGGGTAATTCAATATGTCCGTCAAGCTTTACACCGTAGAATAGGAATAATTATGCCATAGTCATTCAAACACAATCAGCATAGAAGGCTTCTCGATATTGACCCTTGTTCCTAATGTACATAAAAACGAATGTATAAGTTTCATTCGCGGTTCGGTAGTGACTGGTAGAACCTGCTTCGCAATTACAAACCAGATTTTTAAAACTCGTAAGCATTGTTCTGATAACTTACTCCGCTACATGGAGAGCTTTCTTTTTTCTTACTTTAATGATTGCATCGAGGTCGAAAGAAATTATTTATATTGCAAACTTATTTTAAGTATTTTCCGATTTTAAACAGTTTGAAAAGATTTCAGTTGAAAATCTAATAATTAAAACCCTCTAACAATCTATTTCAATTTTGACTGACTGAAACGAACATTATTATGGTATATGTATGAATAAGTTTCTTTCAGCCATTATTCACAATGATTAAAGTGTAAAATGCATATTTAATTTGCTAATTTACAAAGACAGATGGTAATTTGTTACAACTTTACCAGTTACGGTCAACTGGGCAATAAAGATAGATGATTAGCAAACGTAAGTAATAGTATTTTTTACGAAAGAGGATATACAAGCAGAAAGAAGTACATATAGTAGAGTCTATATCGTGTGAACAACGTTTTGTAATTGATTTGTTACCTGTCTGTTTAATTGGTATTGGCAACGTAAATGTCTAAAATGTTAGAAAGACATACATTTTAGCACGATTATTCAACGATAGTCCAGTAATCAGATAGAAAAGTAATAAAGTAGTCTAGACGCTGAGAGAAAATCGAACGCAAAACATTATTTTTCCTAATATGAGTAGGTTTGAGGTAGAATATAAACTATACTCTACCTTAAGTAGGGAAGGGACTTTACGCAGATCCATATTATACCGATATGACTCCGTAGTCTAGCCCACAATCAAATTCAAAGTCCATGGACTTGTTTTAAATTCTTATATTGATTAACAAAAGAACCGCCTGATTCAGTTAAATTGCAGAAGATTTCTACATCAAAGACCAGAGAGTACAAACAAACATTGTTTTGCTTTTTTCTTATTTCCGAAGTGTGTCAGAAAAATATATTTTCTGGATTTAACGTGGAGAATCCGCCAATACGTAGGAACAATTCGGTCGGAGGTGCGTCCCAGTGCCCGGGTTCCGATCAGTGCGTTTGGCAGCGCCCGTGCATTCCGTCAGCGGCCGTCTCAGCATCTCCAGGTCATTCACCCCGGCCCGGCGCGCGCGCACGCGTGAGAACTCTTTCACTCAGCAAAAATTGACATTTCCCCGAATATAGAAAGAATTTTGACTTTTTAAGTTATTTCCTCCTCCTCGCGTCGTAATCCTTGTTACTGAAGGTAGGAAGGATTACGACGGTAGGAAGGCATCATGTACTTAGTGCGACGTGTAGTTCAATTTATTTATGAAGTATTAAAAAATGGGATGAGATGATTCTGCAATTACGAGAGACTGTATTCATTCGCTGGAATTAAGTGTCCAATGTAGAGTCCATTACTCTTCTAGAGTTTTAATATTTTTTAACCCCTTCCTGTACAAAACCTGTAACAATCCAATCGCAGGTTATTCAAATCTTTATGTGGCCTAATTAATTTTGTCTAGTAGCGTGTAACAACCGATAAAACATAGGTGTATGTTAATAACAAACAAACAAAAAACTGTCTATGAGCTTTCATTATCTTAAACAAATTCAGCCTTTTACAATTCAATGCTTTTGCTTTTACAACCTTTTCACTATCGTCATTGGCAGAAGCACAAACTTTGCATAGCCCATAATCAAAAACATTTGTAGAGTGTATAAAATAGGAACGAATTGGTGCATGCTTAAACAAAGCACTTATTTATTTAAAAACTCAGCATTAAACATTGCTCAACAACAAGACACCCGGAAGTGTTCAAAACCGAAACCGATGCAGAACAACAAAAGATTATGGCTCTGTGAGTTGTCCACTACCAAAACGAGAGCGAGAGTTGCGCATGAGTCGCGCAGCCGTGGGCGGGCCGGGAGATATCGCTGCAACTTGATGTGGTCTAGTGTTGTATGTATAAAATATATTGTAGTCCCAAAGTTGAATATGGAGCTATCCATATTAAACTTTGGGACTACAATATATTTTTTGATATTAGCCCGTCACAAAGATCGTGCATCGTACCAACTCTCTCTCTACTCTTATGCTACTTCTTATTCGGAGTTGGCCAGTGTAGAACCAATTTAGGTCGCGGGGATTTGTAAGCTGGCTGCGACTATGGTGCACCATTGCACATTTGCTCACCTGCTAGCTGTGTCTCATTCCGTGCACGGTGGGTTTGCAAGGCAACCGACAGGTAGTTAAATAAATATGTATTTATAAATATCGGACAACATTACATAAATTAACCTGATCTCAAAGTAAACACTTGTACATATACATATACCTACCATATTTTATAATGTCCGACCCGGGTGGGGTTCGAGGCCACGACCCTTGATTCAGAAGGCAGGGTTAGTACCAAAAACTCAGAAACTTTTCAGAAAACTCGCCTTTCTTTGAAATTCTCGAATTTTTAGAAGCGTCTGGTCCAATCTAACAACTGCCACGGTATATTAGGGCATTTAGTCAGATTGCCGCGGATCAGGTGTCACACTCATTCATGGACAGCTAGCAACAATAAATGTTACCTGAATCAGGCGGTGATTGAGATAACAAAGACTCGTTGCAATACTTGGCCGTACGAGTGTTCCTTCGAAGTACATAAATATTACGAGTAGACATTGCTTGAAATACACAGCATTGTTCTGATTCAAAGAAAAAGAATTCTTCGAATCTAAATAATGTTTCACTGCCACCTATTTATGAGTCATCCTCTTCTTCTTGAAGTGCCATCTCCTACAGGAGCTATCATTAAGGCTATTCTACCGTTTGACACAGCGGCATAGAACAGAAATCTAGTGCTTAGATTGCACCAGATCTGGAGATTCCTGAGCCATGTGATAAGTAAGTCTTCTTCTGGTGGGTCGTTTTACTTGGATTTTCTCCAATCAAAGATTATCACGCTCGTCCTGAAATTTATAATTAGACCTATACACAGCCTTCATAGTAGGAACAAAAGGATATCTAACATTCTGCCACTTCTTCAAACTTCATAGGTTTAGACGTTTTATACATGAAATTTATATGTTACCCATAGACTGGCTTGATGGCTCATTTGGTAGTGACCTGCCTTCGGAGCCAAGGGTCGTGGGTACGATTCCCGCACAGCGCAAACATTTGTGTTCATAAACATGTCTGTTTGTATTGGTCTGGGTGTTTTCTATGTATAATATGTATTTATTTACAAAATACAAGTATTTAAGTAAGTTTATCAGATGTCTAGTACTCATAGTACAAGCTTCGGCTTAGTTTGGGGCTAGATGGCGATATGTGGCCCAGCGTGGCATGTCTTGGGTTATTTATTATTATTATTTATTTATAGACAGCTTATTCCATTAATTAGGAGGGGATTAGTGAACTTTTTGTTCATTAATCCCCGTTAGTTACACACATATTTTATCTGTCAAACTTTAGTAGAAGTTGGTTTGTTTTCTTTTTTTTCGGCTGGTCATCAAACAGATGTTCAAAACTGGTCCGTTGTTTCTGCAAGATATGTTTGAGATTCTCGTAGAGCTGATTTAATGCGGTGAGGTAACATCTAGGTCATATAAATTTAACGTGCAACTGTAAAACAATAAAGTTTCGCAACGCAACGGTGTAAAATTATAATACCTACGAGTATAAATAGAATTTGCCTATATTATGGATTTCCGTCATCAAGTTTTGTTGCTTAGATTGGAATATAAACAATTTATTCTTCACTTATGTACAACAGCAATGTTAATTGCTATTATTATGACGTTATTTGCCTATTTGCGATCTTACTAGTAGATATTATCCCAATATAATGAAATGGAATCTCAGATTATATGTAGAGTATCAGATACCTGAATCAGGCTTTTTGACTCGGTACAGAAACGTGCTAAAAGAATCGTTAGCGAGCACAAACTCACAAGTGATGTCAAGTCATTAGAGAATATATAATTTGTCTTAGGTGCAGCACAGACGGCACACTTTTTGTGCGATAGAGTCTGCGTCTGAGACATTTAAAAAGAGCATCTAGGTCCCTACAGCTCTGCCGACAGAATGATCGAAGATGTGCGTCGAGTCTGTAAATATCCGCGACAGATTTTTTGTGCGTCGTGTGCGTTACTGCATATAATTGCATCACAGTCGTCTGCGCTGCCCCTTATGGAGAAAACTACACTATACACAACTTGGCTATGGTGGGTTTTCAGTACAATTCATCCTGTTTAATTTATATCCGTGAGTGAGATTATCACAATACACTATGACGTGTAGTGATAGTAAAAAGTATGTACATAGTTTTATTTTAATTATTGGGTACCATACTGGCCGTTAAGCAAAAAAAATATAGGTACGCTTTATTGAATATTATAATATTAGTAGGAAGTAGTTTTAATAAAACAATATCACGCTGGCCACTAAGTAATGAAACTAGCTTTATTTAAAAAAAAAAAGACCTACGATATTCTATTGTTATTTTTTGCGTTGCATTACAATGTATTTTTTTATTGTTGATCATAACAATTTGAATTTTATTGTCCTACGTTATGATTATAAAATAAGTTAATGTGAATGAGATTACGATATTAATAAATCGGAGCGTATCGAAACATCACACGGTCGACCCCCGAGGGACGCGGTCAGTATTCATGATAAAATTATCGATTCTTGCCTCAAAACAGCTGAGAATTAAACGTGATGAGTTAAATATGCTAAAATAAGTTAGTATAGTTTGTGTGCGATTGTAAGATATGTGTGACAGTGTGTTGTATTTTGAGGTACGTTCCACCTACCAGTTCTAATAATATAAGCGTTTTAGACAAACAAATCATTCATAATTTCACATGTACAATTCAATACATAGGTAGGTAAGATAACGGGTATAGTATGAACGTTCATTGGTCATCAATGCCGTTTGAAAGATACGCAAGTATCTATCTAGTAGACAACCTACTAAAACTTTCACAAAAATTAAGATAATGTGATGATTGCTTCAAACATATTATTCTGTTCTTCAAACTAACACGTTATTATTAATGTACTTGAACTTATATGCGACTTTTCACGTGATGTTCAGATGGAAAGTGTGTCTAAAATTCGTTGTGCAATAAGGTCGAAATTTGTTTGCTATGTCGATGAAAGTTGTCACCGAAATTATTATTTCAACTCGTATTTAAATGCTTTGCCCATACTACTGGTATGATCTTGATGCATGTATGTATGTACTTACATAGAAAAAGTGTTAAGCCTTGAATTAATGCTGGTAGAATAATAGGCCATGTACGGATAGACATCAACTTTCTATCAATTGTTTAATACGGACGTAATGGGAATTTAATACCAATGTTGTTTTAGACTTTTCGCATATATGCGTAGGGTTGTAATGTAAATAACTACAACTTCAATAAAAAATAATAATTACAAAAATCGACATTAGTTTTTTTGCGAGACTTCCTCTAGATAACGTAAAGTTATTATTTCTACATTAGGTACAAGAAGGCTTCTTCAGTTCATCTTGTTATAAAATACTAGCTGCTGCCCGCGTGAATATTCGTATAAAACATAGCCTATGTGTTAATCCAATGTAAAAGCTATACTTATTACTGTGAAGTTTCATTAAAATCTGTTCAGTACTTTTTGCGTTAAAGAGTAACAAACATCCATCCATCTATCTATCCAAACAAACTTTCGCATTTCTAATATTTTTTATAATATTAGTAGGATTGTATTTTTTCATTACCTCATACTAGTAATAACAATATCTAAAAACAGAATTATTAGATATTTCCATAATCACATAAAGCAAACTTGATTTAAATTAAGTACATTCTTAAAATTAAGTACGTAGATATAGTAGTATGCAAAACCTAGGAATTATGCAAGAGGCTGGCTGTGCAAGTGGCAAGTGAAACGAATATTTGATACAAGCAGGTGCTGATTACTAATTACAAATATCTCGCTTAGCAGTCACATGTCATCTATCTTTGGTAATATAATATTTTGAACAACTTTCGTTGCTACGTGATTATCTTATTAGATAGTCTGGATTCGTCATATCCATTTGCAGTAGATATTCTGCAATGTTAGTTGTTGTGACATGACCCTATCTAGCTTCCCAATGTTGAAAGAATCTTTAAAATCAGTAGATAGTAGACATACCTAGTAGTTTTTGAGATTATTCATTACAAACATACACAGCCACAAAAACACAATTTCTCTATTAATAATATTAGTAAACTAGACGGAGTTTTTGGCGTGTACCTCATTTTTGAGTAGGATTTTTGAGTGGTGAAAATCTTAGGCCCTAGTTCTTGCGCTATCAGATTCTAACGTGCAACGTTATCTTTTCCAGGGCGATTACATATGGATCGAGCCGGTGTCGGGCCGCGAGTTCGACGTGGCGATCGGCGCCCGCGTCCTCGCGGCCGAGGGCCGCCGCATCCGGGTGAAGGACGACGACGGGCAGGAGCAATGGCTGCCGCCAGAGCGCCGCATCAAGGCCATGCACGCCACCTCCGTGCACGGCGTCGAGGACATGATCTCGCTGGGCGACCTGCACGAGGCCGGGATACTGAGGAACCTCCTCATCAGATACAATGAGAATCTCATTTATGTGAGTATAATTTTTTTTGAAACAAATGGGCGGAGGGGGCGAGGGCCCTCCTCTGAGGACTGCGTAAAGGATGATATGGCTGATAAGGAAGCGGATAGGACTTTGACGGCTAATGAGATATGAATCGAAAAAGAAAACATATTATTGACACCAGATAATGGGAGCAGGGCAGGCGAACTATCGCGAATAGATTGGGTTTTCACTATTATCACACATTCTACATAAAATATTTCCAAATTACTTTCTGAGACCAATGACTAGAATATGGAATTCAGTTACTGATCGCTAGGTAAGGCGCTGCAGCTGGGTGCAAGAGGCTTTCAGATAAATGAGTGGCATTAGTTGGTCTTCTAATTTTATCATATCAACTAGCTCACAACAGGCACATTAGCTGAAACATTTTAACATGTTGCTTTTACGGGAGTGTTTCTGTTTTGACTCAAAATATTGGTTTATACCTTAGATGCAGTATCCGTAAAACTCTGAACTCCCCGTTTCAGAACTGTCTGCCAGAAACAAACATTACCAAGAACTTATAAATCATTAGTAAAATAAAGCACATACATAGCAGATAAATTTAAACATTACCTATGATAGGCCGCTCTTTGTTCGATTAATACATTTCGCTACGTCATAGTAAGCTGATACCTTTTCACTTTGTTGAAACGCATTTATACCCATACGCATACTAACAAGACGACATAATGTGTCAACTAACGTTCTACATTTTTCATTATTCACAGACGTATACGGGCTCGATATTAGTGGCAGTGAACCCATACCAGATTCTGCCGATATACACAGCGGATCAGATAAAGCTGTACAAGGAGCGAAAGATTGGCGAGCTGCCGCCGCACATCTTCGCGATCGGCGACAATGCGTACGCGCACATGCGCCGGTACTCGCAGGACCAGTGCATCGTCATTAGCGGCGAGTCGGGCGCCGGGAAGACCGAGTCGACTAAGCTTATTCTGCAGTACCTAGCGGCTATTAGTGGGAAGCACTCCTGGATTGAACAACAGGTAATACATACTTGATATTCCTAGAAAGTTAAACGTTAATATGATCGCTGTTCGGTTAGCTGACCCTTTCAGTCTACTAAAGAAATAAGGTAGATGTGAAAAGGCCTCGTGGTCGCAGGCCAATACGTTGGTCCGACCAGATCCGCACCGCATTGGACTCTTCTATTCACCACGTCCTCCACACCGCCAAAGACAGAAGGTGGTGGGAAAAAACCATACGAGAGAAGGTGTTTCGCAGGAGAGGCCCCGAACTTCATTAATGAGGAAAAAAGGAAGATTATTCATTACTGTTTTTGGCCATATTTGTATCATAAAAAGACTTGTTAGATTACTAACCTTAAAGATCATCATTTTCTATTCCAGATCTTGGAAGCAAATCCTATATTAGAAGCTTTCGGCAACGCCAAAACAGTAAGGAACGACAACTCTTCCCGTTTCGGCAAATACATCGATATCCATTTCAATGCTAGCGGAGTCATTGAAGGCGCCAAGATAGAACAATATCTTCTGGAGAAATCTAGAATAGTGTCCCAGGGCCCAGAGGAGAGGAACTATCATGTGTTCTACTGCGTACTTGCTGGGCTTTCCAAGGAAGAGAAAAAGAAACTAGAACTCGGTGACCCGTCGGAATACCGATATTTGTCTGCGGTAAGATAAGTCGTTATTAAATATTTTGTCCGGTCATACACGACATACGTCATAAATTATTGAAATTTGGTTATAGGTACTCGTATTCGGAAAACCTAGATAAGTGCTCAATATGTTTATATTGAACACGTATCAAAGATTAAGATTGGAACTTTGGATAATTATGATATAAATAGGTCGCACGATTAGGTACATCTGGATAATATTCAAAACAAAAGCAAACTCTGTTATGGCGTGATATAAAAACAAAAACGCAGATACCAAGTAAATAATCAAAAATTCATATCCGACAGATGAATGACTGATTATTAAGCAAAAAATTACGGTAGAGCTCGAAAAAGGGCACAAAATATGCAACTCTTTCTGTACTTATTTTCATAGTTCACTATAAGTCAATTAAATATTATTTTTCAGGGTGGCAGCTTTTCGTGCGAAGGTAGAGATGATGCAGCCGAATTTGCCGACATCCGATCAGCAATGAAGGTTCTACTTTTCACCGAAGCAGAAATATGGGAGATTCTGAAGTTACTAGCAGCCGTATTGCATTGCGGAAATATCAAATATGAAGCGACAATAGTCGACAATTTAGACGCCACTGAAATTATAGAACAAGCGAATGTTCGGCGGGTTGCTAATCTGTTAGGAGTACCAACACAGTCGCTTATCGATGCTCTGACTAGAAAAACTCTGTTTGCTCATGGAGAAACCGTAGTTTCCACCCTGAGTAGAGATCAATCTGTGGACATTCGAGACGCTTTCGTAAAAGGTATATATGGACGGTTATTTGTTACAATAGTCAGGAAAATTAACGCCGCAATTTATAAACCTAAAGCGACAATGCGTACAGCTATCGGTGTCTTAGATATTTTTGGTTTTGAGAACTTTGACCAAAATAGTTTTGAGCAGTTCTGCATAAACTTTGCGAACGAAAATCTACAACAGTTTTTTGTTAGGCACATTTTTAAATTAGAACAAGAAGAATACAATCATGAAGGCATCAATTGGCAACATATAGAATTTGTTGACAATCAAGACGCCTTAGACCTAATTGCTCTGAAGCAACTCAATATAATGGCTTTAATTGACGAAGAATCAAAGTTCCCGAAAGGCACTGATCAAACTATGTTAGCCAAACTACATAAAACACACGGTCTCCACAGGAATTATCTCAAACCAAAGTCAGACATCAACACAAGTTTTGGTTTGAACCATTTCGCCGGTATTGTGTTCTACGATACCCGAGGTTTCCTAGAAAAGAACAGAGACACATTTAGTGCCGACTTGCTGCAATTAATACATATTTCGACAAACAAGTTCCTCCAGCAAATTTTCCAAGACGATATAACAATGGGTTCGGAAACGCGAAAACGTACGCCGACACTATCAACGCAGTTCAAAAAATCTTTGGATCTTTTGATGAGAACTTTAGGAACATGTCAACCGTTTTTCATACGTTGTATCAAACCCAACGAGTTCAAGAAACCAATGATGTTCGATCGAGGACTGTGTTGCAGGCAGCTCAGGTATTCGGGAATGATGGAGACAATCAGAATCAGAAGAGCAGGATACCCGATACGACATAGTTTCAAAGAGTTCGTAGAAAGGTATCGATTTTTGATTTCTGGAGTGCCGCCAGCGCATAAAACTGATTGTCGAGCCGCCACTGCCAAAATCTGCGCAACCGTTCTGGGAAAGTCAGACTATCAGCTGGGTCACACCAAAGTTTTTCTGAAGGACGCTCATGATTTGTTCCTGGAGCAAGAAAGAGACAGGGTGCTAACTAGGAAAATACTAATCCTCCAGAGATCTATAAGAGGTTGGGTGTACCGCAGGAGGTTCTTGAAGATGAGGGCAGCCGCGGTACTAGTTCAGCGGCACTGGCGCGGAAAGCTGCAGAGAATTCGGTACAACAGGATGAAAGTGGGATATGCGAGGCTGCAGGCTTTGATCCGTGCTAGAGTTTTGGCTCATCGGTTTAGACATCTGCGAGGGCATATTGTATCATTGCAGGTAATTTTTTCTTCTATAAATTATTGTATTCGATTCTCAAGAGAAAATTATACAAGATCCATAGCGCGACTAGCAAAGGTAGGCTGAAATACTATCAGCTATTCACAACGGGGAAGTCGACTCAGGTTCGGAAGCTATCTCGCACTTGACACTAGATTTTGATTTTGAGATTTTTCTCTATTGACTAGCCAGTCGAAATACCGTTTAATGATTCGCATTGGGAACTTTACGAGAGCTGAGGTTGCCGAAAGCAATGACAATATAATTCGTTGGTAGGTATAACTTAATGAACGAAAGCGTTTTATTACAAGATAAATCTTTCCGAAGTCATTGTGAACAGTTTCATAGCAAAACGTATAGTAATAACAAACAATATGGACATATTGTTTGTTATTACTATACGTTTTGCTACGTTACGTTACGTTTTGCCGGGACCGGCAGCCACATCGATGTTGTGCATAGAACTGACTTTAAAATTACGCACATAAATCCATTGTCTATCGTAGGCGGCAGCCCGCGGCTACCTAGTGCGTCGGTCGTACGGGCACAAGATGTGGGCTATCGTCAAGATCCAGAGCCACGCGCGGCGGCTGATCGCCATGCGTCGCTACCGGCGCATGAAGCAGGAGGCGCTCGCGCACACCGAGGCGCTGCGCCTGCGCCGCCAGGAGGAACAGCGGCTGCAGCACCAGGGCAACACGCGCGCTAAGGAGATCGCTGAACAGAACTATAGGGTGAGTGGAACCACATTTATCTATATTCATCATCAGCCTATCGCAGTCCACTGCTGGACATAGGCCTCTCCAGTTGTTCGCCACTTTGGTCAAACGTCTGGCCTTTAACTATAGTCGCCACCCTGGGCAGGCGGGTTGGCAATAGCAGGGCGTTCTACATTAGGGTTCGTTTATTACTCGAACGCAGGGCGTCATGTCGTGAGTCGCTTTGAGTTGTGGAGTGTCGCAGCGCATCGGGCGTTTCTCCGTTTATTGTAAGTTCCTTCTAAAAGTTTTACATAGTGTCAACTGGGTTAGTTACTGCTGGACCAAATTTCTAACTTGTTCCGCCATCTGATAGACATCGTCACAATTAGCAGGCATTATATTGTTTAATATTTAATTAATCGAGACGCGACCGGCTCAGCACATGGAACTAACTGACTTATACTCATTCCATTATACTCATTATACGATCGTAAATATCTGGTGATAATGATAGTACGAGCATTTATGAACAAAACTTGCCCACAAAATTGATAGCTCCGTTGATAGAAAATATCCTAATCATTAGTTTTTTAAACGAATACTAATGTTAATATTTATCTGCCAAACAATCAGTTGTATCAGCCTGATAGGATAGTTACATTAAGCGTAGAGACTTATTGACAACTAGCTGTGCCAGCGGCGTCGCACGCGTGGATATCGGGTTTCAAAACTAACGGACTTCCATAAAATGATGCCCAAATCTTAAGTTAGACCTCTAGCAATACATTGGTGAAAACCACATTCAATTCCATGCAGTACTTTTTGCGTGATGCTCAATCAAACATTCAGATAAAAAATTCTCCCGTTTTCCCAACACTTCCCTTCACTGCTCTGCTCCTATTGATTGTAGCGTGATGAAACGTATCATATAACCTGCACAGGAGTATGATGAATAATTGTACCAAGTTTCGTTAAAACCCGTTGAGTAGGTAATTTTTGTTTCTATAACGAACATACAGACAGACAGAAAGACAGACGGACAGACAGACAGTCAGATAAAAAATTTACTGATTGCATTTTTGGCATCAGTATCGATCACTAATCACCCCCTGATACTTTTTTTGTAAATATATTTTTGAAGCTGAAACGCCTGTGCAAAACTATCTACCTATACCTACTTCACTTAAAAATAAATACTTATAACTACTTTAATTAATAAAAGTACCTACGCTTAATAATTTTTAATTTGAACGAATATTTTACAATATAACAACAAAAGAAATTCAAATAAACTATTTAAAAACTAAAAGTCGCGCTGGCACGGTTTCTCAATATCAATTATTGTCTGTCAATAAGGTCGATCGCTCTGAACGCATCAACAGCCAAATATTGAATGAAGCTAGCTCTCGGACCTCCCGCCTTTTTATACCCTACCGCCGCCGCGACCCGTGTCGAGCGCGGCAACCGTTACACAAAAATAACCCTTATAGCATGATTCAGTATTCACGTGCGACGGCGCGATGGCTTATTTCATGTATAAGTTTGGTGTTTCTATACCGATTTCTATGATTCTTTTTTTATTGAATAGGTAATAATGATAACTTTTTTAAATTAGGGATGAATGAGAGTATTATAAACGTAAGAGTATACAAATATAATCAGAATGCTCCGAACTGCTAAGCTATCAGGAGTTACACGTGTTATTGTGAGTCAACCATAAAAGATAGACATATGTTGTTGCGGGATATTTTTTAGTCAATTTTATGTAAAATATTTCTGTCATACATAATTTCTATGTAACTTTAACCATTAAGGCTGCACACGCGACGGAAGCTTAAAAAATTGAGTAACTTCTCCCGTTTTCCCAACATTTCCCTTCACTACTCTGCTCCTATTGATAGTAGCGTGATGAAAAGTACCCTATAACCTGCCCAGGAGTATGAAGAATAATTGTACCAAGTTTCGTTAAAATCCGTCCAGTAGTTTTTGTTTCTATAAGGAACATACAGACAGACAGACAGACAGACAGACAGACAGACAGACAGACAAAAATTTTACTGATTGCATTTTTGGCATCAGTATCGATCACTAATCACCCCCTGATAGTTATTTTGAAAATATATTTCATGTACAGAATTGACCTCTCTACAGATTTATTATAAGTATAGATTAGTATACACCCATTAGTTACAATAAGATTTCCGTATAGATTTTATCAGCGATTGTATAGCCATTAGGGTACCAAATTGATACGCGTACTTTGTTCTATACCTACTGTTTCACTAGGGTTAATAAAATTATTGAAATAAAACAATTACCTATAATTAATAATACACAAAAGCCGTTATGATCCATTATAATAATCACTTCATTGACTCAATATAAACATTTATGCGATTGAAATTCACCTTTAAACTCTAACGTTTTTATCTCTAATTATTTTCCACCTGAAATGCCTTATTCTGGTTTATTCAGATGCCCGACTATGACTGCGACTTCGTTTGTATGTACTCTCCGGTTTGTCTTAGTTTTAATTGCATCGTTTTTATCTTTTGCAATGTCCAGTATATTAAAATTACCTACAAAACGTTGTTAGAATTCTTAATAAATACCTATTATATTACAAGAAAAACTAAGATTGTGAGAAAATTAATACACATTGTTGTGTATGCTTTCTTAATTTAAGATTCGAAAATTATTCTAGAAAAACTCTCGATATGATTTGATGTTTTCAATATTGTCGTCAAAATGCATATTATCCCGTGATTTATCAAATTCTTATATTATCTTATTGAGCTGATTTTATCTTGAATCAGTGCGGACCCGACATCCTTAATTTGTGATATCATTGATATAATTTTTATCTTAGATGATAATCTATTCTAAAAACTTATTTTAGCTTATACCTATTTAGTTATGCTTAAAGTTTGAAAGGTGCTGGACATTTGTGTGTTTGTGAAAGATAAAAATGCTTAATTCGGTGCAATAAGTTAGTGATATCATAATTATCATGACCTCACCTATCAAGTAATTACTAAGCATGAGATGATTTATCCTGCGATAGACAAAAACTGTGACGGAATTATTACAACAAGCTATATTTATATCAAGAGACATTTATTCCTCCTTTGTTACGTTATGTAAGTCAGTTTGGAGATGTGTCGTAAAAAGTTGTGATTTAATCTGTCATGGATGCACTAGGACACCAAGTCTTTTTTTAAATTGTGCGTTGAATTGTATTTAATGTTTATTCCACTGTATGTGATACCCTTACGGAGTACCTACAAATTATATACAAAGGTCAAACAAGCTATATTTCATTCATGCCAAGTTTTTGTCACATAAGAATGTCCGTTAATTTGTAGGTAATATAGGATAAGATTCATTTATTAGTATACTCGTAGTAGGTATTATTAATTCTTCACAATTATTATGTTTGCCTTCGCATTTCTTTGTTTGTAAGGCTCGAATCTCAAGACTATGAATGAGGTGATTTACCTAATTTACCTAATCTATAAGTAGTCTGTAGAAATCAAAACTAGTGGGTACCAACGTTTTGATTAGTTTGCCTAGTTACGGAATTTAATCTTTGGTACTGCTGTATACTACACAAAGAACTACTCACACACTATTTTCATAAGTACATAGATGGAATTAGGTGTAGCTGGTAACTAATACGTAACTACCAAAAAAGGTTTTGTGTAATGCCTTGCTTACCCGCCCGCCTACCTAACACCGCGTCTGGACGTCGTTAATTTATTAGGTCTGATATTTCCACTGAGTAACGCGTCGTACCGGCCCGGCGGCCGTCAATCAAGCATGCACGCCTTATGCAACAAGCATGCATGGCTAAGCCCGCTGGCCCAATCGGACCTGCTCCGCAAGCCACGCTGTAATACAATAGTGTTACTGCCCATTAGTGGACGTGTTATGAGGGAGTGCAAGTGCCATGATGAATACCTGGTTCCAAGGTATCCGCTCCGGAGTGACGGTTCACTTGAATTATGTCAGTAATTGCTAAGTGTGTACATGTATGTGCGCCGCCGACTCGAAGTGAAAATTGACACTTATCAGTGCATTGTTTTCTGTTAACGATTGTAGGGTTCTGTATGTTTATAAATAGAATATGTAGGTAGACTGATTCTCTTTAGCCGGATACAAGTAAAAGAAGTGTTTTAGTTTGTTTTGGATCAAATTAATGTATGCTATGTTCACGAACCTATAACTTGTAACTCAAATTGATCCAACAGTGTATTAATTATTTAAAACATCTATTTCGCTAATGTATTTTTGATTAGTTGTTACCATCGAATTTATATCAGAAAATAATTATTGTCTAATAGTTAAAACCACACATTCTTGTCTCCATTGCGTCAGTTTTAATGTGTACGTCCACTTGACTGACTATGAAAATCTAATGTAATTAAAATTAGCTATTGAAACGCGCGTGTCTCAACATGCAAATACGTATCTAATTGGTGTGTTTTCAACAGGAGCGTATGTATGAACTAGAGCGGCGCGAAGCGGAGTTGGCGTTGGAAGAGAAGCGTCAGCTGGAAGCGAAGCGGACCCTGCTGCAGGAGGCAGCGCGCAAGCAGGACGAGCCGGTGGACGACAGCAAGCTGGTGGAGGCCATGTTCGACTTCCTGCCGGACTCGAGCAGCGAGGCGCCGGCGCCCAAGGACACCTCGGTGTTTAGCGACCTGCCACAGCAGAGGGCTGACCAGCAAGAGGTAAGACTCCGCAGTCAACTTAGTAGGACGAGCCGATGGCCGACAGCAAGCTGGTGGAGGCCATTGTCGACTTCCTGCCGGACTAAAGCAGCGAGGCGTCGATGTTCAGCGACCTGCCGCAGCCGAGGGCTGACCAACAAGAGGTAAGACTCCGCAGTCTAGTTAGTTAGACGAGCCGGTGGACGACAGCAAGCTGGTGGTGGAGGCCATGTTCGGCTTCCTCCGGATTCCAGCAGCGAGGCGCCGGCGCCCAGAGACACCTCAGTGTTCAGCGACCTGCCGCAACCGAGGGCTGGCCAGCTAGAGGGAAGCTGCCAGTGAAGTTTAGCGGACTCTACGACAGAAGGCTGCGCGCAAATAGGATGGCTGGTCAATGACAGCTAGCAAACTATGCGCTAATATTTTTGCACGTTTCTTGACGGATTCTAACAAATTCACTGTTTCCATCTCTTTACTATGTTCTCGCAACTTGAGTACGACACACAATAAATGATGCAGGTACCCCCTAAAGGCGAATTTAAAAGTCTTAAACTGATTGATTAATTCTTTAACCATACTTCATTAAATTAAATCTGATAACATTTTCAATATCTTATCTATCATCTAGGAGATAGCTAATAATTTCAACAAAAATGTTTTTTGTTATACCTAATAAGACCAGCAATATATGCTAAGCAAAAATTTACTGTCTTTCGTCAAATATTATAACATTGTATGTTACATCACGCTTATGTGGTTTCACAGATGGTCACGCCCATGCAGACGACATCAGAAGATGAAGAAGATCTTTCAGAGTTCAAGTTCCAAAAATTTGCAGCGACCTATTTCCAAGGCAATGTTACTCATCAGTACTCCAGGAAACCTCTCAAACATCCGTTGTTGCCTCTGCACACACAAGGCGATCAGTTGGTAAGTTATGAACATAATTTGTCAATGTTCTTCATAGGTTGCAGTTACTGGTTAAAAAACAGTTTAAATGGTATTTTATCGATAGTTGAAAATAATTAATTAGTAGGTAATATCCTGACAATACTATAATCCATATTTTATACTCGTATACCGTTGTTTTTATCAATTTTCAATATTTCACAATCAGTCAATATTAATACACTTTTTGATAGGTAGGTAGTGGAAAGCGTTGTTAATTGAAGCTATCCGCGTAATAAAACAGATACCTACCCTACATTAACCTGTTGACTTCGGTATAGAAATTTAGGAATATATGTACTCGTAAAATGACTTCGAAGTAGTAGTAAAGGTAAAGGAATCACATATTTCAATTTTAATCTGATAATGACATGGTAATCTTTCCCATCTGGAAAAAATTAAGATCTTGTCGCAATATTATCAGTATGAATATCATAATTAATCTATATCGATAATAAATTGCAGGCTGCACAAGCATTATGGATCACTATTTTGCGATTCACGGGCGACCTACCCGAACCGCGGTATCACACAATGGATCGAGACAACACGTCGGTCATGTCCAAAGTCACGGCTACGCTTGGAAGGAACTTCATCAGGTCAAAAGAGTTCCAGGAAGCACAGATGATGGGCGTCGACCCTGACGCTTATCTGAACAAGCAGAAACCTAGATCAATCAGACATAAGCTTGTGTCACTCACTCTGAAGAGAAAGAATAAACTTGGGGAAGACGTCAGGAGAAAATTACAGGTAAGAGTTTGTAATTTAATCTAGTTTCAATATTACTGTATTAGATACGTACCTATACTGTACCTAGGTTGTTACTTATTTGTATTTCTTTATTACAGGATGAAGAATACACAGCCGATAGCTACCAATCTTGGTTGGAATCACGTCCAACCTCCAATTTGGAAAAACTCCATTTCATTATTGGCCATGGTATACTGCGCGCAGAATTGAGAGATGAAATCTATTGTCAAATTTGCAAGCAACTCACCAATAACCCATCAAAGTCATCACATGCCAGAGGATGGATATTGCTATCGCTTTGTGTTGGATGTTTTGCACCGAGTGAAAAGTTTGTCAATTATTTGAGAGCTTTTATCAGGGAAGGACCTCCTGGATACGCTCCTTATTGTGAAGATCGTTTGAAAAGAACTTTCAACAACGGAACTAGAAACCAACCGCCATCCTGGCTAGAACTTCAGGCAACGAAATCGAAAAAACCAATTATGTTGCCAATTACTTTCATGGATGGTAACACAAAAACGTTGCTAGCTGATTCGGCGACTACAGCTAGAGAGCTATGTAATCAACTATCTGATAAAATTGGATTACGCGATCAATTCGGCTTTTCTTTGTACATTGCTTTGTTCGACAAAGTCAGTTCACTTGGAAGCGGAGGTGATCATGTAATGGATGCAATATCACAATGTGAACAATACGCAAAAGAACAAGGAGCCCAGGAGAGAAATGCACCATGGAGATTGTTCTTTAGAAAAGAAATATTTGCCCCATGGCATGATCCTACAGAGGATCAAGTGGCTACAAACTTGATATATCAACAAGTTGTGAGGGGTGTAAAGTTTGGTGAATACAGATGTGACAAGGAAGAAGATTTAGCTATGATTGCGGCCCAGCAATATTACATTGAATATGGACAAGATATGAACACAGAACGACTGTACACGTTACTGCCAAATTATATACCAGATTACTGTTTAACAGGAGTAGAAAAAGCAGTCGATCGTTGGGGTGCTTTGGTAGTGCAAGCTTACAAGAAGAGCTACTATGTTAAAGAAAAAGTTCCTGCGTACCGAGTCAAAGAAGATGTCGTCAGCTATGCCAAATTCAAGTGGCCTCTTCTATTTTCTAGATTTTATGAAGCTTATAGAAATTCCGGTCCCAATTTACCGAAGAATGACGTCATCATCGCAGTCAACTGGACAGGCGTGTATGTGGTGGATGATCAAGAACAAGTGCTATTAGAATTATCTTTCCCAGAAATAACTACAGTATCAAGTCAGAAAACAAACAAGGTGTTTACTCAGACATTTAGCCTGGCAACGGTGCGTGGCGAGGAATTTACCTTTCAGAGCCCTAATGCAGAAGACATACGGGATCTCGTAGTGTACTTTTTAGAGGGATTGAAAAAGCGATCTAAGTTTGTTATAGCATTACAGGACTACAAAGCACCTGGGGAAGGTTCTAGCTTTTTGACATTCCAAAAAGGGGATCTTATAATATTAGAAGAAGATAGCACAGGAGAGTCTGTGTTGAATAACGGTTGGTGCATAGGCCGTTGTGAGCGCACTATGGAACGTGGTGATTTCCCTGCAGAGACCGTATATGTTTTACCGGCACTGACCAAACCACCTCCTGATATCTTGACACTGTTCTGCCAGGAAGGCGCCCAGCATGGGCGTCGCATACCCACAAACACATTGAACGGTACAGAGACAAGAGATAAACCCCATACACTCTTGGAATATGCCTTAGATCACTTTAGATTGCCTCCAAAGCGTACTGTTTCTAAAACGTTAACTTTATCAACGGCTAAGAGAGGTGGCGCTGAAGAACTGTGGAGACACTCTAGAGAACCGATCAAATTACCTTTGTTGAAGAAACTGCAAGCTAAAGAAGAATTAGCGGAAGAAGCTTGCTTTGCTTTTACTGCGATATTGAAATACATGGGTGACCTTCCGTCTAAAAGACCTCGCATTGGTAACGAATACACTGATCATATTTTCGATGGACCATTGAAACACGAAATATTGCGTGATGAAATTTATTGTCAAGTCATGAAACAACTAACAGACAATAGAAACAGAATGTCGGAAGAAAGAGGTTGGGAACTCATGTGGTTAGCTACTGGGTTGTTTGCGTGCAGTCAAGGTTTGCTTAGGGAATTGACATTGTTCTTGCGAACTAGAAGGTATCCAATTGCTCAAGATTCTCTCCAAAGACTTCAAAAAACGTTAAGGAATGGCCAAAGAAAATATCCTCCACACCAGGTTGAAGTGGAGGCTATTCAGCATAAAACAACCCAAATCTTCCACAAAGTCTACTTTCCTGACGATACAGATGAAGCATTCGAGGTAGACTCATCCACGCGAGCAAAAGACTTCTGTCAAAACATTGCACAGAGACTGAATCTCAGGTCTAGTGAAGGCTTTAGTTTGTTTGTTAAGATAGCTGATAAGGTGATATCAGTGCCTGAAGGGGACTTCTTCTTCGACTTTGTGCGGCACTTGACGGATTGGATCAAAAAGGCGCGGCCCACGCGTGATGGCATCACACCACAATTTACATACCAGGTATGTTATAATATAATTCTACTCTATAGTTCAGTTCTCATAATTCGTAGTCAATTAGCCGAAAACTAAGTTGTGGTATACCTATGTATTTTTGCAAAACATGATAGGTGTCTGACGTCTGTAGATGTATGAAGAATAAGTAGATGAAATGGTAATTACCATATTTTATAAAACATAGGTCATACAGATTTAGAGATAAACATAGCTGTCGAAACGTATCAAGTTCTAGCAAAACTAATGCATCTTATACTCGTAATTTATATCTAGTGTTGTTTACATAGTTATTGGGAAAGTCGCTCATGGGCTACAAGTGCTACAATCGATGAGCGATTATTTTGTCTCGAAATAGTAAAACCGTCACAAGTGCAATACCTTAATGCAACTGTCTAGAAAAATTCGCTGATAGACAACGTCTCTAAGAACCCGCTGCGATTATCAGAGCCACAAAAAATAGTTACCCTTACACAACAGCTAAATAAAAGCGAATCGAACATACCTGAAACATTCTTGGCACATCCAGGTGTTCTTCATGAAGAAGCTGTGGACGAACACGGTGCCGGGCAAGGACCGGGCCGCGGACGTGATCTTCCACTTTCACCAGGAGCTTCCGAAGCTGCTGCGCGGGTACCACCGCTGCGGGCGCGAGGAGGCCGCGCGCCTCGCCGCGCTCGCCTACCGCGCGCGCTTCGGCGACAACAAGCAGGAGCTGCAGGCGATACCGTGAGTCACTACCCAATCATCATTCAGTCTATCGCATTCCACTGATGCTGCGCGGGTACCACCGCTGTTCGCGCATAAGCGTGTGTTAAGGACATCCAATTCAACTCAAATTATTTATTTCAGAAATAGTATTCCATAATATCAAAAAAGTACAATTTTGGTCAGCCTTTTCATACATAATCAAATTTACATACTAACATATTACACAAAACAAATATACAAAACAACAAAAACATACACTTACTAAGGGACATGCAGCCGAACCCACCGCATAACAAAAGGGCAGTCTATTCGACTGGCTACAACGCGTAGAATACTATTGGGACTGGCGCGGACACGGCTTAGCATTGAGGCTGCTCTTTTTCGAAGGATGGCATGAAAGCCATCAGTATGAGCTTCTGCAAATATGCCTGACGCACATCCGCTGCGGGAGGGCGCGATACTATCAGGTCTCGTTTAAGGAGACGTGACAAAATCATAGGATATGGCGAACAATATGTTCCATGGAATATCCATCACACATGGTATCATGATGCATACGAGTATGTAAGGTATTAAAATCAACATCCGCATGTACCTCAAACGTTGTGATTAGTGAATCGCAACACAGCTGGTCGCCACTCTCCTCCACTTCGTCTCAGTGAAACCTTAGTGTACATCATGGGCATAACCTCATCATATCGTTACGCAATGTGTGTGATTCTTATTAAGCATTCTGTTTATATTTTTTTTCTTTATTAGCTGATAAATTAATCGATGCGTTCTATATTCTAAATATATTTTGGAAGATACTTCCGTTTTATCAAATCTAGCTACTATCTAGTATGTTTGATTATCTTTTACGCGTAAGAGAAACAAACTCGAAGTACATAATAAAACTAATTTCCAAATATTTTCAGTCAAATGCTGCGCGAACTAATTCCCGCGGATCTAATTAAGCTCCAAAGCTCTGCGGATTGGAAGCGCGCCATTGTGGCTTCATACAACCAGGACGCCGGCATGACGCCCGAGGACGCCAAGATCACCTTCCTGAAGGTCATCTACCGGTGGCCCACCTTCGGATCCGCCTTCTTCGAGGTCAAGCAGACCACGGAGCCCAACTACCCTGAGCTGTTGCTGATCGCCATCAACAAGCACGGAGTCAGTCTGATACATCCGCAGTCGAAGGTAATTTTTACTAAATCATCTATATCTATCACAGATATCTCCAATAGATACCGCACTTAAGATATCGCGCGAGAGGTAATACATCAATGCAATGCAGGCGCGAAATACGCATGCGCTTAAAGTGCGTCAGTACCACGGTCAGTACTGACCAGAAGTCAGACCCGTGTGTATCGGAGACACTTTTAATAGTTTGTAGAACATAAACGTATGAATCTTAGTATTGAACTCCTTGGCGCCGGAGCTCAAGTTACGATGGAAAATATTTGACAGATGTTAGCTCGCGTTGATGTCTTTTTTCATGATCCCTTTCTTTCATTACCAATTTCACTATTTTTATCCCTTTCTAGCATAGACACGTTTGACAATAGTGTTACAATGTATTACTTTCAAGTATATCGATAATGCAAGATGAGAAAAATTTTAGTGTTTCTACTTTAGATTTCCAAAGTGTCCTGAGAGAACATTAAAATGGACAAATGCCGCACCCTGCTGTTAGAGACATTTACATAGGATAGTTTTCAATGTATGAAGGATAGAAGACGAGTAAATGAAAACTGCTGTGATTACTTCACCTAACCATATTTATAACTATACTCATTTGAATATACTTATAATGTCAAAACGGCAGTTGAAATGTATTATTTAACGTATGTATTTTAGTAAATTGATCATTTTACGGGATCTTGCCGTAAAATCATCCGACGAAGGTGAGGTGAACGTTGATTGGTTCAATGGCTCACGTGGCGTTATCCCGGCAACCAATCAGGGAACAGTGTATTAAGTTACGGGTAATAGTGCACCGTTAAATAGTACATTGAGCAACGATTGGCCCATTTGAGGACGATTTTACTTGTGTCAAAATCGTAAATTATTAAATGACTGTCAGGCTACCGTAAGTTGATTAACTAACTGAAATCCATTGCGTTAAATAATACATTTCCACTACCGTTTGTTATATTCCGAAAGATAATCAACTACCTAGGAAATTGATCAACTTACGATTCTTGCTATTTTCCGGTGACATATATAAACATATATTTATATACATACATAGATAAATATCCAGTATTGCACAAAATACTGAAAAGGTGATACAGACATAATCTAGTCTAATATACCTGATTGGTAATTTTTCGATAAAATTATCGACATTGCACAATACAAGTGTACATCACTTGAGAAATGAGTTACGTCCCCCGCACACCCTTCCATACCACCTGAAATTGACTCGCGAAACTCAAAGCAAAATGCCGAACATGCGGTATCTATTGGGGGTAATCTGTGATATCTATGTACTGCATCTGTATGTCTAAATCTATGTTAATTTTTTTGGGTTTTACAACCTCGTTTAATTTTTTTGGGTTGTTAATCTTAAAGAATCAAAATTCTTTTACTCATACATGACTCATTTCCGATTTATCGATATGTTAGACTTTGCCACCTTTATAGTACCTATAGAAATTCGGCAACGCCTATTTTTATGCAGGACACTGCAGGACATTACAAAATGTCTGCCACCGACTCAATGTCATTTAAATGTTGTTACCATATTACCTATATCTATATAACGCGATGCGGTCATAAGTTTACCTTATTTATTTCTGAAACAAGCGACAATAAATGTTGTTATTAAAATAATATATATTTTTACTAGTTTCATATTAATCTATTTCTATCTATTTTCTTATAAAATTGATACATATTATCTCTACATTGTACTTACAAATACCAATTGTTACCTTGATGTTACTATTTCTAATTTATTATGAACACAAGCACAATGACTGAATCGGTTCTTTGACCATCATTACTGGCATCATTAACGGCATGGTTAAAAAATGCTTAATTCCCGTAAATTTTATGTTTCTCATTAATTTTGTTAATAGATGCTGACAACTTAATTTACTAAAAATTAAACCCTGAATATGATATATTAAATCTAAAATAGAATAGTATTCAATGTTAAACGTTTAGTTCCTATTTTTAAAATGCAATAATGACATTCTGCGGTAATACCAATAATTATGCAGCGGATAATAATTAGTCAATAACCCGTAAACGATTAATATTGTATTTGGTGATACAGATTTCCAACTTGGTAATTACAATTCATGAATGTCTAACAAGTTGTTATATACGATAATTATGCAGTAGACAGATAATTATTATTTTATTAATGTATGAATCGATTGTCACGAAATAGCATTAATTGCTTTTTGTAGGCACGCATTCATAATTACCGAAACATTATTTTAATGCATGTATCTATTACTCACAATTATAAGTATTTGTTAATTATACTCGTACAACCAGATGTTCATATATGCGTGACATGACAATCGAGCAGTCTTCAGTGTGAATGTTTATTTCAGCGTTCACTGAATGATAAACATAGGTATCGGTAGGTAGGATATAATTACTGATCTTAAGTTCAAAACTTTAATTCAAAACACCTTTAGGTAAAGCCTTACAAACGAAATTCCTTACATAATAATTGATTGATCAGAAAATTAATTAAAATGACTACATGCCATAATCAGTGCAGAATCCAACGTCTCTCCCCGGCACAATTAAGTTTATGGGTTATTCAGCCGCGCCTCAAACAGATATATTTGTATTTTATTTAATCTATTCTATAAATTATGGAACTAGCAGTATTGATTATCAAAGCACCAGAGAATCAGTGGAAATACTTATTAGTACATAGAACCATAATTCGTAAGTAAGTAGTGACTTACTCACCTCGCCATCTCTCTTCAGGACATACTCGTGACACACCCGTTCACGAGGATATCCAACTGGTCATCGGGCAACACGTACTTCCACATGACCATCGGCAACCTCGTGCGCGGCTCCAAGCTGCTCTGCGAGACCTCGCTCGGGTACAAGATGGACGACCTGCTCACCTCCTACATCTCGCTCATGCTCACCAATATGAACAAGCAGCGCTCCGTACGCGTCAAGTAGACCGACCCTAAAGTAGGTTTGCTATATTACTCGAGACAACTGTAGTTCATTGGATATGGGCGACGTCTGTGCAGTACAGGTCATTGACGCGAGCAGTCAATCTGTCAAGTGTAATGTGGATAAGAGATGGAATAATAGCCCCAAGTGCAACGAAGCATCATTCTACTCGCGTCTAGGAATTTGGCGGACAGTAAGTTATCCTCATAATCTATTATTTATTACGTCATTTATTTGCTCTAACGCAAGTTGTGGTGTTGAGGAAAGACCGTTATATTCCTGCGTTAACGTGGATATACGATTCGACCCAAAAATATTAACACCGCTTTATCAAAGTTTGTTGAGACATCAAGTCTCAAGTGATAAGTAATGAATATGTTTATCCATTAATAAAAAGACTGGGTAGGGCTACTTACGAGGTCGGAACTTATGGACAAATATGTTAAATTATTGTTCGAAGGGGGTCCAAATATAGAACTATTAATAAAGATAGTGTTGTTAGATGTCTACTAAGTAAAAGCGTCAATATAACCCGTTAATTGTCCCAATATCGTCCGAGCTTAAGATCTTGTATAGGTATCTCGCGTTTCTGTCTGTGTATCACAAATCCATTGTATAATGTTTGTGTATAAATAGACGTAATGCACAACGCATAGTCCTGTTAATTCGCAACTGCATCCACTTTAGTGTTAAGATACTTACAATTGAATCGAGACATGTAATTTATTATCTATATCCGTCCATAATTGTAGAAAGTAGATAACTTATGGTTGTTATACATATTTAGTAGTGCATTAACAGTTAGCGTAAATGATACATTTATTATAGTTATAAGTACAATATTAATGCAATTGCGAAAATATATAATATTTCGGTGAATAAAACATACAAGTTACATACAATACTTATAGCTATCATTGTGTAACAATATTAATACATTAGTAACTTACAAAATATAAACTAGTGTTTGAACGTCATTCAGTAAAATAGATATTTTTGTAAGTAGGCGTAATCAAAGGCACATGAAATATTTTGCGTTCAAATAGATTTTGTCTATAAGACCGCAGTTTATTTCTTGTGCCGTGTGTACTAATTAGATATGAAAGGAGATCTGTTATTAATATTTAGGTGATCGGTTAGGTTTATGATAAACTGCAGTAAACTGTTATTTTTGCTACTATTGCCTTTTGTTAAGTGCCTCTCGCTTAATATAACCCACGAGCGTCAATAAATACTATGTCGTACACTATAGTTTTACTTGTTTACAGTTTTATATAAACTTTAAAGTAATCAAGAAATCAGCCGTTAAAATTTTATAGTTCAATATTTTTATATGGAAAAATAAAATTAACTGATTATTTTCATTATTTTTACATTTACTACATTTCAACTGTCGATTCTGTACGAACTTTAAACTTAAAACTTATCATATGAAATTCTTGTAACCTGAAGTTTTATTTTCATTAACTATCGCTTTAAAATAAATGCAGGCACTAACTGCACTATTGATAAAATGCTATTGTTACTTTTATAGTTTTAACGGTTGATTTTTAGTTGTACTGTAACTGTATGTAGGTAGGTACTAAAACAATAGAACATATTTTTATACTCGTCATTACCACGATGTTATGTCTTTTATATTTTGTTACGTAGGTAATGCTGCGAATTGTATTTATTGTAATAGGTAATGGACTAACTCTAGGTTTTGTAAAATTGTCTGTTATGCCATGAGTCGAGACAATTTCAAAATATCCCTGTTTTCGCTTAGAGTCAAAAGTTGCATTTGTGAGTGGTTGTAAACATGAGTCACAATGAGTTTTGCGTTTTATTTTTATATCCAAAATCACCTTTGATTAATCTGTAGAACACTTCAAAACCGAAACACACCAAATACAGTAAATTATCATGAACAAGTTTTCAAATGAGTTTTTTCCTCGCCTCTTTGTTCGAACCTCCTTGAAGTGTCGAGTATTTTTAGTTTTTATAAGTAAGCAAGTTTAATACAAACTAACCAGATCGCGTTTTATTCCGGTTTTATAAAATATTATAATGCCTGATTAATAGGCCTATGTTGTACGTAAAACGACGTCTTCTTCATTCCTTACTGAAAATATAAGCAAATGTCGCCATTGTTGTCTTAAAAAAGTAAAAGACGGCATTAGGCGAATCTATGTTCACCAAAATAAAAATGATACCATTTTAAACAACCTAACGGCACACATGAACAATTAAGGTAAAAGCGGGCTATTAGAAAAACTGTTAATTATAACAAACAGAAAAATATATATCCGTAATAAAGTCGTGAGAGACTCCCACGGCAGCGCGGCCTATTCTCGGCCGAGGAATAATGATGCCTCCATTGTAGCAAACAGCAGGAAGTTATTTATCTAACATCAAGAATATGAGTGTTTAGAGCAATTTCGTGTCTGATTTCTCATCCTAAAGTGTGCAATTTCGGGTGACGGCGTACCTACGTGAAATGTCAAACAACTCTGACTAAGCGCTGTTAGATTGCGAGGCGGCGATTGAGCGGGCCGTTCCGACTTGTTTAGAACTCGCTTAGGTAAACGGTAGGAATTATTAAACGTGACATCGCGTTTTAGTTGTTAAGACAGTCATTTATACCGTAAGTCATTTATGTAGATAGGTACTGTATCTAATTTAGGTGATCTTAATCAAAAATGTGAAATTCTACAGATCCGTTTTCATGTTATAAATTTTTTTACTTCTCTTTTGGTGCGTACCTACATTATCTTTTCGTATATCCCTGTCCAATTACTAACCTATCTACTATCTAACATTGCACATATTACCGGGTACAACTTTAGAAAGCGAGTGCGAAGATACAGGTAGGTACAGGACATAATATCTTCTTCTTCGTCGATGTCACTCTTGACAGAGTGGTCGTGGTCGTCATTTCAGGCGTTGGTGGCCAGCTTCACAACGCGCCGCCATTCTTCTCTCACAACTGCCTTCCTCGTGCATTCAAGTAGGACATAATCTACTTTTATCTTATACTTGCCTACCTAACATTATATTTTATATACCTATATCGCAGTTTATGTAGATCTATCGTTATAGGTAGGATATACAAATAGTTTTGTACATTCAGCATTTACTTACATTTCGCATCCAGTTGTTTTTTAAAAAGCTTAGTACTACATGGCAAACAAGCCACCAACATCGGCTAAAGTTAAAACTTGTCTCTCGCGAGAAATGTCAACAATGTTACTCAAAATAAGCAAGCGTGTACGACCCCATTAGCGATCTCCTATTCCGAACAATGGCCGCATAGCATCAAGCAATCAAGATATCATTAAAGAAATTGTCTTCCTGTAATATAATTAAAAAACATTGCTTGCTACTGAAGTGTTTTAAAGATTGTAAGTACATAATTCAAGATCACTTCTGTTTTTATACTCTACCTATTTACATGATACATACCTAGGTACTATTACATTTAATTACCATTTTAAAAGAGAAATCCCAAAATAACATTAGCGGAAGGTCTTTTCTAATAAGGGATGTTCATTTATTGGGTACCTATACTTTCCTATGCTAGCAAGTTCAAATCACCTAGACCAATGCACAAAGAGGGAAGGCCAAAAATGAGTCCAATTCTTTTAAAACAACAGTGTAAAGCGACCTTATTTGTTATATACCCTATGGAGTGATTGTTTGAAGTAGCTGTGGACGATTCTAAGCAAGACATGCTAATGAACATCAAAAGCGGAGAAGAAATAAAGAAGGAAGTAGGTACTTCAAGACTGGATGGTACTGTTAAGAAAAACTAACAGTACATTCTTAGCCTGTACGGATGATCGCCAGAGTAGTGAGTACCTACATCACTATTGATCGCCGAATACACAGATAGGTACCTACTAGAATTTAAGTCCCTGATAAATTCTTGTCTTACATTTTTGTATATTACGAGTATTAAGATAATATGACTGCCAATCACTATATCTACTTAATATTGCGATAATTTTTTGAGGCTGTACATTGTACAACTAGGCTTAGTCGTAAGATGGTTGACAGCTGCACGAGTTACAAATAACGAACTGCCGCGTGGTTATGTGTTGGGGTTTGCGTCATACATGCAGCACATGTAATTACTTGAACCTACTGATGCAACAATCATCTCTTATTCGTCTTGTGGAAAATGTGCTTTTATGCAACTTTGTCGAAACTATTAGTCTATGAAACTCGCTAATACTGTAGGTCACTATCATCATCATCATCAGCCTATCGGAGTCCACTGATGAGCGTAAAGCCTCTTCAGCTGTTCGCCACTTTGGGCAAACATCTGGAGGATTTACCCATAATCGTCACCTGTAAACCCTAGTAGGTACCTACTGGTTACGAAATGCAGAGCTATAGTACATATTCTTCATGGGTTCACACCTGTCAGTTCTCCTGCTTGTTAATGCATCAATACCTTTGATGAGCGTGCTCAATTAAATCAGGTTTACTTCGAAATGTTACCTTGATTAAAAGGGATCGTTGCATCATTTTTGGCACGCAGGTATCTAAGTATTTCTTCACAAAAACTAAGTACCTACTTCAGACTGTGGTACCTACCTATTCGCTCAAAAATGTACAACTCCGACTACATGAGATTTTAATGTATAATTTCATTCTACGCATTTGTTAAAACTGGAAAGCAAGAAGGAACACCAAGAATTATTAAAGTAAACCTGTCACAAAGAGACTAGGATTGTTCGTTGGTTGAAATGTAGTTCTCTACTTTTGAAGAAATATTGTATTTGATTCAATGGTATTCAACGCCTTTGCAAAACAAAAAATAAACAATCCAAGTAAACGAAGCAGACGACACTAATCTTAGAATACGAGTATACTCTTACCATAGTTAGTGATAATTGAGAAAGCGATAGAAAATCCACCAAAACTTCTTCAAATGCTAGTGAATTCGTGTCTTAGTCATTACTCATCAATCTATAAAGATAAATATAGACAAAGCCACCGATAGCTACTGTATCGAATTTGAACAATCGAACGTTACACGAGTTTTAATTGGTAAACTAAAATTGGGTATTTGCAATGCGCTCCCACGGTCGGAGATGACATGTTGGAAAACACGAGCACCGCTGCACCTTTCCCACACTCTGCATATCTTGACTCCATATATCAAGCCGGCAGAATGTAAAAAAGCAGACAATGATTCAATTGTGTGCACATAGCTTTCTCACAGTCCCCACTAAGATTTAATCGTTCTATAGTTTAATTAGTGCAGGTAAATGACCATCATCTGTTCCGGGTCCAACTGTTTTGGAAGAAATACGTGACGTAAAACATTAGGCAAGTTAAAAGGCCTAAAGGGTCTAAAGAATCACCTCATTTACCAGCAGGATGTGTAAGATCCTGAAACTTTTTATGACAAACAATAACACTTTTTGTGAGATCATGAATGAATGGTTACGTGTCTACTGTAGGTTTTCACGTCATAATTTTCTTTAGCACGTCATGAAAAAGTAATGAGATTGAAGCCAGTCACGCTATCGGTGAGGTGTACTTAGTGCAGAGTTGAGAGGTGGATAATCTGTTGTGGTAACAAGAATAATAGATTATAGAAGTCAATAGATCAAAGACAGCAGTATCTGCAGGTGCATGGGTCCAACTCTATTAGACCTACGTACAATTTACAGTAATGGAGCTATCATCTTTTCGCTCCAAGCCAGCCTCACCTGCCCGTGGTGGATCCTGCTGACAACAAACGACGCTCTGGCAATCAAGTGCTGGCGGTATAACCGTCACAATAGAAGGCGTAGCTAAATACCACAGGCCGATGACGGGCAGCAGCGAGGAGCTACGCCCTGCGATCGCCAGCCCGCCTGCCCAGCGTGGCGATTATGGGTAAAGCCTCCTGGTGTTTGACCCAATGGGCGAACGACTGGAGAGGCGTATGTTCAGCAGTGGACTACGATAGGCTCATAATAATGATGATGATACTAATTGCTAATCTATCTAGCTCTAAATAGGTTCTACAGTTATCTACATGCCTATTTGATACATAACTACTTACATACTTACTCTACACCTGCAACCTGATAAACGAGAGTCTCTCTCTGTCAATTCGTGGTGGTCGACACTCGCCGCGTCCATCGTGTGTTCGTCAAGATTTATTTGCAGAGCTCCGAATTCGCATTGCTTTGGTCACGTTAAAAATAAGAATAGAAGAAGTTAAGTAGAGAACTTATATTTTTGATTGATGACATCAGATCTGAATTAAAGTAGGTACTAACAGGATGTTTAGCAGACTAGATATGAATTTTAGTTTTCTTTATTTACGCTGCTATGACTGTAAATCTGTGAATAGTGTGTGTAGCGTGTCCGATTTTTTTATGTAATGTCACCATAAACTAGGCACTACTAGAATACCAGCACGACTCGTGTTGGACTTGCCGCCGCTACAGCATCATTATCTTGAAGCGGAGTCTATTTGACTTTTGCAATTCTTTTTTCTCTTCCTCTACATATGTATTTTGTATGCTATATTTTCTGGTTTTACTGTGTTCTTTTCGCTTACAAATTTGTATCTAATATGTATTGGTATGTTTTCATCTATTTTCGAAATCTTTACTATTTATGAGAATTGGAGTACGTATTTCAAACAACGAACAATACGGTTTACCTTCTTAAATAATGTTATAATTCGTATTTCTTGTATTTAGAGGTGACTCTTCTGTTATTACAGCAACGTTTAATTATGCGTATCATAATAAATATAGTACCTACCTACTGCACATCAAAAACTTGATACGACTAACAATATTTTGTAGATTCTACCCTTCATTCGTTATTACCTCTATATTTAATAACTAAACTAAACGGAACATAGATGTGATTCAAATGTCTCCATTAATAGTTGATGTAACACAATTACTAACGGAAATGACATCAACAAACAGGATACAGGGAAGTCCTATGATTATTTAAAGTGCTATCATTAGATCTCAGATCCGAGATGTTTTTCATTCTGTTTTCCAAGATTAAATGCATCTGGTGAGGTGGTAATTAAGGCGACTCTTACGTACTAGGTAGGTACACTTAGGCGTCACTCATTGCATGCAGAAAATTGCGGCAGAGAGCACTTCCAACAACGTTATGCTTCGCTTGCCGCGGCTCACACGACGACTATCGCCGCGTCGAGAATCAATCGACCAACTTAGGACTTACGACACAATTTACATACGAAAAACCATGTACCGTCCAGGTTCCCAGGCACATATCATAAATATTTACCCCATTTATTACTCTGAATCTCAGCTCCGAACAATGGAGGACGGCATAAACTTGTGATAATTATCTGAGGTCAGAGCCAGCGGTGCGGAACGGTATGTAGGGGAGGCACTTGTTATTATCATGTGAAGACATTTTGAAGACGTTCCCACCGTGCACTGATTTCTCGATTAACTCTGATTCATAATTAGTTAATTACACTTGACCCCCGTTTTTAATTAATTATACAATTATATTTAAAGCAATGAGATCCGCTTCACGCGAAACCTGAGACTGTGGGAATATTTGTTTAATTGCCTCTGTGGTGAGGCTGAGCGACTACCGTGCCGAAACCGTGACTAAAAAGAAATTACTGTCCTCTTTGCGGCCTCCGAAGTCCGCGCGCGGCGGGCGCGGTCGCCTTCCGCAACTTTTCGCGAAGGTTCTTTCGTTCGACAGATTGCAATAAAAATACTTGGTTATTTCAATTCGGTTTTATTAAAAATATTCATGTTTCAAAATCACTGCTCAAAATATCCTCAGTTTACAGATACACTGCTGTCCAGTTCATCGAGCAACATGCCATTACGACCGTCCAAATACAAATACCATGTAAAATGATAAAAATGTAAGAGTATACAGCTTGAAAATTATAAATCACTTATCGTTTTATACAAATTGACGAGGTGATTAGTGCTTAATCAAGTATAATATTTAATACTAATTTCCTTGTAATACTGTAACTTTACCAATTCCATAAGATTTATATTGTAATTCAATGTTTCTCTACAAAAATATTGATATTTTTTGTACTTCTCATTACACTTTCCACATGGAATGTTAGAAATCACACTATTAAAATACACATCAAATTCGCATTTAAAATTATAAATTCTTCATTAAAATTAGATTCGCAAAAAATAAATAGAAATTCAATTCAAAGATTTTTAAACAATAGTTCAATGTACTATGGGCTAAGCTTATCCTACTTAAATCGTCCAAAATCTCAGTAATATACATTACGTACAGTGACATCGCTAGCTGCCCTTGGCCTTACCCCGGGTGGGGCGTGGGGCGACTGCGGACCAGCACCCTCGCGTCACCGCTGGCCGCGCGGGCGCACGCAAACAAAGCAAGTGACTAAATATATTGCGAATGAAGAGAAGCAATCAACTTTTGAGAAAGCACACTTAGTACTTATTTGGCTTAGTCTTATCGTTGACAAACTTATCTATTACCTCAGTAATGTACAAATAATCACAAACAAAATATTAAAACTCATCAGTCACTAATGACTCGATATAATTCCTCAACCAAGTGTTGTTCTCTTATTATACTAAACTATAAACACGTTGACTTGTCATGGATATTACAGCTATTTGGCCCCGAAGAAACAAATCTAAGAACAGAGAGATCTCTTTCCATGATAAATTTAATTAAAATTAAGAACATAATAGCTTTATTATTGGTATATAGTACTAATATCTATGCAACAGCGCCGTCCGCCGATCTATAAACTGAATAGTAGCTTTGAAGGCACACATCTACTTCAATTATTTCCCTGTTTTACATGTCTCGAACAAAGTAAAAAAATCAGGCCGTTAACAGTTTTGCATACGTTACATATAACCAGCTTTAAATTAACATTTAAACTTTATCTTAATATTTTTCGTATACACACAAATAGGCATTAAATCACTATTTAAAATACATTTATTGCTGTAATTTTATAGCATTTGGTGTCGTAATTTCAAAGATACACATAAATTTATTTTAGGCACAAAATTGCAGTGCCATCGCGTGGCACGAGTCGCAGACTCGCACGGGGCACCTCACTATAAAAGCAGCGGTCCGAGCCTTTAAAATTTCGTTTTGTACTAAACACACTCCGAGCGTCGTGAAATTTCATATCGTCACCCCGACTCGACAGAGACACCGCTACGGCAAACTTTAGGCACTATCGAAACTAGTTCCAAATGTTACGGATACAATCGTCCAATCGTCTACGCACTCACCGCGGGTCATCTCTCGCTACTGCAGCGCGTTGTCGGGCAGGCGGTGCGGCAGGTGCGGCGCGTGCGGCTCGTGGTGCCACGACGCGGCCGGCTCGGGCCGCATCACGTCGTCCACGGGCGGGCACACCGGCCGCGGGCCCGGCTCCGGCGTGTACGTGAACGTCAGACCCGTCGCGTAGATTATGCCGTCGTTGCGCACCAGCGAGACGGGGACCTGGGGACAAAGAGACGACTGACTGTGAACGATGCCCGAAGTAGTCGCATTAGCATGCAGTAACCGATAATAGACAGAATCATCATCATCAACAGTCTATTGCAGTCCACTGCAATAGTCATAGGTCTCTCCAGTTGTTCGCCAATTAGAGCAAACTTCTGGAGGATATACCCATAATCGCCACGCTGGGCAGGCGGGTTGGTGATCGCAGGGAGTAGCTTCTCGCTCCGGTGACGCTGCTGCCCGTCATCGGCCTGTGGTAGGTATTTAGCTACGCCTTCATTTGCGGTGGCTATACCGCCACCATACCAAATGTAGTATGGTGTCCCACATACGTATTAGAAAGCTACTCATTGGTCGAATCGCATATCAACGCGAAAAGCTCTAATTGTTCTCTAATTCACTCGATCCTGGGATGCTCGCATGCAGCTTCTGCCAGCCACCTTTGTTTAGCTAAGAAAACTCTTAGTCTAAGTCTTAAGGAGACTCAGAACATCACGCCGCGAGTCAGGCATCGCGGTTCGTCGGCAGAAACACCCCCATACATTTGTTTTTTGGTGGTCCTTTTCGCACAACGCGACGCGTGACGCACCGCGTCTCTTTAAACGAGACCTACGTTTCATTTCCTATAAAATGACGCCAATTCATCAAAGTCTCGGAGCAAATAGAAATATGCGAACAGCAATCCTCATATTGATTATTGATTTCAACAACGTCCTCGTCATGTATCGAAACTAATAGCAGCTGTAATACTGTGAAGCCTTTTAATCAACGGCTTTGTAGTTCGCTTTTATAAATAGCGAGCAATATCATATGCATTGCACGCATGACTGGCCATACTCGTATATTGCTGCATTTAATGAACTGAGCCCACAGATCGTATTAGCTGATCTTTCAATTAAGTACGCAGACCCCTGGATTGGATTGCACTTTAAATTGGCAAACATGCGTTCTCACGACAGAGAAACGTTTATTTTGAAGCTTAATTTTAATGGTTTTTAATTGCTGTGTAGGAGGAGTTGAGAAGTCAATTTAGAAATATTTTGGTATAAGTAGGTATGTATTTCTTTTCAATCCATTTCACTTATGCTGATACCTATAGATTTTTACTTGGTGCTTCTGAGATTCTTAATTCTCTTTGTGTATTGAACAACAAATAACTACTTAATCATTTGCTTTTATAAGTAATTTCAGAAAGTTGATATACGACGATCGAAAAGACTCATGGAACAGGATGTTTTAATAATATCTAGTAGGACGCCTTTATTATTGTCAGAGTCATCTCTCACGAGATATTACACCTATTTACAAGAGCATAGGGGGCGCATCGTCGTAACTACATATAGAATACTTGAACCAATAATATAATAGTGATACTACCTCATATAGTCAAGGAACAATAAATTACTTTCACGACCTGAACAAATCGCGCGAGGCCATAGGTATTAGGTATCATAGAACTAAAGAAAGTTGTCTAATGACTGGGCAAAGTGCGCTTTGGAATCGTAACTATCTCTTTAATCATAGTTTCTTTTCCTTAGAACATAAATTGGTAATCACCAGACTCAGACCTATGTCATTCTAATATCACTTCGGATCACTACTGGCGTCATTCTACCGGAAGGTCAACATCAGTCTGCGCCCTCTTCGAGCTAGGACTCGTGTGTAGTGCGAGTCTAGTCTCTAGTCTGATATTTGCTAAAAGGTTAGCAAAATATATTTATTTGACTTGGATTCGATTTCGTCACCCGCACATTTCATCCCAAAAGTGCAGTATTGCAGATGATTTCCGAAAAGCTTTTTAACGGTTATAGGTAACATCTTTACATAGTAAATTGATGTTTTCAGCTAATAACCTGGCTAAGTTTAAAATATAATTTTGTATTGCGCAAGCAGTATAAGAAACGAAACGACAGTGAAATAATTTATATAACATATTTTCACATTATTATTCCAGCAGTGAACTGAAATAGGCTGATGATGATGATAAAATGATGGCGTAGCTAAATTCCACAGACCGATGACGGGCAGCAGCGTCACCGGAGCGAGAAGCTACGCCCTGCGATCGCCAACCCGCCTGCCCAGCGTGGCGATTATGTGTATGCCCTCCAGATGTTTGCCCTAAGTGGCGGACAACTGGAGCGGCTATGTCCAGCAGTGGACTGCAATAGGCTGATGATGATGATGTATGGTACCATTGAGTATACAATGTTGAACGTTAGTTTCGTAATTGATGAGTTACCTGTGTCGGCTGCCGCACCCACAGCCACTGCCCCCTGAACTGCGAGATGTCCGGCACCACGCACAGCATGGACTCCGCGCACCGGTACATGGTCTCCGCCTCCACGTCGCCGAACCACACCTGCAGCGACGGCGTGAAGTTGTCCCCCGCCAGCTCCAGCATCGCCACGTCGCCGCCCCCGTTCAGGTTCAGAGAATGCACTAGCGGTACAGGCGTCACTGGCGACCTGAAAATTGCAATTCAGTTACGACCTGCCCTGAGCCATTCATAATCGTATGGAAAAGGGAATTCGCTTGGGAGGAGGATGATGGGGATACGCTAGAGGAGTGGCGCTCACTTGCATCCATTTTCGAATCCCCTTTTACATTCTTCATCTAATATGGTATTATGTAATTTTCAGGGATTGTGAAAGTTAGCATTGAAAATTTTACAAGAGCTTGTATAGCTCAATGCTGTTAAATGTTATTTGATACTAGCTGTGCCGGCGGCGTCGCACGCGTGAATATCGGGTTTCAAAAATAACGGACTTCCATAGAATGGTACTTAAATTTTGCGTGATGCGCAATGAAACATGCAGATAAAAATTTCTCCCTTTTCCCAACATTTCCCTTCACTGCTCTGTTCCTATTGATTGTAGCGTGATAAAAAGTATACTATAACCTGCCCAGTAGTATGAAGAATAATTGTGCCAAGTTTCGTTAAAATCCGTTCAGTAGTTTTTGTTTCTATAACGAACATACAGACAGACGGACAGACAGATAGACAAAAATTTTACAAATTGCATTTTTGGCATCAGCATCGATCAATTATCACCCCCAGATAGTTATTTTGAAAAAATATTTTATGTACAGAATTCACCTCTCTACAGACTTATTATAAGTATAGAAGATAGATAGATTAGTTTTCTGGAACTGGAATTCATTTGGAAACATCTGAGGCTGGTGTCAGGTTTGCCAGCTCAACAAATCCTTTGCTTCCAAAGTAAATCTTTCTAAGCTTTTTACAATGCCTTAGAATCTAAGGCATTGTAAATGTTAATAGCCAATCTGGGCATTTATTATACTCGTAAGTATTAAACCCAAAAACAAGTAGACACCAAATAGTCAATTTAATTAAGTAAATATTAATGAATGCAATAATATACCTAGATTATTATGTTGCATGCATGCATGTAATTTTACATTGCAATATCTTTATTTTACTAGTTCAGTATGTATGTTATCAAATTGAAAATAAGATTAAACAATATGGAAAAATAATATTATGGACAGAGAACTTACTTTTCTAGTATTGTACCCTTTTAAATTATAATAAAACTAGTTTGAATCACAGTATGTGTGCATTATTGTGTCAGACTGTATAGCTATAGATATTTAATTTTAAATATTATACAATAAAATTTGTATATCATATTATGATAGCATTTTTTTCTTTCTTTCAATCTTATTATTTTTAGGTATTTAGGAAGTAAGTAGTGACGAAAAATTAAAAACATTAATAATTACCTAACAGGCCCCATTCCTTCATAAAATTGATATTCAGCCTTATCTGTTGAAATGATGGTCCAGCATGCACCATCATTGATCATTTCCTTGTTTGGTTCTTTGGGGCAAGGGGTCGCTTGGAATTGGATTATCCTCTCCTGGGAGAGGCAGAGATACATGCGCTCCGTATCCTTCATGTAGAACGCACACTTGTGTAATTGAGACACAGGATCATCCGCTTCTAGTAATGCCATTTGTTTGTCCACCTTAAACAATTCAATTATGAAAATAACTGATAGTTGTTATGAAATAGGATTTCACAAAAAAACTACATCTATTCTTGTATTGCAAACAGACAATTAAGTACATTGTTTTAGTGCTATTAAGTGGACATTCAATTAAATTGATCATTATTAATTTTTATATTATTTTTAATGGTAATATTTTCTTTATTAAAATTAGTATAGATTCTAGTTAGTCAAACATATGAAATGCATAAATAATGATTACCTTTCTAATAATAAGTCTAGGGAGGGCCATGCCAGTTACAGAGCAAACCAGTTTCACAGTTGATCCATAGTGGACATAGCCATCTCTCACAGCAAACTCTTCAGATTCACTTTCATTGTCATCTAGCAGGTGTATCGTAAACGCACCCCACTGAGTTGAGGACGCATGAAAGTTCCCATTCTCCACGTGCAAGTACCTCGTGGACACAGTTTGAGATCGTAGTCTATTAAACAGAGCTACCTTAGTTCCACTAGCTATACATAAATCAGCATTCTTCAGAGACTGTTTCTTTTTGGAGGGCTTTGATATAACTTTTATTCTTTTACTATTAAAAATACCTATATCATGTCCATTACCATAAAACATCTTAACGGAAAGCATGAAGTGCTTTCTCTTATCAGAGTCTGATATGTACAAAGTTTTGGCGGCGCAGTACTGCTTGCCGTTGTTCAGGTCCAGCTGCTGCATGTCCTGGTCGGAGTTGCCGATGCCGATGAACGCGCACAGCTGCGCCGCCTGCTCCGTCTCGCCCTCCCGCAGCATGCGCTCGCGACGCAGCCGCCAACCGTCCCCGAACAAGTAAATACAGGGGGGCGGACAAAAAAATCTCTTCTCGTTTCCGTACGACTTCTGCGCCACTTTGGCGTGGAGAATGACGACGATCATGTCGGAGCGGTCGCGCAGGTACCGCTCCATGGCCTCGCGCGTGAGGCGGCGCTCCTCGGGGCGGTAGGCGCCCGCGCCGGGCCCGGCCGCGCTCGCGTAGCGCGGAAACAGCGCGCCGTGCTGCGGCGGCGGCGACGCCCCGCCCGGCGCCAGCCCGCCCGCGCCCGACCCGTACTGATGCGGCATGCTCGCCACGGCTCTCCCTCACCTGTCTCCGCTGCTCATACCGTACTCCGTCCGTCCTACCGGCCTCCTTCCATGCCACTAGCTGGACCGGTCCGACCGCCTGCGGTCGATAGACATGATCCGGGAGGATGACGATCTCGGGATATCGGTGGCGTCCTTTATCGACACCGTTTCCGATCGTTTCGGGATAAATAAGATTCGTACGTTGCCGGCGACCCCTCTCTAGGATCTCGCGGATCGATACACTTTTGTATTATTCACGACACTATTAATTACGGTGGGAACCGTAGCACACATTTCATTCAAAAACACCTGTTCGACGAGAATATTTTCAGACTGTCTCGCCGACATTCCACGATGTACTGTTTACACGCAGGTTTCGGATGATATCTCCCGATAGAGCATCGTTCGAGGATTTATGACATGAATCGGTAAATTGTTGATATTTCCTTCTGTTTATTTGTGAATAAATACGACAACGCCAAAATTGTGAACTGTCAAAGATGGACCATAGACAATCGTACGAACGTGTTGTCGTCTACACGCGCGCGAACACAATCGAGTGATGCGGGGTCGGATCGCGGCGCGCCGACTGACAGCCGGTCATAGGATGTGGGGTTACGCATGGGGCGTGAGAAAATAAAGTGTGGGAAAGAGTGGGCGTCGCGGCGTAGTGAAACATTTGATATGTTGTAGTGAACCGAACACATATTTACGAACACGCTGCGCCAGTAGCAGACATTTCGTTTTTGTGATTGTGTGCGTAATAAATACGTCGAGTTCATGGAGCGAAAAGGTTGCGATGTGTGAGGAAGAGACCGACGATTGACCGGAGATCTCGTGGGAAACGACCTTTGTTATGTACACTGTTAAATACATTAGTATAAACAAAAAAATCTGTTCTGGAATTTAATTGCACGCGATGGGAGTCACTGGACTATGGCGGCTGATCGAGCCGGCGGGCAAGCCCGTGCCCGTGGAGACCCTCGAGAACAAAGTGCTAGCAGTTGGTACGCTTCAACCACATCTTTTTAATTATTTCAAAAAAGAGTCTTCTTACCACGCAGTTCTGCTATATTAATAAGCAAATGCTTAATCTATTTTTCAGATATTTCAATTTGGTTGCACCAGATGGTGAAAGGCTATCAAGATGCCAAAGGGGCACCTCTCCCAAATGCCCATCTCATGGGTCTCTTTCAGCGTCTTTGCAAATTGCTTTACTTTAGGATAAAGCCCATTTTTGTTTTTGATGGTGGATTTCCAGATTTGAAAAAGGAAACCATTGTAAGTATTTTGGTAATGGAGTATAGATTTAATTTACCTTGATCAAAAAAGAGTTCATTATCTGCAACAGATCAATATTTAATATTTTTTTAAAGTTGGCTGTTTCCTTTTTTTATTTAAGGCAAAGAGACAAGATAGCAAAGCCAAGTACAACTCGGAATCAGAAAGAATTAAAAGGGAACTTGCCCTATTATTGAGTAAAAAATCGGCAATTAGTAGTCTTTTAGGCAAAGAGATATCACCAAAGAAAGGAAGTAGCACAAACACTGCCATTAATGATGATCTCTTCAAATTGCCTGCATTGCCAGAGAGTAAACACGAGACAGAATCTGAGTATGTAATAAATTATTTAAATGATAATAATGCCTAAATATATGTGATATTTATTGTATTTGTACAATGAATATTATGTGTTTGTGTAAAAAGAAAACTCATTATTAATTACATCTTTTTCCTGAAATACTGAATGTAACAAAATTTCTTTGCTTTTAGGTCAGAAGATGAGGAGAGTTCCAGTAGTTCTACTGTAGATCTACATTCTATTGATATTGAATCTAGCTCTTTTAAAAACTTGCCGGTCAAGGAAAAATATGATTTACTCATAGAATTGAAAGAGACAAGGAAAATGAACTCTTGGGGAAAGATAAATGAATTGCCTAAGAAGAGTGATAACTTCTCTGACTTCCAAGTAAGTATAAACATACTTCTATTGCCATTTTGAAATATATGTAGGTACTCCCTATTAGTACCAATGGGTTTTTAATACATATTTTTATTTTCCCTAAAGATGCAAAGATTGTTGAAGAGAAGAAAAGTACAAGAATGCTTAGAAGAAACTGAAAAAGAAATGGGTGATGGTGGCATGTCTCTCAATGAATTAGAATCGTTGCTAAATGATGAAGGCATAGACACCAAGATTGAAGTTATACCTACACGTCGTATCGCATCTAGCGATAATACAAGGTTCTTGCTTATAAATAATGTTAAACAAGCTTTACTTGATGCTAAAAAGAAGAAAGAATTACAAGATCATCCAGAAACTAGTAAAGTATCAGAAGATACAGCTGAGAAAGAAGAAAAACCGCCAATAAAAGATGAATTAGAAGATGATTTGGAAAAAGCAATTAAAATGTCATTAGAATGTGTAGATGAAGCTAATACAAGTAACTATACTTCCAAAACAGATGATTCTTGGACATCAGCATTGACAGATAATGACTATTCAGATAACACAGACTCGGAAGATGGTGATGGATATGAACAGCCTGACATGTCCTCTGCAAAAGCTTACATTATGCAGTATAGTGATTTTACTAATAAGGCAATAGATCAGTTAATTGGTTCTAAACATCCTGCTCATAAAACCAATTCGAATTTGTCAAAGGTTGACAAAATCATAGAAGATATAAATAAAGAAAAATCTATAATTGCTGACAAAATCGACCTTTCATCTGATGAAGATTGTTCAAAAAACCATGAACATGATTCAAGATTGAAGATTCAAAATTTGGATGAAGATGAACTTGAGCATTCTGAAGCTGATGTGAGTGCAACCCAAGCTTCGGTACTGTATGTTGAAAATCCTATACCAGATGTCATTACACTTGATACAAGCGGAGAAGAAACTATTTCTGATAACAAGAACAAAATTGAAAAGATTGATGATGAATTGTGCATTGATTCTCAGAAGAATAAGGATAGAAGTGATTTAAGCGAAGTGCATGTTTATAATGAAACACCAATCAAAATAGAATCACATTCCAGTGGTGATGAATTTGACAATGTTTCGAATCTGCATCAACAATGTATAGTATCAGCGGAATCTAATTCCTCTGATGATGAATTTGAAGATGTTCCTGAAGTTGAAAACCAAGCAACAAAACCGATAGTACAACTTACTTTAGATATGGATCAGGTTTGTGAAGAAGACGATATATTTGCAGATGTTTTCAGAAATAAGAGTGCCAAGGATGAAATAACTGATATAAAAAATAAACATTCAAGTCATATTGAAATTCCTAACAGTAATAAAGATACCTTACCTATTAACAGTATTGATCATGACTCTAACAAACATACAAATACAGATCTATTGAACACAAATCTGTCTAATTTAAGTAATAGAATAAATATTAAGGAAAACTCATCTGTCGACTTTCGAAAAGTTACAGAAAAGGATATATTAGATGAAGATTTAGAAAAAGCCATCAAAATGTCATTAGAATGTATGAAAGAATGTGATTCAAATACTATCATAACAGGACGTAAAGCAATGATTGAGGAGCCTACAACATCACAAATTGTGAGTAGTACAGATTCTTGTGAAACTGTGAAAGAAAAAGATGTACAAGAAAAAAGTTCTAATCCAATGAAACCGGTGCAGCAGGTAACAACCATTGAGCAACTTACGGAAATGGCGGAAGTTGTGGCGAACGAAGAACAAAATTTGGTGCAAGAAAAGGGGCGATTGGATCGCGTTGGGCGTAATATTACTGAACAAATGACAAAAGAAGCGCAAGAACTGTTGCAGCTTTTCGGAATACCGTACATAGTCGCCCCAATGGAAGCCGAGGCACAATGCGCGTTCCTTGAGAATGTCAAGTTGACTGATGGCACTATCACGGACGACAGTGATATTTGGCTCTTTGGAGGAAGAACTGTTTACAAGAATTTTTTCAACCAAAAAAAGCATGTGCTGCAATTTTTGTCTGAGAAAATTGAAAAATCGTTTAGTAAGTAACTTTATGTACACTATACTCATAAAACAAGGGAATCCTTTAGGTTATGGGGACACCAACCTATAACTTTTATAAATATGTTTAAAAAAATCAAGATAAAATGTATTATTCTTGTGTTTTTATTAAGTTTGACATACATTCGCGGCGGAGTTTGCGCTATTAGCCTAGCTAGGTACTCCCTCCCTCGCCGCACCTCCAAAATGAAGGGATAGGGGAGGCGGAGTATAGCCTTGACGCGTCGCAAACCTTCGATTCTGCGTGCATAGTAAAAAGGTAGGGTTTTTCTATGGGAGGAAATGCAAAGTGCTGGTGCAAAGCTACTTAATCACACATTTAAAGGATTCCCCACCACAGAATATCCAAATAATCATAGTGAGTGTATCAGTTTTTTTTACCTTGTTTTGTAATCTAGTGATATTTTATTACAGATCTGACGCGAGAGCAGTTAATATTATTAGCCTTACTAGTTGGCAGCGATTACACAACAGGAGTTGACGGCGTCGGTCCAGTCACAGCTATGGAGATCTTGGCGTCATTTCCGTTCAATAAAAAACAGCTTGTGAACGAAACCTCGAAGCAAGGCAAATACCAGCAGATAGTTACTGGAATGCAAGAATTTAAAAGCTGGGTGAGAGGCGGTAAAAGGACTGATAACACGAGTTTGAAGAAGAAACTCAGAAACGTCATGCTGAATGACGATTTTCCTAGTGTTCGGGTAAGTGGAGAGAATATGGATTGTTCTGGATTCTTATTATTTTACTTAACTAGTCTCAAACTAAGCAGAAGATTGGACTATGTGAACTAGACAAATAATAAACCTACTTATAATAAATACATTAGTACTAAAACGTTCTTGAGTAACTAGTACTCAAGAACTTTTTTGCCAGCCAGGTGTAAATAAGATTGCAAATATCTGCTGAGATTGAGAATCTGAAATCTCGTCTCTTAGGACACCCAAACGATAAATTGGGGTGATGATATGTATGTATTCTTTATCACCAGAACTAAAATTGTCTGTAATAAAAAAAAAACCTTTATCATAATGGGGAATTACTTACTAGCTACTTTCTTGTTTACTTTAGCTTATCAATTGATTTAGCTATTGTTATCCTTACTATCGGTAGTTAAATTTAAGTGTTTTATCAAATACCTATTAATGGGTATGATTGTATTTGGGAATCAGTTGTAAATCATTGGACAGACAGTATTTACTTACATTGGATGTAATATTGGGCAACGTTAGTTTTGTGTATGAGGTATTAATATACAAACCAGATAAGAAAACTATAATATCACCAGCCATTCTGCTCATGTCTTCTGTTCAAATTTACTTAAATTATATAAATAACCCAAGACATGGGCCACATAGGTCCCAAACAAAGTCGAAGTTTGAACTATGGGGTGTAATAGACAACTGATAAACTGACTTTATACTTATGTCGGGATTGACGCATACCATCCCATTCGCATTCGTCACGAATTCAAAAATGGTCCCATTCGCATTTTAGATACTTGGTTCCATACAAACCTTTTTTTAACAATCCATCTTAGTAATCGCCGAACGAGTTAGCAACAAGCAAGGATCTCAGTCTAATTCTCATTACAGGTAGTGCAAGCATATTTAGAACCCAATGTTGAGAAAAGTGAAGATAAATTCAGTTGGGGTGAAATAGATATTACAATATTACGAGACTACACGAAAGCAAAGTTCGGGTGGTCCCAAAATAAACTAGATGAAATAATAAAGCCTGTTCTAAAAAGATTACAAGAAAAGAAGAGTCAGAAAACGATGCAGGATTATTTCAGAAGAAAAGTTGAATTCCAATCTTTGGAACATCAAATGAGTAAAAGGGTGAAGGCAGCTGTGCAAAAAATGGGCCCAGAACAGAGTACAGACGAAATCTTACTAAAAGAATTGGAGGAGGCGAATCCTGGGAAAGCTAGTAAAAGTAAAAATGTTAGAAAAAGGACAAATAAAGATGGAACTTCGAAAGTCAAGATAGACGCGGAAGTCGCGGGACCATCCAAAAAGATAAGAATTACCACAGGAAGTGAACTCGAAGGACTCAACGTTAGAGCAGTCACACACGTCGAGGAAACGTCATTAGGCATAGATATAATCATACCAAAAACGGATAGGTTCCAGGAAATCATCCCCCAAAGGGAAAAAGATAAACAATGCCTTTTGCAAAATAAGATGAAAGCTATCGAATTATTTAGAAAGACAAAGATTGACAAGAAGAAAAAACTGGTCAAAAGAAAAGTGATTTTACCTAAAGAAAAGGCTGATCTCTCTGAAAGTAGTGATGGAGATTAATTTATTTTTATATTTATTGTGTTTAAGATTTGTTTAAAAATAAAAACACATTATAAAATAGTACATTTATTGTTTATATTCAACTGTTTTAATTAAGCAATAATAATTACATACTTTAAAAACATCATAATAGTACAAGAAAATCATGTTATGTGAGCACAAACAGTGAACAGTTGCGTTAACCTAATGAACGAAATTAAATAATAAATGTGATTTTTAAAAATATTGTGGTGTATGATAATACAGAGATGTGGTATTTTAGATTAAGAAAATAAAAAAAAACATTAAATTTAGTAATAACATTACAATTATTTTAAAAACAATCAGCTGAACAACGAGGACACAAATGAAAATCCGGTGTATACGAGATACACTCAAGTAAAAGATACTACTTAATCATACTTACATCAGGAACATATTAATTCCACAACACTGCATTGCATTGATTGCTTTTTCCAATAGATGTTACACCAATTGAAATAAAAGATTGACATGTTGGAGGGATATTTCCTTAAATATCGGATGTCATGAAACATGATTCCGATCCTTTTAGTAGTCAGAATCAAAAAAAATGTGCCACAAATATTCTTACAGTATTGACATCCTACATACATTGATATAATAACAAAAAGGTTTGTCTCATGAATGTCTGTGCCCTGCGTAGGGCAGGTTCACCATATGACCAGTTGTGATATTTATACACTGTCACTGGTAAACCGATGGAATTCTTTATACAAGCTGATATATGCACTATGCATTTCCATATAAAAACGCTACCTTAATTTTTGCAAAAAAAAAAAGAAATTCTCTTAGATTTTACCTTTTACTATACGCGCAAAATAAGCTGTGCGGTCGCCGATCGCGTCGCGGCCACACCCCGCCTTCTCTACCCCTTTATTTCGAAGGAGTGCACCGCGACAGTAGGTATATGCAAAATTTTGTATAAATCATGTCTTGAAAATTGCAAGAGAAATGTATTCTCTCAATTTTTTATATATGTTAACAGAATATGGGTCAGCTATTCTATTACCTCTTACAAGGATTCCATCGATTTACCGGGCACCATGTACACATACTAGTGTCCTGTAGAAATTGTTATTGCACCAAATGTACCCATTACACAATCATCAATTTCCCAATACTGAAATATAAATCTCATCGAAAAGCACCTCCTTTTTAAATGCTGCCTAAAAAGGATTTGCAGTACTGTTTAGATGTTTTTGATGATAATAATTATCTGCTTTTCTATTTCTATTAATATCCCACCTAGGTACTAAGCGCAGACTATTAGACAACTTCGTCACGACGCAAAGTCGCAAGCAGTAAAATTTATTTACGATATGGAGAGGAGTTTAATTAATTTTAATAGTACACTCTGTACAAATTTCGTTACAAGTCCGACATAAATTTCATTTGTGTCGATCACCTCCGTCAAAATTACAATGGCATCCGTTTAAGTACTATTGCTAATCAATGGGGGAATTTAGATCCGTATCTTAACGCCTAATCGTGATAAGCAAAAATAAATCGATTACCTTTCCTTCCTTAGAAACTTATGTACATCTAACGACTAACAAGTAAATACGAGAACAGAAAGTCAAACTAAAAAAAAAATATTTCACGTGACTATCGATTTCTTTTTATAAATAAAATTTATACAATGAATAACATTGCGTACAGCAGTCTCACTTGATTCTGCCCCTTCCAAGCTTGGGGCGGAACGCGGTCTCAGCCTCGCATGCCACGACCGCGGCTGCGACCAGTAAGGAAAGGAAACCATTTGAACGTCGCGCACTTGACGGCTAAACCAACCTCTTTAACACGTAACTTTTAAGTCCATTACGATAGTAAGTTATTCAACTGTTCAAAACTCCGCGAAATTCTTTGGTGATGGACCTGAGTACTACACCTTGGGGGAATCCCGTAACATGAATTTGACCTAAATCTTAATCAAAGATACGAAGGATAATACTGTCCCGGTCCCGTGAAGCCGGCATATTACGATGCGTTCCATGCAACGCAATGGACGTTAAAATTCAAACGGGATTCGCTCTGACTTAGGCTTGCCTTAGTGCGCACTCTCTGATTAGCACTTATCGAAATAAACGATCTAAACAGGAATCTATAAATAAAATACATACTTAACCGTTACACATTACTTTCAGTACAAACTAAATCTATGTGTCAAATGCTGGACAATGTGCAGTATGTATTCGAATAATCCAACACATTTGAGACTTCAAATAATTTGAGAGAATTTTTAAACTTTCACATTGATTCATTTTAAATTTTGTAATCCATAAGAACAAAATATCTCAAACGCGTCTTTGGATAAATCTGTTATTGATTCCGTCGTTCATAAGCAAAAATCAAAATCCGGCCGGTCGCACTAATCGCAAATTATTTCGTATCATTCGATCGCCATCGCGCTTGTCAACACACACGATTCATTTACGCTAATCAGTCCATTCGGCAGAGGTCAACACTCAGCAATCACAAGTGCATTGTAGACCTAGCTAAAGGGTCTAGAACCTCACATACTCCAAGCCAAGCTAAGGCTGCCTGTCCATCGGAAAAGACCGAGGCAGCGGGGCGATGAGCGAGTTACAACTTCAAAATCCACCAATAGAAAAGCAGAAAACCTGCGCTCCTCGCGATCTGTGTTTTTATTGGTTCTCGCTCACGCTCCGATGCCTCGCATCCCTATTGGACAGGTAGTCTACCGCGACACTACCGCTGTACCAACGTCTCCGCACTTAAACCTAGCACTGTCTAAACTAGTCGACTTTCACCACGCTGTAGATCTTTCTCACGAACCAGAAGCACGCCATGAAGCCGATGGTGCCCGTGAGGAGGAAGAACAGGAATACCATGATGAACGTGTAGCCGAAGTAGAGGAAGGTGGAGGCGGCGTCCTCGATGTTGAGCTTGGTGACGAAGTAGTGACAGCAGTAGACGTACAGGTAACTGGAACAAATGTCTACTGTCAGATATATGCCGTATATAATAATTGAATTTGGGAAGAAAATGTCCATTTTCATTTTAAAGTACAAAGTCATCATCATCATCTGAGCGTTATTCCCGGTTGCATCCGGAGGCCGTGCCTCGGAGCCCAGGGTCCGCTTTCCGCTAAGTTTCCTCCACTTTGTAGTGGAGGAAACTTAGCAGTTCTTACCTATTCAATTTTGAAGTACAAAGTAAATACGCTAATTGATGCAGTTTACAATGTCACTTTTGGTTTAGGTCTATTACTGACATGACCGTATGACGTAAAACATGGCAGCTAACTATTCAACAGTAAAAAACCAAATAAAAATCTGCAAGCTTTGATTTTTTTCATGAAGTCTATAATTTATATAGTGAAAATACCATATAGTAATAGTAGAACAAATAAATAAACATCACAACTTAATTCTGATTAAACAAAACCCTGCAGCAGACTGAGACCTATTGCTGTCATAATGGCTTTCGTGGAACAATTCATAATGCCTTCACAATGGTTTCTCTCTGAAGAAACGGAGACCATACCATTGATACCATCTGAAATGTCAATAACATCACCAGCTTCAGAGCCCTCGTAAAGTTTCCGATGCGAACTGTCAAACTCCCGAAAACTTATGATTCTATGATATGAGCTCACCCAGCAGTGGATCCAGAACTGAGGAAGGCGCGCCACCACCAGTGGTAGTCCTCGGCGCACAGGTGGAAGTAGCACAGCAGGATCGTCGTCTCCGAGCACGTGATCACCAGGATCACGAACACGAGGAACAGGAAACCGAACATGTAGTACATCTGTTGATAGACAAATACATTTATCCATTAAATTGCCACTGGATATTTCTGTAAGATGGATGGCAAGTGTAGGATGCGAGAAGCCCAATTGTTGGCGAACAATTGGAGAGGCCTATGACCAGCAGTGCGAAGATCTGATGAAAGTCAA